>JASFXZ010000002.1:45559849-46180242 GCA_032209605.1 Mactromeris polynyma
GACCTACAATCAATAGTGACATTTTGCCTTGTCCTGTCTCTCAGTGTAGACTCAGGGACACCATATAATCTAGATGCCCTGTAAACAGATATGCCAGACAAGGTTGCATCATATGCTCTTTTTAATTTGTCTTTATCATAGGGCCTTTTCTCCCTGTGAGTCACATGTTTCTACAAAATGGAAATGCTTGATTAGTGTAAGATCGAAGATGACACAAAAATAGATTTTTTTTATTAGTGTGAGGTCGAAAATTACCAAAAAAAACAGTAACAAGGGACGATAACATATGAACATGGTCGCATTTGAGAAATAATTTAGTGGTCTGAAGCCTATAATTGGTGGGGGGGAGAAAAGCAGACGAACATGAAACTTAAGGTATTTTTTTATTTAATACACATTATTTATTGGGGATTTCATACTGTTTGGGTAGAAAATCATTTTTATAAGGATTTTATAGCAAATACTCACCAAAAGACGATTCATACTGATGGATACGACTGTTTTTTATTTGCGATAAAAAGTAGGTCACCCGCTTTTGTTGATAAACACCGATGGGCGGAGTTACGCAATTACCGCGAGAATAGTGATACCGCGAGAATAGTGATGGCGACTATACATTACCTACATTGAGAGGAAGCCTAGAAGTCACATAATGTCAAACACTCTATGTCATATACATTACCTACATTGAGAGGAAGCCTAGAAGTCACATAATGTCAAACACTCTATGTCATATACATTACCTACATTGAGAGGAAGCCTAGATTTCACATAATGTCAAACACTCTATGTCATATACATTACCTACATTGAGAGGAAGCCTATATTTCACATAATGTCAAACACTCTATGTCATATACATTACCTACATTGAGAGGAAGCCTATATTTCACATAATGTCAAACACTCTATGTCATATACATTACCTACATTGAGAGGAAGCCTAGAAGTCACATAATGTCAAACACTCTATGTCATATACATTACCTACATTGAGAGGAAGCCTAGAAGTCACATAATGTCAAACACTCTATGTCATATACATTACCAACATTGAGAGGAAGCCTATATTTCACATAATGTCAAACACTCTGTGTCATATACATTACCTACATTGAGAGGAAGCCTAGATTTCACATAATGTCAAACACTCTATGTCATATACATTACCAACATTGAGAGGAAGCCTATATTTCACATAATGTCAAACACTCTATGTCATATACATTACCTACATTGAGAGGAAGCCTAGAAGTCACATAATGTCAAACACTCTATGTCATATACATTACCAACATTGAGAATACATTTTGTATATTCTAACCAGTAACTATATTAGGAGGAAACCCTTGATTTAACATCACATCACCCATTCAGTTATATACGTTACCGCCATTGAGAGGAAACCCTAGATTTAACATCACATCACACATTCAGTCATATACGTTACCGCCATTGAGAGGAAACCCTAGATTTAACATCACATCACACATTCAGTCGTATACCTTACCTACATTGAGAGGAAACTCTAGATTTAACATCACATCACACATTCATTCATATACCTTACCTACATTAAGAGGAACCCTAGATTTAACATCACATCACACATTCAGTCATATACCTTACCTACATTGAGAGGAAACCCTAGAGTTAACATCACATCACACATTCAGTCGTATACCTTACCTACATTGAGGGGAAACCCTAGATTTAACATGACAACACACATTCAGTCATATATATACCTTACCTACATTGAGGGGAAACCCTAGATTTAACATGACAACACACATTCAGTGGTATACCTTACCTACATTGAGAGGAAACCCTAGATTTAACATCACATCACACATTCAGTGGTATACCTTACCTACATTGAGAGGAAACCCTAGATTTAACATCACATCACACATTCAGTCGTATACCTTACCTACATTGAGAGGAAACCCTAGATTTAACATCACATCACACATTCAGTCGTATACCTTACCTACATTGAGAGGAAACCCTAGATTTAACATTATATTCCGCACTAAGTCCTTCTGTTCTCTGGCGAATTGTGAAAGAAGAGTATCATACAGCCATGCTGAAAGCTTTTTATTACGTCAATCAGCCTCCGAGTGTACAGATACTTTAAATGTACAAACGCCTTAAATAATCCGTTCTCACAATATAAACAATGAACGAAAATGTTAGCCAGACACAAAACTTTCCATGGAAAACTGATGTCTGAATAAAATCACATCACAGCAGAGTTACAGAGTCGGCCGCCTTGTATGGAAGTCACAGAAATCAGATTCACCATACGAGATTGTCGTTTGTGTCACACTTAGAGGCTATAACTAACACAGAATTTAATATGCTTCCCTGATACACTAGACATTTAAGAAGTTAGATTCCATCTTTTCTCTCCGTGACGCCTGTGTTGCCATGGTTATTGAACAAAGTATTTAGCTAAACTTGCTATGTGTTACAGCAGACCGATAGACCAGGAGAAGCTATTGATCCAGTCTTCTCCTCGGAATCGATAGATAACTCACAGACGACCTTTCTGGCATACGTAAATCTGCTTTTTGTGGACTTAACTACGCGTGATTTTACTTAAGAACGTGAGTGTTAATTTTGTATAGTCCTTAATTGTCAAGATATTTGATTTTAAAACAAATGTGGCTAGGTGTGCGTTATTGTTTCATTCCAAAGGAGGAAACGTATTGGATAACAACAAAAGAATCGAAGCGCAGATGTAAGTGAACAGTTAATTTGGTCTTTTATTAATGGAACGTATACTTTGTTTTGATTGTGTATTGTTTGATTGCATTGTTTGTGGTGGTAATATATTGCTTTGTTTCCAGGATAACCGCGTATTATATCATGAGAATATTTCATATCGGTGTGCAATGAATGTCCTTTGTAGCTGGCAATGAGTGCAGTAATATCGTGTTTATGTGATAATTAGACAATATATAGCCCACCCAGTGAATGTTACTAAAGGTTCACATTGTTAATTATGAAAGAGCAACAGTGAACATTACTCATATGTTTGTGTATACACGCCAGAGATGACATATTCGGTTAAACCACAGGGTTTATAGTCATAAAGCAACATAAATTTATCATTGCTCTGTGTAGGATAGCATAAACATTAGGAGTCATATTGTTATTCATTTCCCAAGATAGTAATAACATTAGATTAATATATATATTTTTACGCAAGTATAACATCATTGATAAATTTACACAGTGACACGAAATGCCTTTTGTTCTCAGTTGGTTTCGTTCGTAAAACGATCATACACACTATGCAAACATATCAGTTGGAAATTTGGTACATACTGTAATTATTTATCTTCACCATCAAACTCGTCATTATCATATCGTAATCACAAACATCACTTGCATCATCATCATTTTCATTTTCATCATCATCATCAATGACATCACTTACTACTATCATAATCATCACCACAATTACTTTCATCCTTATCATCATCAGCACCATCCCCATCATCATCATCATCTTCAATGACATCACTTACTTTATCATAATCATCACCAACCTTACTTTCATCATTATCGTCATCAGCACCATCCCCATCATCATCATCATCATCATCAATGACGATACTTACTTTATCAGAATCATCACCAACGTTAATTTTATCATTATCGACATCAGCACCATCATCATCATCATCATCACCACAAACATCAATAGAAGAAGCATTGATCACTCGTCAAGAAAAGAAATACCGTCTCAAGAGGAACATTTTCAGCAATTATAAGGTTATGAATAAATGACGAGATGGGTGTAAGTCTGATTCGTTTTGTTCTACGTTCATCTAAGACAACCACTGGAAATCACCCAAGGTTTCACATATCCCTGGTACATACATCAATAAGCAATGAATGCACGCAAGGCAATGCCATAAACCTCGGTGTTAGCTTTGTAAGTTGTGACTGTTATCAATGAGTGATGCAATCATTTGCCATGATTCCATGTTTTACTGCCTCCAACTTTACTGTTTATCACTCTTCTCCTTTCATTGTTTTATTTTCCACCTATTTGTACCGTTCGTTTCTTTTTTAATTTGTACATTCTACCCAAAATTGTTTTTCTATGTTTTTAGTTTTATTTAATTGCCCCTACGTATTCTTGTGTTTTGTGTGCTTGGAAACTGTGCGGGACAGGGCTTGTTGTTTGAATGTAACCTTCTGTTCTCTAATCCAACTCTATTTTTTTTAAATAATATTTCTTATTCCAGAATTTCTTTCATTTTTGTAGGTTAAACACATTAAACTGTTTAAATATGTAATATGATCGTTTTTGTGTGACGATAAAATGGTTTATTACCGAATACGTGCGTTTATTTATCTTAATATCCATTAAAAGAAGTTATAGAGAAAGTTGAAATATGACTATGGTTCCATTTATTGATTTTTTTTCTTCATGTTTTGAAGCAAATATACGTACACCTACAAGGAAAATTAAATTTGTCATTTCAATTATTTAGAAGGCTGAATTTTAGAAGAGAAAGAACTATTTGGTGCCCCCCCCCCCCCCCCCTTCTCTCTCTCTTTAAAAATAGACAACATTTTCTATATACCCTTTGTTGAGGTTATTAATGTAATAGTACAAACACTATTGTGATAAAGATTTGATCATGTTTTAATTCCGTTTAGTACAATAGTTGGTATTATGTCGATGCGTATGTCGGAAATGCGTTTAATTGCTACTTAAATAATGTAGCAAAATTAATACAAATGTATACTGCGTAAATGGAAAGTACAGACATAACTATATCGTACGTCCATAAGGCAACGCTGATCAAATTATAATAATTGTAAATCATGTCAAGATATTCCATTTCATCTTTATGACTTAAGTTTAGGACACTAGTTTAAAAAACAACTGTTACTCGTGTAATATTGATAGGTCATCCGAAATTCATTTGATCGACAAAATGTTTAAACAAAATATCTGTTGCCGATTCAGAATCATAAAATGTAAAACTATAATTCATTATAATGGTTCATTAATACTAAAAGCGTACCTAATTTGTTTTTAAGAAAAATAATGATAATATTTACAAATATTGTAAATTTGTTCACTTAAGATGGAAACAATCTGTCTGATTCCCGTCTACACGAGGTTATGTTAAATAACTGGTCATCCGTCCCGGGGACCATCACTCACCACTCTACACTCAGCACTCACATTTCAGAGTAACTCTGCCAAGTCCGATTTTGGAGATCTGTGTGATCGGAATAGACGACAAGGGTCCGGTCTGTCAAAACATCTCAAATATAAATCTCACCTCAAAATGAGATTTTGCTCAAATCAGAGCCTGAGTTTGAGACAATTTTATTTTGGACCTCTTGAAAATATTATGAGAAAAACTTCTCATCTTTTTTGTTTTGTAATATCGATTTGAGTCTGGTCTCAGATGAGAAAATCTCAACAATGTGTGACAATATCTGTGCTGAGATTTAGCTCACATTGAGATACTTCGGGAGATCGGGGCCTGGCTGACTGACTGCTGATTATTCGTTAGTATACACTTCCATGGATATTAAGTGTTAATCTTAGACTGAGTGTAAGTATACTAACTGCTGACTATAGTGGTTACATTCATTTCTTAAAATCTCAGATTGTCCTCAAATCTTAATGGAAATGAATATGAAGAATACTCAGCACTTAGCAGAGTTATTAACGTCGGACACTCAAATTACAAAACTCAGGCTGCACAGATAAAATTCGACATCGGCGTGCTGAGGAAAGTGTATGATTCCGCGCTAAGGTGAATGGAAAAGTTGAAGAGTTTAACGCACAGCAAAACATCCTATATGCTTATATAGGTATGCTTTTTGGTTACAGTACTTCGGCGTTAATTTGTGTTCATGTCTCTGATGAAATTATAAAATAATCAAACGTTTGAACACTTACAATGAAGTTCGACACCAGTTGACGAACACTGACTTCTCGGTCGTCGGAGAGGTGTTCTTTCTGATTCTAGCATAGTTTCCTCTTCGGAATCTACGTCGGTATCCATGGTGATACGGTTGTTTTTTTCCTTCTTTACCTCCTTTATCGTGAATTATTATTCACTGGTTCTTTATCCTCCATCAAAGGAATCTGGTATATCTAATGTTGTTGCTTTTCTGAAATAAGTTGTCACATCTTATCGTATGCAATTACTTATATCGACGTTATGCAATCTTCGAACAGCACATCCTTAAATGTCCACGAATATATATTTATTCTACCACATTCCTTATATAGTCATGTTGTTGAAGTAAAACAATTATATGTGAAAAGAGAGAATAAATTGCTACAGGGAACGCCATATACATAAAACAATATCTCCCCACACGGACCTCCGGGAAAACAACAGTCCATAAAACATCAAGCATTTGAGGAGGTGTCATTACACAAGGGACGACATATGGCATCGGAGCCTCGTCACCAGGGTTGACTCATATCATTATGTGTATGGTGTACAGTGCAATTTACGTCCACAGTACTATCTATTTGGTCATGGCCAGTTCTGAGAGCCATGTGCAACGAATAGTGTGGCCCTCGACTAAACTGTGCGAATGTTCAAGATGATATGGGACTACATTGATCGGTTGCAAAGGATCCTAGGCCGCTGTTCACATGGTAAAAGTGAATGTCAGAATTCATAATGAGAAATCTTGTATACGCATACATGACATATTGAATGTACACCAGTATTTCCGCTTAGTTAATGACAATCTGATCTTTTCAGATGAAACTACGTATTTTTTAAGTAAAACGGATAATTGTTACAAACTGTGAATAAGAATGCTAACTTTTAGAAGATGTTTTTGATTTTTTTATAGGAATGGCTATGTATTATGATTCATTGTATAACTACCGTGATTACATGTTTTGCCATTTGTACAGAATTACAACTTTTCATAGGTCACCATGCGTCTTTTGGGAACCTCAACAAATTTTGGAGACATAAAATACGGTAACTGAATGACTGAAACAAAAAGCAACTTTGATACTTTTTTATATATTTTTAAAAACGTTTTCTGAATTTATTCATGCGCGTACAAGGGATTGCTGCATGCTTGCATTTGTTTACATTTAATAAAGATTGAATATCATGGTGTGAACTTTTCACAATAATCAATATTTGTCTTAAAGTAAATTGACGCATCAACCTACGGACCATCATGGTCACGGATTGCCAGGCATTATGCATTCAATTCTGTTTTCTTTACGTTTTGCATGCCGCTGTACAAATCATGTGACAATAACAATAAAAGAATGATGATATTAACTACAGTAGCAATAGGTATCAAATAACCGAATTCCTTTTTAAAACCTTATTCCTTTTTCAATTTGTTCGTGGGGGAGAAGGTAAAACATTACAATAGCGAACATTTACAGAATCTCACAACCGAAATGGGTTTGAAAATACTTATTACATAAACATTTCAATGAAAATGTTATGTGATTATTCTGTTGATTGAAAAACCTGACATTTAAAAAAAAATAACCGATCCTTATCAGAGTTTGTCAAACAATAATATCGTTTATATCTCATTTGTTTTCAATCAGCCCGGCTAGCTCAGTCGGTAGAGCACGAGACTCTTAATCTCGGGGTCGTGGGTTCGAGCCCCACGTTGGGTGAATATTTTTTAATCGAATTTTCTTATTTTTTTAAAAGTGTCATAACCTTGAAAGATCCGTTTGATGCAAAAGTCTTGATCTTATTTATTTATGTTCAAAAAGTGTATATAACAGGTTTACCATACTTATGTGTATTTACATCATAAAAATGTATGTGCAGCTCTTGCGCAATATCATTACATGTTTAATATTTGACGCAATATTACCAAACAAATATGTTTGCAATTCCGTTTGTGTTTTTAATACATACCTTTAAATCACTGTTATATTTTCTATTCAGATTCCCTTTAGATTCCATTCAGATTTCCTTCAAATATTTCACAATAACTAATTAGCTACCCTTTCTGCTGGCGACATTGATACCTTCCATCAACTTTCACTTGTTATAAAATGAAGTCAGTTAAGCCGTACCCATTCCATAAAATCAACTAGACAGATTGTTCACAGACTACATAAATTATGAACGTTTTAACCATGCACACATTCAAAATCTATCCCCGGACAAGCATTGGGAAAGTCGATAAAAACGTTTTTTGTAAATCTGGCGTGATTTTTGAATGTTTGGCACTAAACTTGTACTCGAATGCTGCAATTACTTCTCTGAATGTTAAACACTCTTTCACGACCATCGCAAATACACGCTAGTGTGTTGTACTTTAACTGCACAATTAACACACAGCGACAAATACAATTCATGACTTGACTGCCTCCCACCCACTAATGTCAAATATTTATCCTCAAATCAATACAACAACTTACCTTGAAAAAATTCCTATCAATATCGACACTCAAAGAGTATTCCGCTGCAATAATATAAACGATTACTGCCGGAAAACGTTATACATATCAGGTATTCCACTCTATGAGTTTAAGCCTAGTGTCTGCTTGATTAGTTGTAAGCAATCGTAAATAGTTTTACGTCGCATTTTACAACAATTTACTTAACATGCCAGACAATCTAACCGTTCCGTTCGACCAACCAATTGACCTGATGATGTTAATGAGCCTGCAGAAGCCGAACTGGTATATCTAGCATTATATTAAATAAGTTACAGTTATAATGAGCAAGGCTACATGAATAAATTAAAGGTTAATAAATAATGGAAGTCAGACAGATCGATGTATTCGTGTCGTGCTGTAACAAAGTAAGTCGGTCATGAACAGTATGCCACTTTTAATTGGCATTTTCTGATCGAAACTAGTTTAATTGGGACTTAAATCGTTATTATGCGGTGAATCATTTCTGGAGGATTGTAGAATTCAGTTGGAATATGTTTTAGAACGTTTCTAAGTAAAGAAATCATAACAATAGACTTGTTGAGTGAAAATGGCAAACGGAATTATAAAACTAACATTCGAATGAACACTTATCAACAGCTACGATTGATTTTGCTATTCTGATACTTTGTACAAAACTATTTGCAACGCAACAGCAAACAGACAATATTCTAAAAGCAAGAGTTAAGCGAAACTAAGGTATTTACAAATGCATTTTAAACATATTACTGTTAAAGAGATTAATTTTTCATGATGTATATGATCGTTAGAAATGTGTGTTGTTTATACTGGCGGTTTATGTTGATGATGATTAAAGGATATGTTGTTTGAAGAGATCTGATCATGTTAGAACCAGTTACAGGTTTCTAAACTATCATCTAATTGCTGTTTCTATCAGGTATGCTAGTTCTATTCATATAAAAATCATACTGCCATCTATTTAACACTTATTGTCAGTGGTGCAGTGTTTTCTTTCAATCTAGAATATATACCACGGCTAACGTCGAATTGTTTATAAATATATTTTGCAGACTAGAAAAATAATGCCTGAAACCACGTTTAAACCAACCAGTAATGTTTTGCCTCTCACCGTCTATCGCGGTACTCGTATTTCGTTCTACATTTGTCTCCTCGGGCCTTTTATGGCCAGCGCGATGTGTATGTAGATATACTGCCCGACTTTTATAAGCGCTTCTAAGACAGGACTCATATGAGCAAAGTTAGGAAGCAAGGACCAGGGCATAAGGTTATGGAACTGTGTCTTAGGATCTGTCTCAGAATGCAGCCGTACGATTGGTCAATTCAAGACGTTGCTGTATGAGAACCAACCAATCAGAGGCTGTTAATAGTACGATACCGGTCTCCTTACTTAGAGTTAAACTACCTACAGCTGAATAACAGTTCATAAATGGGAGTGACATCTCTCATAACACAAAATGACCAGGTTCCATACACACGCTTAGTTATCATAACCCTAACTCCAGTGTGAAATGAAGCCGATTCGGTGACGCTACACTGGGCACGGACATATATGGTTGATATGTCCGTGACTGGGTCACAAAAATACGCGACATGGCTTTTAGTAATTTCTTGGCATGATAATGTATTTGCCCTCATAAATACCCGGATACATTTTACAAAGTAATCATAATTCAGATATTGATTTTAATATTCTTGTTTTAAATCCAGTTATGTTTACCAATATTGCTAATTAAATAGTATACTAAGATATTAATGGTGTATAAATAAGGACAATACTACGTGTACATATTTGCAGAGTTGTCTCTAATTATTTGTAAATAATCTTAACAACACCGCAATACCCGTTGAAAGTTTCGACATGAGTTCAATTACAAACTTAAACAAACACTGAAGTTACAGTTAATATTCAGCAATATCGAATCTTCGAATGACGGGTGGTTTTAAATAATTTTCGAACTAGTTTTTGTATCGAAATGTAGTCTTCTTATTACCGGGGACAGTTGCTTCCTCTTGTGTGGTCTTTGAATACTTTGGACCGAGCGGAACAATATTTACTTGCTGGTATTTCCATTTGCTTTCACGACGAAATGCTAACAACTATTTACGTACAAACGACTTGTTCATGACATGTTGCTGTTAACTCTTTGTCCATTTCATGCCTCTCAAACCAAATCGATGAATACAGTTAACGGTACCAAAGGGAATATATATATATGCCTTTGATGTAGGCCTTGGATCATGAACCTCTTTAAGTCATTCAGGACATTAGTGAGCTGTGCTTATATACTGGAAATATTAAACAGTGTGTGTATTTACTATTGTATGTAAACAAGTATAGTATTTTCTGGACATTCTAGACGCTTTGAATGACGTTTCAAAGATAAATCGAATGAAGTTATGCAGACTTTCTGGTATTTACGGAGTCCCCTATGAGAATAAATGCACGATGCAGGAAATGTTTTCATCTTATCTAATTTAGATACACTTTGTGTACTCGTAAATAATTTGGCAGTGTATTAGATAACCAATTAGAACAGACGCGCATACGTTTTATGTTAGAGGCAAAGTTTGATTGTCTACTTCGCAATTGAATTACTAATATCATACAACTTCTTCAAGGTTACTTTGTGTCTATTTTTGTATCATGTTCTTTTATCATGGAAATCAAATATTTATGTAAATACTGATAGATGTAAAATTGAGTTTTTCACTTATCAAATATCCCCACTCGTTTCAGACTCTTCATGATAATGCAATTACTAGACACAAACGGGTTTTATTGATCAGCTGAAAGGCGCTTTATTACTTCGGAGTTGTAACGATCATGTTTATGCTTAAGCCAATACCGACGAAGTCTTACATAAGAATGAGACATTTTAGTGTTATTTTCCTTTTTATAACACTATAGTCAGACAGTTTGAGTATTAAGATGGCTCTATATTAAGGTTTACGATTTGCTGTATTAAAGATTACGCTATAAGGATTCAGTTCTATTCTGCTATATCTATTCTATTTTGTTCTGTTCCATTCCGATTTATTGTACATTTATATGCTAATCACTGTGCAGAAAGGGAAATATTTTCACTGCATCAATAAGCCGCTATAACGAAACCTGTCATTTTTCACGAAACACATTTATATTGCACTGTTATATATATAACTATATGTAAACTGAGATAGGATCTCTTCCCTTAATATATTGTTTTATCTTACAATGTCCAAATATTTAATTTCCCACCACAGATGGCACAGATGGTATCGTATTTCTTTATACATATAATTGCCTGGGATATGAAGATGTTTTTTGTTTTCTTCAGACATTATTAATCACCTGCTAAGGTATATAGCCCTTAAAACAATTATATATTAAATCATTAACCCAACCTTCTCCGTTTAAACTAGCCCAATCCCACCGTCCTACCCTAGTTTTAGAGTATTGGCCTCTCCGTATATTTACAAACTAAATATACAAAACTAAAACGAAGCTTCAATCATATTCTATTCATTTAATTTGAGAAGTATTGCCTGCTGTATGATATGTATAACATTGTATTGATATTGCTGTTTTCACATTTTGCCACTATGCTGTGTATTGATATGTGTCAATCTCACGGGCCTCCGGCCTACAGATATATTGAAAATAAAACGTACAACAAAAACATAACAAATATAATCATATATATTCAATAATTCATCATACCGACGCTATAGACATGTAACTATATATCTGTATCACCATGTGTGTAACAATATGTCGAGTATAATATGTTATGAAAGGATATGTTTTATTATTCGGAAATTGATAACGCTTATCGAGACACTAAATCAGATCTGTTTTAAAAATGACCTTGCAAGGAAGTATCCAAATGTTTCAAGGACACCATATAATCAGGTATCAAATGATCATTCAGGAGCCAATCTAATGTAAAGCGCACACCATGATCGTTAGGAGAGACATGCTTTGGTCATGATTAAACAAAGGACGCACGAGTAGGGGCAAAGTGCACCAACTTTTTGATCAGCCCTCGTACATAATTTAACAACTACGTATTATATCAAATGAAGGTTCTGACTCACTGACGGCTTCAATGTTTCCTATTTCACTACGTAGTTTTGATTGAAATTTAATTAAAAATACAGACATTGTGTACACTATGTCTATTGGTTAAGATTTTCCAAAACACAGTTTCATTGACTGACCACCTGTCAATTTGTTAACAGTTAAAAATCTAAATCAGAATGATTTTACCCATAATGAATGTTGATAAAAACACTTCACTCGGTTGACATTGTAAAAGTTGTATTTCTGATCAAATATTCGTGAAGTAGTGAATTATATTGTTGTGTATTTACCAATGTTTGCTGTCACGCATTTATTCAGACGACATAGACAGTACATGTACTGGAGTTTAAAGTGTGTAGCGAACAAAGACAAAATAACTTCCGTTATATGTTAACACACTTCGAGTTTATGATAATTATTTCATCGAACATCTGCCCTCGAGTTATTTTGTCACGACACCGACACGTTCGGTGAAAGGAAAGATGCGCTATGGGCGCTAATAGTGCGTTATGTTTAGTGTTACCGTTAAATCGCGATATACATGCGCCATATGCGTCCAAATCGGAACAATACCGTCTATACAGAGCTTCATGTAAACAGAAACGATGAGAAATGTTATTGGTCGTTCGTCATAACAATATTTTATCTACACAATAGCATCTTAGTGTTATTAAAAACACGTTTTAATCGGCTTTGTTTATATAACTTTGATGTAAGATGACATTAAACGTTTTAATTCATTTTCGGGTTATATCTTAGTGAAAGAATACAAGCCCTACACCATCACTGAAACATTAGAATTGTCCTTTTTATGATTGAAAGAAGCCGTTTCTCTCTACCGTTTGATTTTAAGACATTAGCACACGTTTGTTTGATGTAGTTTGTAGTGTAGAAATACACCCTAATACATTCAAACATCATAAGTCATTATCACGTTAACACTAATTGCGTTGTTTGTTAATAATTATGGTGCACTTATAAGTGTACACTTAGTATTCTTATGTACCGCAAATAAAAAATCACATCACTATTGACATCACATCATTTAAAACCCACGTGGTGCGATTTTTAAAGACATACTGCCAGACATGTTAATATTTAATTCGCCGAAAAAATCGATAGAATAAAAAACATTATCGGAAAAAAAGATGAAACGCTCTTAGTTGCTTAAACTCACACACAGCGCTTTGATTCCACTACCGTTTTCATTCACATCTGAGTATGAAGGTATTGGAATAAGCGCCCGACAGGAGAGTTTTAGTTGCTGACCTAATGAGCGAATCGTACCGTAAAGTACGAATATTTAACGCATGCAAACATGATTGATATCACATTTGTTAATCATACAGACAAGTAATTAATGTATTATATTACTTATGAATTATTAACAATCTGATACCGAATATTGTGTGAGGGAGAAATATTATTCATATAACAATACATAGACATATCAAACATTCACACTGGCTTTTACAGAGTCTGACAGTTATAGTACTTTCACCGCGGGAGAGTCAGGGAAAAATTCTTTGAACTGTTTGCTTAGTGTACCCGACCTATTGTTGAACCAACAAACTATAAAACTTTATTTGAATTAACATAAGCGTTTACAACTATTTCTGTTAGTGAATACTCAAAGTATGATACACAAAGAATAAGGCGTAAAGATCACCGAAATATCTTTTAATGTTAATGTTACAAATAAATTGCCAAAATATATAAAACCGAATTTATCACGATACAGTTAACTCATTATGGCTTTTACTCAAGCGCTTTCTAATTGATTTAAGTGTGCAGATAATATCACGTAACAGTGAGTGCAAAGTTTATGGTATTTAAAGGAAGTTTATGATGAAACATTTTGCGCTAAAACCTAAAAACTATGACTAGCATGCATACAGTTATATATATAAATACATAATTAAAGTCCTTACCTCTAGTATGTTTTCAATGTCAACTGTCAGTTCCTGAATCTGATGTTACTAAAAATACACACACGGGTACACTCTTAACTTAGTAATCGTTAGCTCACCTGCTTCTTCAGAGTTTTACCGATACGTCTGATTACCAACTTGTGTTATAAAACGTTCATGTTCTTTGTTAGTGATCCAGACGCTTGTTTATTATAACAGCAGCCGACAATTATTATTCAGCTTCGAAAGTCAGTTTCATTTAGACGCTTGATACACGTTTTGTATTGAACTGATCCAGTTCGGATCGATGAACTTAACATGGCAGTACACGCTTTTGTCTTGGCAATAATAGTGACAACATGACGCAGTGTTCGTATTTATATCGTGGAAGTTAAATGTTAATCAAGACTGCGAAAATGATCGTGACTTTCATTTCCTTCTTACATAGTGAGCAAATATTGTGTTCTTTATAAGTTATGTAAAATATGTATTGGAATAGAGATTTCACCAAATATTCCAGAGAGGTATGTCTGGTGTTAATTAACATTTATTACTGAACCATTATTGCTATATAGGTATATTGTTTTGTTTTTTAAATAAATGGTATTTACATTAAGCGAGCGTATGACTCACGGATTTTAATACATGTTGTTTGTTATGTTAGGCTAAATGTTAAAGCAATCAATGCAGCTCACACAGATGTTTATAAACATTATCTGTCGGTTTTAACAAAAGAATGCATTTTCACTGTGACAACTTAAGTATTGTTTCACCGAACTGTACCTAGTTCACATGTCTTGTTTTAGTACGGTATTATTGTGTTAACTAACAAACCATTGTTTCAGCCATTAGGCAAATACTAATCATTTCACAATTGTCTAATTCGCTTAAGGCAATAGTAAATAATATGTATTGTCCGACCGTATAAAATGTTCAAATACTTTGTATCATATTCCTACGAAAGCCTGGTAGTGACATTTCAGCTTCAAGAATTCGCGATTTCAATTTCATGAAAGTTGAAATTGTGCATTTGTGAAGTTGAATCGTGACTTCTTGAAGCTGAAATGTCACCACCAGGTTTTCGAACATTATTGTAAAAATATTGAAATGAGTTTGTAGTATATACCTTTTAAAAGGATCGTTTTATGATATTGCGTCAGTTTCGAACTGTCATGATCAGTAGTTACATTACCATACTAGTTTTATTATCCACGAGTTTGAACGTTAAATGCTGAAGCAATATTCGCTGATCAGCTGATCTATTATATACTCAACTGTACCAAATCTCCAAGTTATCATAGCTTGTTGTCACAAGTTTTTTCTTACTCAAAGGCACTATTTTAACCATACAGATACTTTGTGTTACATCTCATTATCCTCGATGTTAATTTCCATATAAATCCTTTTTTCTTTAATGCTTGAATACCTTTTGTTAAGATCTGTTCTAAAATATTCGCACGTATTTTATAGTTATTTGACGCGAGATTATCAATGTAATTAGAATAATAAACTTTTATCTCGATATTATGGGTGTCAATTAAGCATTTCTTTGATATGCTGATTAACATACACGTTCAGACGAGACATGAACCATTTGTGCTGGTGATTTTTGTTACTGAACAGAACAGGATAGAACAGAACACGTGTTTGTCTTTGTATCGTCGAAAATGGAATATTTGTTGCTGTAAATCGATTATTCATAATTGACAGTTTCTCAAATTAATGGCGGTGAAATACTGTCATATTATGTGTTTTAAAAAAAACATCCTGGGATAATAAATGGGTTAAGTTTTCTCATTTGTCCTGACATTAATACGGCGCACAATAGGTCGGTATCTTACTGTAGTAATTCTTAAGTGAGGCATTCAACATTTTCAATTATACTCACACAGTGTTTGTCTGATCCATAAACAAACTTGAATTCGGCGGTAAGGATTTCAACGCTTTTTTCACACAACACTTGTCCGATCCATTTCCCAACTTGACTTACGAATATTGCACATGTGTGTTCCTTTCGCTTATTTTTAGATTGCTCGAATATACGACCCGGATGTTTAAGCATGTGACTAATATCGGAAATGATGGAAAGGAGAAGGAAATAGCTGCTCTGTGTTATCCTGATGTATACTTATTGATCACGCGGATTACAACGTGTAGATCGTTTAAAATACGGTCAATGTGTTGCCTTTAAAGTTTCATGTTTAATGTTTATTTACCGCCTTTGTTTCAAAATTGATTTCACAACGCATCCCATTTTACGGGCAAGGCATTTCGAACCTCGATTTGAAGCTGTCTATTCATGGATAAAGATATGAAAAAATAAGCATTTTGTCTATAACATGATCATATATAGTACACGTTTGCAACACGAACTACATAGTGCATGGTAAATAACACCTTATTGCATATACATGTAGTCAATGTAAACATATGTTCTTATTTCACTAAGGTTATACCAAATTATATCTTTAAGTTTAGCGTCAAATTCAGTTTTGGAACCGCACTTACTAGGCCGTGTCGATAAAACACAAACTTTATCTTTTGTATCTACAACATCTTTCTTCTCACAAACAAAGGCATTATATATCAAGCCATAAATACATCAATACAAATTACTAGTTAACACAAACAACACATGACGGAGATTTTTGACATTTTCAGATTTGTTTTTTATCTACTGTCGAAAACCAGTCCGAGGACGCTAAGCATAGAAACGCAGTGGTATGGCCTTAATTAATGAATATACGGTCATGTAAATTATGCATGCTAGATTTTTTTCAAAATTCCACCTTATACATTGATAGCTCTACATGACAGAGTCACTCGTTGATATTGTTCTCACAATACGAGTAAGACATAAGGTAACACTCAACACGTGTTCTTTATTAATATATATATATGTTTGTCGTCTTGTTTTGCCTCATCTTTCTTATGTCATGACGATATCGCAGGTAACTAGATAATGTTTGTTAAATAAGGGTGTGAAAAGGATTGTGCTAATACATGGCTACGAATCGTTTGTGTGAAATCTTCCGGGAGGGGGGGTACTAATATTTACAACGGGGAGGTGACATTACATACTTGAATTTGATATTTTTCCTTATATTTATTCATTAAACGGCCAGTTGTCACGAAACTTATACGAAATACGTTGTTTAATTCATTTAATATCATATACGATTGCCAGAATAAAAAAATATGAAAGCTAAGATTATTTTCCAACTATCATGATGGAAATATTTCAATTTCATAAAACTACCGGACAGCACCAGTATGTTGAATTATATCTCTCTTTAATATATGCAAATTTAAAAGTATGTTTAAATTTATTAAGGAAATTAATTATCAAATACAAGGGTGTTGGTTGGGTAATGTATACATACTAAATATTTGAAAGGAAGCGCTTTTTTGTCGACGGAAATTCCCGGAAACATACGAAGACTAACCCGAACAATGTCGAAATTGACCGAATTCGATATCTATACGAAGTGATCGTCACACAAGCCATTATGTAGAATCAGAGTACTGGGAGTGCTAACATAAATTGTGTAGAATCAGGATAATGAGAGTTAGGAAATCTCGTTTGTTATTCGAATGGATCTTGCAATGAAGAGTAATGGCATTTACGTATTAAGCATATAGGTTGGTGAAAAAGCCGTATAGAGCTCACTGTGTTGACTTTGCAGAATCTTATTGCTAAGGAGTACAATTTGAAGTAGTTGTTTGTAATTGAAGGGGATAAGATAGCCATTGCAATTACAATCACCAAACTCAAATGTAGATGTAAGACAATCCCCGCTGTTCAACTCTCTAACATAAAATTCTGTATGTTAACTAATTCAACAATTCGTAACACAGAATGCATTATATCAAACTTTGTTTTCTTTACATATATAGCTGTTTTGCGACTTTGTAGAATACGTGTTTTTATGTCCAAAAGTATAAACTAAGACGAGAAACAGACTACCTAATTTTCCATCAAGAAATTTACTTCTAGACTTGGTACTATAAAGTGTTTTTGACAAACCAAATTCTATGTATGTTTAGCGTCAGGTTCATTCTTCAAAACCTTTACCTACCAGTCAGGAAAAAACAAAGTGTCGATAAAAATCAAAATTTAACCTTTGTATCTGCAACGTTTTTCTTCACACAGACAAATACATTATACACAATACTTTACAGACAAAGTACTTTTTAACAAATGTAACACAACATACGAAGTAAATAACCAGATTGAATGATTTTCCATTTTTTTAACATGGTAATTGGTTACCTGGCGCATTGTTATCGGCTAAATATGCCAATATTGTCATTGTTGGTAACATCCTCGGTACCCAGGCTATTCATAACATATGTAATATCCAGGGGAAATTGGCTAGCTAAACTTCGTAATGCATTAATATCCATTAGCATTTCTCGACCATTGAAATGGACAATAACAAAGAAGAAGGAATCTCCATTGTGAAGGGCAATCGCTCAGAACCGCGATTTCATCCGTAACTCCTCGGCAACTTTCCTTTCGCATGAGGTGTGTGTCATGCGGCCAATTAAGCGGCTGGATTTTACCTCATTAATTGTTCATGAGTACGATATTTTAACAGTCAGTTTACCAAGGGTATCATATATGTTATGAATAGCTTGGGTACAGAGGATGTTTCGGTAACTGTTTACCTTGTATATAGTTTCAATAAGGCTGCCGAGAACCTATCAGCCAGAGGACATTAAACTTGGGACCATATATTGGCGTGACCATATTGGCGTGACCATATTGGCGTGACCTAACAAACATGCCCCAGTCAGAAATCTAATATCATTAATACCTGTAATCAATTTGCGTCAAAATATGCTGCTTTTCAAAATATGTTATAAAACGCATGGTTATAGACACGCTTAGTCACCGGGATAAAATGATATGGCATTAATGAAACCATCGCTTGGTTCTCGGTGCGTAAAATTAAACGAAAATAATTGTTTATGATGCCAATATTCTAGTTTTCTCGTCTTTATATTTTCAGGTAAACTATAATGGAAACTACAACCAGTGCATTTGACATTCCGGTGAATTATATTTTGGGAAGATGTACGCTAGGTAATTGGGATGATGACGATGAGCAACCGGACACTACGCTCAGTGTGCTGAACGTTTCTTATGTTGTCAAGGAGAGGGTGGGGCCATGGTGGAAAGGGGCGTGTCTAAGACGAATCAAGCACAAAATAGTACTCCGGGATCTCAGTATGCACATGAAAAGTGGTCAGATTACGGGAATTCTAGGTGGTTCAGGTAAGTGCAAGGCGTCCATGCATTACAATACTTGTAAAGAAATATTAATAATTATAATTAAAAACACATCCCTAATGAAGACCCTATTAAATCAAATGAACATCAAAACGTATTCTAAAATATCGTATCGTCTGAGATTCAAACAAAACAATATACTACGTAATGCTTATCAGTCATAAAATGAAATTCCTTCCACAATTATTAAAAAAGACAACATATCAAGATCACATCCGTAATAATACTGAACCGGGACTCGTCTGGGTAGCACTGGACAGTAGCTGTGGATATCGTAGATTCGAACACGAGCGGACTTATGTATTCTCGGACGTTTTGACTGAAGCTATTACATAATCCAAAGCCATCTGTTGTTCACTGGTTATGAAATACTGTTGGAAAACAACATACAGCGTCAATACGAACATGCTTAACAGGTTATTATGTGACAGGTTCGGATACTTGTAGAATATGTGTATACTTTTTATGACAGGTTCTGGGAAAACCTCTCTATTGGATTGCATAGCTTCACGTGCCAGTGGTTCAGTATCCGGGAAAATATATTACAACAATATGGAGTGTACCAACGACATTGCTCAAACATTTACCAGCTACGTAATGCAGGTATGTGTGTCCCTCTATATACCATCAATGTCCCGCAGTAACTAGACGATTATTGGTCTCATTCCAATGCTGGTGCAGTAGATTGGGTATTTTTGAGCTAAGTTATATTTGGTCCGTAATGTTTGCTCCGATAATTTGTATACATGTATATAAAAAAATTCATTCCTTTACAGCGAACTTAATTAATTCATCAGATTATTTAATTGTTAAGTTAAGCAGTTTCTGTGTTGCGTTCAACGACACTCGTTGCCTAATGGTACCTTAAAACTCTCAACATGACTATTACAAATACCAGTAAACTTATTACACCTCAAATGGTAGTTCCTCTTGTTTCCTCAGCTTCAGACCATTGTGAAATGTGGAGTGGCATTGTTTTATGTATGTGGCGTTTCCAATAGCAACTTATTCTCTCCTTCACACAGAAATGTGCTCGCGAAGTTAGGTCAGTCATTCGAGGTCAAAAACGCTTGGTTGTTTGAACAAAGTTTGTCGTACGTTATTCTCTTAAACTTCTGATTCGAATGGGGAACTTTCAGTACTCAGGGAAGGTTACATCAAATGTCTCCCTCTTGTTACTGACCTTTAGTTGAGCATCAGCTTCATTGATATCAAGTATCCGCCTATCTAAAAAATACACGACTGTCGTCTGTTGAATCACTGTATGTTAGCGCATTTTATGACTACCTTTTGTTATTTTTAGTAGAAAATTAGAAAAAAATAGAGATTTTAAAGTTTAGAGAATATTTCATAAAAAACATGCCCATGTGCACCATAACGGTGTTTATTAATGCATACCTTGATTTCTTGACATACCACGAAAACCCGTTGGTCTACCATATGAAGAAAGACATAATCATGTCGTTGATTTGAAATAAGACTAATATCCAAGTATTCATTTTGAGGCCATTTTACGTGGTAATATAAATCATCCCAGTTGTTATCCTAACTCAAGCGGTAAATTAAGGAAGAAAACCAAAGTTAATCATCGGGTGCAGCACATGTTTATCCAGCAACTTTAAGAATAAGTTAGAATAAATGTTTCTGCTATTTTCTTTCATTGTATCGTGATGTTGCAACTATGCCTAACATATATCGTAAATAGCAACACGACTTCAATTGTATTGCAATGTTTCTACTACTGTTTGAATTTACTGCTAGTCTGCAGTTATGGCGGTTATTCTACTGTGCTACTACTGTTGCTAACTCTACCTCGATCTACATTTACAGGATGTCCAGGTATACATTTAGCCAATAAGCGTCCAAGTGATCAAGATTAAACAGTATTACACCCAGACGCACTTTAATTTTGCATGCAATCTGCAACAATTCGTGTGTATTTACAACGAATGGAATTTGTACTAAAAGTCTCTGCAATCTATGCTCTAGAATCCCATAGACTGCTTGAACAAACATTGACCTAGTTGTTGTCTGACATCTGTAAATACACATTAAAATATACGTCTGTCTCTTCCGTTAAGAAGCATTTTGGTGTATTGATTTTGTTGCAAATTAGAAACACCTAAGTATTGGTTTCAGACAACTTTTCTACACAATAATTTATTTGTTTCATGTTTAATTGCAAACCGACAATTTCCCCGCATGTGAAATTATGCGATGACGTCACAAACAAAATGGCGTCTTTCGAATGTAAATAATGATTATGAGATTCCCCTACTTTGTAATGCTTTTAAAAGATTCAGTAACCTTTTGTAAATTGTGCTTCATAAAAACATGAACTTTTGACATCATTACGATATATTATAAATCGAAAATAGACAGTCACTGTGGGTGTCATTTATAGTCAATGAAATACCGCGTCAAGTTCCTATAATCGTTAGTCTTACCATTTGGCACTATATCAACACTTGAGAAAATAGTTCATGTGAAGTATACGCTACGAAGTATGTGTTATAGTAAGAATTATTTAGTTTAGCTCTTGTAATGAAAAGAAGTACTTTTATCGAAATCAAAAATAGTTAACGCATGTTTATTAACGTCACACAATTTAATTTGTCTATATTAACACTACATTAAATGGTTTATTGTACAGAAGTGCTAATAATTTCACAATCCATAAGTAAGCGAGTTACTGAGAATTTATTCAAGGAATTTAAAAAAAAATGTATGCAATAGAAGCTTCGTGTATTTTTGTTCTAAATTTATCACTAAAAGTTTGATAGAATATTTCGCTTGAATAAGACGATTCGTGAATTGTATTCAAACTTTGAATTTTCATAAATATTTTTCGTGTAAGTAACCAATTTGTCTCATAAACAGAAAACAATGTGATTTGTTTGAAATATTATGTTTGCAAATTCTAAACAAGTTCTAGACGAAACTGATGCATATATTATAAAATGTCACGAAAAATCGATGTAATAATACGTAAATGCCAGACTGCCTAACCCCTAGTTTTCTAAATTAGAACCGATATACGTGTATAAATGGCTCTGAGCTCTGCGTTAGTGACTTGAACTTATAACATTTGTTTTAGCCTTTTGTAATACCGTATAAGTAAAAGTGTGGGCGATGCAAACATATTTTCCACGTTATTTTCTTCGTGTTGTCTGGAAAATATATTGTAAGTGTTATGTATTAATATCTCATTTTGTAGCTCACATTAGCCAACGGCGATGGTGAATTTTGGTTATTTGTCTCGGTTCGGCGTCCGACGTATGTCCTTGTAAGTCCATGTTTGACGTTCAAAGCCCCATCTTCTGTGAAACTATGCAAACTTTCTCAAGTTTTACAGAGAATGATACCGACATAGCGCTTATCCAAACTTGTGTAAACGACTGGAGAGAGGTTTTGGTATAGCAAGACCAGTAAATGCTGGAACTGTTTATCATGTGAAAAAAAATATGTTTACGACTTTTTCAATATCTGTGACAAATACTGCATAATATGAGTGCCATTGTACGATTTCCAACCTTTTCATTAAGTGACGTCATTTCCAGAAAACGTCAAATGTGACGTCACCATGTAGGCCTACTGACTAAAATATTTGCCCCATATGACAATATGAAAACGAAGTGACCATATGGGGTAAATACTGTTTCCTGTTTGCAAAAAGTGACATCACATGTCGCGTTTTCTTGAAATGACTGCACTTACAGAAGATATTGTAAATCCGATAGCAGCGTTCATGTTGGTAAACATACGAATAGACTTCTGTAATAGCATAACAGCTATGTCAAGGTTTGCATTCGTCGATAAGTTGTCAGTTACAACCAATATCAAGTCCTCTCTTGTATTTTAGGCTGATCGTCTGTTACCAAACCTCACTGTCAGAGAAACTTTGAGATATAGCGCCCAGCTACGTCTGCCGGGACATGCATCCAAATTTGACATAGAAGAGAAGGTACTTGCCATGTTTCATGTTAAGAAATAGGAAATCGAGTATTACCTGTTTTGAATGAACGCAATAACAACATCCCCATGTTTTTTATAGTCTACAGTAAAACATCACGTAAAGACCACCTCAATAATAAGACCACCTCGAAATTAATATCACACTTTTCAATTACGTTTGCTGTTTTGCTCTTTATTCAACCTCAACATTAAGACCACCTTAATAAGAAGATCAGTTTTCAAGGGTCCCAAGAGTGGTATTATTATTGAGGTTTTACTGTACTTGTTAAAGGCCTTTTGCCGAAATGTTGTAGACAGAGTGTTTTAAGTGTCTATTCTATTTCGCCTCATATTGGAAAACTGAATATTAGATGCGTTGATACTTATCAATTGGTAAGGAAGTATATTTAGATTTTTATGCGCAAAGATGTGATACCGTCTAGCTGATATTTACATTAGCGTTATCAATTATTTATTTCCAGAGTCTATTATTGGCCACATGAATGCACAAACCACTCCAATATCGGAAAGTTCATTAAATGTTTCTATTTGTAGCTTATTCGGGCTATATTTGGTTCAAATATCATCTATGTCTATTAATATCTTCGGTCATGCGATATATCTTATGGTGAGGCAATGTTTGTTGACGTCGCAGATTCTCCTTCTTGATTGATATCCTGAAATGGAATATCGTCTGCGTTGTTTCCCGGGGGACAATACAGTCACTGCAGTCTTTGCTTACCTGAGTTAACTGGTTTTAAAAATCGAAACACAGAAATCATCACTATTTGTGCTATTGATGACGCGGGAGCTGACAAGCTCGATCGACACATTGGTTTGAAACCTCCTCCCCCGCTACTGAATTCCCTACAGGGTCCATTTCATGGGTACATACTGCATATATGTGTTATACAATGTTTTTTTTTAATTATGTAGGTCAGTAAGGTAATCATAGAGATGGGGTTACGTAACGTTGCTGATTCTAGGATTGGAGGAAGCATTGTACGTGGTATATCTGGTGGTGAGAAAAGAAGAGTTACCATTGCCATACAGCTACTACAGAATCCAAGTAAATATTCTTTGTAACTAGATTGTGCAGGAAGAAATATACGTGTACCCCGCCCATTGAATCGTTTTTAAACTTTTCAGTTTTGCTGAAGTTGTGTCTGTATCATGTACTTTGTCTCTGATTAAAGACGTTCCTGGAATTTTAAAAGGCTTAGAAAGAATGTTTTATAAATAACGGATTGTTTCAGTGGTTTGTTATCATTATTATATTTGATATAACTTATTGAGTGGTTGACTCAAACACTGCATCTCGTGTATGTTAAAGATTTGATATCAAATACTTACGTAATGACTTGTAACCATAATGTTTTAATAACAGCGTTGAACAAGTGTTACAAGTATTGTAAGCGGCGTGACAATACACGACTATGTCATGCTAGGGACTTGTGCTTATTGTTTAATTTATACTGATTATAATAATTTTACGTATTGTATTGTATTTCAACTTATATTATTATCTCTAAATGTCTGCATTTTCGGCTTCTAATCAGTACTCGTACTCGATGTAGAGATGTGAAGACTGCTGATGAATCTCGCTTATGGCGGTCACATGATTCAACAACAACGACAACGACAAGAAAAGAATAACAGCGAGCGCTACAATGGTGTTGTTTTTTTATATTTCATCACGTTCTGTATTTGCTCACTTTCAGAAATCTTACTATTAGATGAACCTACGTCTGGACTGGACAGTTTCACCGCTAGAAGTCTGATATCCTCTCTGGCTGGACTGGCTCACAATAGTGGCAAGATAGTTTTGCTTACCATACATCAACCAAGATCAGAAATATTTAAAATGTTTGATCAGGTAGGACAACTTAATAAATTCATTGCAATTATTGTGACTGGAATTTATGCCATCTACAAAAAATAGAATTGAGTGATTAATATTTTTGTTGTCTGGTGGTTAAATTGTTAACTTATACCTGATTATTGGTACTTCAGCTTAATGTGTTTTCAATGAACATTTGCCGATTTTAATTAAGTTTCCAGTGAGAAATTTGTAAACCAATGTATAATATACACAATTGTCTTGATTATTTCACCATTATCAAATTTTGTTCATGGGATAGAGCGTCGAGGTAAAACAGAGTCTTGTTACATGTTCGGTGTTAGCAGGAGCAAAACGGATCTATTTATAGCTCAAATGCCTAATTTGATCTGTCTGACCATGAATTGATTACAGTAAGATGCCGATAACTAACATGAGTATTTTATCGGATAATGACAGGTTTTGGAAGAAATAAGTTAGGATACTGTTGGTTTATATCGATCCATAAACGTTAAGACATCAATATTACTGTTCTTACAGAGACTAGCAGTTATTATTCATTATTTACAACTTCGAGAAGTGAAGATAGCAATCGCCTTCATTCATACATTCATTCAATAAGTACGGTTGTAACAGGAAATCACTGCTCTGGGAGTACTTTAATTGCTGCTAGGAACTATCCAATGTACCATAGCATGTTCTTACCTTTGATAACCATCTGTCGATAGTTGGTCTACTATAATTCAGAGCTTACGAATTAACGAAATAATTCTGGGATTGATTTTCTTGTTGCTTTGTCTTGCTGTGATGTTCCTTTTCACATTATTGACTTCTTTGTATTCAGTGATGACTCTGTAATGTTTGGTTGTCTTATTGCTATCGTCATTTTGGTCTTGTTTGTGTGACCTTGTTCCTTTTCTTGTGTCTAGAACTGTAAGTAAGTCCCGATTTGTGAATGTGACTTTCCATGTCCCGTGTTTTCACTTTTTGAAGCAATATGTGTAGTAGTCTTGTAATCTTGACTCATATAGAAGATCTGCAATTAGGTTTTGACGTTGTGCGTGTTTGTGAACGTTAAGTAATTCGCGGAACTATTTTTCAGATCGCATTACTGTCACGTGGTCAGATGGTGTACTTTGGTCGAACTGATCAAATAGTTCAGTATTTCAGTGATCTAGGACATCGATGTCCCACTTACACAAATCCCTCTGACTACTTCGGTAAGTTGATGGCTTTAAGATGGTAAAAACTAATTACAAACCAATCATAATATGATTATACACGTTTGACTACTAAGCGGACAAAAACAACATTTCAAACATTTCATACGATATGAAACAAATCACTTTGACATATACGGAACAATTTAACAACATATCAAGTCCTACCATACCATTTGTGAAAGCACAACGTGATACTGATTGTTTTTTAAAACTTTTCCAATGATAACATTTATGGAAATAAAAATAGGGTTTCTGTTCGGTAAATTTTAGTATTGTATAATTGTACAAAAATATTATCGATAGTTTGATGCGAAACTATTCTGACTGAATGCTTCCGTGTTTATACAAAAAGAATAAAAAAAACTCAAGATATACACATAATAACGACTCCCTTGGTAAAAATGACTGGCCCTTTAAGTAGGGTGACACTCTTGATAATAAATAAACACTTTACTTTTTCTATAATCAATACCGCTTATTTGCTGATGTGGCTAGACGGTATTGCTTGAAAAGGTTTGTCTTTCGAAATATTTGCCGTCGTAATGAAGTCACTTTTTGCCATATTCATAAACGTCCATAAGTTGACAAAAATGCCAACATTACATACATAAACACGATGGCCGCGACATTGTAAACTCAAACACAAACATTGTTCTTGTTCTATCAAACAGTTGACCTCGCTAGTGTAGACAGACGGAATACTGAGATACAAGAGGAGACATCAGAGAGAGTAAACGAGCTATCTAGTGCCTACAGTAACTCAACATTACATAAAGATGTTGTTTATCAAATTATTGAAGACACAATGAAGCCCACTACAGGTCGACAACTTATAACACAGAAAATTACATATTACAGACCACAAAAGTCGGGGTTCTTAAGATCGCTGTTTACGTTACTGGGGTAATTGTTTTATTATATTTCACTTAGTAACATTGAATATCTAGTACGCCAGATAGCGGCAGCTTTTACCCGACCGAAAAAAAAAGTTTCATTTTTACAGTATAATTTAAATGTTTTTACCAGACCATATGAATATATTTAATTATAAAACATTGTTTTATTATGTGACGCACTGTAAAAAACCTTTTTATTTTTTTAATGTATAGATATTATAAACCTCTTTTCGACAAATATGGAGGAATTCATCATTAGTGTAGTCTTAATGATGCATATATATTGATGTTTTAATTTATATTTTCATGTTTCTTTAGGTCATATGTTAACACAAATTGAGCATTATATTACTTTTAGTATACTTTTGTTATTTGAACGAACATTAACAATTTGATTTAGAAGATTTTATATGGTTTCAAAAAATCCCTTACATACTTGAGATTTGTATTGACCATATGAAATTGATGTTTCTCTTACATCATTCATCATGCTAACATACACGTCAATATCTGATGCGTCTTCTGTGCTCCAGTTACAGAGACAATTAGCTTAATTGCTTTGGACGCATATTGGAATAACAGACACTTTA
The DNA here is from genome assembly GCA_032209605.1 of Mactromeris polynyma. Lineage (NCBI taxonomy): Eukaryota > Metazoa > Mollusca > Bivalvia > Venerida > Mactridae > Mactromeris > Mactromeris polynyma. Next base: position 45,588,047 of record JASFXZ010000002.1, read on the forward strand.
TTTCAGTGTTCAAGTATTAGTCGTATTGCCTAAACTGTCTCTTATTTAACGTTTCAACCATTATTTGAAGTAAAATCCCTAATTTTTTCTACAAAGTTAGTTTCATATATTTAACCCTTGTCACCACGTCGATGATATAAATGTATGCACTGAAAACAAGAGGAGGAAACGTTTAAGCACAGTATCAAGCAATGTATCAGTGTGAGTCAATCTGTCCCTCCGTCTGTGTGTACGGGCAAATATTTTAGGGTTTACGGGTTACTGACATTAGTGTTAGAGGCTTTTTTGCTCTCTTTTCTATATGAAAACCACATAAAATCACCTGCTTAGAGGCCATTTTTTAAAGAAGGAAAAACCACCTTAACCATACATGTTAGTATGTCCGTCCGTACGTCCGTCCGTACGTCGGTCCGTCGTTTGGTTTTTCTCAAATAATGAATTAAGTATTGAATAAGTGTCGTTCTTCCTCTAGTGTTCTGTATTATAATGTATTGCTATGCTTTGTTTCGAGGAATATGTACGAGTGTGTGTTTTTGTTTATTTCCCATTTGTATGACGATGTACAAGTCAAATGAACTATTCTGTTCTGTTCTGTTTATGGAGTTGTGACGTAATCTTTTGTTGGACTTAATGTTACCATTTCCATTGTCGCTTTATATTTATGTTTGATGTGTCGTACGTACCTAACGCTATACTTGGTAAGTCACAGGAAGTCCAGTATATGCTCGTAGACCGCTATGTTAGGTCTGTATGTTGGATGGGCAATCTGGAAAATGTCTTATTTTGAGTTCACATTTTTATACAGGCGGATGACTCTGAACGTATTTAGGGATCGGACCAGTTACCTATCTCGTATCTTCTTGTTGTCTTTGTTTGTGCCATTTATCTGCGTGTTCCTGGGACATCTTGGAAAGAATCAGACCAGCCTGCAGGACCGGATTGGTTTGTTGTATCAAAGCTCACAGGTTCCACCTTATGTGGCCGCTCTCAATGCGGTTAGTTTGTGTAAGTATGCACAGTAATAATTGATAGTAATGACAACTGCCTGTCCTGATTTAATAGGGATACTTCTATTTGTAAATTGTGTTTCCAGATGCAAAGGGTCTCTAATTTTCACCGTTGATATGACTCTAAGGTTTACGATGTTTTACGACATTTTGTTGATCGAATTTAGCTCTTAAAGACTGCTAACATATTTCATCGTTTGGAGATTGTTTATACGTTTTTGTTTTATTAAACTGTCATTTGTGTTTCAACAGATTAAATAGAATTATGTACGTAATCTATAAACCCACGTATGTCAAAATAAGACAATATATTGACTAGGAAGTAGGCCTATACTACGATATTTACTATGTAATCTCAAATCAATAATATTGTTCTTAAAAATGTTCTTTGAGTGATATAATAATCGTGTGTTAAATCTCATCTAATACTCGTTTTTACATGTAAAAAACTTTATTTCAGTTCCATCATTACGAGATTTGTATTACAGAGAATGTTCAGACGGTTTGTATTCGCCAACAACATTCCTTTTAGCTTATGTTCTACATATCTTACCTTTCTCCATGCTGAGCTCCAGTATATTCTCCAGTGTTGTATACTGGTAAGTCGAACATCTTGTCCAAGTTCTTTTTTTATTTGTGAAATAGTGTCATTTTTAAAGAGTTTTGTTTTCATGAACACATTAACTTGAGTGCAGTTAATTTAGGGCCATAAATATATGAAAATGTTAGTTTTAAATCCATGCTTAATTCGTGTGACAATTTTATGTAAATCAGTCATAAAAGTTGCGACTAAATATATCCGTTTACTATTGCGTTAAAGGAATAGTTTGCTCATATTGTAGCAAAACAATTCAAATAACTCATTCTCGCACGCTATTGGCTTCGTCCATGTCATTTAGTTATCTGTTTCAACTAGGTGTATGCACACTTTTGGTATACACTAGTCACGTAATTACCATTTAAGAATGTAATCTCTCGGACTTTTGGTTGCTTTTTTGAACATTCCTATAAAAAAGTGATGATTTGCTATTCGTCCCCTATATTTCAGGGTCACTGGGTTACAACCTATGACAGAAAATTTCATCCACTTTTCTTCATTAATTTTTGTTATGCACTTGTTCGGAGAAATAATGTGCGTTCTTGTCATGGGTGCCTTCATGAATCCAGTTCTGGCAACCAGTACTGTCGGTCTCATACTGTCATCTTCTGGCTTAATGGCGTCCGGCTTTTTAAGGTAAGAGTTGAATTCTTTATTTCACTTCAAATGCAAATATTTTGAATAGTTAACATTAATTTAATTTCTATTATAGTAAGATCATTATAAAGTTATGCACCGAATAGTTGATCTACGTGGCCATGTGGGGGGCTGTACCCTAGTGCAAGGGTTTGTTTAGGGACAAAGAAACACTAAATTCATCATTCACAACCAAAATGCATTTTCCTATATGCCTCCGAATACTTGGTCTGTTGCCCTAATGTAAATTGCTTTAACTGTTGATTGAAACCATGTCTTGATATGATTATCGATATAACTGTTGATTGAAACCATGTCTTGATATGATTATCGATATAACTGTTGATTGAAACCATGTCTTGATATGATTATCGATGTAACTGTTGGTTGAAACCATGTCTTGATATGATTATCGATATAACTGTTGATTGAAACCATGTCTTGATATGATTATCGATATAACTGTTGATTGAAACCATGTCTTGATATGATTATCGATATAACGGTTGATTGAAACCATGTCTTGATATGATTATCGATGTAACTGTTGATTGAAACCATGTCTTGATATGATTATCGATATAACTGTTGATTGAAACCATGTCTTGATATGATTATCGATATAACTGTTGATTGAAACCATGTCTTGATATGATTATCGATATAACTGTTGATTGAAACCATGTCTTGATATGATTATCGATGTAACTGTTGATTGAAACCATGTCTTGATATGATTATCGATATAACGGTTGATTGAAACCATGTCTTGATATGAGTATCGATATAACGGTTGATTGAAACCATGTCTTGATATGATTATCGATGTAACTGTTGATTGAAACCATGTCTTGATATGATTATCGATATAACTGTTGATTGAAACCATGTCTTGATATGAGTATCGATGTAACTGTTGATTGAAACCATGTCTTGATATGATTATCGATATAACTGTTGATTGAAACCACGTCTTGATATGATTATCGATATAACTGTTGATTGAAACCACGTCTTGATATGATTATCGATATAACTGTTGATTGAAACCATGTCTTGATATGATTATCGATGTAAATGTTGATTGAAACCACGTCTTGATATGATTATCGATGTAACTGTTGATTGAAACCACGTCTTGATATGATTATCGATATAACTGTTGATTGAAACCATGTCTTGATATGATTATCGATGTAACTGTTGATTGAAACCATGTCTTGATATGATTATTGATATAACTGTTGATTGCAACCATGTCTTGATATGATTATCGATGTAACTGTTGATTGAAACCATGTCTTGATATGATTATCGATGTAACTGTTGATTGAAACCATGTCTTGATATGAGTATCGATCCATTCGAACTGATGTTAGACCTCATTTAGATGAACTGCAGAAATGTGCATTTTGAAATTATTATTGCAGAAATGTGGACAAAATGCTTCCAATTTTCCAATGGCTCGCTTGGGGTAACATATATAAGTACGCTGGGGAAATTCTGGCGGCAAATGAATTCCACAATCTGGATCTCACTTGTGGGGAAAACGGTATGTGAATAATTTGATTTATACAAAATTTACATAAATAGACATATGTTCACAAAAATCAAACATCAGGGTATTGTAACGCTAAAAGCGAAATTTCTTCTGAAGGTTGTTGAGTGTTGCCTTGTTTGGGAATTTTATTATGTATTTGCATGAAGTTCAACATTAGACTTAGGTATAGGGTCAGAGGTTCTCAAACTTGAGATTGATAGCAGAACTCAAATATCTATGCCATGCCTGCTTTAAAATGTCTTAATTTTTGTAGGAACGTAAATTGACGATAACGTATCCTGTACGCCTTACAATCAATCTAGTTAAAGAGGCATGACATGTTTTTTCACTTCTCAGATGTTTATATGATAGTTTCAAACCACACAATTCGCATTTCATTTCACACAAAAATATTTCCTGTAAGTTTGATATTGGTTTGTTTCTAAACCATAAGTACAGTAAAACCTCATTTACAGACCACTTCAATATAAAGACCACATCAATATTAAAGACACAACTTTCAAGTCCATTTCTACTGTTTTGCTCTTTATATAACCTCAATATTAAAATCACCTCAATAAGACAACCAGTTTTCAAGGATCCCAATGGCGGTCTTATTATTGAGGTTTTACTGTATCTTATTGTTGTCATCGTAAAGAAAGCGTACTATTCAAAACATGAGGAGATTGTCTAACTTATCGTTTTTGATAATAAACAGGGAATGACCATAGGACACATTACATAAAACGTTTTTTCATGTCAGAAAATGCCCAATCAACAGTGCAGGCTTAGACCTCATCAGTGACGGCGATGTTTCTACGCAGAAATAATGGAGTCAAATGCCTCATTTAACGCAAATTATGTTAATTTCAGCGAAATAAACTTACAAAACTTTTGTCAGCTAGAATGCCATTTCTGACCAATGTGTAAACACTTTTTTTATACATACATTAATTAAACACTAAGACATATAGCAGTAACCATTTGACCGAAATATGTTGCAAATGAATTTCAGTTTCCTGATTGCTCTCAAATTGTGTTAATTTACCAAGGTCTTAGTTTAAAAACACAATTGCATTTTATTTTACTTAGAAACATTAACGATTTTCCTCTAAGGCGCGCGAGGACAGGCATGTTTTCAAACATGAAGTGATTCAAACCGTTTATAAATATTTCGAGGGTTCAGCGCAAGACTATCCTAACTCCTATGCATTTATATAGGAGTTATTATAGTCTTGCACTTAACCCTCGATTAAGACTTGAATGTCGTGTGTAATGAAATCACCCGCCATTAACATGTTATTTTTAAATCATATTCCAGGTACGTTTTGTTTCCCGAATGGTGATACCTACCTACAGCTCGTGTACCCAGACGCCGTGGAAAACATGACTCGAAATTTTTGGGCAGTCGGCGGATTTACGACGGCGCTGTTTATTTGTGTGATCGTAGTTTTCAAAGTACGCGGAATACCAACTTTGAATTAGCTTGATGAAATGATGTAAGAATATATCGGTGGTCTTACGCTTAAATTAGCGATGATTGTACATCCGTATACATAAACGAGCTAAGATTTTTAGGTTTTAAGTATTAGAAAACAATTGGTATCTGTGATGAAATCAGTATTCTGCGATACATGTTCTGTGTTAGTTTAACTTAAACTGTAACAATAAACATTATAGTGTATAAAAACAGACTAGATTGCGCGAGAGCAGAACTGTTGACGATATGTGATTGTTTAAATGACAATTCGTAATTGATTTGTTATTGATTTGTGGACGCTGTTGAGGGTTCTTTGAAAACCAACGAAGTATCTTAAGTTTATTTTTGTAGAAATTGTATTTGAATCCAAACACTTAAATATTCCACGAAAAGAATAGTAAACAATTCAAGCGATGATGATGACGTACTAAAACACGATTTCCGGAATAGAAGACGACGAAGAAACCGTTCAACCCGGTTTTAATGACTCTTCTAGGGTAACCGTATTGTTGATTCTGCGTCATAGATCGTTGCGATGATCGATGTTTCATTTGGGATAAGGCAATCGTGAATAAAATGCATGACTAGCTGAAGGCTTTAATGACTTATTTATGGATTATCTGGGTGGCGAATATAAATGTTGGTGATAAATCATTATTATCTCCAATTATTGATGATTCAAGGCAAATTGTTGAATATTGATTAAAAACACTGGATAATTGAAATATGGGCATGTGACAATGAACTTGAAATACTTGCTTTTATTGTTTTCTATGGTAAAGAGCGGTACATGCATTGCTTGAGCCCGCGTGGTAAGCTCAGTACATACAGCACTTGACAATGATCTAGAGTTCGAACCTTGGGTAAGGCGTATGTTCTCTGTGACAGTAATGGTTGGTAACCCAGGAATACTGTCTAGGTCAACTGTCTACCGTACATAATGGAAATACTATTGGATGAATCTCCAACCCAGACAACACATTGTCACGTCATATAAACGCCTTTATTGTTAGATATGCATTTTATTCAAGTTTACCTGATTGTTGTTATTTAAATTATTGTTGTTGTTGGTCAAATAAAATCAACTATCGATACTATTTCTGTTTCTTTTGTCCCTTTGACTCACCATGTAGTATTTAATTTGTTTACATGAGCGTACTTGATTTACTGCACCTGGTGCTGTTCTGGACACATTGCTTGGAACCAGTGAATCAAGCACCTGGTGCTGGTTCTGGACACATTGCTTGGAACCAGTGAATCAAGCGGCCAGTGCAAAAAAGATGCATACACGTTTCGTCTCTTCCTCTCGGGTAGAGTGACTGGTGCAAATCACGTGACCTTTTTAAAATAGCATGACTGACGCAGCGATTAGTGGAAATGTCTCTGGGAAAGATAAAATATTATCTTATGTTTAAATATTTGTAACGCTCAAATATGTACACAGTAATATAAATAGATGTTATTGATCGGTAAAACAGTTGTAAAGAGACATTGATGTTTTAATGATGCATTCAAATAAAAGGAATGAATGTCCTTGGAGGCGCTTCCAAGACAAGACTGCACTTTTTCCATATTATCATATTATAAATGAATACGCAACTATTCCGGTAAACGCATTTGCCAAAAATGACACAAGTAATCCACTTTTAAAAAGACTCCCGCCATTCCACATTTGATATACACCTGACAAATATGCATTTACTTATCAAATCTATAATAACATCCGAGGACTTTACATGTACTATTTTCTTGAGACGATGAATATGGCGGTACTCTGAGTAGACCATCCGGCTGACGATGATAGCAATGAGTAGGATTGACATTTTAACGCTTGAAGCTCATTCTTACATGTGCTGGAGACTAAACTATTCTGGTACTGCGAATCAATTGCGCCATATCTGTGTCTCCATCTACAGGATATAATGTGCGATTCCAGGGATGCTGTAAGCATATAACTGGTACTTTAAATCAGCCACTTAAACAGTGTTATTGATTTTGTCTGTCTGCTTTATCACAAATGGTAATTGATATATAATAAAGAATCAACAAGATTTCGTGTACAGAGAAACCTCACTAATAAGACCACCATTGATTCTGTAGAGATGTGTCTTAGTTCTGAGTTGGTCAGATTGTCGAGTTAGAATGAAAAGGGAAGAAGAAATAAAAATTATCCAAGAAATACGGTCTTATTGATGAGACGGTCTTAAAGATACATATGGCTCCTCTGAACATGAAATGTTTGAATTGGCTTCATCGAGTATTGCTGTTACATTGGCATAACCGATTGAAACAAATCTTTTGTTACCATATTACATACAGACAAGACTTGTAAAATAACCTGATTGTTAAAAAACTGGAAGGTATTTTTAAATTTAAGATGTACAAACATCTTTCTTTAACAGATATCGATCAATATAAAATGAGTTCATTTTTGGTTAATGCATGCTTATTGATAATTTACTATAGGAAACATATTTTTCATGTTTGTTTAGGTTAACAAATTAACAAAAAATGAGCATAATATTACTTTAAGTTTGTATTTGTCTTTAAGTGAGATTTTACAACATGTCTAACTCAACAATGCGTAAACGTAGGAGTTTCATAATTACATTCTCAGTGAGGGAAGAAGCCTGTCTCGGTAATGCAGTGAACCAAGCACCTGCATCATTATCGCTTACAAGAGATGTCAGCCTATTTACGATATGATGAATATGAATTTCATGCAATATCGGCGGATTCGTTTGAAGCTGAGTTTCAATGAAAGCTGCAATTTAGGAATTCATTTTCCAGTCGGTAATCTTGCAATTAATAATGCATGTAATACTTTTGATGTGTCAGTTTATGATAAAACGGCATTTTAGCATGCGACTATGATCAATATGGTTATGATTGTCACTGAAGACAGTCACTATTCAATTTAGAATGTCAATTTTCTACAAGAAACGAGCGTATCATGCATGATGTGCAGTATCGTGTTGCGGGAAGCCATTGTTTCTGATTATTTCGTCATATTTTATTGAAAAGTGACAAGGGGTTTTCTGTGATTATATTGTAAGAGATAACTGATTGCGTGAGGAGGAACCATGTAAAATGATGAAGGTTCCATTTCATCAAGTTTTCATTACGTCTGTGATTATTTATTCCCGTATTTATTGTAATTTGATGAAGATTGTGTAAATCGAGACTACCAAGGCCTTATTACCTGATCATTTATTGTCTATATTTGGGGCGAGTTGGAGCTGGGGAGTTCTGTGAGCTACCAGACGAGTTATACAAGCGCCCACGTAGTCCCACTCATAAAATCTACAAATATACATGTATCTTCAATTGTAATGACCATCTGTGCTTCGACAGCAAGTGGGTTACTAAGATCAGACACAAATTTGGAAAATCACATTATAGTTAAAATATCGATTTACTTGATTCGATGGCTTTAATAAATATCACAATATCACACGTAAGTTTTTTCTGCTACATACAGATTTTGGAAGCAATTGTTCAGATAACAATAGTATATATTATATATACATATATATATATAATCCGCTCATGGCGTTTTTAACAGCAAAAAGACCATCAAAAGAGCCTTTACAGATCAAAAATATATTTTGCAAATGTTTTGTCGACAGCGAAGAAGCAGCTGATTCTCTTGAAAAGGTCGCAAAATAGCAAAGATAAAGTCTGCTCTAACAAAACAGATCCATACATGTATGGGGCGAAATGAAACAAAGAAGGGAATGAAAGTTACAACAATACCTAAAATAACTGTAAAGAGCAGAAAAGACCCACTAAAATTAGAGAGAGGTATAAAATTAAAACTACATTAAAATAGTACAGCAATGGGATCAATTACAAAATAAAAGTGAAAAGGGATGGTTAGTCGATGTGTTATCATGTTATATCGATGTTTCAAACATTTATCTGATCATATCATATGTATACATCAAGTGTCACATTACAAATTGATAATAATTTCGCAACATTAATGTAATGATAAACTTATCTAAAAATGTGTAACTATTTAGGCTTTGCCCTTGTTTCTGTCTGGGTAAGATAACCGTTATATAACACTCAAACATACAGACAATCACTGTCTTATCCATTATCTCGTAGCGTATAGGTTTGTGTCCCTAAATTGTAACAATGATGAAAGGTGAGAAAGTCGTGAACATATACAGTTTATATACATTGTAGTTGATGAATTAAACCCGGAAAATGTTTCCGGCAAACTGACGCCCAAATGATATTTGTAGCATTTCTAACATGAAAGAGCTGTTATCTTGTGGTGCTTTTATCATTAGGTGTTGGCAGAAGTCATGAAATGGCAGGAAATGTCACATGCAACGCGCTGCTTCACAAAAACAGCATGTTGTTAACAATCCCTTAATCAGGCGCGAGGGCTAGTTGGACAACCACAATGTGATTAATTGTTTCCCGATCCATGTTAAATAAATGAATTTTATCAAACAGCAGATCCACAGCCATATGGCATAGTGTCGATATTTGCATATTTACATGCATTTGACAAATACACATATTATTGTCTATTCAAATATATTTAATTGATTGTGGATTGTTTCAGGCTAGCGAGCCAGCGATCGGGCGGGCGAGTCGACAAATAGATGGACGGACGGACATTTATTTCCCATCCAACCAGGCTATTAAGCCCACGAAGACGTACACATAGCATACATACAAGGCAGATGGAAATAGAATACCAATCACAACAGCTAACACATTACTGTAATAATTCGCTAAGCCTATATTTTCTTAGAGAAATCGAAATAGCAATTGGGAGCAGAATTTCACAACACTGAAACTTTAGGAAATTCAAGAACCAATAAGCTTGTCGTGACTTCTGTTCTTGAGTAAGGCCATCTTATATGTGTTTAGCGTCAGGTTCATTTTTCGAAACCTACCAACCAGGCAGGAAAAAGAAGCCGAGTCGATTAAAAAAACAAAATTAATCTATTGTATCTACAACATATTTCTTTCCACAAATACAGTAAAAATCAAGACATAAAATACAAACTACTAGTTAACACAAGAAAACGACAAGATTTAATGAATTGCTTCAGCTTCTTGAACATGATCACTGGTTACCTGACAGATTGTTATCGGCTACATAGGCCAATGTTGTTATGTTATAAAAATAGTTGGTGGGGATTTTGTACTTTTTTATATTATTTTTTCGATCAGATTGCCGAGAACCTACCCGCCTGAGGACGCAAGATGGTTTTAGTGATGGGTAACAATATGGATATACATTATGTATACATCTTAAGCCATATCAATATCGATCTATGTTACCCACTACTTATTCTCTACAATCAAATATGTTAACGTATAGAACGATATGTAAAGGGAAACAACTCATTTTGGTATATTACTAGCGTAAATACAAATATTCATGTCGACATTTATCAGTACATTGCACTATCTTTAACAGTGGACGAATAAATATATCCTGTGTATCATATTCAGTCAAAATACCACATCCATCAGATAAAAAGAAATCAAACTAAATAAATCGACATAATGCAAATTACTTTTAATTTTCAGAGCCGTCTTAGGAGACGGCTCATGGTGTGGGATTACCAAGCGACAACATTGCATGGAAGGAATATGGAACGCGCGAACCCGATGCAAAACTAATTGACGCAAACGATTACGTCACATTTTCTCGGAGAAAATAAGTTTGCTCAGTGATTATGATACAACGAATTCAACATTTGTTTTTGAAATTTAAAATATTTGAAACCGAACCATCCTGAGAGCCAAATTACTTGCCATTTGTTACTTGGTAAGTTTCTTCTGAAAAACATTGCATTTGTAGTTTAACGCATTATAATTTCAAGCGTTTGAGGATACTAGATTTTTTCTAAACGATATCAAATAACACTAGTGTATATTGATGTGTTAAAAAGAGAGATTTAATTGTTCCAGGGAACGCCACATGCACGAGACTGTTCCAGTTCTCCCTTACTGCATAGTCTGGCTCATGTCGTCAAATATTATATAAATTACATAATAAAGATCTGTCCTGTGCTTTGTCAAGATGCTGTGTTGTCATACCATTTATTGTGAATAGCATTCCTGACTGAATATTGACAATATGGTGTTGTTAGAAATACAATTCGATTAAATGCTTTATGAACTCCTTGTGTCACGCGGCTGTTTTCTCAGCTAAACTTACGCGAATATTTTCATTATTAGGATCTCACCTTAAAATATTTATAGGTTTAACTATTCAACTATAGATGTTCGTAAATGTCTTGTCATATTTATCCGATTGCCTGAGTATCTCTGATATTTTTCTTAAACCCACACACCACTGCACTGGACCATCTTGAGAGCAGTGTTGTCATCTTGCTTCCGCAATTGCTTCGTCATTAACGTGTTGTACAGCGCTCAACATTTTGATATCACTCAAACTACAACCAACGTTGATGTTTGTAAACCATCTGACCGTAATACACAGTTTATAACCCCAAAGATAATAAGATATATCGTACACAGGTACTTGAACAATTTGAAGTGAATTTTATACCGGTGTCGATATTGAAAAATACTGGTGTTAAGGTAGTTGTTTGCCAGTATTCCCGGTCTTTATTGAAAATACCGCTTGTGTTAACTCCCTAATAATTGGCTTTGTTGTCAAGTTCTTCTGCATATGACACACTATCTACACACCAGGGACGTTAATTTATTAATTATGATATCAATCAACCAAGTATGTCCAGATGTTCCTACAAACAAAATATTACATATAAAAACTTGTTATACCGGTTCTAGTCAGTAATAGGACTTTGAGGTCAGCATTTTGGCAACTATAAAACATCAGATCGAACATGAACCATACTAGTAATCTGAATGAGTGACGCAAGATCGATTATAAAGGTTGGTTGTACAGTTGTACAGTTTCTACATTTGTAATATGGTTCAAATTGATAAATACACACTTATTATGAACTGTTCCATCGCGCTTAATATTATGGAATTATTTTATAAACCGAAAAGGTTAATATCTGTGTGTTGAAACACATTCTATGGACAAGTTCATAAATACTGTGTTTACGATATTATCTGGATACGATGACCATGAACCAGATAACAGGTTAACAATTTGCACATAGCCACATCAACTGTCGTCTACGTTCAACCTACTTCTGACAAGATGGATTTAAGGTTTTACGAAAAACAAGAAAATAAGGGAAACTATGGTTCTGTTTCTGATACCGGGAACCGTGCAACTACTGGAATTGATGACGTTGCCAATGTGAATACACCGCCGGTGCAGATATGTTCAGTCAAACCGGACACGGAACTTAATTGTGGTGAAAGCACCCTTAATATAAACAATATTCAGTATGTAGTCAAGGAAAGAGTGGGACCATGGTGGAAAGGGGCGTGCTTCAGGAAGATCAGAAAGAAGACGGTTCTTAGAAATATATCGCTGCAGGTGAAAGCGGGGAAAATGACAGCAATTTTAGGAAATTCTGGTAAATTATTAAAATGTTTCCGTCGTTAAGATTTGGTACAATGTCAAATATTTATGGTCGGTGCATAGAGCAACTGAAGATAAACAAGCCCATTGACAAAAACTGACATGAAGTATAATCGTTGATAACATGGCATTTTTTATGTCGAACTTTATAACAATAATGTAAATATAATGCTTGTAGTATGGTTAGACTTATCGCAGTAAATGATATTCAAGTAAATTTCATTTAATTCAATAACTGTCTCATGATGGTGTTTGATTTTATTGTTTTCCTTTTGCACGACAGGGTCTGGTAAAACTTCACTACTGGATGTCATAGCATGTCGCTCAAGTGGGGTCGTCACAGGACAAGTTTGTGTTGACAATGTCAAATGCACTCGTGACGTCATCCAGCAGCGCGCCACATACGTCATGCAAGCGGATCGTCTGCTTCCAAATCTGACTGTGAGAGAAACATTGCGATATACGGCTTTGTTAAAGTTACCAGGCAACACTAACCTACATGATGTAGAAAAAAAGGTGAGTCGCCAATGACTCCGTTGAAGGAACTGTCACTTTTCAGAACTATTAAATGTTATGGTAAAGGACGGTGCCTATTATAGATCTCTTGCTCTATGATTAAGGTTGCTTCAACATTACTTTGAATGTCTAATTGTAATATAATGTTGATAATATCATTGGGCTTTGACCAATACAGCAGGTCAATCACACTATAAGTTTTCATAATGACTTGCAATTTTTGGTAATACCATCAAACATCCACCCAAAATCACCATTTTATTACCAATTCGAAATGACCGCCTCTTTTGATCTTATAATGCCGAATTCATTACAGCAATTTTTCATATTGGCGACTTACCATAATTATATATAATTTGACATCTAACAATGCCTTCATTCTCTGACAAATTAACGTCAGTATTGCCAAGATGATTATTTTAATAATGTGTGTTGAAACATAGATATTGTCTGACAGATTTGCATTGACTGCCTTAAACTGTTAATCCCTCGCGGTATTACCCACTGCAACAATCAGGTATTTAAGACGTATCTGTTGGTGAACTATGTGAAGTAGCAGTCTGACAGTTAACTATTTACACCAGAACATATTTGGCGCTATTTATTTATATTTACCTTATTGAACAACCTGTCTAATCATGTATTTTAGGTGTCTCAAGTAATACTCGAGATGGGACTTAAAGATGTCGCTGATTCTAGAATAGGAAATAGTATTATACGTGGAATCTCAGGTGGAGAACAAAGACGTGTTACCATAGCAATACAATTACTAAAAGATCCGGGTTGGTACTGACATAGCTATTTGGAAAACAAATAATGTATCATTGCAAGTGCTTTATACAGTACACAACACGCCTACACAGTATATGCTCTCCAGTGCTGCTCTCTACTCAGCAACAACCACTCTCCAACATTAGTATCAATATTTCCTGAAGTTAAAACTTATTATCCATTTAACCTCCGACCGGAAGTCAAAAGGGTGTTGCTCTGGAGAGGCTGCATTGTACGTACAATAACAATAAGGTACGCTCGGTATACTCCGTTTTTATTTATAAACGTGAGAACGGTTGTTAACAAATTGTGAGGTGGGCAGCCAATGAAAACATGTTTTGCAAAATATTGACCAATAAACATTATGTATACAAATTACGGTATTCTCAACTACCTTCGAATCGAGTTTAGAGCTTTTTAAGTCATAGTTAATTGATTTAAATTGTAAAAAATGATTATCCATGGGACAAAAGGATATAAAAAGACAGCTTGTGTGGCATCCTACCTTCTTACAACAAATGTTTTTTTTGTATCTACAGATATGATTCTACTAGATGAACCAACTTCCGGTTTAGACAGTTACACGGCACGATATTTGGTTTCAAATCTACGAGATCTTGCGAGAAGAGGGAAAATTGTTTTGTTGACGATTCATCAACCAAGTTCCGATATATTTCACATGTTTGATCAAATTGGTATTATGTCACTAGGTCAAATGGTCTACTGTGGCCCTTCAAAAGAACTGATCCCTTATTTCACGTCATTAGGGTATCCTTGCGACAGATATACAAACCCACTAGATAAATATGGTATGTCATTTTAGTTAGTTTGAATTTCACTTCATTGTAACGAACAGTGACGCTTTTCAGAGAATATACCAGAAACAAGTTGCATTACTAAAAGTGCATTAGTGTCGACGCGTCGGAGTTGCAATTTAGATTTTTGTTTGAAAACAAGGAAAACCACAGGACCTTTCCAATGCTGTGGAGTTTTACAGTTTGTAAGCAAACATTGGCATGCTGAGAAACAGCTAACCTATGACAGGTAAGGTAATGCTTCCCAGTCTGCTGGAATGTCCGACAAGTTCCCATTTCTACGCCATTTCTAATGTCGGACTTCCGTACCACGTGACCTATTGGGAGGAGCTTTTAATCTCTCGCGTAAGCTATTTGCTATTTGTCGAATAGGTTTACGTATTGTGCATTATGCGTTTCAACGGGGTTACAGTTTGAAATCAAACATGTTTGACATCTCAATCATATTAGATCTTCATAAAAGTACGTTTCTATGTGGATGTTTTAGGGGTAATGTATATTTTCTCTGTTGAAAAACTTAAGATCTTTAAGCCTCGGTTATGTTGTACTGTACCATATTGAGTGGAATTTTTGCCGTATTACAAATGCTCACCTAGTGATTTTATATAAACATCCTTAAACGGTTTCAGTGGATGTTGCAAGTATTGACAGACGTGATGTAGACAGAGAGTACAATAGTAAGAAACGTGTGTCTAGTCTAGTGGAAGCCTTCAACAACTCGTCATTACATAGTGAAACCTTAAAAACAATACGTGACATCCATGCACAACCAGTAGCTAAAGTTGCTGCACGCCAGAAAGGTCCTAACTATGGACGAGTTTTTCTAACGCTTCTAAGGTAACTTGGTTATTGTCCTTCACTTGGAACTTTGACGAATCATTTAAATATACAGTGGAAGTGGTTATGACATTGGATGCGATTAAAACCCTGAGCTTTTATCAAAGATAAGCAGGAATTGTTCCGATCTTCAGTTTACGCTATGTACAACGTAATCTTAATTTTTTATTCTGTATTGGCTGCCATTGGAACAATAGCAATAACATTTTGATAAAATGAGTGTTCATTGGTGAAGTTGTTCACAAAGTTCAATTTTGTTCTCGGAAAGTGGAATAAAGGGTGTGATGTAATACTATGCAACAGGTGAACAAGTATATGCTATATTTTGCCAACACCCTCAGCATACATGCATTTTTTTTTCATCATAATAATTATGCTTTTTATTCCAGTCGAATGAACAAAAATTTATTCAGGGATAGAAAGGACTATTTTGCACGCATATTTCTACTTCCACTGTTCATGATTTTCATCATAATATTTCTGGGACGGTTGAAGCACGGCCAGAAAAGTATACAGGACCGTATAGGACTTATATACAATGCAACAACAGGTCCACCTTTCATGGGTATCATAAACAGTGTGGCTCTCTGTAAGTACATCATCTAGAAGTCGGAATCACTACGAAATTAATCAATTAAACGAAATTGGTTCTTAAAGTTGTTTTTATATTTTCTTTATCGCTTTACTGTTCTTACTGAACTGTTCGCTCCAAGCCCACAATGTTCTAAATAAGTAGAATTTACTAATGTGATCGGAATCACTCCAGCTAAATTAATGGTTTATAAAAGTACGAAATCTTTATTGAAGTTTTTTTTGCTCTTTCTTTTATGCTTTACTGTTCTGATTGAACACCGTTCCAAGCGCACACTGTTCTCAATAAGTAGACCTTACTAGTACAATCGCAATCACCACGGCAAAATTAATTGTTCATGAACATATTTATTGAAGCGTCTTTTAGTTTTTACCGTAATACAGTCCTTTTGGAGAGTTCGTTCATAGTGAAATAGAAAAATCCAAATTTTGTAACTAACGTTTCATTCTAAGGAAATATTAAAATGCTTCATATTGATACGAATTTATTTACTGGACCATGGAATACTAAATGATGAATTAAAGGATGCTGAAAGTGACGTCTGTGTATTGGCCCGAGCAAGTATTGGTATCGTTTTTTGACTCGGTGAACTCTGCGCAGCATTTTGTATCAAGTGTTAAAACGCTTTTGTCTAAAACTGAAACGTTAGAATTAGACCTATATTTACTGTGGTTCATCTATTTTTACAGTTGTGTGTTTACGAGATTTATACTACCGTGAGAGCAGGGATGGTTTGTACGGGACGGGAACTTTCTTGACAGCATACACCGTACACGTTATACCGTTGCAGATTGTTTCAAGTTTGATATTTAGTAGTGTTATTTACTGGTATGTAATTAAGTCTGAACTTCATGACTTTTGTCGTAATATATTCCATCCTTTAAACTGTTTACCTTTGGTGTCACCCTAATTTGTCTTCAGTTGTTTTTATGGTCAGCCAGACCATTCCTTGCACCCCTATTCCCATACATGTTTACCCTTGCACCTCATCAGTGATTAATGTTTTATAGACTGTTCCCGGGTGTCTGGGTATGGAGGCATTGTCTTGTTTATGTGGCGTTCCCTGTAACCACTTAAGTCTCTCTTTTTTTATTTAATTCCATGTAAACATTCTTAACTGCTTTTTACGAAGTTTCTATAGCTTCCAGGTCCTCATTAGAATATTATAGAATATCATAATAAGTACAACTGTAAAAATACGACTTGTTGAAACTTAAGCCATCCCAATTTAACACAATGAACCCCGTATGGCTATCCACCAAAATATGAACTTACTTACACATTTAAATTTATTCAACGATAGCAAGTTCTGCTTTAACTTATTAAATAATGTACCTTTTCCGAAATTCATCTACATCAAGTTTTTTTGTAAAAGTAATACAGTATCCTGCATAGAATGAGCGCAACCACACCAAACGTTAGGGCAACACCACTCTAATTCGAGCATAACACGTGACTATAGGGCCGTCACTTATTGGCTTGCTATTTCTTAACAGGGTGACAGGCATGAATCCACATGCTGACAGATTTGCATTGTTCTCATTGGAAGTATTTATTCTGCATTATTGGGGAGAGATGGTGACGGTAGCTTGCATGGGATTGGTGATGAATGCCAACCTAGCAAACAGCATTGCTGCTCTTGTTCAATCGGCCGCGGTTATCATTGCTTCAGGATATATAAGGTAACGATTTATTGACCCAATGCTTTAATCACCTTGACCAAATACAACAAAATCATATTTGGTTTAGTAAAAACATATTAGTGTCATAGAAGTTCGGGGATTTTTTGTAAACGTTTTATCTCTTTATCAAACGTTCGTAATATTTAAATACACATCTTTCATTGCTCTTAAAAAATATTTTACGATCAAGGAATGTATCAATATATTAACCAGACGGTGTAATTAAACATTGTTTGACAATTTTGTAATTGTAAACAATAACTGAATAAGTGAATAAATTTATTTCTGTAAAATATTGTAAATGTTTGCATGTTATAATTCGTAAGCATTATTTTGGGTTAAAGCACATTGGTTAGTAAATACAATGGAGAAAATATAACTCCTGTCTATCTATAACATTGTAGAACAATGGCCAATCTTATAGAACCGTTTCAATGGCTCAGTTGGATTCTTATACACAAATACTCAGCTGAAATTTTCGTAGCGAATGAATTTGATGGACTTGAATTCGAATGCGATGGTAAGTTATACATCTACTTAAAATGAAGTACACAATTCACAAAACTTCACAAAATGAGGCATTTTCTTTCTTGTATAATTGAAAAGTGTAAAGCTAGTTTACATACCAGCTATTCTGTTTTATTTCACACATTCTATGACCATTTGAGTTTGAGACAGATTTTAATTAAGATCTTTATATGAAGTTGATATAAGCATTTCAACATATGCGTCTTAATTGATATCGATTGCTTGATCGCCAAGACTGTCCGTAGGTGAATGACAATATAACCAGAAATACATTTTTTGCAAGTACATCCGTAAAAATTCATGGACCTCAAAGCGGACTCAAAACAAACTTCTTCTAGTTGTTGACCAACAGATCATATTTTGAAATTTCAGAGCCGCCAGTTTGTTATCCGAATGGCACAGTGTTTATAAACAAATTTTATCCGGGAGCCGACGATCATATGGTCAGAAACTTTGGTGCGCTGGGAGCGTACGCTGTTGGGACACTGATTGTTGCCATGCTTGCGTTCAAAGTTGGAGGTCTGAGGAATCTCCATTAGTGATGAATAGGCGCGTTGACTTAATGCATACTTTGCACACTCTATGAAACATTCGTAAAATGAAGTTCAGGTAACTGATAGAGTGTTCACGGTATATCTCCACAGAGTGGCTAGAGAACGCGCATGTAGTTGCGGAAAGGCATATATAGACATGCGCATGGAAGAGAGTAACTCTTGACTTCAACTATACAGTGATTCTTATTAAATACTGGCAACATTTGTGAGTGAACACCAACACATATCAGGCAAACCCACAAAAGAATTCTATATAAGCAAATGTTTGTTCATACAGTAGAATTTGGGACGTTTTCAAGTGTTCAGACAGCATGAGAATCATGTGTGTCTGGTGAAATTCTAAGAAGCCGCATACTTTTTGGCTTTGTATCTCACTGGGAAAACCACGCCCTGAGATAAATAATACAAAACATCATAGCTAGATAGCCCATGTTATCGGATAGTTGACTGATGCTAAACGAAATAGAAGTTGATCGAAATTCTATCGATACTGAACAATCTATGAAAAACAACATGTCAAGACGTAAGAGAACAGGGAAATAAAGACTGCTAATTGAAACTCAGGCCAAGTGATCTTAATATTTAACAGAAAATGCAATTTACCAGTAGTATGTTGTGGCTTGGTTGATGCGAGTTTGTATAAATTCGGACGTTTTTGAATTGGTCAATTCTTATAATGCAATATTTTACAGTATGTAATAGTTCATACTCACTCAGACCTCATCTTTTGAAACCTAAATTTCACCCATGATTGTACAAAAAAGTGCTAATAAAGATTTCTTTATTTAATTTTTTTATTAGAATGAGAAATAAGATAAACTAATTAGAAAGGTATTTAAGTGCGCTGTACACAAAGGTCATTGTCATACTAGAACATAACACATAGGACAGTGTCTACTGAACTTTAACTTTTATTAATTGAGATTATGGACATTCAATGATACATCACATGAAATCACGATCATTGTGTACTAATATATTGTGTGTATACAATTGGTTGATAACTGGTGTAAGGTCTAGACGACAAGCTAGACGAACATAGTATAAAGTTTATATACGGTTAGCAGATAACCGAATTGTTGAAATTTATATCTGTACAATAAAACCTCTACATGATGAACTCTTGAGTATTTCTCTTTTTTTACTTCGAGTCAAAGTGGTTACATCAGAAAAAGGTGGAATAATTGTTGACAATAACAATTTGCATAACCTTTCTTAGGAAGAGGGTTTACACCAAAATATTGATATTAGCTAGACATTTCAGTCACACGGATCATTTGTCAATTATCTTTCAAGTACTAACACATGTTTGTTGACACTCTGTTATTTTCATAGTGGGAGTGTATATCTTAGTCATCAAATAAATGTCATGGCTTTTAATTCAGTTCCGTTAGCACAGTCGGTAAATCACTCGACTGACAATTTGGGGGTCGTAGATGCGAACTTCTGAGAAAGGCGTAAGTTCTCCGTGACATTTGTACTGAAGACAATGTTAACACAATCTTACACCTTTTATTACTATCGAGAATGTCTTAGCTGCTTGTGGAAGAACATGTTTAAGAATTTTACTTGATAGTCTCCCTTGATTATCCATGATTCTCCAAGGTGCGAGACTAATGGAATTGTCTCCCTTAGACATCGATCGCGGGGAATGCGTTACGGATAAAAAATCAATACTGTGTCGATATTCGTTCGCGCCTTGATTAGCCAACCCGCTGTGTTTAGTCAGCTTAATGAAATTGCCCCGGGCTGTACTAATTTATCAGAATGTATTATACATTTATGATACTTATATTGTAGTCTCTTTCGAAACAAATAAATTGTATTATGCATCATAAGGTTTTGTCTTGTTTTTTTTGCAGATGATAGCTACTTAGCTTTCTAGCATCGCAAAGATACATTTGTCTTTTTTCAGTACTGACTGGTAACCCATGAAAACTGGTTAGATCAACTGACAACCATGGATGAATGAAATGTACTTGAAACAGTCTATAACTCCAACACACAAACCGAATACCATACTGGGGGCAGAAGCGGTGTACGTATCTACATACGGAATTCATGCAAACTATATAAGCCTTTAAGCACAGACACAATATACAATAATCACATAAACTAAACCTTTATTAATACAAACACTTAAATCGATAATAGTAGACTGTACGTACCTGCACATTGATTTCTATTGAGCATTAATCGGCGGCATTGTACATACTTTGAAGTTCGTATATACACACTGAACCATTCAATATAGTGTTTATATGTTTTGTGCCACACAAGGGAAACTTATATTAAATACACGAAATTAAAATGGAGGAAACGAGTTATTTTGATGATTCCCGACTTCTGTCGGTGGATTTTGAAGTGTTTGGCCTTGTTCAAGGTAATTATGTTTTCTTTCTGTGTAAATCAAGGCAAAGTTTAGCAAAACTTTCGTTTTTTATTCGACACTGCGGTTACGTATCATTGTATAAAGCATGAGGTATAAAACTACCTCAGTAAGGTCACATGGCTTAGATACTTAAATAGGAACAACATTTATAATGTTCTCATAAAATGAAATAAGATGTTGTTTGAATTCGTTTGTACAATACAAAGATAGATCCCGGCCTTTATATCTAATATTCCTGTCTTCATATAAATGTGATCCGGAACATTGACACGACTTGTTTGGTATCAAGGGATATAACATTCTCTTAAATTCTGTCTCGAGAGATTGTCACAAGTTCTTTCCCTTTATTCCTTCTTGAGTTTTCTCCCTTTATCCCTTCAGTTGTATATGTATATATATCAGTAACACATATACAACACAATGCATAAAGGGAGAGAACTCTAGAAGGAATAAAGGGAATGAACTCATCACTATCTCCTGTGTTTTCTGTATTGGTTTAAGTCGTAAATAAGACATAGTACATGTACAAAGCTACCTACCAACGATTAATGTACGTCAGTGATACAAAAACATGTTTATCATGTTTTTAAGTGGGTATTATGTAGAGGTTGGTCTCTATCGAGAGGTGTTGCTAGAGAGAAGTGCAAGGAATATCCATTGCTTTGATAATTGATGTGCATTCTAACCAAATAATAAACTTCATATGTATACAAGAGTAGCTATTTTGGCGATTCGAACTACTATAGTTTTGTATTTCTATTATTTCAGGTGTTTACTTCAGAAAGGTAAGTTTAATATTTCTCTGTTGCGTTAGCACATAATCACGTGTGTCACCAAATACCTGCGATTATGTTTTAGAGCACATTCAATACTTCCATGGTTTTATGAGTTGTATTAAAGAAATTACTTGTCTTTACTCAGCCACATGGTATATTGCTTCATACGTGACTCATAATTTCTCTGAATCTTATAATTATTTCATAGTATAGATTGGCCGCGAACAGGTATATGAACTTTCAGGACCGATCCATGACAATTTAGGTAAGGAAATGCTCTCGTGCTTAAAGCTATAACTGCTGTTTGGATTACGTTTCTATCAAAACAGAACCGCGGAGTTTTCTCCGCCAAGCTGACGAGCATTTCAGTACACCTATTAGGAAATGTATTGGACCAGGTAATACATTCATACGTTCGCGGTTAATAAAATCGCACTATACTTATCAAGAAATTGTCGACAATGTACATGAGTGAGCTCCCCTGATAGTAGACGCTATTAAGCCAAATTCTGTGTTTGGGTTGTTTCCCTTTATCAATGCGGTAGTTATTCTCAAGTTTGATTAGAACTTTTACACAAATAATATCAATATTACTGTCACCGTGTTTATGCTATGGTTCACAGTATGCCCTGCAAGCAGCTAAAACGATGGGTGTTACCGGATGGGTGAAGAATACTCGAAATGGTTCAATCAAAGGAGTGTTACAGGGAGACAGACCCAGTGTCAGACGCATGTACGATATCTTCATTTCTTTTCTTATTTCAATGGGAAATATCCACCGCTTTATGTATTATTATGTCAAGTCCCATTAAGATAGATGAATATTACTGACATCAGGTATGTTATGATGGTTTCCACTGTCTGAACAGTGTTCTCCAAATTAAGAACTCTATTTATTTGCTGCTCTTAACATGTATTTACGGTAACCAAAAAAAATAGTCGGGGCCGATGTCCGAGGGTACCGTAAACACAACTGTAAAGATTGCAATAGAAACAATTTATCTTAAAAGTTCGCATTGTACGCATACTAGTTGAAAGAACAAATCGAACACCGTTATGTTACGTAGTATCTACAACATTTGCTGAAAATTTCAATACAGAAATTTAATATCATTAAATAAACAACAATAGGCAATAAATAGAACACAGATATAAGTGGTCGCGACAATGTTAGTGTTGTTTATAGGTTACCAAACGCTGTGACGGCGGCATAACTCACATGACTTGTGCTCGTATATACATGTAGTTGCTAACAAAACATATCTAAAATGTTTATTTGACTCATCTTTTGTATGGTGATGACATAATAGATCATGTAATGTAAGTACACAAAAAAATGTAAATGTTTAATCATTTCAGGCAAGATTGGTTGTACCAGGAGGGAAGCCCTGAATGTCTCATACAAGGATGTCAGTTTCAAAATGAAAGGGAGTTGATCAATCCAGAGTATTACCAGTTCAAAGTTGAGTTAAACGATTGGTAGACACAGCGCAATATTAACTTTCTCTTGCATGTTTTCAAGCTAGTTTTCAAGTTTTGTGATATTGCCAATTGTCGCCATCGTTAGGTCCAATACATTCTCAATATCGAAACTGTACATGTCGTAAGGCATAACGAATATGTCAGCAAAATGGAACAGAACAGTTCCAACCAGAATAATATCAACAAAAATACACAAACAAAACGTACATTCTTTCTGTCCGATTCCACGAATTGAGAAATGATTATAAACATTCAGCGGCGAATAATCAGAGTTTTATATCATAATTTTGAATTGTGGGCATTGCTATTAACGACATGATAACTAATGTCACTTATACACCAAACAGTATTATTTATATACATTATCAGTATTATTATGTTATGACTTGAGTGTTATTTCTTATATTGTCACATTGTGTATATACTCTTGCATGTATATTCAATTTACCGCTGCAGTATTACAGATAAAGCATAAAATAAGTTTCTGTGTTTCTTGTTTTGTCTCCCCTTCAATCACTCACTAGTATAACTCAAATTCGCTACTTCTTTCATTATCGTGTTAACATAATTATCGATTATAGGGGTGTTGTAAACAACTTATTTACAATGAGTTAAAATGATATCACATTTTAAACAACCATCCAACCATATACCAAATATAAATGATACATCGATAATGAAAGCCTTATCGAATTGGGTTTATACGAGAAGTATGATATGAGGGACAGTCACAACATTGTAGCCAGCATTCATTCACAGATAGATGCAATCTGTGAAGTATTGTTTCAGTAACCTATCCTACTTCAGAACGAGGTTGCGTAAGTATTGTAATTCGTAGAATTTTAGAGGCAAATTTTTCAGCTTTGTTTTCCAAGTCAATTGTCCACGGATAGACTGAAACCACTTTGTAAAAATATCTTATAATGTTTAACCCTCGCACTTTTTGAAAATACTTTGAAATAAAAAAAGAAACTGATAAACCACAGGGGCAGAGCCATATATGAATCCAGTACCCCGAGTCAGAACATTCAATTGATTCGTCATTCACATTAATACATTAATCAAAACACCATTGATAAATCATTGAATATATATGATAAAACTTTGGTCAGGATTTAAATGAGATTTAATGAGCCGTAATGCCTTCGTGCAGAAGGATCTGGGTTATAATATAGAATGTAAACACAAACAGACATGTAATATCACTGTTTATTGCATTGAATTATAGTGCCCATACAAATATTCAAATGTTTTGTTCATAAATCTATTTTCTGACAACATATACAGGATCGCCTACATTGATATCACCTTCTGTCACCACTACAGTATGTATACCAAAACATGGCTTTGGTCCATAAGGTTCCATACATCGGAATCTGTAATGTAGAACATGATGGGTGATATATGTTATATCACATGTAAACATGATGGGTACGCGGTACATTGATACATGTTATATATTACATATCAACATAATGGGCGATACATGTTATATCTAATTTCAACATTATTTCTGTCATGTACGATAGTAAGTGGAACAAACAAGGGTTCTTGGTTTCAACCCTGCATGGCAAACAAACAACAACTTTCAGACCTCAGTAACAGACTGTATACACATTTCTTAAATAACCGGTTTGAACATTATACCTCGAACGGTGGACAAGCTGAATATATAGAGGATCTTACATGAGTGCTTATTTGATATTGTTTTTATGAAGCGAGTCGACTGAATATGACGCGAGGCTCTGCCGAGCGTCATATTTGTTTCAGTCGACGAGTTTCATAAAAAAAATATCAAATAAGCACGAATGTAAGATTCTATTTATCACATAACACCATAAATAGATTGTTTTCAGTCTTTCAATAGACTTTAAATAGTGCTGTGATTCGGTTATTTATGTAACTAGTTACATATGATATTTATGTCACTGCTTTATACCACTCCTGGAGTGCAAGTTATGTGATAAACTTGGATAGGTAGTTAGATGGTGTTGCTACTGCATTGACGTATTATGCTACTTATTTACGGTATAGTGTACTTAACTGTATTCCATATCCTGTAAATAATACAATTTTTAGAAAGATTTAATGGTTTTATGTCAGAGCTATGTTAGAGCTATGTCAGTTGTCATGTATGGCAATGTAGCTTAGGTAAGAATATAAAGTAAAACCTCAATAATACGACCATCCTTGGGACCCTTGAAAACTGGGCTTCTTGTTGATGTAGTCTTAATACTGAGGTTGAATATACAGTAAAACAGTGAAAATGGACTCACAAATTACGTTCGTAATTTTTAGGTGGTCTTATTATTGAGGTGGTCTTAAGTGAGGTTTTACTGTATATCTTACCTAAGCAGTATAGCATTTAGTCACTTACTTTTTTAATTCTACCATAGGTTGGTCCTCTTTGTCTTTAATGCCAGTGTCAGGATCTATAGTAACCATGATACATCTGTGGGGAGAGACGGGCACAATATATCACTGATGGAGACGAATTTAATACCAAGTAAAGTAAAAAGTTATCTTTCGAAAAGGTTAAAATCCCAGTAATACTCGTACACTGGAGGAAAAACTGATTTAAAAATAGACGGCACATTTTTGTATCACAGTTGCTAATTGAACAGTACAGTTCGTGACATTTCAAATTGTTTTGAATTTTCGAAGTGCGTCATGTAATATGATACGACCAGCAATCATGTCTGCTCATATCGAGGAGTGGCAACCAAGTAAGAGTGTCTGCTTCTTTAATTGTACACACATTGTCCAGTATGGTCATACAAAGTTTCCATTTAGCCGTGAGAGATATCAAAAATACAGCGATAAAATGTGCTCGAAACGTGATGATAGTAAGCAACTTACAAAGATACTATGTATAGCACACAAACTGACGGAAATTTTTCCAGAAACAATAAAATCCATTTATATGGTGGTTAGCTTATGAAAACATGTTTTGCAAACGATCGACCAATAAACATTATGCACACAATAACGGTATTCTTAACTGATTTTGAATAGAAAATAGTGCGGTTTTATTAACCGCGAACGCATGAATATATTGCCTGGACCATTACATTCCAAAAGAGGAGTATTGAAAAAGGCATATGTTGTGTTTTGATAGGAAAATAAACCAAACAGCAGTTGTAGTTCTACAAACGAGGACATGTCTTTACCTAAATTGACATGGATCGGTCCTGAAAGTTCATACACCTGTTCGCGGTCAATCTAACAGCACTAAAATGTACTTGTATACAAACCTTGTGCATTTATCTACATATCTGACTTTGGTTGTATTGCCGAAGTGCACTTCGCGCCATGTATCCTGAAAGATTGGTTTTCAAAATCTTAGTTGGTACTAAATCTAATGTTTTTTTTAATACAGTCGGACCCCGTTTATTCGACAACCTTCTATCCGAATATTCGGTATCATCCGAAATAAATATCAGGTCCCGATATATATTCTTATGCATGTCGAATTGAAATGGGCTGTTCGAAATCATGTATCATTCGAAATAAAATTTCGGACCCGATTAATTCGAATGAAGGAGGTCTGACTGTAGTTCATATAAACTAGATAAATGTAATAAATAAAATAGGACTCAAATTGTTTTACAAAATAAAATCATTTTCTAAATATTATTTCTTATAACCACCAGTGTTTACTTCTTGTACAGCCAGTTCGCTAAATACAGCTGTCATACGATATACCAGCAAATGTACATTGTATGTGTTTGATCTCTCAAAATCCATCTTAATGAAGGTTACAACTAAAAATGAATAAGTATACTTAACGCCATTAGAAACGCAACTATATCACTTTAGTCTTCATTTTGTCCCAAGTGTTAAATGCGTTTTATTTTACAAAAGCGTAAATAATTCTTCAAAAAGAAATTAAATTATGGCCCTAGTATTCATATTTAATAATTGATGAAGTTTAGGAAATTATGTTCGAGAATTAAATAGAATTATTTCTTTATAATGTCACCGTGTTGACGAGGATAATTAGTAGTTGCGTTTGCAAAGGCGTGGAATTGGTTCTCATAAAATCCTTCATAACTAAGTTAAAACTTAAAACGATTTATCAAAATACACCCTGCAATAGAACAAGTATTACTTCATCAAACGGAACGGTGCCTTCAACCATAACATTTGGACGGAATGGTATACATGTCAACTTCTTCTCTAATCGTTTGTTCAAGTCTTCCAGTGATGATTCACACATTATCATACAATGACAAAAATCCTGGAAAGCGATCTAAAAATCGAAAGAAAAAAAGTTATAGAAGCCAAGCAGCAAACGCCACATTCAATGATCTAAGCCGTCTCAAAAACATTAAAAACATGAACTATGTACATTAATAATAAAAATAGCAAATGGGATACAGGACATTAGCACTAATGATATCATACTGATCACAACTAGTATGTCATTGATCAGTTATTAAAACAACAAATCCAAATAATGATCCGGTTGTATGCAAAGTGTAGGAACTTTTTGATCAACCCTTGCATGTTTACGTAAGGGCGGTTTTATTAACCGCAAACGCTTCAATATAAATACATTTCAAATTATGTGTAGTGGAATATTCGTGTTTGCACATAAGTTTGATGGAGAAAAGGCCACGGTTGTGTTTCGATAGAAAAGTAAATCAAACAACAGTTATAGTTTTACGCCCGAGAGCATTTCTCGCGGTTAATCTAACATGACTATAAATTGGTTCAAATAGTTTCAGTAAGACAAGCTAACGTTAGATACTGTACCGAAAACAACACAAACCACAGCGACCCTCTCATGGGCAACAGCCTGTCTTCAACAACAGAGTCATTGTACCATCAGTAAGCATTAACTATCAATTTAGCCTTTCCAGAACAAAGTCATCTCAGCAACAGCCACATTTTCTGTCCACCACAGGGTGTTGCTTCAGAGATGTTGCACTATATTCATAGACAATACAAAGGACTGAGGCTTACTTATGAAGATGGAAACAAACTCCTGTGTACAATACGAGAGATAGAACAGAAAAGGCGGCAACTAACCTGGTCGTCTGCTCCTATCAATGTTGACCAATTCTTTTGTACCTTACAGGACAGACGTTTGGCTAGCGAAGGTGCAGAATAGTTCAGACGAAGACCATCTTGTTGTAGAACTTTGCATACCCACGCCGCTGCCTTGTCGCCAAGATCAAGGGCCGGAAGTGGCGTCATTTTAACCCTTTATTCATGAAAATAAAAGTTCAAATCAAAACACAGTAAGATGATGCCATTACAATATAGAAGAAAAACTGTTTAATGAATATCTGCCATATGATAGTAAACTCAATTAAATAAGTACTCGAACTGTAAGAATAATTTATCATAATATTATATAATTGATATAAAATAACGCGACAGTTGATTTATTCACTTATCAATGAATTAGGCTGCATTTAAGTTTATTCAATTAAAACAATGGTGTTTTAACACAGATCGAGATATACGTCTTCGTATTTGTCTGGTCTATATATCTGCTGCGTTCTATTGTCTAGATTTATTGCAATCATCCCTTAAAACGAACGACAACTTAATAATATTAACTTCAAAGGCGGTCGGTATTTGCTTAACCAGGGACATATACACCATACTATAAAAGGTAACTCTAGTTTAAAATTGAACCAGTAATGCCATATATCAATGTAATGTATATTTATAGAAAGTTTGATATAATTTGACCTGGGCCGACTGATAAAAGATTTCACCTTTCGTCGAAGTGACAGTTATAAACGACTTTATCATCATTGCCCGAGGTGACTGATAGGCCATCCTAGATATTTGACAGGGACCAAGTTTAATGAACTTTAAAGTGTGTTTTTTTTTCACGTAGAAAATGCTTCGGCTTTCTCGCTACTCAAAGGACACAAACATTATGATAACTGGTCCGTTCTTTTTTAATCGACATTGTCAGAAATAAATCTTGTTTTCTCACACTAATTCCTAGCGTACAACTTTCAAACTAAACTTACAAGGTGGATAACCGTTTGTGAAACTGTACCCAGATCGTCTGCGCCAAGCATGACGCGGCATACAATGAAATAACAAGTTCATATTTACGTCCGAACCACAGGACCCAGTGTACATGAATTTGTTATATTAGTAGTATACGGGTCTCTTTGGTTGTAAACAAACGGGCGCCATCTTGGATGACCTAGTTACTGTTTAAAGTAACACATTTGCAAACGTGAACAAACTTCAATTAATCTTGGACTACAATGAACGACTTGCGAATCGTGTTTTGTGATTAGTGTGTATTTGTAAAATAAAATTGTAGAAATAATATTCATTTCTTTGTTTTGTTTTACTAAAATGTAGAAGTAATTGTACTCAATGAATATAACACAAAAGTACAGTTCTATATTCTATTAACCCCGCTCAATACAGTACTCCAGGGATTAGGGCGGTCCCCCGATGTTCTTTACAATAGTGGTAATTCGATGAGTATCGGTAAACATACACCATACAATTGTTTCTCCGTTTTAAGCCCCAACATAAGCACAGTACCGGAATGAAAACACGTAGAATGTACAGAGTCTCTAGTAAACATGGCGGCTTGAAATAGTTCCTGTTCGTAGTTCCCTCCGTAGTATCTGACAATCTGTGGTAAGTCCGTAGGTCCTTCTACTCTGAACGAGGCGGATATCGTTGATACATCTATAAGTTTCAACTGCACATACCATCCCATCTTTTGTAATAGGCGAGCGTATCGTCTCACGCGTCGTTTGGCTTCTTTGACAATGTTGACCTTCCTGTTGACGATCATTTTTCCATTAGGAAATAACATACAATGTCCTCCAATCTTCTTACATTTGACTAGTTTTAAGTTCGTTCTAAAATAAATACATTACGTTTAGACTCTTTTCGGGGGTATATCCGACTTCCTAAAACGTTTTCTGAGGTTAGATTATGGACAGAGGGACGGTTTACTGATATTTTATAAATCCGTTTACGTTCAGCCGATAAACTAATTCTTATCTGATCAGAGACCCTAAGGAGGTTTTGTTCAGCCGACGTACAGTAATATTTATATTGAAGTCGACACTGGACTCATTTTTCGAACAATTTTAAATAAAGATGTCGCGTTTGGATTGATTCTGAGGTGGAAATGACCTTCTACATCAATTTCTGAGGATTAAGGGTCGTTTTACCGATATTTGGTGTACACGTATATAAAAATACAGACTGAACTGTGTTGTCTAAGTGCGAGACCCCGAGGGATCTACGTTCGGTCCTGTTACTTATACGCTGACTTGTGATTGGTTGTCGCATATTGGGAAAAGTATTGATTTTATCGTAAACATATTTGCAAGAAAGGTGTACTGAATTTGATAACATTAATATGATCAAACATGTACTGCGGTCTAACATTCAGATACTGATCTGCCTTGTGCTTTGACATTAGCGATAATGGGCGAGTTATCTAATTTATATATACATGTATATATATTTTGGGACCCTGATATCGAAATATTTACGTAAGAAATGGTAATAAACTTTAATGTATGCACTTGCAAAATCAATTGTCCACTTTAGATTGGAATGTTAAACTGAGTAGATGGATCCTATTACAGTTCACTACTAAGGATATCAATTACATTTGTGGATTGTTTGCGAACATCTTGCTCGTCACTCTTTGTATTGCTTTCTTTTGAACAATTGTATATACATATTAACATAATATTTACATTTGACTGAGTACTCCATTATCTTCAATCGGTTATTGTCATTTATGATAACTTTAATTAAAATATACGATTGAGATTATACAGTTTAAGGTTATGTTCAGATACCTCGAGATCAACTTTGGAGATTATATAGCTTACGGCTGTTGAACCCAGACGCATTAAGATTACCTATCGACGTTATGTAGCTTACGGCTGTTGAACCCAGACGCATTAAGATTACCTATCGACGTTATATATCTTACGGCTGTTGAACCCAGACGCATTAAGATTACCTATCGACGTTATATAGCTTACGGCTGTTGAACCCAGACGCATTAGGATTACCTATCGACGTTATATAGCTTACGGCTGTTGAACACAGACGCATTAAGATTACCTATCGACGTTATATAGCTTACGGCTGTTGAACCCAGACGCATTAGGATTACCTATCGACGTTATATAGCTTACGGCTGTTGAACCCAGACGCATTAAGATTACCTATCGACGTTATATAGCTTACGGCTGTTGAACCCACACACATTAAGATTACCTATCGACGTTATATAGCTTACGGCTGTTGAACCCAGACGCATTAAGATTACCTATCGACGTTATATAGCTTACGGCTGTTGAACACAGACGCATTAAGATTAATTGAAGTTTGTTCAAATACTTTTCTATGTTTGCAAATGAGTTACTATAAATAGTAACTAGGGTTTATAACCAAAGAAACCCGTACACTACTTATACTATATTCATGGGAAATTCCCCACAGTAGTTTGGTACTGACCCCTGTGGTACGAAATCACATGTATTAAACCATATAATAAGTATAACTTACGTAACTGAGACAACATTGTTAGGATCTATACTTGGGTCCAAAGGAGTTCGTAGGGGTTCCATTCCTTCACTATCCAATCGCAGGGCATTGTCTTCAATACTCGTCTTGATCAGTGTAAGTCTGGCATTTTGTTTCATCGTCCACATGTCCCCATTCTTGGTAACCAGCCAATGTCTGAAACAATTCTAGGTATAAGTACATACAGTAAAACCTCAATAATATGACCGCCCTTTTGACCCTTGAAAACTGGTCTTCTCATTGAGGTGGTCTTAATATTGAGGTTGAAAAAGACTAAAACAGTGAAAATGGACTGGAGAAGTTTGTTCTTAATTTTGAAGGTGGTCTAATTATTGAGGTGATCTTTAAGTGATGTTTTACTGCATGTCATTTTTCTAAAAGTGCAAGTTATGTCCTTTTAAGCAAGAAAAATAAAGCCAATCACATGTATTATTTCTATATCAGATTCCGGGTACGCACGTTCAGACCTTGCAACGTACGCTCATAACGGAGGTTTCTTTTCACATTTCCACTGAAAGGATCATAGCTATATGCTTACATGTTTATTATTAAAAAACAAGAAATATACCATGCAATTTACAAATGGTGATTGACAATGCTATCTACATATGATACGTTTAAGAATTATTATAAATCGTAATAATTTGCTCGAGATAAATGTTTCGTATCAAATTTCAATTCTTTCTTCAGAATTAATAATATATATCTTCACTCTATTCAGTGAATCTGAATCCCAGATCATATCAGTGATGTGTAATAGTATTATACCATAAGACCCAACATAACTTATTTCACATTTTGACACCTTTAATATGATGCAAAGTGAAAGTAACATAATGAAAGAATGAATGTTTAAGGTAAAATATGCATGTACACGTCTAACAGTTTGTAGTTAAGAAATAATTATAACAACATAATATAAATGCAGTATTCTGAAGATTGAATAAACAAAGGTTAATCAAAAAAATGTGTATATTATGGATATCTTAAATATTAGAAAATAACTACATTTTGTATAAGTGCAGACAGTGAAATACTAAGTACCTGTCACCGACTCCATTTGCGAAACTTCCATATTTAGTCAGTGACACCTTCTGTAACTGTCCAGGCAGTTCACGTCCCGATTTCAGCGGATAGACAAATACTTTTGAGACGGTCCCGACTTGCTCTCTACGGTTCCTTTGACTAATCCATCTCATCGCCGCGTATTTCATACCAGACCCTAGACATAGAGCCAGTAACACCGAGGCTTGGTCCGATAGGTCCATTATCCTGAGGTTTATATTAACAACTGTAGAAAATCCAACAAATTTCCGTAAATTAACACTTTATTCAGCACTCACAGTTGTGTCGTCTGCTCATTAATACGTTTGTTACAAGCTCACATTTTACTACATGTGTGTTTTGTTACAGGTAAACGTCAGTCAGAAATTAGAACAAACCTCAAAACGGAAGATCATAAACATACGTCAGATTGTATACGTATTTACGTACGTAGAATCTATACTGTGTAAAACTTGTATCAACATAGAAGGGTTCACCATACATGAATCGCTCGTGATCGAGCTGTGAAGAAACTGGGACAGTGTGTTTACAAATCAATAACGTTTACACATGCACACGTGTAGATCTTTTAAGCTGGTAGTGTATACATTTGTGGTATTTTCTACATTGCCCATACAGTGTCATTTTAATAAACTATAGCTTTAACAATTTGTTAACGTTTTATCGTGGATCTATACAATTTTCGCCTGTCCAATAAAAATAGCAGATACACCGCGCCACAACCAACATATTAATTAAGGCGATATATACCCTAGACAATAGCCATATTTGCTTTTAAGCGGTATTTTTGAAACTACATAATATAGCAAGATGAAACGTATGTCCTGTGTTATCGTTCAATACAGTCTTCAACTAATACTGCTATGATTTTGTAAAAATAATGAAAACAAATAAGTTATTTGAACTTTTGGTACTGTCAAAGTGTACACGTTGGTCCGGTAAATCAGGCTAATTGCACAAGCGTTAATGTTGCAAAAGAAACACATTTATACAAATATAATAATCAAATCTACCTCATGCTGTCGAAAAAATCTAGTTTTTTATATTTTTATTGATATAACAGCTAGTATACTTTCTCTCCTTTCCAAAAAATACTTATGATATTAAAATACTATACAGTGTAAAGTTAATCCATAAATGTGTACATTGACAAACTTGTGAAAACACATGGCAAGGCTATAGCCTTAGGGCTCAGTCACACCGGGCATGCGACCACGTCCAGGTTACGACCTAGCTGCGATCGAAAACATTTGGAATCGTGGGCAAATCTTAGGTAGAGCGCACGACTGGTCGCAGAGGTCTTGGTTGATCGCCAGAGCAAAATCAGTCGCAGCAAGGTCGATGGTCATGTTCAAAACTTGCGACATGCGATTCCAGATCGTAAGAGGTCGCAGACAGGTCTTACATGGTCGTACCACCAGTCGCGCAAGGACGCACCACCAGTCATGCATTATTGTGGGTCAAGTAGTCGCACGATTGATTGTGCTACTGGTCCTGTCACCTGACGATTAGTGGTGCCACCTATTGTTCACCTTGTGAGCTAGGTGACTACTGATGATGACGCACGATCGTGAGCTTATCGTGCGACGCATCTCACCACTGGTGCGACTGGTTGCGATCGATCGTGCGAGCGGTCGCGGGTCACCACGATTGATCGTACTATCGATCGCTGATCGCAACGATTTATCGTACTATCGGTCGCAGAGCGCCACCACTAGTCACACGATTACCTACGATTGATCTTGCAATCGATCTTCTCCAATCGTTGGTGATCGCACGACCACTCGCACCACCGATCGTACGATGACCTACCACCAGTATGCGATCGCAAAAGGAGATCGTAGCAAACATTGCCGATTGGTCGTACCTCGGCCAAATTGCCACCAATCGCACGATCCAGAAAACGTACGACCCGGTGTGACTGAGGCTTTAACGGTCCGAAGATCTGCGCGTTCGGCTATACGACAATATTCAGATGAGATTTGTGATGACTTCAGTTTTCGTATATTTCAGAGAAACATGCTAACTGTGATAAAAGTTTAGCTTAAAAGTGGACTTAATTATTTGTTCAACGTGCCAAAAAGAAAGTCATTTCGGAGGGGATTGTCGACAAAGGCACATTTATAAAATTTGGAAAGAGCCATCTAAGCAATATGTCGACTTTCAACACCGAGATTTACTTTCATATTTTTAAATGATGAAAAACTGAACATTTCCATATTCGTAGCGGTATCTTCGACGGTTGTAAAGGAATCAAAATGTGCGTACAATCTTTTTCTCGTGGTGCTGCTTGCTTAATTGATAAACTTTCGCTTTAAATGCAAGCGATCTGATGTTTGGGGTGATTTGTGGTCGTTTTGGGGAGGGGTCAGCGGCCCGGAGCCGTGGTAACGTACACAGGCAGCTGAGTAGACAGTCAAGACATCGAACGCTTGACAGAACGTTTAGCAACACGAGCTAGTTATTGACTTTTAAACAAATCAAATCACGTGACTAGAGTTATGTACATGTAGTATAAATTCATAACGTTCATAATACATTCAACTGGTTGCTGTCCTTAGTAGGAAGGCAACAATAATTAGCCATAAGACCCGAAGGAATAGACAGGAAGACTCTACATAATAAGTGCCACTCACCATTAACAAATCACTTCTAGTTCAGACTTGAATACATATGAAAACATCTCATGGTTGTGATGGAGATTTTATGAGACCAACATCGTGACGGCAGTCTTCTGTAACACGTTACTGACGTTTTGTGATGTAAGATGTTTTTATACAGACGGACGTAATGGCGACAGTCTATTACAACGACGTTGTTATGATGTGTCGATATATCATACCATCGTCATGATAACATTCTCCAGGTAACGACGTTAATGACGTTTTGGTACCATGGCCCTGGCGACAGTCTCACGTAACGACG
Organism: Mactromeris polynyma; assembly: GCA_032209605.1. Lineage (NCBI taxonomy): Eukaryota > Metazoa > Mollusca > Bivalvia > Venerida > Mactridae > Mactromeris > Mactromeris polynyma. Next base: position 45,624,303 of record JASFXZ010000002.1, read on the forward strand.
TTAATGACGTTATAATGACATGGTCCTGATGGCAGTCCCATGTAACGACGTTAATGACGTCATAATGACATGGTCCTGACGACAGTCCCACGTAACGACGTTAATGACGTTATAATGACATGGTCCTGACGACAGTCTCACGTAACGACGTTAATGACGTTATAATGAGATGGTCCTGACGACAGTCTCACGTAACGACGTTAATGACGTTATAATGACATGGTCCTGACGACAGTCTCACGTAACGACGTTAATGACGTTATAATGACATGGTCCTGACGACAGTCTCACGTAACGACGTTAATGACGTTATAATGACATGGTCCTGATGACAGTCTCACGTAACGACGTTAATGACGTTATAATGACATGGTCCTGACGACAGTCTCACGTAACGACGTTAATGACGTTATAATGACATGGTCCTGACGACAGTCCCACGTAACGACGTTAATGATGTTGAAATGGAATTGACAGTCTCACGTAACGACGTTGTAATGGAGGTTTATACGATAGCATTGCCATGACGACGGTCTCACGTAATGACGTTGTTATAGAGGTTAATTTGATACCGAGTAATAGTCACAATCTCATGCAATAACATTGTAACAATATGTCAAATTATACAATCTTTATGACGACAGTTTCATGTAATGACGTAGCAATAGATGTTTATATGATACCATTGTCATGACGACAGATTCATGTAATGACGTTGCATGTTTAAATGATACCATTGTCATGACGGCAGTGACACATTACATCATAATACGATACCATCAAGGTGACATAAAATCATGTTGTGAGGAACACGAAAAATTGGTCAATGGTGCCACCGGGAATCTAACCCGGGTACTCCGGATTGCCGGTCGTATATGATAGTAAAGTCTATGTCATAACGATATTCTCATGTAACAAAGTAAATGACGTTGCGTTGTAACGGTGTTTTCTTTGACGCCAACATCATAACCATAGTCTCACAGAAAAACGTTCATGAATAAGTAATGTCGCTTTATATAATACCATCGTCATGACGACAACAATGACGTTGTAATAATGATTATTCGATGCCGACATCATGACGACAGTATCGTGTAACAACGTTAACGACGTTGTTATGATGGTTTACATAATACCATCGTCATGACGACAGTCTAACATTACGAAGATAATGACGTTGTAAGGTTGGTTTATATACCAGTATCATGCGAGTCTCAGTTACAAATTTAGTGACATTGTAATGGTGTTTTATTTGATGCCAATTTCATGCCATCAGTCTCACGTAAAGACGTAAATGACGTTGTACATAAGGTTTTTATGTTTCAAATGTCATGATGACAGTTTCAGGTGACGACTTTAATGGCGTTCTAATGGATGTATGTTACGCAATGTATAATACTTACGTTACGTTTCGACGTCATTTTCTTAATATTTTGTTAATATAAAATCATGCTTTTGAAGAACACGAAAAATCTGTCAATGACGCTACCGGGATTTAAACCCAGGTCTCCGGATTGCTGATTCGTTATGCCAACCACTGCACCACAGCGACACAAGTTTATTTAGTATAGATATGAAATATCAGAAAGTTTGATTCTCCTTTCATAGTACATGTATATAAATTATAACATATTTAAGCCAAAGTCGTACACATGCATACAAACTTACTTTTATTAATTTCACATATTAAATAAACCATAAAAATATACGAAATTTCAATGGTGTGACTTCTGAACAATATTTAGTGGATTTTATCTGATCAGTCAGATGTCGCAGCATAGCCTGTACAGCTGCACTGTGAATCAAACAAGTAGATGGTAGTGCAAGACATGCACAGGAATTGTCACAAGTTATCTCCCTTTCTCCCTTCTATAGTATATGAACAACTCTAGAAGGGATAAAGGGAAATAGCTCATGACATCTCCTGTGAAAGCATGTAACTTTAGGGAAAATTTCTGCAATATGCTTATATATAGTATTTTGTAAACTTTCCAAAAGGCAACATAAGAAATGCTTAAATGGTAAGCTTTAATCAGTGTATTCATGTTTTACCAGTACTGTAACAGTGTATCTATCCATTTCAATGTTTGTTACATACTATTGAATCGACTCTACTATTTTACAAACGCACACTTGGGCTTTCCTAGAAAAAATTCTAACAAAACGAGCAAACTAAGAAATCATAGCCAGTCTTGAATATTATATGTCATAGTTGATAATGCCAGCAAAATATTGATGGAAAAATAAGCAGAATGAACAAGCTCATGAGGTTGGATTTTATTTAAAAATCAACAATAAGAAAGTGTGATGATTTTGCTGACTCAAGCATGAGTACAGATTATTTCTGTAATACTGTCAAAATATATTGCACAATTGTTTATAACATAAGTTGGTACATCATGATTTAACACTGTCCGCCTTCGTTCCTTTGAGGATTTTAGTATCTTTATGCTTCTTCATATGGTATTTCTGACTGCTGACCTGGGTAAAACTCTTACCACATATATCACATTGGTATGACTTCTCTCCTGAAAACGGTACTAGCTCTATATTATAAATTTCATCAACAATTATTTTTTTTCAAAACAAAGTTTTGTTGACATTTCTCCATGTGATAAAGATGCTAGTTATACTCTTTGCTTAACAGGTGCTCATGTAAATTGAACCACCGGAGTCGAAAACCTGTACCATACCCATTCTGTCACATGCAAGCCAACAGATTCGACATAGCGAAGAGTACCTAGCAAAGCATCCACTAAGATTGAACCTTTTTCACGAACACTTCATCTGGAGCAAGGAAATGACTTTTTCCGAAAATACAAGCAATTTTCAAGGCCAAAAAGTTTTTTAAGGAGTTTTAATGCAAATTTAAGGAGTTTTCATCCAGGACACTAAAATTCAAGAACTTGTCTGTACGAACCCTCTCTGTGAAACACAGCATGATTATTATCACTAACAAGTGAATAATACTTACACATTAGGAAATTATTGATGACAATGATTACAATACTTTCCTGAGTTCAGAAAAGTTTTATTTAGTTAAACATCCGGAAATTATATACCGTGGAAATATGGTGCACCAGTACACACTCCATGATGTGTAATAAATTATAACAAACTAGTTAATCGAATTTTCATAATGTCAAAAGGTCCATGATTACATTCATCAAGTATGATCTATCATGTGTACAAAACAGTACTTCAAAATAATGGGTTCGGTCTTAAACTAAGTAGGCTACATTGTATTAATCTGATAGAGAATTTGCTCAACTTCATGCCCCATGGTTTAACATAGCATTGATTTTGAAGTCATGGTGTTGTCGTTAAGGAGTCATTTCTGTACCAAATTTATAAAAACCCAAGAGATAAATCTGTACCAAACGCCCTCTGATGAGCAACAACCTCTTTATAATAACAGAATAATTTTCTGTTCAATATTGAATTTACTATTAATTTAACCTCTCCAGTGCAAAAACCTCTCAACAACAGCCAACATTTGCATCTCACAAGGAGGGTTGCTATGGAAAGGTTGCACAGAACTTAAAAACTATGAAACCCATGAACTCAGGGAGGCACAGTGGTTGAGGGTTAGTGCGTCCGACTTCCTTATCTAAGGTCGAGAGTGCGAGCCCTGCAACGAGCGTTGTTTGATCACTTACTTCACAATTCCTAAATTTGGCATAAGTACTGGTTGGTAACAAGGAAGAAGTCATCGAGAGTGATTAGTATACGTTGTAACAACTTGTTTCACAATCAATGCAAAATAAATGAGTTTAAACTAATGAACTGTCATTGATGTTGAGTTCAACATGAGAGTTGACTGTACCATTAATCTGTATGTTAACACAAATTGATCATAATCAACACACACTTTTAATTTTCAATGGGTGTCAACATACCTGTATGTACAACTTTGTGCTTCTTGAGACTAGACAATTCAACAAATCTTTTATCACAGCCATTGAAATCACATGCGTATGGTCGCTCACCTATAAAACAGAAATTCAAACTATCATATACATGTACAACTTAAATATCTATATTTTGTTTTATTCAGAACCGTTCAGTGAGAAGGTATCCTTATAACACAAATTAAAGATCGTGAATTGGCAATTTCAAAAGAAATGTTTGTAAATCTCTGAAATGAGAATTGTTATTGCTTAAAGGTTGAGTACATACTATAAAAACGTACTTCTATGTACTAGGGCAATAACCCTGGCTGATATTTTTTGCGATGTTCTTCACTTTGCAAACATTTCTATTAGATGATTGAACTATACCACTTATACAGTAACACTATCATACATGCTTTATCATATATGCATTCATACTTGTATAACTATTCATGCTATCGTTTTCAGTTCCGTTCTGTTTGAGTAGTTTATTGTATGTCATACACAAGGTTCATAGTTTCATTCTGGCAACTTAGCATTTTTCGGTGTAGCTCTCATACCACGGCCTCAGACTTCCCCACCTCATGACTCCTACCACTTCTCATATTTTCATTTTCATTTCTCTTTTTCACGATTAGAATCCAATATAGCTAAAACAACCCGTATCATATAAAACCCTAGTATTTTCTCTGTAATGTAGCAATTACTTACAGTATGCAACTTTCTCCAATTTTGATAGGCATTAATACAAGTATTGACTTGTTTTCAGATCCATATTATCATAATATTGTATTGCAGTATAACATGTGTGTATATTGAATAAAAAATAAAGTTTAAACCAACTTTAGGGACACAAGGAATCGACAAGCACCAAAAATGACCAAAAAAAACAGTTGCCTGTTTTAGTAAAGGAGTCACAAAAGTTTTGTGTGAAAATATACAGATATTGTAGATTACCTGTGTGAAGTCTTGAATGATTCTTCAAGTTTCCTATTGTAGTAAAACATTTATTACATACAGAACATACATATGGTTTACTGTCATTATGTGTTCTCATATGTACATCTAGATGCTGCGAATTGGTAAACAATTTCCCACATTCACTACATTGATAACTTTTCTCTTTCCTGAAATACACATTAACAACATGTAAAATTACAGTTAAATATGACATTATAAGGCTAACTGATTGTGAGGTCCATATTCCAGGTGAGTAAATGTTCTGTGAAAAGAATCACATTGCAAAAACATGCTGCCAGTTTAAAGTAGTCTTCATTTTTTGTCAAATTATGCTTCGTCGTAAATGTGAAAATATCGGTGGTAAATGCCTTCATGCATATGTTCTCAACAACACTGCATTGTCACTTTTATAACAAGTCTCCCAAATTCCAAAATGCACGAGTCTGATACAGGTTAATATTTCCTATCCTGACGTATGTGCCAAGTTAGCTCTAATATAGGAAATACCAGTATCGGACTTGTGTCTAGATTTTCCTTCAAACTTTGAGAAAAGTTGTAATGCAGTGTTCTACAGTATGTCTGTATGAAAGCATTAAATGCCATTTTTCAAAATCTCTTATCAGCATATTTTGATAAAAAAATAAGACTGTCTACCTTTTAAACTTCTGAAAATGTTTTTGGCCAACTAAGTATAAGAAACAAAGGAAAATATAAAATCTTAATTGTATGGCAGGTAGCAGATTGACATCTTTTGTTATTATACCTCATGTGATGTCTTGTTAAATTTCCATATACTCATTATGAGTCATTCCGTACTATTACCCCGACAGTACGTTTTTCACCGGGTGATAGTATACTATCACATGGCTAAAAATAGACAATTTTGGTTTCCCAAGCTCATGATGGGTAGACGCTTATTGAAATGTGTTGTACATATATTCTGAACAATTAGAAGTGTTCAAATGTTTTTCATTTAAATTTTGTTTGATACAATAAAATATATATCAGATGGCTTCCCAGTGTGACAGTACATATATTGTCAACATTCGAGAAAATACTATTACCCTCATATTGACAACATGTACTGTCACACAGGAAGCCATCTGATATTTATATACACAATGTAATATCTTAATTTGCAGTCTATAGTATATCATAACAAATTAAGCAACATGTAACATTAAAAAGTTAATTTTCAAACAGCACTGGTTAGAACAGATACATACTCATGAACTTTCCGATGGTAACTTAGGTGACTTCTGTATGCAAATGTTCGTATACAACCAGGGAATGGGCATACATATTGTTGATGATTCATTTTATGTTGCTCTAGATGCTCAACACAGTTAAAATGTTTTAGACATTGCATACACATGTGTATCTTACTCCCTTTTGTTGAATCACCTGAAATGAAAACATGAGAAACAAAAAATAAAAAATTGATAGAAAATTAAATAAGATCACTAAATACATCTCACTCATATGACATAACTGGTATAAAATAATCCAGTCTGGAAATAATTCTGGAAGGTACAAACAAACTAACAATGAACAAAGTCCTAAAAAAAAATTGCTATGTAAAGCTTGGCTCACTTTGTCAAACTCAGGTTTGAAACAGCGACCACAATTCTGGAAAATATTTTAAATGGTTGATTTCTGAACTTATATCCAATAATGGCTGCATAACAAAACAAATTATTATCTAGGAGTTATTGTTGGTTAAGTTCAGTTTAATATCTATAAAGAAATAAAAGCACAAAAGTATGCATACATCGCGTTGGGATGAATTTCTAGTTCCAGCATGTTTAAACAAACATGCACACATACATTGATAAAGAATATTACTTTTTATTGTAATCTGACAGCAAATAGTATCATTTAAATGTATGCTACTATATGCATTACCATGGATATAAATAATTTTACAAATTGAAATATAAAAGTAAGGCATTCATACCATTGTTGCAGGTGTCATTTTTGAAATTACTTGATTCAAGTGGACAATCTCGAGTCTGTTCAAACTTCAACAATTTTTTCTTCAGTTGATCAGGTTCAATGTTTTGACCATTAATTCTTAAAGTTTGCTCTGCTTCATTCAGTTTGTGTGTCAAAGTACAATGTCTGGAAACACAATCTAGACTCACATGTGAACTACCATTCATAACATTGGATTTGTACTCTTTCAACATGCTTTTATCATTTAAGGGATTTACATTTGAACTGGCCAACACCTTTTGATTAGAAGTTTCTGGAAGTGGGATCTCTAGAAACCCTTTTCCTTGCTTCTGATGATTTTTGATTATTGAAGAGAGTGTAACAGTCATGTGAGAATTGTTGTCGACTGTTCTGTAGTCTGAATCATTCTGGAAACAATCAGAATCCTGAGCAACATTCATTGCCTCCTCACTATTAGTAACACTACTTCCCATCAGAGTAGACTCACATGTTTTCATTAACAGAGGTACATTTGATTGAATGTCTTCATCTTGACTAGCTTCTCTTTCAACAAATTTAGCAGCAACTTCATCTTCAGCTGCACGGGAATTTAGATTTGTAAAAGAACAATCGCTAACGATTACATTAGAATTCAAAGTTTTAGTTTCAGATTCTGAATGAATTTTATGAATAGGTTTATCAACATTTGTGTTTGCATCTTCAATTGTATTGCTGCTAGAGAGGTCTCTGATTTCACCCTTAACTGGAGAGTTTGTTGATTCAAAATCTAAGTCAGTGATGTTATATTCTTGCATAATGGCTTCTTGTGTTTGAGATATAAGGTTAGCTGCAGCAAGAGCATGAATTTCGTTGAGTCTTGGTGGTGATAACTGTAGAGGATTAAATAATGGAGGTCCATTTGAGGCACCATCTTCCTCATTGGAGTTGAAGGAGTTAAGAAGAAATGCCAGTTGATTAGTGAAATGGTTTGAAGATGATCCTCCATCCCCAAGGCTTGGAAACAATTCATCAAGTATAGATAGGTCTGAAAAAAAAACACTCACATTTTAATCTGTTAATAAATTAGCTAAGGAAAGATAAAGACAAACTTAAAACTGATTGTCACAGCTTTTATTTTGCAATCATCAGGTTAACTAAATTAATGTATTGTAATTCTTCGAACCAAGTAGATGAAATATTTTTTATGATGGGTAATGACCTAGAGGATGACTATATCCTTTTACCTTACCAAACATTTTGAATTTCAACATTGCAGTGATCTGATAAAAATGTTCACAGTAAGAAAAGTAGACATTATCTACAAGCTTGTCTATTGGATAGACCTATCATATTAATAACATTGAACATCAAATGTTTGACCAACAGTTTTTACTCAGATCCATGAGGCAAACATGAAGTTTTAAATGGGTGTAAAAAAAACTCCCATGACATGACTTAGTATTTTTAAGGGATTGGATCTTTGCTAAAACATAGTTCCACTGTAATAAGTATGTTTCATACAGGAACATGTCGCTTGAATGAAGAAATACATGTATACAAAATTCAATTGAACAACATGAATTACCTCCAGACAGAGAACAGGGATCTGCATCAACCTGGTTCAAATCTTCCTTCCTTTCGTAATTCATTATGATGATGATCTAGAAAAGATTAAACATTCAATAATAACCAATAATGTGATGATCCAAAAATCTGTTGCCTTTCATGTGTTGACTACCAACTGAAGTATAAAGGCATATACAATGATGCTGAACTTAGATCTCAATCAGCCATAAAATATAACAAAGACCCTAGATGCGCTACTCAGCCAGATATTGTAAAATGATAGCGTGATTTCGCTGCGAGAGCAAGTGCACGTATACCAGATATGGCACATGGAGACGCACTGCCTAAAACAATATATTTCTGTCAAAATATAACATGAAACTCACCATCTGTTTTGTTATTCATACATTAAATATAAATTGTTTATAGTTACTTTTAAAGGAATGACTTCTGAAAACAGGACATAGGGCTATAAATTAATATAAAATATTTTTAATATGTTTGGACGGCATTTAATCAGAGACTAAATCATAAGGATCTCTGTAATAAATTTAAAAAATAACAAACAACTAATCTTTCCAAATTGGACGAAACTGTTACCCTTGATAATGTAGGTTTACCTGTTTTTAAAATGCACTTGTTGTTTTGTAAATTTTTGGCTAACTTGTGAAAATTGTTCTATACTTATTATAATTATTTATATAGCATGAAAGCTTCTTTAACTGAATAATGGTGTGTAAACTTTGCAAACTGTGCTCTTCCTTTGTTTTGAAACGCAAAACAAAATGGCGCCATATAGCAGTTTTACAAATCTCATTATCTAGCGTTTATAGACTGCCGCGAGACTAAGCGAGACTTCATTCATTGTCCATATTAGTTGCACATCTTTGGTATCTAGGTCTTTGTATATATACACTCAACAAAATTCCTAATCGGTCACTTTATATTGTATTATTATTTTTCTAATAATGCATGTATTCACACAAAATTCACATACCGATATTTGAACAGGTAATGCAGCGAATTATTGATTTTTTTTAGCCGGCTCGCTATGAAATTAATCGTATTAGGCGTATTGACGTTTATAGCACGTTTTGCACGTGCGGGGCATGGACACATATTTGCACGTGTTCGTGTACACTTTTGTCATTGCTGATGATAATCCTTTTTGAAAAACACAAAACATGGTGATAATGACTGAAGAAGAACGCGCCCGAGCCGTCGGAATGATACAGGCCGGAACTCATTTACGACAGGTGGGTTTTATTTTTTGAAATTTCATAAGAATATTGACATTATTTGTTTGTAAATTGTAGCCATTATATTGAAGGTTCTTGCCACCTGAGATAAGTTGAAAACGGAAATAACCACCAATACAATGGCTACGATTTTTAGAATTTTTACTTGTGGAAGGGGAAGTTACTGTTAGTACTGGTTAACTAATTTCATGAAAACTGATTAAGTTTATATTTAAGTAGAAGTTATCTTTATTAGCCATACATAACTTAAAATGTTAAGAAATGGCGTAAAATCCTGTGAAATAAACATTTATTTTTTATCCGAAATTATGAATATCCGCATATATTTAACTTATGCAAAATGCTAATTTGATATGATAACCATACATTATGGGTTTTAGAGAAACACAGTAGAAGATTAATGACTTACTAGAGCAGTTTTACATTTTTCAAACCTTCTATCAAAGGTACTTTTGATACAAATTCAACTTTTGTAAATGCTAATTAATTAGACATCACTTGGACGCTTGCAACTGAGACGATAAATGCCACACCAACCGCCTTATATCCGGATTTCGTTAAATCTGGAACACACGTAAATGAAGATATTTGTGAGACTTGCAACATGATTTGTGTATAGTTGAAAAAAGGCTATGATACTGATGCGTTAAATTGTAAAATACTATTATCAGTTTAAAAAACTGGTGACCTTAATACGTCGGTTAAAATAGATACTTCCTAACGTATTAATTGGAAGAATGCTTTATTTACTGTTGCGTGTAGTACTCGTACATTTTAAGATACAAATCATTATCGTCGTAACTGGTAATATTTCTACTCTCACTCAGACATATTTGCTAAACATGAATTTATATGAACGTATTTCGATACAAAACGACACAATAAGATGCATACCATAAATGTTAAACCGTGGGCGAGGTTAGTTTAAACTTATTTACTTTACATCGATTGTGATACAACTTCTTACAACTTATACTAATTACTACCAATGTCGGTTTCCCGGGTTAATAACCAGTACTCGCTCCTAAATTCGGGATTTTGAAGTAGTGATCAAACCCTGTTCAACGACGTTCGTACTCACGACCTTCGGATCAGGAGCCAGGCCCTGTACCCCTCGACCACTATGTCTCAACTACAACTTATCTTACTCACTCTCGAAGGCTGAGCACTTTCTGTGTTACTAGTATTCGCTCATATTTCTGTGAGAGTGAAGTTCGCGATTTAACCTCACCTATATGGCGGGATTCGATCTCAGGACATTCGCGGATCGGGAGTCAGGCGCTGTTATACCCGCCCCGAACACATCGCATACCGAAACAACTGGTTAGTAACCTAAGAAGCAGTCATAGAAAGTGATTTATTGTAGGTGCAATAACTTGCTTCACAATCGATGTATAATAAATACGTTAAAACAAACTGAACAATGAAGTGTTAGTCTATTTGGTGTCTCGACATGTGGTCAGTAGTCAGTTTAAACGTAATAGTTCACCTTGTAGACCTACCTGTAAAACACAGCGTCGAGATAAGGCTTCACATCAACCGACGTAGCAAACGTAATGGGGACATCAAGACTTAGTTTTCATTGGGTTTCATTGGAAGGAGTGCTGTTAACTCATTCCTTTGTTGATAATATAAACGGAACGCGTGTGTATGAGTTATATCACCCGACTGTGACGACAAAGATACTAGCTTAACGTGGTTCGGTGAATGTGATTTGTCGAAAATCGAGTGCTTGTAATTTAAATGTAATCATGGACGTTATTGTAGGTTTGAGCGTACTGACGGGATTTAAGCTTGTAGCCTTGTCGTGGATGTACAGTAAAAAGAGAAAGGTATACGTCGGAATGGTGTCGGAGATATTTGTTTTCCCTCTAAAATCGGGACGGAAATTGAATGGCGTGAAACAAGTGACATTGAATAAACACGGATTGTATGTACAAGACATTGGTGACAGGTAGTTGCAGTTTCCATTCACACTTTGCAAGTTTAGTTATATTCATATACAGGGCAACTTCTCCAGCGGAACACCCTTTTGGTGATGAGTAGTCGTGTAGTAAATTGTTTCTGCAGGAAAATAGACAGTGTTGCTGAAGAGAGGTTGTTGATCAAGGGAGGGTCGTTCTGGAGAAGTTGGTATATACTGTGTGACCAGAGAGGGGAAAGCACGGCCAATATTATATGGGAACTGAACTTACATGATTAAGACAAAGACCGTTAGAAAGGAAATTTAATTATACACATGTACTGTAAAACCTCAATAATAAGACCACCATTAGGACCCTTGAACACTGGTTTTAAGAATGATATGGTCTTAATATTGAGGTTGAATAGACAGCAGAACAATCAAAATGGACTTGAAAAATTGTGTTCTTAATTTTGAGGTGGTCTTTTTATTGAGGTGGTCTTTAAGTGGGTTTTTATTGTACTTTACCTGAGATATGTTTCAAAACGAAATTAAGTGTATGCATTTTTATATTGATTAGCATTCACAGCATAATGTTGCTAAAATATGTCTGTGTTAGATATCATTTTGGAATAGATCTTCATGTTTTTTTTCGATATAACGTTCTCATTTTATCACACTCTGTGATTTTGAATCCTACATGGATGCCCATGCTCGTTGTTTGTTTTTATAAACATATAATTAAACATCTTTAATTGATTGTGCATTAATATACTTAACTTACCACGTGTACAACTCATTTACAGACACTGGGTGGTATCAAGGAATGGAGAACGGATGAATATGAACAGGATTCCAAATATTGCTAGAATCAGAACTTCTATAGATGGTAACAATCTGCGATTAGATGTTGATGGACACGAACCCCTCATTCTTCCAGCCGACCCCGAAGTCCACGAGACAGACATTGTGACATTGCAGTAAATGTTTTTTCTTCAAGTATACTTATGTACATCTGGTTGTTGTTTGTTATCTTGATCATAGTAGCGCCTTTCAATGTATATTATATAGAAACTGAGCTATGTTAACATAACTATGCTGATAAAAAATGCTGACCCGCCGTTTCTATTTCACGCAGTTTCTTAAAACGATACTACATACATGTATATTCTGTTGATTTTGATTGCAGTAATGATTAACACTTATTAAAATTAATTGAACTATCGAAACGAATCGAGGTAAACCGCTAAAAATCACGTTCGACGTTTCAGACCACTTTTCATAAGTTAGAGAACATTATCAAACATACAACAGGCGGGTTAGCTCTTTTGATATAGTACATTATGATTACAATTCTTCTAACTTTGCTTCGACCACTTGCTTGAATACATTTTATTCTTCAATAAGAAGCTTTACAAGTAAGATAATATCTTAACTCAAATATTTGAATGGTACGGACTACAAACTGAATGTTTTTGTAATTAATCGTTTGATGTTCATTGTGTCTAGATTTAACACAGTGTCACAGATTGCGTTGGATTGCGGGGACAAAGCCGCCGCCTGGTTGTGTAAGGTGCTAGAGAAAGAAAATGTTAGATTGAATCATTCATCCTCAGAGTTGGATAAACGTTTATCCTGCCACACTGCTGCCGAGAAACCATGGCAAACTGAAAGCCAACCGCATGACGAAGTAAGTATGGTAGATCAGAAGCGACATACGACGGGAAGAATACGTTGTGGTCACGAATTATTATGTCATGTCCATGAATTTAAGCTATAATGATTTGCCAATTTTGTCGACCAGTCAGAATATGTGATTTCATATAAAACTATGACGATTGGACAATTATGTGGTGTCTAAGAATTACTAAGTTGTAGAATGACATAATAATTCACGTTCACGAATCGTTCTCTCTCTTGTAACTTGTAATCTTAACGCTGCCTTAGGTAATAACATGTATGTTACTTGTATATACGTGATTACAAGTTGCCGACCATCTATTGGTAGTTTTAGAAACATTAGACATTTAAAAAACACCGCGCAAAACTTCTAACGCAACAGCAGTAATTCGCTATATTACGACGCATTCGGAAAATTTCCATGATAATATTTTGTTTTATTTTTATAATAAAAGTGAACTATTAAAAAATAAACCATAAATATTCACCTTAGTCGTAATATAGCTCAAACAATGGGTATATCGCGGGTTCAGTGCAAGACTATACTAACTCCTATGTAAATACATTATGAGTTAGTATAGTCTTGCGCTGAACCCTCGAAATGTTTGGGTGTCAGGTTTACACTACCGTGTAATCTTCAAAGCCTAAAATTAATACGCTGCCTTAGAAGTGTTCGAAGCATTTTCCGTCTACTACACACGTTGAATTAATAATTGCAATGTAGTATAGTGCATGTATTGTCAAGTATGATTTTGAGACCTTATAATCAAAATTGTTTCGCGAATCGTTAATATAGTCTTACATAGATGTCCAAATATCATACTGTAAGATCGAACATTTTCGCGGCACAAAATTTTTCAAATTTCGCGAGAACGTTTTATTCGCGAAAATAGTGCTTGCTAAACATTGTTGTTTTAATATTACGACACTACTGATAATAAAGGAGGATTAACTACGTAATTCATTACAATGAAGTATTACAGATTATCGAATTCATTGTCATTAGACCTTAAAATGAAGACCCGATAGGAAAAATAAACAAGTTTCTGTATAGTTGGAGTTTAGTGTACATTTTTTTTCAGATAGCCTTTCAGGATTTTGTTCCATGTATGATAATGACTGAGTCTTCAATGGAGGCTTTAAATCAACGACTGGAGAAGAAAGTTAATGTAGTTCAATTCAGACCGAACATTCTGGTGAAAGGATGTGCGCCTTTTGACGAGGTAAGTATACATTGGAACATCATACTAATAATGGCCCATGGTTTCTTATTAGAGAAGACATTTAGTTTACTCTATATATTGAAATTATTATGACAACGCAATCTTGGGATCACATAATTCTTAGACTGGATTCTACTTTTCATTGCAATTATTGTATGAATCCTTTTTTATCATGGACAACACAATTTCTTCACAAAAGCTGTTACAGTAAAGTATAAACATTGTAAGTATTTGTCATACAAATGTTTGTTTTTTGCCAAGTTGAAACTAGTCTGAATTTCTTGTGCACCGGGACAATAAAACTTATGTAAAATAATGTTCTTCTAAGTAGAAGGTATTTCGTATTAATGTTGTAATTCTGGGTAAAGACACAAGAATATCTTAATAGTTTAACTTAAAAAAGCGTTAGTGACGTAGCTTCGTAACATTTTTGATTCCAGGAGACGTGGAAACACGTATACATTGGTGAGACAGTAGCGTTAAGATTTGTTGATATGTGTCAAAGGTAAGACTGCTGAAATTATTCCTGGGTTACCAACCACTACTAACCTGATCGTCCACTAGTAAATGACAACTTCGCCACATTTATCAGAAGTGAAGGACAGGTGTACGAAAGCCTGGTGGTGACATATCGGCTTAAACATTCTCAAATTCAACTTCATGAAATCATGATTTCCACTTCACGAATTCATGACTTCAATTTCTCGAAGTTGAACTCGTGATTTCGTGAAGTTGAAATCGCGAATTCATGAAGTTGAATTCGCGGTTCCTTGAAGCTGAAATGTCACCACTAATTTTTCGTACAGTTGACGATGGGTGTACTATCTTCAGTCTAATTTCACTGAGAACATATATATGCTTTATCCGTTTGGAACCGATGACCTCTAGATTGACTTAAGAGTATTCTACCGACTAAGTTTGGCGGGCTTTGACGACTCGATGAAAATTACCGACTGGTAATATACAGCCTCCTGGTTTCGGATCGGTCAAATTAAAAATACATATACTTATCTTTATCTATCATGCAATTTGTATATCGATTTGATGTTTTTTTATACATGCAGTTTTAGACATTACATGATGCACTGTTGCATTTCTTCCAGGTGTCAGATGACAACACGTAACCATGAAACCGGCGTGCTTGATAAACAGGAACAACCATTGAAGGAAATGAAAAAGTAAGCCGTCGCCTTTTACAGAGGAAAGTTTGATTACCGTATTGTAGCTCTACTTATCATTGATGGAACCTCCGGGTATTTAAACAAGCCATTTGATTTAAACTGTCGAAAACGTATTTTCAAAGGTCGTTGGGAGTAGACAATATTTCGGCTGACCCGCGGGGAGAGAAGGCTTATCTATATTGGTGAAGAAAAGCATGATGAGTATTTGGTTTCCCATTTCGGTTTTTCCCGGTTCAAGCTATTTAAGTTATATTATGGTCTACGATTACAGAAGCTATACAAGTAGTTGCAAATTCACGAATGGCTGCATGAAAACATTGAAACGCATGACCACTTGCCCTAAAGAAGACATGTTTCCGTATTGCCAATGAAAGAAGACAGTTGAAGCGTAAAGCGTCGGCCATTCCGAAAAGACAGACTAGTCACTAGATATTTTACCATTTTTATGTACAGTTTTGTCTCGTGGGTTGTATCTCATTTTGGGTCATTTATGTGTTGTTTATTCACTGTCATACTCTGGTCAGATTTGATGATTTTAATAGTGATTTTGAATGCTGATATATCTTCCATTATTTTCAATAACTTCAATAAATATTGCAGATTCCGATGCATGGAACCGTTCGGTCCCCACAAACCAATAATGGGGATCCATACAGCGTATGAGGTAGGAGGTGACATTAAGATTGGAGATCCAGTCTACGTTGTGCGAAAGTAGAAACCATGTTACATTTTCCACAATACGCAGCAGATGCTGATTAATATTGTGTTGCCAAATAAAATTGAATATTGTAGGAAGTATTGTAGTTGTTCTATGAAAAATGTTATCCAAGCTTTTTGTAGTTGAGTGAAGTTGGCACTGCAATCGTATATCGTACATCAACATTGACCGTTCTAGATTGAATACAGAGCCAGCACTGACATCGTTATTCGACTTATATTTTTGAATGCATCGAACCCAGAGCTAGCCCTGATATCAACATTCGAAATGGGTCCGCGGCGAACACATATATGGAGTCGAATAACGAGCCGGTTCGAATGTTGATGTCAGTGCTACCTTTGATTCGCTACTAGGTCTGTATTCGAATATTTGAAAAACTAGATTAACGATGTACGACCTGGCTCGTTATTCGACTCCAGATATGTATTCACCACGGTAATGTTTGAATGTTGATGTCAGTGCTAGCTCTGGGTTCGCTACTAGGTCTGTATTCAAATATGTAATGAACTCGAATAACGATGTACGACCTGGCTCGCTATTCATCTCCAGATATACATTCGCCGCGGTCAAGTTCGAATGTTGATGTTAGTGCTAGCTCTGGGTTCGCTACTAGGTATGTTTTCAAATATGTAATAAACTCGAATAACGATGTACGACCTGGCTCGCTATTCATCTCCAGATATGTATTCGCCGCGGTCAAGTTCGAATGTTGATGTCAGTGCTAGCTTTGGGTTCGCTACTAGGTCTGTATTCAAATATGTAATGAACTTGAATAACGATGTACGACCTGGCTCGCTATTCATCTCCAGATATGCATTCGCCGCGGTCAAGTTCGAATGTTGATGTCAGTGCTAGCTCTGGGTTCGCTACTAGGTATGTATTCAAATGTGTAGAAAACTTGAATAACGAAGTACGAGGTGGCTCGTTATTCGACTCAAGATATGTGTTCGCCGCGGACCCATTTCGAATGTTGATGTCAGGGCTAGCTCTGGGTTCGACTTAAGACGTGTATTCACAAATACAAGTCGAATAACGATGTCAAGGCTGGCTCTGTATTCAATCTGGGTCGGTATTTAATGTTGATGTACGATGTACGATTGCCGCGCCAACTTCACTCAACTGCTTTTTGTTCTCTTCATGTATGTCAACGAGATGAACATAACAATACACGTACATGCAATTTCCATTTGTCTAGGCATATTGTGTGTTTTGTGGTATAGTTTTTTTCTACATGTGAACGATTAAAAAGCGCTTGTATGTCTGAAAATTATTAACTCTAAAGCACATTTTTAACATCACACGATTTTATTTAATGAAACATATCGGAGTGAAGTTGGCAGTACTTGCAGCAACAACGGAGATAATGGCAGTAATACGTTGATGCAGCTTCTGAGATCTGTGACATGATCAGAATAACATTAAAGTAAAACCTCAATATTAAGACCACCTTAATATTAAGACCAGTTTTCAAGGGTCCCAAGTGTGGTCGTATAATCGAGGTTTTACTGTATTAATTTTAATTTTAAAATAAATTTATACATTCTGTTCGTCATATCATAATGGTTTAACTCTTTGACTTTTTCTTAGTAATCTGGCAAAGGCCACAGTCTTAGCTAGATCGAAGCAATCTAATAATATGATGAGATGTATACTCTCATCTACATGGTAATAACGACATATCTTATGTCACAATGTAATAATAGTATCGCCCGTCGATACAGTAAATATCACAGTATGTCACGACACACTATCAAAAACTATGATGGGGATATTGTATAATAATTTAATCCACTGCGACTTAAATTATATAAATGCTTGGTATACTTGGTTACAGTTGAATTCTCACGAAACTTAAAATACTGCATAAAACGACATACCTGCTCGAATGAGAACATTGTGTTAATATTGTAGACCGTAAATACGCGAAAGGCTGGTTACAAGCACTCATCCTATTGTTTGATAAACTAGAGGTATGCCCCGCACGAACGAACAAACTGAGAAGTGAAACAAACATATCGCATAGGACCAGACCTCCAATATGTACATCTATATCATTGATGATAAAGCGACAAATTCAAGAAAACATTGTCCCCATAGTATAAATTTGTGGTAACATTTGTGTCGTTCGACAGTCAGATTAAAGACATTTTTTTAAAATAACACACTAACATCGTTTTTAATGAATTTATTTAAAACAACAATGAATATAAATACAAATGCATGTATATTGTACAGATTTACTCACAGTTTAAATAATATACATAAAACTGTCATGTAGTAATAATCTATAACGCGTACAATAAAAGCAAAGTCTTTAAACATGTTATAATCTGTGCAATCGACGCCTTTAGAAAAAATGCAAATGTACGTATTTTGTTTAGTCCATTTCTTCCTACAGTGGACCATTTCCAGCAGCGGTTGGTCGTTGTGCACCACTTTGTCCGGCCACTCCATGGAGTTTCATCATGATTGGAGATAACTTCTTCTGAATTTCATCAAGCTTATATTCGTACTCTTCCTTATCAGCCATAGTGTTGCTATCCAACCATTTTAAACATTCATCACAAGCACTGACTGCAGTATCTTTGTCATCAGATGATAATTTGTCGTTAGCTGCATCAGCAGCAGCTTGTTTTACACTAAACACGTAATTTTCCAACTTGTTTCTAGCGTCAACCTTATGTCTTTGTTTCTCGTCTTCTTCTCTATATGTTTCTGCCTCGCTCACCATTCTGTCAATGTCTTCCTTCGACAAACGACCTCTATCATTGGTAATTGTTATCTTCTTGGTTTTTCCATTGCTCTTATCTTCAGCAGAGACATTCAGTGTTCCATTGGCGTCAATATCGAATGTTACTTCAATTTGAGGAACACCACGTGGAGCAGGAGGTATTCCGTTAAGTTCAAACCGTCCTAGCAGGTTATTGTCCTTTGTCATAGCACGTTCCCCTTCGAATACTTGAATACTGACAGCAGGCTGATTGTCGGAGTATGTTGTGAATGTCTGAGAAGCTTTAGTAGGGATCTTTGAATTTCTTTCAATTATCTTAGTCATGACTCCACCACTAGTTTCAATACCGAGTGACAGTGGTGCCACATCGACAAGGAGAACATCTTTGATGGCATCACATCTATCTCCAGACAGAATAGCTGCCTGAACAGCAGCACCATATGCGACGGCTTCATCTGGGTTGATAGATTTGTTTAGTTCTTTACCATTCATGAAGTCTTGGAGAAGTTTCTGGATCTTTGGAATTCGGGTTGATCCACCAACAAGTACGACTTCGTGGATTCTGGATTTGTCCAATTTTGCATCCCTCAATGCTTTTTCGACCGGTTCCATAGTTGCCCTGAATAGATCGGCACAGAGCTCTTCAAATCTTGCTCGTGTCATTTTAGTGTAAAAGTCTATGCCTTCAAACAATGAGTCGATTTCTACACTGGCTTCGGTGCTGCTTGACAATGTTCTCTTTGCGCTTTCACAGGCAGTTCTAAGGCGTCGCAAACTACGAGCATTCTTGGTTATGTCCTTACCGTGTTTTCTCTCGAACTCTTGCACAAAATGAGTTACCATTCTGTTATCAAAATCTTCACCACCCAAGTGTGTATCACCTGCCGTAGATCTTACTTCAAATATTGATCCTTCATCTATGGTAAGTATTGACACATCAAATGTGCCGCCGCCGAGATCAAATATCAGAACATTCTTTTCACCATTCAACTGTTTGTCAAGTCCGTACGCTAGAGCAGCTGCAGTAGGTTCGTTGACAATTCTCATAACATTAAGACCGGCGATTGCTCCAGCATCCTTTGTAGCTAATCTCTGAGCGTCATTAAAATATGCTGGAACCGTGACGACGGCGTTTGTTATTTTCTGTCCTAGGTAGGACTCTGCTGTCTCCTTCATTTTAGTCAGCACCATTGAACTGATTTCTTCAGGAGCGAACGTTTTCACTTCTCCTTTGTATTCTGCCTGTATTTTTGTTTTTCCGTCAGCGTTGACGACCCTGAACGGCCAATGTTTCATGTCGTTCTGCACTGATGATTCATCAAACTTGCGTCCTATCAACCTCTTTGCGTCATATACTGTATTTACAGGGTTCATCGCGGCCTGAAATATTGAAAATTAGAAATTTAGTAAATTGTTGTATATGTATATATATTCATTATTTGCCACAATACACCAAAATTACGATAAAATACAAACAATAAGAGTAGTGATTAATGCTTTTGAATTTGAAAATGTTTACATTAATTTACAATACAGTAAAACCTCACTTAAGGACCACATCAATAATAAGACCACCTCGAAAATAAGAACACAACATTCAAGTCCATTTTCACTGTTTTTCTCATTATTCAACCTCAGTGTTAAAGTAAGACTATGCCCTTTTTTTTAATTTGTTGACCTAAACGAACATGAAAAATATATTCCATATAGTTAAAACATCAATAAACATGCATTAACAAAGACTGAACTCATAATGTATTGATCCATATTTGTTGAGAAAGATGTTTGTACATCATAAAATTAAAAAAAAAAAAATCCAGTTTTTTAACAATCAGGCTATTTTACAAGTTTTGCCTGTTAGCAATATGTTTTTTCAATCGGTTACACATTGCAATGGTTCTTATTAGAGTGATTATAATAAGTTTTAATAATTTGTTTCGTAATAAATGCAAACTGGAAGTTTTATATAAACAGAATGTCACCAAGAAGCACTTTGGGAGCCATCGTTCATGAATAAAAAACCCGTAGACTTGTAATACTAAATTCAAGAAAGGTTTTATTACGAACAAACGTTCAGCTAGTGTTATATGCAGTTGAAGTGGTCCTTGCTGAACTACTTTCCGCGTAGTAAATTACACTTAATGGAAATTGGGTCTTGCAAATGCCTAGCATCTTAAATGTAGCATAGATAGTAAGGCCTTGTGCTAAATCCACAAGCCAGAAAACTTAATAATCTAGACTATATTAGCTTACCTGATTCTTCGCAGCATCCCCGACCAATCTCTCTGTATCTGTAAACGCAACATAACTTGGTGTAGTTCTGTTTCCCTGGTCATTGGCGATAATCTCAACTTTTCCGTGCTGGAAGATTCCAACGCACGAGTAAGTTGTTCCCAAATCAATACCAATAGCTGGTCCACTCATCTTGTATTGTTAACGTAGAAACGTATGTTATATATCTATATATAAAACAGTCCGCAAGTTCGCCACAATAATTGCTTCTTCCACCGATTAATTTCTCGATCGTATTCTGTTGATTTACGATTTTTAAATTATTCCTAAGCTCAAGAACGGTAGTTTATATATCATTCATAGTATTATCTAGAATGTTACAGCAGGTTCTACTTGTTTAGATCTATTTTTATCTTGTTCGAGAATTTGTAGAAGTTTCTAGAAAGAAGGGGAATAATCGCTACGGGCTTATTGTATAAGTAAAGGGAGGTAACCGCAATGTACTGATCTATTTTTAGAACAATTTCATACCCGCGGTTGAAAATTCGTCAGTCCTGAAGGAGTAACGGTAATATTAGACGACAGATTAAGAAAACGTGTTATGGAAAAGTGGTATACATCTGAACAGTGTTGCCAAATAAAATAAAATAACTATTTGGTAATTAATATATTTCAGTTTTAAGAAATGAAATAAATTCACAATAATTTGGTAGACAATCGGTTTATTAACAAATTTCCCAAACAGACTACTCTTACGACTGAATTCGAACGTAGATTTCCTCTGGCCAACACGTAACCAATTAATGTAAATTTGTCGTAACACTTCATATTTAATACTGACGCGAACGTAATACCCCAAAGGTTTAACAAAGTCAACGAGTGTTTAATTTATTGTTACATATTTTCCCATAACAGAATACAAGAAGGAGTTAATATTGTTACTAAATGACCTATACTCCCCGCACAGTTTGACCAATACAATTCGCAGTATTTGATCTTTGTTAATCTAGATGGACTTTATCGCTTGTTTTCAAACTTCTGTTAGCAGCGCAAAAAAACTGCGAAAGGTAAATACAACCTGATAAGCTGCACTTTAACATGTATCAGAGCAGTGCATATCAGATCAGAGCAGAGCCATGTCGAGCAGAGCAGCGCAGAACAGAGCAGAACAGATAAGAATAGAACTGAATATAATAGAACAGAATATAACTGAATAGAACAGAATAGAACAGAATAGAACAGAATAGAACAGAACAGAACAGAATATAACAGAATAGAACTGAATAGAACTGAATAGAACTGAATAACATAGACTAGAAAAGAACCTTACTTAAACATACCAAAAATGTATAACTGCAAGAGAGATATTTATGGAAAAGCGTCATTTGAACATTTGTTAACGAATAAAGTATTTCATTGGTAGGTACAGTGGTCGAGGGGTAGAATGGCTGTCTCGCGATACCCGGGAACGTGAGTTCCAATTCCGCTTGGTACGAGGTGGCACCACGAATTTCACAATTTCTGAATAAGGCGCGTGTACTGATTAGCAACCAAGGAAGCAGTTAATAAATACGAAATTATATTATTAAGCTATTGAATAACCAAGTTCCATAACGGGTATGTATAGTTCTGTAGAGTGTATATAGGTGGATATGAATTATACAATTTGACATAAATGTACCCGAAGTAGTTGACAATCCGATTACCACGCCAATAGATCAAGGGAATAATACCATTTATTATGCAATCAGTAATACCAAGTTTGTCAGATGAACTTTTACATTGTGTAATCGTTAGGTCATGCTTTCATAATATTTATTTGCCCTAACTGTGACATTTTAAAGCGATATGTGGACGTAATACAATCGCATTAAGTATTGATATTTCTGTTTAACATATATCGTATATTTAGAAACATGTTTTACATGTAGTATTCGCTTTAACTACGCAACAGTTCAGTAGACGCCATGTTGTTAAAAGTTACAAGCGCCTGAATTACCATGTAGGGCCTACTCTACAACTGTCAACTTCATAGAGAACTTTTATTTTAGACGAAAATTGTGAAATTATATACACAAACTTTATCTAACACTGTGTAAATATCTCAACCCTATATATATATTAATTATGTATTTGTCTTTCTGTTCCTTGCGCACATTTCTATAAGATGACGGTTTATCTTTGATATTGTTTTATTTGTCAACATTTATTGAAACTTATACATACCCCTTTTACGAATGGTGCGTATTTTACAACAATAAATTAGTTTGAAGTAGTCAACTATTTGTCTTCATGTTTTTTTGTTCATTTTTATTTCTGACTAGTGTTAAACTTGCATGCAGTGATTTGCATTTACCCAATTTGCACTAGATCTCTAAATTTGCTTATCGTAAAGTGGTTTTAATGAATTTTAATGTTTTAGTAATCCGCGAAAGTGGTAAATGCATTCAGTACTTATTACAAGCGTTTATTAACAACTTAGTTTGGTTTTACAAACCACTCAATTTTATTGTTATTCTCTGTAAATTTTGCATATTTCAATGAGTTATTTCCAAAATGAATGAGCGCTACTGTTAGTTTTCCAACTTCTTCTTTTAGTGACGTCATTTCAAGAAAACGTCACATGTGACATCACCATGTACTGACAATAAGCAATATTACCCCAATATGGCAATATGAAAACAAAGTGACCATATGGAGTAAATATTGTTTCCTGCTTGCAAATAGTGACATCACATGTGGCGCATTCTTGAAATGACGTCACTTACAGAAGGGATTGGAAATCCCATAGCAGCGCTCATTCATGATTTTTTTAATTCCTCTTTTCTTGATACTCACGCATTTATTATTGTATCCATAGTTTCTACCAAACGTATTTCACTGATTCTTATTACAAGGAAAGTACCATTAGAAGCATATATCTACTTTCGGTCCAATGCTAATTTGTACACAGCAAAACCTCAATAGAAAGACCTACATTGGGACCCTTGGAAATTTGTCTTATGATTGAGGTGGTCTTAATATTGAGGTTAACTAAAAAGCAAAATAATGAAAATGGACTTGAAAATTGCGTTCTGTTGAGGTAGTCTTATCGTTTAGGTGGTCTTCAATTGAGGTTTTACTGTATATTTATATTTCGTGTTGATATTAAATCATAATAATGACATCTGTTATACTACAGTGGTGAGTTAAGGTTCAGTCTTGATTTCTGGTCTGAAACAAGACAATATGGTGAAAACTTAAACTTGCGTACAGAAAATCACGGACATTTTATGAACTTTTCACCCTCTTGTAATATACAGTCCAGTATTATTTAAACACATATGACCCCAAACCCACCTGAACAGCGTCCTTCTAAAATTACGTAAGCCTGGTTATGATGATCTCTTACCTAGTCAATTTGTTAATTTGCATGACTTTACGCATGCGCAGATTGTCGTCTGTTAGCGGGTGTCAGCAAAGGGCGTGAGAAACCGTCCAAATTAGCGCGTCCCTTATAGAGATTTACCTAATGTTGAATTGTGTTGTGTTTGCACAATTTGTTAACATGATTGCAAAATTAATTCACCATTGATGACAGCACACTGGAGTAGAAGATTTTGAGGTCAGAAAGTTTGTCCCCAATTTCGAGACGTCTGCGGCGAACAGAAAGTCGTATTATGTAATATAAAGATAAGATAGGTGGGGTATAGCCCGGGCTTGACCCTTGTAAAATGACGCAACCATTCTGTCTAAGATTTACTTTTGTTGACTCTCCATAAATAAAATCAAACAATTTAATGATTCAAGGGTCACATTCGGGGCATCTGAACGAGGACAATGTAATACCTAGTTTGGTGTGACACAATCAGAACGCTGAGATATTAGCCTAGAATCACTGGTAATCTCTCTTGTTCAAATAGATGAATAAAATGTCATTGGATTCAAACTGGTTTCAATACGTAGGTCAAGACTATATGCCTGTCTTGTGCAATAATTCAAACTTAATTGGAAACGATAGTACAACTCACATGATTGTAGATCAGTTACTGATGACGAATAGCGGCCAGCGATCTTTTATTATAAAACTATTAGATAATTATGAATATATACTCAGTACATTTAATAACGCACGATATGGGATTTCTAAATTTTCATTGACTGACTTTTAGGGTACAAGAAAAGAACTTCGGACGATATTATTGCATGTTTACGCAACATGTATGCTAAATTTTATGACTATCGACACATATTTTCTTAAAAAATGAGTTTCAATAATAATAAAATCAAATTTAATAATGTATGGTCGGTAAAAAATTTGGGTTTTTAAAATGAGCTTGAAGGAGCAGAGCAGAGCAGAGCAGAGCAGAGCAGAGCAGAGCAGAGCAGAGCAGAGCAGAGCAGGGCAGGGCAGGGCAGGGCAGGGCAGGGCAGGGCAGGGCAGGGCAGGGCAGGGCAGGGCAGGGCAGGGCAGGGCAGGGCAGGGCAGGGCAGGGCAGGGCAGGGCAGGGCAGGGCAGGGCAGGGCAGGGCAGGGCAGGGCAGGGCAGGGCAGGGCAGGGCAGGGCAGGGCAGGGCAGGGCAGGGCAGGGCAGGGCAGGGCAGGGCAGGGCAGGGCAGGGCAGGGCAGGGCAGGGCAGGGCAGGGCAGGGCAGGGCAGGGCAGGGCAGGGCAGGGCAGGGCAGGGCAGGGCAGGGCAGGGCAGGGCAGGGCAGGGCAGGGCAGGGCAGGGCAGGGCAGGGCAGGGCAGGGCAGGGCAGGGCAGGGCAGGGCAGGGCAGGGCAGGGCAGGGCAGGGCAGGGCAGGGCAGGGCAGGGCAGGGCAGGGCAGGGCAGGGCAGGGCAGGGCAGGGCAGGGCAGGGCAGGGCAGGGCAGGGCAGGGCAGGGCAGGGCAGGGCAGGGCAGGGCAGGGCAGAGCAGAGCAGAGCAGAGCAGAGCAGAGCAGAGCAGAGCAGAGCAGAGCAGAGCAGAGCAGAGCAGAGCAGAGCAGAGCAGAGCAGAGCAGAGCAGAGCAGAGCAGAGCAGAGCAGAGCAGAGCAGAGCAGAGCAGAGCAGAGCAGAGCAGAGCAGAGCAGAGCAGAGCAGAGCAGAGCAGAGCAGAGCAGAGCAGAGCTGCCCTTATCTTTGTCTCAATCATTTCCGAACAAGACTCGTATAAGAGGGATGTCCCATTTAATCTTAGACAATGGCTGTAAAGCAACAAAGCATACACATAGTTTCGCAAAAAATCAGTGTTGTATTATCATCATCTTCTCAACACGTATAAAATATTATATTGAACTGTTGAAATTGTTGAAATAACATTAAAAAGAATATCAGGACATACAGACATACGGCGCAAATATCAACGGCATAATGTTGTTTTGGGATTTATATGTCTCTGGTCCCCTGTTCACGAAGAATCAAATTTCAGCATCAGGATCTAGATCAAATATAAGATTTTTCAAACTTTGTAAAAAATATTATGCAAAGCTAAATCTTTTTACATAATGTGACAAAAATGAACGTCCTGCAATACTCAATAATCATAAAATTCAAATGTTACGCTTATTAAGATAAAGATGGCAATTAATAAGTTATGAACGATTTTGGAAAATTGATCCTGATTTGTTCTAGATCAGTTTCAGTCTTAGTTATAATAAATTAATTTCTCCAAAAAAAATAAATTTTTGTATGTTTTCTCAATGTTAGATCAACTTGATCCAGATCAGTGGACCCTTTGTGAACATGTGGCCTGACGTTTACTCTTTCTCGAAATATTCGCCGCCATATTGTATGTATTTTTTCTGGCGCTGCAATCAAATAGCAAACACAGATTTAAACCAGCCCTTATTTAGACTTCTGTACATAATTATGTTTCTATACAATATATTTCTATGCTTGTATTGGTAAAGCTTGGACTACTTTGAGAGCTGTTTGAGAGAGAACCAATTAGGAGACTTCTTTTTTGAAATTTCCGAACGTGACAAATGGTCATCCGTAAACAGGATAAAAAGGATGATAAAATCAAGATATAGGTTCAAATCCCGTGAATTACTGAAGTGTCCACGTGGGCGGATTTATGTAAATGGTAAAATTGTCGGACCATACTAAAACATGTACATCCTGACCGCCCAACATCCCCTTGTATATAATGCGTGGTTACGGAAGCGTTATTATAAGTGTACTTAATTCTAATTGTGATATTACGTATTTGTTCAGAGTGTCATGTCCGTTACTTTCTATCCTTTACGGATACATCAGACCTTGGTATGGACAACTCTCTCATATATATCCGTAGTATTAGGCAACTGTTATATGTAGGTTACGCTCTATACAAAGATATATCGTCGCAGTTATGTCTAACTCATATTAAATCTTAACATTTATAGTTGTTGTTGTTTTTTATCGCTTTATTGCGACGTATTTTGGCTATTGACCATATCATGTCGCGCTTATGTCAAATTTATGTGAAAATAATTGATTTTTATGATATATTTTGGCGTAAAAGCATGCTGTTTTTTTAGCAACTCGCCCGACCTTGTTTGCTGTAATTGATAACAAGAGGCTCATCATAATTGCAAGACTACATCATAAAATACATAATTTATACCGACAAGCTGACCGACGACCTAGTTAGTACCGTGAAATGACCAGTGTCCTGACAGGTATGATATAACTGACATTCGCCGTAGCTATCTTGATATTGTACATTAGTAAGCTAATGAAATTTATTGTATAAAACAAACAACCGGCAACAACTCATGTAGACAATAATATTTCTGGGCTATACGGCATGCTGGAGACTGAATTGTAATAATTTAGCGGTAATAAGCGGGTTATAAATATAAGTATCACATTCCAAACAGCAAAAGTGACTAAAACGTTAAGAAATGACACTCCGTGTCCTCTTTCAAAACGTTGATTTTCTCAAAATGGGATAGGAAACATTTCCGTGAGAGAAATATTCAAGGCCACCATTTAGGTTATTAAAAACTTACCTTATGTGTGTATTAATAATTAATTTGATTCTCCTAGTTATTCCTTATGCATGGCCTGCCAGACCATTCCTTTTGCCTCGGTTCATTAACGTATGTACCCTTCAAGTTCATTAACGTATGTACCCTTCAACCTTCTCAAATGCCTTGTGTTTTGTGGATTGTTGTTTTCCCGGAGGTCTGCTCGTGGAGGCACTGTCTTATGTGTATGTGGCATTCCCTGTAGCTAGGTATTCTCTCTCTTTTAAACCAATAATAAGAGCATCATCAATATCACTTTCAAGAAATAAATCATATATCACACGCAGGGAATGTTTGAAAAAATGGAAAATATTTAGTGACTATATATACTCGTAGTGTGTTTATTTGTAAAACCGGAATCTTTCAGCATAAATTACTTACCTAAGTTTAATACTGGGGGAAATAATTTTTCATTTGTAAACATGATTTACTATAACACCGTATTTTTTGTTGATTTGCATTTTGAACAAATTCATTTTTAAATATCTGAACATTTTCAAGTTTAGTTGAATTCACTTCGATTCCGAAACAAGTTCTTATAAATTTATTTTAATCGCTCTTGATGGCTGCTTTCTGTTATACTAACCAGTACTCAGGTCTAATTCAGGAATTGTGAAGTTTGCGGCTCACGCTCCTCCCAGGGTGTGATTCGAACCCACGTCCTTCGGTTCGGGAGTCGGACGCTCTAATCTTCAACCTTTACGCCTGCCTTTATAGTAGGAGTATCAGTATACATGTACATATTAAAGTGGTCTAAACGTGTTAAAAAGACAATAAACATCACGTGTGCATTTATAAATGAAGTAACAAAGAAATGTACATGTATACAGTTTACTAATTACTTAATTAGCAATCTTACATGCACGTTGTGGCTTGTTTTCGACTTGACACAATGTAACTATGTACATGTGGGTGTACATTACAGTTATAGTTTATGCAAGAAATCTTGTCATTAGACATACACGGGATGTTAGGTGGTCACGGATTGCTTTGAACAAGACTAGAATGACACGAGTTTTTGTGGTCAAGATAACAGCAATTAATTAATGTATTTTGTTATAGCAACAAACGTAAGTGGACGATACAGTTGGTCATTCTCTCGCGTTTTTAGGGCTTGACCTTTAGTATAGTGGTAAGATATAAGATGAAATAAGTTATTCGATTCAGTAAGAGGTTACGAGTGACATAATCGCATAACATTAATTAGCATTGTGACATAACCACTTGGTTGATGAAATCTATACCATCACAGCGTCCGTGTGTAAGATAATCAATTAAATATGTTGTACTTCAGCATGAATTGTAAAAAAGTATTTTATTGATACAATTATGAGTACTTATATACGGTTGAACACAGAACCGTACACTATTTGAAAACTAGTTATTAGATCGCTACGTATCTGACATAACACAGCATGTTTGACTCACTACGTATCTATTATCTGTCATAATACACCATGTTTGACTCACTACGCATCTGAATATTATCAGATATAACACAGTATGTTTGACTCACTACGTATCTGAATATTATCAGACGTAACACAGAATGTTTGACTCACTACGTATCTGAATATTATCAGACGTAACACACCATGTTTGACTCACTACGTATCTGAATAATATCAGACATAACACACCATGTTTGACTCACTACGTATCTGAATATTATCAGACATAACACACCATGTTTGACTCACTACGTATCTGAATATTATCAGACATAACACAACATGTTTGACTCACTACGTATCTGAATATTATCAGACATAACACAACATGTTTGACTCACTACGTATCTGAATATTATCAGACATAACACAACATGTTTGACTCACTACGTATCTGAATATTATCAGACATAACACACCATGTTTGACTCACTACGTATCTGAATATTATCAGACATAACACACCATGTTTGACTCACTACGTATCTGAATATTATCAGACATAACACACCATGTTTGACTCACTACATATCTGAATATTATCTGACATAACACAGCATGTCTGACTCACTACGAATCGATTATCTGACATAACACAGCATGTCTGACTCACTACGAATCGATTATCTGACATAAGACAGCAGGTCTGACTCACTA
This sequence comes from Mactromeris polynyma, assembly GCA_032209605.1. Classification (NCBI taxonomy): domain Eukaryota; kingdom Metazoa; phylum Mollusca; class Bivalvia; order Venerida; family Mactridae; genus Mactromeris; species Mactromeris polynyma. The sequence goes on from JASFXZ010000002.1 coordinate 45,654,668, forward strand.
CGAATCGATTATCTGACATAACACAGCATGTCTGACTCACTACGAATCGATTATCTGACATAAGACAGCAGGTCTGACTCACTATGTATCATTTATCTGACATAATACACCATGTTTGACTCACTATATTTCTGAATATTATCTGACATAACTTAGTATGTTTGACTCACTACGTATCGATTATCTGGCATAACACAGCATGTCTGACTCACTACGTTTCTGAATATTATCTGACATTACACAATATTTTAACTCACTACGTATCTTAGTATAATCTGACATAACACAATATGTTTGATTCACTACGTATCTGAGTATAATCTGACATAACACAATATGTTTGATTCACTACGTATCTTAGTATAATCTGACATAACACAATATGTTTGATTCACTACGTATCTTAGTATAATCTGACATAACACAATATGTTTGATTCACTACGTATCTGAGTATAATCTGACATAACACAATATGTTTGATTCACTACGTATCTGAGTATAATCTGACATAACACAATATGTTTGATTCACTACGTATCTTAGTATAATCTGACATAACACAATATGTTTGACTCACTACGTATCTGAATATTATCTGACATAACACAACATGTCTGATTCACTATGTATCTGAGTATAACCTGACATAACACAATATGTTTGACTCACTACGTATCTTAGTATAATCTGACATAACACAATATGTTTGACTCACTACGTATCTTAGTATAATCTGACATAACACAATATGTTTGATTCACTACGTATCTTAGTATAATCTAACATAACACAATATGTTTGATTCACTACGTATCTGAATATTATCTGACATAACACAACATGTCTGATTCACTATGTATCTGAGTATAATCTGACATAACACAATATGTTTGACTCACTACGTATCTTAGTATTATCTGACATAACACAACATACTTGACGCACTACGTATCTGAGTATTATATGACATAACACAATATGTTTGACTCACTACGTATCTTAGTATAATCTGACATAACACAATATGTTTGACTCACTACGTATCTTAGTATAATCTAACATAACACAACATGTTTGACTCACTACGTATCTTAGTATAATCTGACATAACACAATATGTTTGACTCACTACGTATCTGAATATTATCTGACATAACACAACATGTCTGATTCACTACGTATCTGAGTATAATCTGACATAACACAATATGTTTGACTCACTACGTATCTGAATATTATCTGACATAACACAACATGTCTGATTCACTATGTATCTTAGTATAATCTAACATAACACAATATGTTTGATTCACTACGTATCTGAATATTATATGACATAACACAATATGTTTGACTCACTACGTATCTGAGTATTATATGACATAACACAATATGTTTGATTCACTACGTATCTGAGTATTATATGACATAACACAATATGTTTGATTCACTACGTATCTGAGTATTATATGACATAACACAATATGTTTGATTCACTACGTATCTGAGTATTATATGACATAACACAATATGTTTGATTCACTACGTATCTGAGTATTATATGACATAACACAATATGTTTGACTCACTACGTATCTGAGTATTATATGACATAACACAATATGTTTGATTCACTACGTATCTGAATATTATATGACATAACACAATATGTTTGATTCACTACGTATCTGAGTATTATATGACATAACACAATATGTTTGACTCACTACGTATCTTAGTATAATCTAACATAACACAATATGTTTGATTCACTACGTATCTGAATATTATCTGACATAACACAACATGTCTGATTCACTATGTATCTGAGTATAATCTGACATAACACAATATGTTTGACTCACTACGTATCTAAGTATTATCTGACATAACACAACATGTCTGACTCATTATGTATCTTAGTATAATCTGACATAACACAATATGTTTGATTCACTACGTATCTGAGTATAATCTGACATAACACAATATGTTTGATTCACTACGTATCTGAATATTATCTGACATAACACAACATGTCTGATTCACTATGTATCTGAGTATAATCTGACATAACACAATATGTCTGACTCACTACGTATCTGAGTATTATATGACATAACACAATATGTTTGATTCACTACGTATCTGAATATTATATGACATAACACAATATGTTTGATTCACTACGTATCTGAGTATTATATGACATAACACAATATGTTTGACTCACTACGTATCTTAGTATAATCTAACATAACACAATATGTTTGACTCACTACGTATCTGAATATTATCTGACATAACACAATATGTTTGATTCACTACGTATCTGAGTATAATCTGACATAACACAATATGTTGGCTCACTACGTATCTTAGTATTATCTGACATAACACAACATACTTGACGCACTACGTATCTGAGTATTATATGACATAACACAATATGTTTGACTCACTACGTATCTGAGTATAATCTGACACAACACGACATGTTTGGGTCATCGCAAATTTGAATATTATCTGACATATAACAATGTATTTGATCTGTTATGTATCTGAGTGTTATCATTCAAAACACAAAATACGGCTTCCAAAAATATGCACCGCATTTTAAATGATCTAAACTCTGTCAATTGATAGAATATACGAAGGTAAGTAATTGAACGGCGTTACAGTTACCAACAAAGGACTGTCTGAAGATCACAACGAAATATTCGGGTAAGTCACCTCAGGATGACACCGCCAACATCAAAGTCTGAAATCAGCGTCCGTGACATCCAATAGTTAGGGCACTATGTTCAATGTTAACAGTATTAAAACAGTTGTGTGTAAGGTGACCGGGCTTATGAACCCTATCGTCATAAGGTCAGACCATTCTGAACAAAGGATCCAGTGATTGGACAACAATAACCGAGTCAAGATAACGGTTCAAATGAATGTTTAAGGAGAAAAAAGAAGTTGCAATTTGCATATAATTTTCACGTCTTTTGATTCTGATTCGATGAAGAGATTGGCCGAAGAGTATTAAATGTTTAATTGTCCATAAGGGTAGAAGTTCATAGTGCTTTTTTATTCCTGAGAAAAAATGAGTCTTTTGTAGTTGGTGCAGAAATAATTAAAGGATTTTAATAATTATTAATTGTACACCCTGCCTGTCCCTACAGTGCTATGAACTGACTTTGCTGCGTTTGTAAAGGTTCGTTGTGATCAAGCAATTTCTTTCCGTTTCGTATATTCGGAACCGAAGAAAGTACAACTGACATTATGAGTAATATACAATCACTGAATACCACTGAAAGCCATTATCAGCTATTATGAGTCTTGCGTGGAATAAATGAGTTAAATATACCTATTTCAAGAATAAAATGACAACTGTGTACGAAAATAATTAAATGTCTAGCGACTCGTTTGTCATTGAAATGTCAGGAACATTCCGCTGAATTTAAAAAAAGTTCTGACGATAATGGACCATTAACACTTTATGTAGTCATCGAACAAACATAGATAGTGTAGCGATTATATCACGAAATATTCTAACATTCTCTTTCATTAATATCATTTCCCCAGACAAGCTCCCAGTTTGAAGTTTGAACACACTGTACCCTCAAGAACGGTGTCTTTACCCCGTATTCACACGAAGTTTGAGGACAATACTGTACCCTCAAGTACGGCGTCTTTACCCCGTATTCACACGAAGTCTGAGACCCATACTGTACCCTCAAGTACGGCGTCTTTACCTCGTATTCACACGAAGTCTGAAACCCATATTGTACCCTCAAGTACGGCGTCTTTACCCCGTATTCACACGAAGTCTGAGACCCATACTGTACCCTCAAGTACGGCGTCTTTACCCCGTATTCACACGAAGTCTGAGACCCATACTGTACCCTCAAGTACGGCGTCTTTACCCCGTATTCACACGAAGTCTGAAGCCCATACTTTACCCTCAAGTACAGCGTCTTTACCCCGTATTCACGCGAAGTCTGAAACCCATACTTTACCCTCAAGTATGGCGTCTTTACCCCGTATTCACACGAAGTCTGAAACCCATACTTTACCCTCAAGTATGGCGTCTTTACCCCGTATTCACACGAAGTCTGAAACCCATACTTTACCCTCAAGTATGGCGTCTTTACCCCGTATTCACACGAAGTCTGAAACCCATACTTTACCCTCAAATACGGCGTCTTTACCCCGTATTCACACGAAGTCTGAAACCCATACTTTACCCTCAAGTATGGCGTCTTTACCCCGTATTCACACGAAGTCTGAAACCCATACTTTACCCTCAAGTATGGCGTCTTTACCCCGTATTCACACGAAGTCTGAAACCCATACTTTACCCTCAAGTACGGCGTCTTTACCCCGTATTCACACGAAGTCTGAAACCCATACTTTACCCTCAAGTACGGCGTCTTTACCCCGTATTCACACGAAGTCTGAAACCCATACTTTACCCTCAAGTATGGCGTCTTTACCCCGTATTCACACGAAGTCTGAGACCCATACTTTACCCTCAAGTATGGCGTCTTTACCCCGTATTCAAACGAAGTTTGAAGCCAATACTGTACCCTCAAGTACAGCGTCTTTACCCCGTATTCACACGAAGTCTGAAACCCATACTTTACCCTCAAGTATGGCGTCTTTACTCCGTATTCACACGAAGTCTGAAACCCATATTGTACCCTCAAGTATGGCGTCTTTACCCCGTATTCACACGAAGTTTGAAGCCAATACTGTACCCTCAAGTACAGCATCTTTACCCCGTATTCACACGAAGTTTGAATCCCATAATGTACCCTCAAGTACGGCGTCCTTACCTCGTATTCACACGACGTCTGAGGCCCATACTGTACCCTCAAGTACGGCGTCTTTACCCCATATTCACACGAAGTCTGAAGCCCATACTGTACCCTCAAGTACGGCGTTTTTACCCCGTATTCACACGGAATATGAAACCCATACTGTACCCTCAAGTACGGCGTCTTTACCCCATATTCACACGAAGTCTGAAGCCCATACTGTACCCTCAAGTACGGCGTCTTTACCCCGTATTCTAACGAAGTCTGAAACCCATACTTTACCCTCAAGTACGGCGTCTTTACCCCGTATTCTAACGAAGTCTGAAACCCATACTGTACCCTCAAGTACGGCGTCTTTACCCCGTATTCACACGAAGTCTAAAGCCCATACTGTACCCTCAAGTACGGCGTCTTTACCCCGTATTCTAACGAAGTCTGAAACCCATACTTACACTCAAATTTGAGTATTCACTCAAATGATCTGATATTTCCCTCAAATGGTATTTATACACTGAAAATGTTGAGATTTCATTAAGTAACAGTAACTGAGTTTAGCTTTAGTCTGTTTTCCTGGTTGCAGATGTGTGGTTAAAGCTCTTTGAGTCGACACTCAACTGATTTGAGTGTGAAATATTACTCAAGATGATTTAAGTGAAAACAGTTGGTCGAGTCCTGGTATAAATTACATAACAACGATAGCAAAAATGTCCCTTCCGTATTCATTGTATAACTGTTACGCAAATGACCAATAACGTTTTGTCCAGCTATATAAAGGAATACATTATCCTCGGTATGTTTGGTCAGTTTATTTACATTTCAACAATCTAACCAACTGATCAAATTTGACCTGGTAAATCAAACAAAGTTGTTAACAAAAAGATGGTCATTTATAATATGAATTCGTAATATTACATCAAGTGGTGGGATTTAGACACTCGCTTAATATTTCTCCGCTTGCTTAATCTATCGAAGTTTGGTTCGAAAAGTAGTCGCTGACACTTTTAGATAAAATTGTTCTGCAGTTGAACTGGGTGTTTGTAGACTGGGCTCAACATTTGAAAATGACCTCATAGTCCATCAATGGTCAATAAATTATACATAAGTAGGTATATAGAAGAGTAGTTGAGAACAAAAGATGTTTCTAAATTTAGCATTGGTCAGGCAAATGTCGTGACCTATACAAGTAATGTTATCACTCTGTTGAATCATAAACAATAATGTATAGCCTTGCGAACAGTATCATAAATATCATACAATTATAATGTACGCTGGTAAGTGTTGTAAATGTCCAAAGACAAAGTACACATGTTGTTAGAAATAACGCCGGCGTTGAACTTTTTTACATTTTTAACGAATAGCATCTGTATATGAACACTTCAAACGATTGAGCTTAAACAACCAGGAGACCCACATTTACGAAAAAGTATTGCTCAAAATTAAAAAAACATGACAAAAACTTGGATGCATCCATATTAGTTATTTAGCGTTTAATATTCGTCTGTTCATAAAAACTTTAATAATTAACCAAGAATTAACCTAGTTTATAGTAATTGAATAATTTAATGCAATCACAGATTTACACGATAACAAAATTATTTACATTTACACGGGACAAAATTTATACCAGAAAATATTTACAAATAATGATCCAAAGTGAATTAAAAATCTTGTTGTGATATTATTATGGTGTAAGAGATGTTGATTTTACTTTCTTCAGTAAGTTTGATACATTAGCCTTGAAAAAAGCCGAATAAAGCCGAAACTTTTGAAAAAAAACATAATCAACATCTCACATATCTGCCTGTGAATAAGACAGTCGTAGATTAAATAACGATTGTAATATCATAGATAGATAGATATGTATTCAACATAAAACCGTAACACCCAAAAGTTTACACATGATATACAGCAATATGCATGCAACATGTATACAATAAACAATATGTAGTTATACTAGTAAATGACAGCCGTATAGGAATCTACATGTAATGGCATAGATTAAATAACGATTATGTAAAATCATTTGTACTTGTTTACATATTGAAATATATTTCAATCTCTACAATTCCTCATCAAAACCTGGATTGATAATATGTTACACTCCTATTTCTAAACTCCGAACTCTCGGCATGGTCTGGTAATATTTATGAACGCATCAAATTTTACATGGTCTGTAAAGTGACATAAATTATGATCATCATAGGCATATATTTGTAATGATAGGTGTCTGTTTTCAAGCAACGAAAAATTACAAGTTCATCAGTCTTGGCCATCTATTCCCCTGATCTGTCTAAATACTCCGATCCTATCTCTCCCGTACACTTAAACAACCCTAGGGTCATTTCGACCTAACAGACTGACCAGTACTCGTCAGAATATGAACGCTCTACGCAAGTCTTGCGAGAGTTGAAATCAATTCAAAAAGCAGACGATAACTTAATACTCATGTTAACGCATGGTTTTAAAATCGCGATTTCTGCGAACATATTACGTGAAAGTCCTCAGTGACATGTCCATTAATATAGATGCGTAAAAAATGGTCAATACATCAAGTATGATTGAGTAACATTCTTCTCAAGCTATGTCCACCCTGAGCTTTATGCATACATTGTGCAAGCGGGTCATTCAAAGTTCACGCTAACGCGAAATCATATAAGCTGTGGTCATTGGCTGACCATTGGTTTGAGTGGTCAGTAGGGAGGATCATATTGTACAACGATACTAACGGAATACTACATGCGTTAGTGAAACACTTCATATTGTCGTGTTTATAAATAAGGATTCCCAATTTGAACTGAGTATTCAAACTGGAACATTAAAAGCTATGATTGGATATTAAATAATTAATTACACAAGGTAAATAGGACTCATTCGGTATTTTAAAATTATAGTTGTGGGAGTTACTTGTTTTGTTTTACCGATAATATAAATATTTGCGGTTGTTTTTGACCACTTTGAGTCACTTACATGACTGAAGTGTACTAACATTAACCACAGTAGTATTGATGTTATAAAGACAATAATGTAATAACCGCGAACTATTCATTCATCTTTGGAAAATGGTACTGACAAAAATCTTCCTTAGTATTTGGTCTTAATATTTTAGTATTATTTATAATTATGTTCTATTCATTGTTACAGATTTCAAAATGAGTGAAGCAGCATTGGACTTGTCGGCAAAGTCCACTACAATGTGCGACCAAAGTAGAATTTCTCACAGGTCTATTTCAAATGACACACCGCCGTCACCTTCAACACCACGCAGGCACCAGTCTTCATCCGACGGCAACGATAGTGATTCATCAATTCCTCCGTCGGCAATAAAACCAGTACCTGGACCTATTCCGACGAGTAATCGTGATTCGCCCAGCTCAATGTCAGATATTTCTCGGGATCGAGGGGAGTCTTTGCCATCTTCACCAACAACGCCATCTTCATCGGAAAGCCGACCGTTCAAATCGTATTCAATTGACAATACTTCATCAATGTTTTCATCGCCGACGTCGGCCGCTTTTCTTGCCAGTCAAGGTGTTGGATTACCCACCGGCTTACCGGTCGGAATGGGGTTATCGTCTTTATACGAATCATCAGCATCTTTTCCGTCATTTCCGGTTACTCCTCTGACGTCACATTTGTTACAGAGAAAAAGACGCGCCGAAAGTAGATCTGGTACAAACTCTCAGGATAGTAACTCTGACTCTGAAAGTAAGAAACTTAAACATGTGCCTGAAGAAAAGAAAGATACTTCGTATTGGGAAAGAAGGAGAAAAAACAATGAAGCCGCTAAAAGGTCACGTGATAATCGACGCCATAAGGAGGAAGAAATAGCTATGCGAGCTGCATTCTTAGAACAAGAAAATTTAAAATTAAGGGCACAGGTCGCTATATTGAAGAATGAGACTGCGAAGTTACATTATATGCTATATAACAGAATTTAGTTTCATTGTGGAAAATTCTTACTCAGGAAAAATTGTGTCATCAGTAGATTATAGTGTGTTCAGGATTCTATATTTCAAGTCATTTCAAGTGTCTTAGGCTTGTAAGTCACCCCAGTTCTTATGCACTAACATGTTGTTTTGTTCTTCTCAGTTTTATGCATATAATATTTTACGATATTTGGTTCATTTAAGTATGAGGAGCTTACTTCGATAGATAAGTGTGAATGTAAGTGTAAATGAGATTAAGTTAAGTCTGTTGTCGAATTATTGTAAGAATTATTGTTCTGTTTGTTAATTTATACTTAACACTCCTTCAATTAAATATGAATCTCTATTTTAGGGGTTCAATTTTTTTTCAAAAGGGGGGCTATAAACCTGAAAATACCTCGTTGGCTCTAATTGGTGCAAATCAGTAAGTAAGAATGATGTTATATGTGTCTAAGTGTGTTGTAGTCTTGTTTCGTTTGTCCTAAACTAATTCAGACGAAACTAATGATGATATTATCTGGCGTAGGGCATTTTGATCCAGATATTTCATCGTCGTCTGCTTTCGTCTGCTTCCGTTTCCCTATCTAACTTACGAGTAATAATGTTCGAATTCCGAAGTTTTGTTGTAAATAATAATTGAATGTTCTCTTGTCGTATGTATGATGTTACAAGTGCTATGATTAAAACAAAATGTTTATTATATTACTGAGTGCTTTCTCTAAATTACTAAGTATATATGCGTATTTTTAAATATGTATTTACAAACATTTTAGGATATAATTATGTTCATATTTTTCTGTGTATGGACTGCATAAATGTGCTATCATTTTGACATTATATTTGTGTTATTGATGTGTTATTGTTCAATGAGTCATGATAAACTTTTTATTTAACCTATGATTTTCGAGTCATGAGTTTGTAATAAGCTTCAAATATTTTCTTTAATTTCTGTTTGTTTACGTAATGTCAGCTAGTTGTGTGTTATATTGACATGTCGCTGTTCATATGTTATTCCCAAAGTACATTAGGTATATATTCAAGGTGTTAATGACATATAATTGATTGCTCTTGTACATGAAGAAGTATGGTTCCAACATTCGATCGATCGTAGGTTACCAACCAAATCGTTTTAATCAGCCCCAATGTTGAGTGGAAATCAATACAACATATTGCTAATGTAGTGAATTGAAACAACCGAAAACAATTTCTTTAACCAATGTTCTGTACTTATTCAAATTATTTGAACTTGACAAAATTTGTAGAAAAATGTTGAGATTTTCGCTTGGAAGTTTTTTTTCATGAATATTCAGATAAATGATGGCAATGGTTATATACTACATCTACGAGTATGTTACACAACTATTGTATAAGTTTACAGTTTAGTTGTTTTGATGGAAAAACATCCATCTTATTTCAAGTTTCATGAAAGCTATTTTTGTACAAATATGGCAATTTTTATATTTACATATCGTGTTTTTATATCACAGTAGGCCTATTCGTTCAAGATTTTGAATGTCGAGTATAACGACATATACTATGTGATCAGTCAATTACCTACCTCACGTTTTACTCAGGGAAGTTATACAAGTGGCAGCCGAACATTAGCATTATGTTTCTGTATATGTATTCCTTATTGTCGTCATTCATACACCCTGTTGCTGTCATTTTATCATCAGTCGTGCATATTGTCGGCTGCTCTGAATATTTTAAATTTTATATCGAATCTCATAACATGTTTTTATGTGTATGACTATTGCTTGTCCGTCTGTGTGCTGTGAACTTGGGAAAACTGTCGAGTTTATATGTGAGAAAATATGATAGTTTGAGATACAAAATATAATATATGTTAAATCCACTAAACTTTATATGTTTATTAAAATGTCTTATTTTGTAAATCTAATAAAATTGAATACTACCTTATGTCTTTGTATCATCATTTGTTGAATTTGTGTTTATTCTGGTATGTATGTGGATTGTTTTGTATACTACAGTAAAACCTCCCTTTAAGACCACACAATAAGAAGACCACCTCAAAATTAAAAAAACAATGTTCAAGTTCACCTTCACTGTTTTGCTCTTTATTCAACCTCAAAAGCAAGACCACCTCAATACGAAGACCAATTTCAAAGGGCCCCAAGGTGGTCTTATTATTGAGGTTTCACTGTATTATAAACTGCCATTGCACATGAAATAAAATTGATGTTATTATTCCATAAATTGTAAAATGGGGAAGTATCAGTTTTAACTACCGGTAGTATTTAAGTCATGTACATCTCATATGGCATTAAAACACAGTGTAATCTGATTACTGCAAATATAATTTCATCGTAGATACTAGACGCAGCGATTGTTACTAATATTGTAATCAATATTTGAAAGATCCACATCAAAGGTGTCTGACACACCGAGTTGCAAGCCAACATCGTACGGACAGCAAGAGAGAAAACAAATGAAATCGAGACTAGAAAACACACACCAACTTAATCAATTTCGACACAGTATTTATATGTACTCTTCACTTCATACACTGTATTACGTGTATAGTAGCATCTGCACACATACACCATTTGACGGTGCTGAAAGTTCGCCACATTACAGTAACTCCACACCAGAGAGAAGACGATCATGTATTTACGTAAGGGCCTACACAAACTATTCAGATAGTGTTTTGTGGAAGTGTTAGCAGCAAAAATACTCGTATTACCTCTTTGTTTGTGGAACAGATTACCCACGTATTTAATAGCACAAGCCCAGTAGTGGGTCATGACCGCATAGCTGCTAATTATTGCGCCATAGTTACCCAATGCTATCGATTTGCCAATAACAATCTTTACAAAATCTTACATAACGATCCAGATGAACTCTTGACCAAACCGTTCGGGCATAATTTGAATAGTATTTAGAAAATTACATAATTAAACATTCATTGAACAATGATTCCCAAAAGAATAAGGTGATTAAGATAGCTGTATTTAAATAAGTATTGCATAATTATAAATGCTATCCAACTTTGAATCAAATGCAAATGTACTGCCAGCTTTTAATGGGATTTTGAAAGATCAGAAGGGTCATTTGTTGTTATTCAAATATTAATGAATGAATTGCGACATGACTTGGTGTAGATTAATGAAATAAATCCGATTTATGCGCAATTAATGAGTCACGATAATTTTGTGAGTTGTAGTAAATTTCTCAGATGAAAAATTAATTACATTTATTCAATCGAAGTCACTGATTTAATTATGACATATTTATATCACTAACTACTCGCAAGGGTTAAGACCGCATCATTTGACAGTTATTACGATTGAACTAATTATGACAATAAAGACTGATTAAATCGCGTTTATTTGTAACCGATAACGTATATTCTGGATCAGCTACTAAAAAATAAAACACTTGCGTTTAAAAATGTATTATGTATGGTGGCTGATTAATGCCATCTCGTGTTCACCTTATTTGTCGTATCGGCGCTTATTTGTGGTTCTCGCTTGTTAGCGTGTCGGCGGGGCGTCAACACGCCAAATTGAAAATCTTGGTTTTCGCGCTCTTATTTAGTAGTTCTAGCGTGTTGAAGGGCATACCAGAACGAAACATAAGCGCCAATGGAACAAATTCTTGACTTGGCGAGTTGGCGCCCCCCACCAAAACGACAAATATCTCATTTATCGTATCGGTTCGCCTTATTTGTCGTTCTGGCTCGGTGGCGCGTTGGCGTGCTGGCGCCCTTCAAACCCACCAACACGCCAGGACGAGATGGCAGACATTAGCCACCATAGTTTTGTACGTAAACATGTAGTTGCTATATATATCTCGATGTTGCGTATTAAAACGAGGTAATGCATGGTAACTGACATAACGTAAACTACATTTGCCAAAAATCTTGCATAATTTAATTACCAAGGTCACGGGAACATGTGCCTGTTTAATTAACATACATAACCGGTGGTATTCTCACTACACTATCATATACATGTACGATATGTCAAAAGTATCCACTAGCTACATTCATTACCTAAATACGTCAAATGTCTAAGTGATAAAATATGCAATTACGTTACATCATATTACTTAATTACTGACCGATATTTTCGACACCACGTAATCTACCTATAACGTAAATACTTATATATAAATATAGTCGCAATATTGGCAAAATATTGATACTAAATTTGTAAGCTTTGTAATATCGTAGGTCCATACAATTATATGCACTTCGGGCAGTTGGTCAACTTGGTAATGTTACGTCATTCTAGACAGGTGGTCATACAACATTATATCACGGTTGACCCTTTGACTGCCGAACAAAATCTGACGCAATTTTGCGATACAATAAATAACACAACCAGTCAAATTGTTAAAATAAATTGATCATAAATTATGATGTATTATGAATGTGTCATAATTAATGTAATGTATGATAGAAAACAAAATCCTAATCATAATACCGACCGGCTTACATCATTTTAACTACAGATTTCTAGTAGTATTTAGACTATGATTTAACTAGTTTGTAATAATGTCAAATATATTAATCACAAAGCAAGTTCATTTTGACTATACTCGCAGTATCAAAATATAATAATCATTATTTTCGGAGAGTATTCTTCGGTTTTGCGTTCAGATTTCTGAATGCATGCGTTGAAAATGTGAACATTAAGATTCTTTCGAGTGATGTTCATAAGAAGAATCGTTGAGTTTCTTAATGAGTTTCAAAAATTGTATAATATACATGAAGTAGGCAATTTTAATACAAACATGTATGTAGATGTATCTTTTTTGCCTTGGCCGTTTGAATTCCCATAATATTTTCAGCAGATTCGAAATTTTTGATACAAGAAATGTTTTATTCAGTACTGTTTTAAGGGCTTAAACGTGAAATGTGACACATTTAATTATTTTCTGCCGAAAGTTGGATCCTTTACATTCGCACCATCCTTTTACGAATACATTTCAAACAGTCGAACATTTTTGTTGCTAATCAGTTCAACTTGTTATAGAATCACAGATTATTCTGGAGCTTATGTCAGCATGGGGATATGGGGTAAATTGTTATATAAGTTTCCTTACGTTGGTTCCGCTTTTGATGGTGTTGCGTTTTTCTACATAACACCACAAGCCGGTAGGAAGAAGCATACCAACAAACTACCCAGTGTTTATTTGTCCAGCAGAATTCTATAAACACACTCAGACTTAAACAATAATTACTAAACGTGCAATGAATTTATCTCAACAGTAAAGTCCTGTGGAACTTGATGTAGTTAAGCCTTGATGTCTGCGGCATCTGGCAAATGACGTAAGACAGCCCCCTACTGCAGTCATTGGGCAATATGAAATTGTAATTATATGTCGTGATGGCTGTTAACCACGCTCATTTATCACACATTAAGTCCTGCACATCGTTCCGCACGATTACCGTGACTTGACAGTGATGGTCGTGTATGGCACGGTATTGCACATAATTTGCAAATCTTAAAATCTTTGAAGATTGAATACAGGCGGTGTCAAAGACATTAGGAGATTGTGAAAATGATTTAAAGGACATGGATGGATTGTGATAGAGGTCACTTTAGCGTTGCGTTTCTCTGTCCGGCCCTTGACGCAGCAAATTTGGTAACGGAGATGACAAGACACGGAGCAGAATACATTACCCCTTAATGCATGCAGCGATCCCTTCACATGCAAATAATGCTCTGTTGTTTCATTCAGAAAGAAGATTCAATTGCTACGTTTATTAATAACTATAAATAATTCATATGATTATTAAACTCAAATATATCATAGCTAGATGTATTAATGAATAAATGTTCCTTACTATAAATTTATTTGGCGGATCATGCAGTAACAAAAGAGTAACAAAAGAGACATCAACTGGAGCAATATATGCAGTGTTAATATCTCTTAATTATGAATAAAAGTTACAAATAGAAGACGGCTTAAGCCATCATGAACCTCGTGCTATTATATAAATGATAATATATTGTCATTCTAAATTAAAATTGTCTTGCTGTTTTTATCGTTATCGTAAAGTTGTATTGCGACATGTATGAATGAACTTTGAATAATGAATAAAATGTGAAACATTAAAAGTATTCGAGTTTTATTGTTATTTCCTCGGACATGTCAGTCAGCTAACTGTGTCCCTATCTAGCTATTTACTCGACCTTCGATAATTTTGTTCACTGATTAAAATGAAATAAAAATATGTTTTACGAATTGTGAGATGTATCGGACAGAAATCTTCAGATGGCTTATCTTTATGGCTTTCCAGATCTACTGACTTAAATTGGTTTCGATTTTCATTTGATAATTTTGCTATGAAGTGAAGACAGACGCCTACTGAAGAGCAAAGCCCGTGCGTCTGCGCACGCGCCGACGTTCCCTATCAGCGCGTGTCATCACCATAATAAGGTATTTAAGATAAAATCTTTGACTAAATATTTCGCTTTGGGTCCAATAATGTTAAAATACTTATAAAGACAATAAATCATGTTTATCGTTGAATTATAATTGATTTATATTTGAATACAGCTTGGAGTTAATCATGAAATAAATATTTCGATTTATTTTCCAGTGATAAAGTCCTTGCTTTGATGTTCCATCATCCTAAGCTTTTTGGTATTCTGTCGCTTCCCTGATTATCCTGGTCCGACTCAACAAATATTATGATACATAGCAAATCTGTGTGAAGTAAGTGGATGTAGCAGTTATAGCAGCATCACAGTTGCTACCTACTATTACATAAGGTACAAAAGGTAATAACTTATTTTATTACTGCTTTGTGGCAGTGTACTGCTGTTAACAGCAATGGTTCTGCTGTCAACAGTACGAGCAGAAACGCTGCTCATTCTGCCAGCAGTATTATACGAATATACTCAATCAATAGGAATTTCTGAGATCGTAAATACTAGAGTTAAAGCCATATTACAAGCAGTGAGGAATAAAGGCTACGTTATTTTAAGTAAGTTGTTTATCAGAGTGACATGTGTGTAGTTACAACATGAAAATAAATATATAATATACAATAAAAACACCCGGCCCAATGGACCTATAAGTCACTGTTTAACATAATAAAGTGTGTATAAATTGCGCGGGATGCTCATAGGACGATGTCACGGTCCCTGATTTCAATCAATAACTAGCAAACTATATAGGGGATCTTACATGAATGGTCATTATTTATTGAATTTATTAAACGAGTCTTCTAAAAATGATAACAACGAGGCTTAGCCGACAAAATAGCAGAAACGGCTGATTTTCTCCAAAACATTACCTTTACCAGTTTATATGCAAGCAAGGTAAGACGTGTGCAGTTCGGTCTTTGGTACATAAAAGCTGACGCATGAAAAAGTAGTTCCGACAATTTCCTTTTTTAATTTTCAGCCACAAGACATGAGTTCAACTGATGTTAACTAGACATTAGTTTTCAATGAAATAAAATGTCATACTTGGTGCAAACTAAATATTTAACAATTTCAGCATCATTTGAGCGCGTCTACGTCTGTTGTGACGTCATACACACGTGAAGTGTTTTTTCACTAGTGGAATATCGAAAATAATACATGGGTGTTATTACCGTATGCTATTTTATAAAACCATTTCCTGTATATCGACCAATTCAAAATAGCTCGTTAAGATTATGCTCGTTATCACACAAAATATATACACGAGACTGCATAGAGCAACATGCAGTAGAGCCGTGCTACTGTGTCCACAGTTGTTACTGATACAACGACCAACTGTACGTCGCTTACTATTATTATCTTCATTATCTTTATTTCGCTCCCATACAATACAATATCATTTTATTGCATAAAACATGTTACAATGTTTATAGCAAACACAAGTTAATACTACTATACAATATCTATACAATATGTAGAAGAAATACATGGATTTTCAAAGAGCATCACACATTTTACATCATTTTCATACATTGGTTTTATTTCTACATAAATTGGCCAAGTAAATAAAATTTCGCAAGATTACAAGTAGTTATTGCACTTCCGCACATAAGGTTCGTAAAAGTTTGTATGTTTGGCCAGGTGTAATAATATTCTTTTAAGAATTAATTTCTGTATGTATTCTGGACAAATTAGTAAAAAGTGATATTCATTTTCTATCATATTTAAGTTACAATCATTGCAAATTCGTTGATGTGTTGATTTTTATATCTTCCAATTTCGGAGAGCATTTAACACAAACTAGCATAACATACATACAGCAAATTATAAAAAGAAACATTGCACAGATATTGATGAACCTATCATGTAAATATGGAAACAATAAACACATATACAAGCTCTGTTTTCAAGACATGACATGCACTTTGTATTGATGTCCATAACAAATAGGGCAAACCAATTCAGCGAAAACAGAAACGAAAATGTTCGATTACCTAAGATACAGTTTATTAGTTTATTAACGTCTCATCATATATATACATGTATACAAAACATTATCAATTACATAGGATAAAATATGCCATTCTAGTAAGAATTATAAGAGACGGGCAATACATTTCACAATAAAACATCCATATCACTATATATAAGATAATTAAAATCATATTATCAATATTATATATATTGAAACATGTGATAAAACTACACGTGTATATAACAATAAAATTTCATCAACTGAGACATATTTGCTAATCCCTTAGTAGAAAATAAATAAATATATATAATGATAAAAAATTACTACTATGTGAAATACAAGAAAAAATGATATTGTCTCGTATTGTTTATAAATGCATGTTTGCGATCAATAAATGTGATTAGCAAATGTGTCTCCGTGGACACAAAATATTCGAACAACGATAAAAAAAAATTATTACATCACTTACATATTAAAAGTAACTACTTACATGTTAAAATTGTCGCCTTTGAATTATTAAAAAACAGGTTTGGCACTAATCCTTATCATATTAGGGTCGGAAAACAACAATACACATTTATCCATTTCCGACATTAAGATGGAAACTATAATAAGACAAACAACAGCACGTGTTCATGTAAATATACAATAACAAATATGCTTCAAGCCATTAAAAGCGCAACTAAAAATTGTCCACATCAACACTACGTGTGCCATTATAAAGAAATAATTATATATTAATTCTCAAAACATAATTTCCTAAACTTTAACAATTATGAAATACAAAATGTATGAATACTAGGGCCATAGTTGGATTTCTGTTTGATGGGTGAATTATATAACAATTAAACGCGTCTAACTATTGAAGACTAAGTGAAATTGTTGCGTTTTTAATGTCGTTAAGTATATATAGATAACAAATTGTCTACCCTAGACATAGAAAACGAAAGTGCTTGGTTATCTACAGACAAAGCAGTATATCAAAACAACATATTTAACAAGCTCACTTACCAAGTGTACAAACAGAGTTTGTCAATATACTATACTGCTGTTTCTTAATTAAAAAGACGTCGAAAATACTAATCATGATTTTGTCATTTTAATAACATTTCTGTTTTGTTTATTCATTGACCAGCCAATTTGATGTATAAACAGTGGTCAAACCTAGCATGTACACAATAAACAATTATATACTGGTCAAAAGTGCATAAGCTGAAATATTTATGATTCAAATCCGGTCAAATTAACGTTCATCGTTTCAGTTCACTGTGTGATAATATACAGAGATTCTAAACATTCAATATGTCGGGTTAGCTTTTTTGACCAGTATGTAAAAGAGTATAATTGATGTAATATAAGCATCGAAGCATAAATCATATGTAAAATAAAACAAAGATATTTGGGTGCTCAATATGGCGGCATCGTGTGTAACATTTGAACTTGTCAACCTACAAATTGTACTTGTTAAAAGTCGCAT
Organism: Mactromeris polynyma; assembly: GCA_032209605.1. Lineage (NCBI taxonomy): Eukaryota > Metazoa > Mollusca > Bivalvia > Venerida > Mactridae > Mactromeris > Mactromeris polynyma. Next base: position 45,673,260 of record JASFXZ010000002.1, read on the forward strand.
ACCGTTACGTGGTTAGTATTATTCTGTTCACACATGTCATCAACACCTTGCTGGTTATCATGGTCAGTATGAGATGATTTTAATTAGCTGTTTCCTATTGCGACTTCCCACCTACTTGAGATATCCTTAGTTACCGACCAGAAGTCGACGACTCTATTTTCACTCATTTTTCATTGTATTCGGCGTGGAGCAGTTGTTGTTTAAGTGATGTCAACACATTACAACAGTGAACTTTTACAGAATAAAAACAACCCAAATGTGTTTCAAAATACTTAATATGCATACATTTTCGATGAAAATGTAACTTTTATGCGATTGTTCTGTTGATTAAAAATCTGTTTGTGCTAAAAATAACTGATCCCTGAAAGTGTGAATGCTTTACTTTAATTTTTGCATCAAATTTGCCGAGTCAGCTATGCACGAAAGTAATACTAAATTCCATGATCCATAATGATCGTACGTATAACAATGATATAGTATACGAACGTAACAAGTGTAATGAAACTCTAAACCTGGAAAGAAATGTTTTTTTAATATTTTATAAGAGATACTTGACGTAATGCCATACTATTTATAGAGTTACATGATGATTCTGCTTAACAAAATATGCAACATACTGGTTACATATCTAACGAACAGGCTGCTTCAATGCTAATTTAATACCTTTAATCACATGTCTGCAAGAACACTGAAAATACACTTTCCAATATTAGTGTATATCAGTTAACATTTTACGTAGAAAGCGACAGGAATTTCAAAAAGTAAATATTTCACCATTTCCATGTACGTTCATCTCGTGTTGGATGTATGTGCTATTGTCGATGTGATGATTGTATCATTAATTGTATTCAATACAATACGTATGCTTTTTTAAAAATAATTTTAAGCAGTGATATCGATCACTAATGTATCTTTAAAGTATGTGAATATTATATGAACAGTGTAAATAATAAATAAGTTTAGTAGTTTTCAGTTTTTGAAGACAAGTAGTTCACAGACCACGTGGTATAGGGATTTATAAAATCAATACAAGCAAATACAAAGTTAGCAGGTATTTCCGGTATATTGACGAATATTGAGTAATCAATGTAGCTACCAGATAGCAGACGCCACATCCAGGCCAATATGCACGTGGTTCTCGTGTATGGTTATACAACAGTACTTACGAATCACCTAATCACCTGCCATTCCAAATTACCATTATTAGATCAAGCATTCCATACAGATAATATTGGCGCAACTTGATCTTATCTCAGTTATGAAGTTACACAAAAACAGGTCGTACATAGGTGAATTGGATTGATAAGAAAATATACTGGGTAAAATATTCATGTTTGCTTCCAATGTCCGCAGTTATTTCAGTCTGAAAAATGAGTGCAATACGTCTAATAATTACTCCCGTATGTCCGATTAGTTCAATTGTTTAACTTAAAATTATATTATAACTGATATTTATAATTTTATTACCTACATATCCACTACACAAACTTCATCATCGTGAAGTAAAATACGTCTAAAACATGATTACGATAGAAAATAAAAATTATATCTATGTTACAAAGCAAAAGCATACATTGTAATGGATAGCATCGGGTATTTCAAAAAGTTTTCAATTCAATTTTATTTTACTCTCAGCACATCATACACGAATGTGACATGCAGTGAACAAACACACAACACACACATTTGTATATACAATACCAGGCTGTGTATACTAAACGAATAAAACATTTGGACTATATAGACATACATGATACAGTCATTACAATAAACACAAATATATTTTGTAAGAACTTGTATAAGTAGCACGTGTACGTATATTTAGCTGCAATGTGGCGTTTAAAGCGTTCTAAAACGGAACTAATAATTTACACATATCAATCAACTTATCCTCATCATTCTCGTCGATGATATTGTTAAAAGTTATACAGATGTTATAAAAGAAGTCAGATAATCAACACATAGTTTACCAATACAATGCAGACATTGCAATACAATTATCAGTTGCATGGATGCCTTTATTGTTTATTTAATGTAACATTCAGGTCAGTTCTTAATAGTTTTAACAATAATTTGAACCCTAAATTATGTTGACTATTCGCTTGGGCGATATTTTCCTCCATTATGTTAAATATATAAATCTATAAGTGAAATAAAGGACAGGGAAGCATCTAGCTTGTTATTTTTGTTGTTCAATGTAAATACTATTTTAATACAATCACAGGTACTTGAAACAAACTATTCTAATGTTCTATATGGCCTATTTACTATAATAAGAATAAGAATGAAATAGGCAATATAGAACATTAAAAATGTGTGTTTCAAGTGCCTGCGAATACAATATTATATCATTTGCGAAATTGTTATCATACAGGTCGTACATAGGCATTTCTTGAATACTGATTGCATAAAACCAATCATGTTATGTTTATGTTGTATATAACGTATTGTCACGGACATATAAAACCATGGTATATATGTCCGTGGTATTGTGGTACAAATACCCTGCATGTAGTGAGATTATCAATTGCGTTGTGGAAACAATTATGAATGATGTTATTATGTTTATTTTTAGTAATGACCATATGTAATGAAACGAATAACATTAATAGTGCCATGCATATCATATCTGTTACCTTGCAAGTCGTTTCAACGACCCAGCTTCATAAAAGTCACAATGTCGAAAGCTTTTTCATAATAAATAAATGCTCTATATACATTTTTAACAGTTTAAACAATAGCAAGAAATTACTTTTTTTGTGCTACGTTTATCTCTTTAACATACTTGTGTCCTATTGACAATGTTTTTGTAATCTACACTAATTGTTTATCTTGGTTTATCATTAAGTGCAGTAAGACCTCAATAATACAATCACCTTTGGGACCCTTGAAATATGGTTGAATAAAGAGCAAAACAGTGAAATGGACTTGCAAATTGTGTTCTTAATTTTGAGGTGGTCTTATTATTAAGGTGGTCTTAAAGTGAGGTTTTATTGTACTTGTTTTCTTGACCATCTCATACTTATGCGAATTGTTTATGATAAAATGTTATAGCATATATGCTGATAGTACGTATAGGTATTGTCTAAGATACTCGACCAATTGCTCTACCATCGTTACCATCATATCACGAAGTTTCTGAAGTTTGTTTATGTGTGTGCGTATATTTTGTGTCAAACTATTGTTGTAATTTACCGTAACAAGTCGTTTGCCGGTAACATATTTATCTAAAATTGTTGACCGAGACTGAAAGTCACTCATTACGAAAACAAGCCGAAGGCTGCGATTTTAATGCTGACATTAAGTTTATCAGTATACCATGCAATGAAGCGTCATCATTAAATGATACATAATCTCCGTATGTCCTGCCATTTTGTGGTTGTATCTGATCAAATGTATGGCCAATAGTTACATTATAATAATAAATTATGAATAAAATGCAGCGACCGTAAGGCTGGTCCACTCCCGGGGCTAACACATATTACAGTGATAAACGATAAATAAAGGTGTTAAATTTACTTATATAATGGTAATGGTCAATAAATGTGTAAATTATACATCGATAATAACACATCGATATAATTATGCTTTATATCTCGATATATTGAAATGTCTAAAATTCAGAATCCATATTTCTCGCTTTCTCGCCATTTGTCACGATGCTCATTATTTTAGTAATGGTTATTCTATGCTGCTTTATAAAAACACAACTCTTTTCAGTGTTCAATATATATATGCACGGGAAATATCTATCTATTATTTTGCAACTTTACATTATCCTGCTGGCAGTTTTGGAATATTTATCATATTTTAATATTCTTTTTATACATGTCTAATGTTAATAGTTTGTTATTTTTACCACGAATCAGTTTTTCTGTTTTATATATGAGCGCTGCTATGGGATTTACAACCTCTTCTGTAAGTGACGTCATTTCAAGAAAACGCAACCTGTGATGTCACTATTTGCAAGCAGTAAACAATATTTACTCCATATATTGCTTACTGTCAGTACATGGCGACGTCACAAGTGACGTTTTCTGGAAATGACGTAAATTAAAGAAGATGTTGAAAATCGTACAGCGGCGTTCATATGTTGATGACATAGCCTACATTGTAATTGAATAATAATGTGGCAACTAGCATTTGCATGCAATACAATGTAATACGGGTTCATGTCGATACCTATTGTTCCTTCGTACTTTTCAATATATTCTTCAATATCCTATAAAGAATGCCATGTACTATAATATGTACATGTATATATGTGTATGCACAATAAGTACATAGTTATACATATGCATATACACCTACAAGAGAAATTTATTACACGAACACATAATTATTAATATTTATTATTTAGAGAATGAACTGAGATAGAATTACCATGTTTCTACGATTGACTGAACATTTATTCATGACTATTTACATAATTTGAGAAATATATTTTTTATAATTACTAAAACCACGTGCAATATAATACCCAGGTTACAACGCGCCGTGACAGGTCAACCAAGGTTACGAACTCCTTAGTTAAAGTTCATCCCGTCTTATGATGGTTTTACCCAGTTGTTGCTGTTGAAGTGATGCGATCGAGCAGATGGTGGGAAAACTGTTTTCAGTAAAGAACCTAGTTATCATAGCTCAAAGTGCGGTGATTATAATTACAGAACTTGGCGTAATTGCCATTCTGCCCTGGAATGATAAACAACGAAAACTTGTCTGGAATGTGTGGTTGGAAATCAGGGATCACCCATTTTAAATATGAATCATTTATTAACATATGTATCAATAAACGTGTGGTTGATATTTGTCTGACTTTAGCCGCCTATTTTCCATAAATGTCAGGTTTTTCTACCAACGTTCGGATATACATGCAGTATCAATATGATAATACATAAATAACATTTGAGTTACTTGAGGGTTTGAAATCTATAAAGGTTCAAATGCAAAAACGTGCTCTGCTTGCCGTCATCTTGAGCAGTAGTAATGCTACACGGTGTGCTCTTAAAGTAATTGAGTAGGGAAGTATATATTTGTGTGTAATACACAGATTCAAATACAAATTAAACTGCAGGTTCATATGTAGTTAACTGTGTATGCCAGTATTATGGTTCTAGTATATATTCCAATGATGCTATTGTTCTCAGTATCGGTTATGCCAGTCTTATGGTTCTAGTATATATTCCTATGACGCTAATGTTCTCAGTATCGGTTATGTAAATAGTAAATTAAGTATTTTTGTGACTGTATTCATTACGTTTTAGGTTAAAACGCTTACTAATCCAATTACACGTTCATACATTGTTCAATGTTCATCCTCCTAATTCACTGTTCTAACTTCTCCTAACTACATACAATTATACATTTCTCGTAACACTTTTTTACAATTTCGCTTTTATTATTAACTGAAACATCTTCAGGTCGTATCATTGTAATAGATTTCTTTTGTTCTGTTCCGTTTCGATTCTATGGTGTCCTGTTCCTTTCTGTCTATTCTATTCTATTCTATTCTGTTCTGTTCTGTTCTGTTCTGTTCTGTTCCGTTCCGTTCCGTTCCGTTCCGTTCCGTTCCGTTCTGTTCCGTTCCGTTCTGTTCTGTTCTGTTCTGTTCTGGGTAATATTACAGACCATAACGCTTCTGCCAACAGCATCGGTATGGCAAAACTATTGTATGGTATGCACGAGGAGTTTTGACGGAATAATTGAAATGTGAATTCCATGTGAACTTGCTAATTATTAGTTGAACGAGGTCATAAAAACAGTACAAGTCTGAAATCATGTGATTTGAAATGATTTAAATCTCGGGTAAGTTGAGGTGAAAGCTATCAAATGTTGGATACAAAGAAACATTATCACACATACTGAAGAAATTTAGATGTTATTGATACCAGAAATTTAGAAACATTAATTTGATGAATACATTTAGGTACATTCAATCGAACGCAATATATATAACTGGAATGTTATATCTATTCATTACAATAAAATGAAAGAACTATTTATCCATTATATATTTGGTTGGCACCAAAAGTGCGTTTTATAAGGACGAATGTCCGTTTAATTGGGGTTTTAATATAATTAATGTTGATGGTATAACAATGAGAGATGTGTTAACGTTGGTTGGTTTTCAACCGGTAACCGAAGTCAAAATGCAAATACAGTAAACCCCCAATTGTAAGACCACCATCACTTCTAAAGCAAGTCGGTCTTATTAATGAGGTGGTCTGATTAGTGGGTTAAAATGAAAAGAATATTGGTCCATGAAATGATCGTCGTATTTTACCCCTGTCCGTCCTCCTTTCTTCTCCTCAGTCGTCCTTTATAGTCGGTCAGACCATTCCTTGTGTTCCTGTTTCCATTGCGAACTTACACTTGCACTTCCTCAATGCCTAATGTTGTGTGGACTTTTGTTTTCCCGGAGGTCTGTATGGGGAGGCATTGTCTTGTGTATGTGACGTCACAAGAGGTGAATTTGAATTAGTTTCTAAGTGAGATTGTTGCTGTGCCGAGGTTGCATTGTATTATCACGTACATATATGGACGTTTCCTGTCACGTGATAAATCGCTCACGTGTAAGAAATGAAAACCTGTCATCATACATGTTATTTCATAAACATTACCCATAACGAATTACGCACCGACATACAAGAAACATAGGCCAATATTTATAGCGTATAGTAAATATTGTCAGTTATATTTGTACTCTTAACAATTTTTCGAGTTAATTTTTTATAAACTTCAAAATAACGGAAGTGACGTAATGTCTTTGACGTCGATTTATATTGCATATGTTATTTCTACATAGAATGCTTAATATGTACTCTTCAATAAATACATACTAATAGCACAGAACTATATATTGCATAACGTCACAAGAGCTTACCACTAGAATACAAGAAATCTTATCTGTTTGGTATCATTAATACACGATGCAAAATTATTATTTGAATAGCATTTTTTATCTTTTGAAAATGTAGGCATATTTGTTATATGTCTGAAAACACTATATATCGCGCGGACAATTTGACGTCATACATTAATGCGACCATACCGAATGTGTTACACACCAGTATCGTATCTCAGCTTCTGACAATAACGTTCTAATATAGTGTTGCACCACACCCGCGATATGATGTCTATCTATCAATAACATTGAACTTGTTTGCGTTACGGTGGCATTGAGTTTAACTAAAACTTATTTATGTGATTAGATAGTTCCGGTTTTCGCCGAGTTAACGAAGAAAGGGGTGCTGATAATGTCCACCTCGCTTACAGAAACTGACATAGTCGGCGAAATCTTTAAATAAAATGTTCATTTATAAGGGACAAGATCAGGTTTGTTCGAATCTGTAATCATCATTCTTATATCTACAAATATCCGTCATGGAACACACTCTTATCAATATAATTTGTTCACATATTATTGCAAAATATGATGTTTTGCAACCAGTGTTTGAAAAACCAAAGATCAGTTCTGTTCTATTCTATTATGTTCTGTTCTGATGGAATTGCATGAATGAATTTTCTACCGAGAGCGCTGCGCATAGAATTATAAAGATACTCGGATACTTAAATGTTGACTGATGTAATAATTATTCAATTAGTATTATCAGATACTTTGATAGGGGAAGATAACTAGACCCATTACAGAAATAACCAACTCTATCCTTAGTGTTGCACTGAGCTAAATACCGTGTACAATCAATTCTGATGAGGTTATCAAAATGTGATAAGTCAATATGCAGCAAGATATGAAACTACGGAAAAGTACAGCGACCACCCCAACGTGATACATGTAACAAACTGTTTAAATATTATATATTTTGGCAGTTTTAAGTAAAATAAAATCTCAATAATAAGACCACCCTTGAAAATTGAGCATCTTATTGAAAATGATTTAACATTGAGGTTGAATAAAGAGCAAAGCAGTGAAAATGGACTTGAAAATTGTGTTCTTAATTTTGAGGTGGTCTTATGATTGAGGTGGTCTTATGATTGTTCTTTACATACAAGTTTAAATGTATTTCGATTCCATTATCACTTTTTTGCTATTTAACCTCAATATTAGGACCATCTCAGTTAGAAGACCAGTTTTCAAGGGTCCCAAGGGTGGTCTTATAATTGAGGTTTTACTGTAACGTCATATAGAAATGCACCATGGTTATAGTGTTACTGTCATAGGATTAAAGCAAAGCTGCTTCCGTCTACGCAGTAATCTTCATGAAAATGAACTGTAATTACATTTTGTTTGAAATATTACTTGCATTCTCAAACATAATCAATCACGTTTGATGACGACCCCATGATTATGATATTTCATCTCCGACCCTCTCTTTGATCAATAGAACACCATGGTCCTTTGTACGTTAGATGGCTCGCAATAGTCTAGAACTAAATTAACAAAATCAATAAAACAAAGAAATATGATCTGGTCAGTTATTTATGATGCTTTCAGTAATAAGCCCACTGCGCGCAAATATGCCTTGTGTCATCTTGTAGCTATGCAAATTAACGAGTTCAAAACGGGGTCATGGAAGCGTCCAGGTCTCCAATGGTGATGTACTGTTTCAAAGATATGTACTCCCGGTGAGATGACGATGTTCATATAGTTTCTTTATCAGAAAGCAATAATTTACATGGACGTTCTTCTATTTGTTGCCATGGTAATGAGGATAATCACCAACATAAATGTTTGCGAGAATCAAATGAAAGCTGATTTTCTGTTGTCAAAATGCCTCATAAAGGCAACGCTTATCTCGGGATATATTTGCAAACAATGCGTAAGTGCGTGTAAAAGACATGCCTGTGGTGTCAAACTAATAATCCCAAAATGATATTTAATCGGACAGTTTTACAAGGATATGTTGTTATTTCCAAGATCAGTTTCAACAAGTGCGAATCAGAGATAAAATCAGACCTACAAGTACAGAAAACCAAGCGTCTAGTCTCGTCTCCTTCAATGGTGCACTATGATTTACTGCGCCAAGCGTCCAGCTGTTCTTGATACTGTAGACGTTTGATGTCCATTGCGTCATGACCTTTTAACCCGACGCCGACGTAGCGTGTGATCAAAAGAAATAATTACGTCAACATTTGTTGAAAAATACCAATCAAGCGATAGAGTCCCTGTAATTTGAGGTTGAAATAATGGACAAAGCAGACGAAGAAGTTTAATATTTGTTAAGGAACGCATCGTACGGGTTACATGCTCAAATCGTCTGCGGTCGTCGACCTTGACATTCTCATTGGAGGTCTAATGTTACCGACCCAGTAAACCACCGAGAATCATGTGGAATAAATTCAGTAATACTAAATGTGTATTTTTGTTTTCATTTCATGTCTGGATGTCTTGACCATGTGACATTGTTTCCAAAACAACATTTAAAGGCTCTTTCAATCTATCATTGCTCGAAAACAGAAAATCTTATATAACACAAAAAGTTATACAAGATTTAAAGGAAAATGAATCATAGTTTATCACATTAAAGTACACTCGTGATTTATGAATATCAGTTGTCTACGACGTTTCATGTAATTTCTTGATGTATGAATCATGTGACCTTTATTCCAATTATTGCTCGAGAACAAAAAAATATCACAAGTTTCTACCATATAGTTCAAAGCAAATGATAAATAGAGTTCCACATGAAAAAAACAACACTCCTTGCTTATATGGTGATGATCTTAGCATCTGTCTCCGTCATTGTCGAGTTATGCAACCCATATAGACGTATGTCTCAGTTTTACAAATGAGTAATGAATTTATCATATTACACAACACAAACTTGTAATGCTGTTGTTGCATTCAGTGCAACCCTTTATTTTCCAGATCAATTTTAAATTACTTCAAAAAATGGCGAGATGTGACGGTGGATCTCAGTAAATTCACCGAAATTCAGTGGATTTCGGTAAGGTAACGTACCTTTTATTGAAAGATTAACCAATCAGCGTCAAAGTTACAAACGATATTCGGTTGAAGAGAAATTGCCTTGGTGGTTTACGTAAGATTTGATTGGTTTACACAACACTGATATGCAAATAGCAAAACCATGTTAGTACGGCTGCGCCGAAAAAAGACGATTCTCATTTCAAAATGTATTTCGGACAAATAACAACTGAGTATAAAATATGTGTAACTTCTTGTTTGAGTTTAGCTCATTGTTAAGAAACCAAGCTCTTGCTTGTGTACGGCTTAAAAGAATTTAAACAACCGCAAATTTCGCCATTTGTATTACACACGTTAAGACATGACTAGATATTTAGCATAGTTACATTGTGGTTATTTAATATCGAATAACGTTAATAGAAATTCGACAGTTAACATGCTGAATTGTATGTAGTAAATGGAGAAATAATAGGTGATTTTATTATTAATAAGTGAATGTACAGTAAAGACATATTACGCTTGAACATATAGATCAAACGAGCGATTTGAATCTTTTTATCCAGTATTTTTTTTATATTATTCATGCAAGCTTATTCTTAATTTAATCATTACAAAAATAACAAAAGAATGAAAATGCATCGCTGTAACAATCAAAACGGTATAACTGTTAAACAGAAATTAAGTTTTCAAACCGACTAAAGTCTGACCATGCTTGAAAGGAAATAGTCGAACAATAACTTTAATTCCGAATCATTCATTTCGACTTTACCCTTGTTTCACCTACAATTGGGTGTCGCAGTAAGTTGGTAATAAACGGAGTCATTTTGTGTTTATGGTGTGAACACAGACCTATTGACCTTAGTCTAAGCTCACCAGAGCTCTTCACATTGAAGTCTATATTAGTGTAACAAAGTTCGGGTTCATTTGGTCACTGGCTATATAAACATAGTATTGTCTGTGGCCCGAGTTCACGAAGTCATCCACAATGTAAGAAAAGGACATCTATTGGGCAATCAGTCTATCAAACTTGGGGTAATCCAGGTACATCACGGGCGTTGAAGCCCATTAAAACTGTCCCCTTTATATTACAAGTCAAAGATCGGGTGAAATTAAGTGGTGAATACAATACAAATGTTCGAATATGCGAGCAATTGTGACTTCATTTGTTTGTAGGAAATCAACATGAAGATGAACTGGCGACATGGAGTTCGTAGATACTATCTCTTGACTTAAATGTGTTTCAGTGCTTGCAAAAGATGCATCCATTTTGATTAAAGTATATTGTAATATTTCATGTCCATACATCGGTCAAAACTGTAAATGTTATCCTGTAGCCCGAGTCGGTCTGACCTTAATGCAACAAAACGCGAACTTTATGTACTATTAATAATGGTGCATTTTCATTGGCTTTTGGAAAGTGTCGACAGTTGCGCAACCATGTTTGTAAATTGGTCACAGATATTCTGTAAACTGTATTGTATTGGGTATTCAATTGACGTATTAATACCTCCTTGCACTTAAGTCGTGAGTTTCATATTCAGTTTAACCTTTAGTTATCTAGGTTTCACAACCAAACTTGTGAACGTTTGTTAAGACATAGTGCACTATTGTCTACCTGGTGTTTTGAAAGATTCGCACATTTTCCTGGTAACGTAAAACCGCTGCTAACAGCAGACCTTCCTGTCTGTTTTATCATATATTTAGAAGTACATATGTATGGCGAGTATCTGGTGCAATAATATCAACATTTGACGCTTTGCAAAACTTCGTCAACGATACGTAAAGCCACTTCGGCAGAAATGTTTTATTTTGACCCAATATTTAGAAGTACATGTGAAAATTACTTGAGTTAGTTCTATATCCGTGGTCACATCATTACGATCGACAAGAACAAAGAATGGAACGGAAATTCAAGTACTGGAAGATGATTTGACTTTTAATGACAGACATTTCGTTAATTTTATCACTCGGCGCCAGAACGTTAACAAATCCTTGCAATATTTTACTTGGTTACTGGATTTAGGTACAAAATGATCGAACACCATTGTTATACTGGTATGTCAATAAGTACATTGGTGATAACAGAATGACTTAAGCAGTAACTTGAAATAAACATTAGGGCATTGCACTCAGAATAATCGCAATAATAAATGGCGTTCTGTCTCTCATTCGACTCATTGATCTATAACATTCGAGTGCATATAATAATAATAATAATAAATTCTTTATTTTCAGAAGGTAACATATTAAGATTAACAATAAATTGAACATCTTATTTCCAGTATGGCCTTCTATTAACAAGATAAACACACGCAAACAAACAAGAATTCACACACGCACACACAATAAAGTGTACAAGTACACCATGTATTAACATCAGGATGTAAATGAGATGATTTAAAACTACAAATGTAGGATGATCTGAAAATAAAAATAGAATAAAACAACAAAATACACCTCACATAAGACAAATACATACAAGAATGAAATATTATTGATTAAGCATTAAAAAGTAATTATTTTTAAATGTTTCTGCATTAGACAGACAACGTATATTTACAGGAATATAATTCCATACCTCACGAGCATAAAAAGAGAATGCCTTGTTTGATTTAAAGGAAAAGGGTGCTATGTCATTGAAATATTGTGCTGGAGAGCAAATTAGGTATTGAAGTATCGTCTTGAATTTGATCTTTGTATGAATAACTATTTTTTGTTATGATGATATATGAAATATTAAAACGCAGAATTGTTTTTTAATATTATGAATACAACCATTTCAGATCACTGTTTAGCAAATTCATTGACTTGAGGTAAGAATGCAGTGCTGAAATAGAATCGCTCTAATCAAATTAAAAAAATTCTCATGTCACTGAAATCATGATTAAAAAAAGAGTTTTGACCAAACTTTGATGCTGTTAGAATTGTTAGTTTGTTCTACTGCTACGCCATTCGTTTCAATGAATCAAAATAACAGAGCCTGTTTCAGTGTCACAAGCCACGTACGCCTCCTAACCGACTAAATTCACAATTAAAATACAATGATTCGGCGAAGATTCATCAAAGACGTGTACTTATTAAGTATACACTTAACGCCTTTGGTTTTGTGTCGAATCTTTATACATTTAATGTTTTGTGGTACAAACGAAGTTATACACAACATATTTATATCACGATGTAATTTACCAACATAGCACATAGCATATTTCAGCCATAATTGAAATTAATTTCGTAACTGCATTGAGAGTATAACCATATAAACGCAAACTGAATCGTGTGCGTAACATTTCGGCCCTTGCAGCAAAAAACGTTTCGACACATTTCGCAAATCAAGACACCATTTCGTAGTTTACAACATATCAGTGCGAAACTCAACCAGTCACGTAACATCTCTACTGACATCGGGTACCCGTGAAATCAAACACTGGGCTATTCAATTAAATTTGAAAAATCACAAAAGTTACGCAGAATGTGGAAAAGTGACTGACTTTCCCACAGTCGGACAAGAGCATTGTGAAGAGGGTTATCAAATATTATGCCTAGATGACAACATTGTAAAGAATGGTCGACCTGAGAAAATTTAAAGGTTAATTTCTTTAGAAACAGTTTAAAGGTACCTTCGTTTAAACAAAATTTACGTTACCAAGCGAAAGGCTACATGAATATTACCCGTTGTTATGGCAATATTGATTTGAATGGACAGATATATTCTATATTATTTATTTTATAAGCTTTATTATGTTTCTTAAATAATATTATAATTAATTAGTTTATTTACATCATTTATTAAACGTTTTCCTCAACAACTCACATATATATCGTACTAAAATGTTGTAATTTTAACGGTAGAAAAAGGCAAAGTAAGTCAATAATGAATAAAAAAGGTGGAATCAATATTTTCCTAGATGATGTAAGTTCACAATAATAGTGCATGTACTCGTTGTTCAATTGTGTGAGAATCGTGTCATGCTCATTTGTAACTTATATTCGGTTTTTTTCTGTCAAGTTCATGTACCGTATATTATTTTTCAAACAAAAAACAATTTCTGCTGTAATTATTATTGAATTCACTGTGATACCATCATCAGTATTATTACAAAGGTCTCCATATTTTAGTATTTCATTTTAGTAATCATAAGTATATAAATAATCAACAAACACAAGTATATACAGACGTTTTCCTTATAAGTAAAAGTACAGTAAAATTTTCGTTTAAATACCACCTCAATAATAAGACCACCTCAATAATAAGACCATCTCAATAATAATGCCACCTCAATAATAAGACCACCTCAATAATTAGACCACCTCAATATTAAGATAATAATTTCAAGTCCATTTTCACTGTTTTGCTCTTCTGTTCAATCTCAATATCGAGACCACCTCAATATTAAGACCACCTCAATATTAAGAACACCTCAATATTAAGATCACAATTTTCAAGTCCATTTTCACTGTTATACTCTTTATTCAATCTCAATATTAAGATCACATCAATATTAAGACCACATCAATATTAAAACCAGTTTTCAAGGGTCCCAATGGTGGTCTTATTATTGAGGTTTTTGCTGTATATACAGAGTAACCTCCCCTGAGCAATACGTTGGAACGTTCGACTGTTGTTAAGAGGTTGTACCTTAAAAAAGGTTAAATCTGTGGTAAATTTTACAACGGAGCAATTGGTAAAATTCTTAAAGAGAGGTTATTGCATTGTATGTATACTTGTGCAATATACCCGGTGATATTTTATTAATTATATTATGTCGAGAACAATGCATAAATCACGTCTCGCGTAGTACAGTACATCTTACCGGACACAGCTGTAGAAGGCTGAAACCCCACCTTTAATGTTTGACCACTCTTGACCGCTCTATGTCAAAACAATTACGTTAACATTGGGCAATGTGATGTGAAAGTAAAAATGTCTGATGGCGTTCACCTTATCTGCGTAGGTTATCAAACCATGGTCATGAAATAAGGACACGAATAAATTGAAATGAATTAAAGTGTCTCAATCTATTACCTGCGTAACAAAATGATGGCGTCGCTCATTTGTTCCACATGTATAATAAACATTCGGTCCACTTCGGACAAATCTTCGAGTCATCATATGTACACGAAATTGACATTGAATATCCGAATGATACTAAAATATTATAAGCGCAGTATAAACTGTACAGACAAAAATATAACTTTGTACTAAGACCGATGATGACTACGAAGGCCTGGTGGTGACATTTCAGCTATAAGAACTAGCAACTCACGATTTCATCTTCGTGAATTAACTATTTCAACTTCATGAATTAACGATTTCAACTTCTTGAATTCATGATTTCAACTTCACGAATTCACAATCTTAACTTCACGATTTGAATTTCACGCATTCAAGATTTCAACTTTTCGAATTCATGAAACTTTCAACTTCGCAAAAATGTAATCTTCATGAAGTTGAATTTGAGAATTCTTGAAGCTGAAATTTCACCACCAGGCTTTCGTATGTGACATTCATCATTTCTCTCCTAGGTAAGACACTATTTCAAGATTTCAACTTCACGAATTCAAGATGGAAAATACCTTTTCTTACCATATTACTAACTGACAAAATTTGTAAAAAATGTTTTTAATTGTTATGATGTACAAACATCATTTTTCAATAAATACGAATCAATGCATTATAAAATTTATTGTAAAAAAGCCTTGATGTTGAGAAACAGTTTAGTAAATATTGTTGCTTAGTTTCTATTTATGCATAGAATTCTATTCATAATTTTATACTTAACATAATTCTAAAAAATGTTTTGTGTTGATCACCTTTGACCTTTGATTTATATTTGTATTTATAAGAAACTTTGAATGTAATGGTATATATATTTGTGTTTGTATTGTGTATATTATGTAATTTTGATATATTTGGATGTATAGTATATACTTATAGATAATTACAATAATGTGTGTTTATTTTGTGTATTTATATGTAAATGATGACTATGTACAATGTACACGTCGAAATAAATACTCTGTTCTGTTCTGTTCATTATGAGTTCATTCTTTGTTAATGCATATTTATTGAAGTTTTAACTATAGGAAATATATTTTTCATGTTTGTTTAGGTAAACAAATGAACACAACAAATGAGCATAATATTAATTTAAACGAGTCTTCTAAACAGTTTTAATAAATTCAATAAAATGGACACGAATGTAAGATTCTATTTATGACATAACAGCGGAAACGACTGAATTTCGCCAAAACGTTACCTTAACCCCCCTTATATGCAAACTAGGATGTGTGTGATTTGGTCTTTGGTAGACAAAAGCTGACGCATCAAAAAGTAGTTCCTACAATTTTCTTTTTTAATTTTCAGCCACAAGATACGAGTTCAAATGATTATATCACATATCATATTCACGTGATGAAACAAATGAAAAAATGAAAAACAAATACGTAAACAATACCACGACATTTTAGTCCGTTGTGATAAATATTTCCATGCAAGTCAATCATGATCAAACAGCATAGATCGCATTTTTAACGCTGAAAGTAGTTTTATTTGTAGTTTTATTGATGGCCTATGATCTTCTATGACGTCATGTACCGTAAGAAAGTTAAAAATAGGAGGGCTTATTTCAGATTGGGACTATGTTTATTAAAGTGGTGGATAATAAAATAATAAATACCAACACATTTGGGCAAACATTATAATACCTACAAATTATATGTATTGTTATATTTAATTATATGTATAATATACATAACTTATGGAATAAATGATATACCTGTCGTTGTAATATTTTGGGATTGTGACATTGACCTAAACGGACACATATAGTAAATGTATCACTACGTACTTGTAAGTCTAGGTCCGAGGATATATATGTATATGTTCGTCTACACTAATGTAGCCGTTTCCATTATTACACGTATATTTATCATAATGTCAAATTGGTTGTAATGCTAATGTTTCCCTCTTCCGTGGGACTTATGCGCTGTATAAATAAATCTTAAAAAAGTCCTATTATCGTACATTCAGTGACGTCGGATAAATAGAGGTTATTATACATGCATTACGGCGATATCGGCATGCTATGTTACATGCTCGGAGAGATATTGGCCCGAATGCTTTAGTCTGAGTATGCCGATATCGTCGTAAGGCACTCCAGTCTTGTTCTATAACCTTTTGATTGCATATGTTCGCCTCCAGTATAGAGTTGCTTAATGTTATCAGAAAACAAGGTAAAAATATAAAAATAAATAAGTTGAATAATGTATTGGAAATAATTGAACATTTCAGAAATGCTCTAGAAGCTACTTCATTGTTCTTGAAAATGTATAGATCTATAGCTCTAAAATAGTTTGAATGTTTGAATTCTTAAAAGTCTATCACGCAGACTTTGACACGATTTAATTACAAACATGGATTTCTAAATCCCAACAGGTGGATCAACCATTTGCACGTCGGCCGTCTGTTTAATATTACATTTCCGAATATAACCAGCTTCAATAGACACTGCCCTGCACACTGACACTTTCCCATAGCAATTTATTTATTTTCATATTTGTTTCACACGCAATACATAGAAAATGCTTTTTAACACAGCAATATTTTTTCTGTAGAAGTATTTATAAATCTATACTGAAACAAATTATCTTATTGTCTGTGTCAGATCAATCAATTATACACATACATTGGTTTCGGATGCAGGCCGATTGATACTGCTGCCGAGATGTGCACATTATTAACTCTTAACTATCCATCACAGAAATGGGATGAATAATTTTACTTCATGGTCATACACGTCTTTTTTAAAAAAAGTAATGAAATTCAAAATATTCATGTGTGAAGAAACTTTTGGATGGCAGTGTAATAATCGACTTTGCCAAAAAACAACAACACCGCAGTGTTATTTCAAATTTAGCAATATCTGGTTAAAACATCATGATTATATGTGAAAATATTAATTGAACGTCTGCTAAGAGTCGATTCTATATAGTGACGCATGTAGAAATGTAGAACCAAGAGGATTACATTTCATGTATTCAGCTATTATGATTCATGTATTGATATAAATTTAAACAATTTGAAACAATCTCGCATGCTCTTGAAGTCATGCTGCTGCGGCGTTTTCTACTTTAGGATGCAATTGTTTCACTTCAATATGGCGAGTCGTTGGAAAATGATGAAAGTGTCAAGTCATTGTTTTCAGAAGGATGTCCGAGAAATTATTCCATTTTTAGCAGACGACATTTTATGACACCCCTGAAGTGTCCGGAAATGCGCAAACACCTGCGCATTGTTACGAAATCAATGGTGCAATACTGAGGTCAATTGCGTGCGAAAGAATTTTTCAATTTTTAAACGTTTAATTATAAAAATTGCCGAGTGTCAACATGCAGCTGTCAAAGTGAACAGAAATAATCAGGAAGTTCAAACGAACCCGAATTATACTGGTCATGGAAGGGGTCACTGAACGCTAGCGTGGAACTGAATTCCCGTCTCTTATAATCGCATTTTAAGGAAATAACAGTGTTATGACTCACATAACTAGAAGGTCATAGGCCTATGTGGTACATATTTACGATATATATACAAGAAGATAGTGAATACATGTATATAATATTAATTAAGTTAACACATTAAAATGGAGAGTCATTAGTGAAGTGTCATACATATATCATCAATATCACAAATAGATGTTCTCACCTAATTCAAATTGTTGAGTACACGGGTAGTAAGTATTTTGTTATAGATATGATGCTGTTGTCTGTCGGACTCCTAGTGACAGTGCTTATTTGCAAATGAAAAAATGTCCATCAACCAAACAAAGATGTGGAAGGGATTTAGATTTTAGAGAAACCGATATACATGTACATGTAGTTTGAAATCTTAGAAAAGCTGCATTTAACACTGTTCAGTAAGTACCTTTAAAACACCTACAAGTCAAAACAAATCCCTGTTACATATTTCCAAAGAAAAGTAGATAATTAAGGCGTAAATAGGCGATTATTTTCAAAACGCAGACTTAATATTTGAAGTTATCATAACTGAGAACACTTCTCGGGCCTCTCCGTGCGCGAGCAGCTAATCTAGAGACTTAATTAGAACGTGGTATTGGGCGATATGATGTGAATTGTAGTGCACAATACCCGAGAATTACGCACCGTATTGTACAAGGTGGCATATGGGATCCCAGCGTGTTTAAAGTTCTCGCAATCTGTTCATATATCGAGTTAGGACCATTTTAGTCCCCTGTATGACCCTTAGATGACCGTTTGGTCACTTTCTTTGGGGATATATTGGGACAAACTTTCAATGGATGAAATTAGAAGCGGTGTCGGAGCGTTAATTAGTGAATGACCACCGTTTGTAAATAAAATTACAGGCCGAAATTGAGACATTATGAAAGAGGGACAGCGTTTTATTGCGGCACTAAACTAAATGAGATTAGCACTTCATAAAAATCACACGGCTTCATCGAAAATCCTTTATAAAATGCACTATGAATATTATTATCATTTACTACAACTAAACATGTATTTGAAGAGAAATTGGAACATATTTATTCATAAATTGTGCTATGCTAAACCTTTAAGACACAAAGTAATGCTTATTCTTCCTCATTAATCAAAAGAAGGCTTATCAAAATGAAATCATTAAGGAGAAGACCTATATAAGTCATTGGCTTTCGGTTTGATCCATTTCATTCGTTTCATGTAAAATGGTGTATAATGTATTGTATTATTATGTTGTTCAAAGTATGTAAACAAAATATGTTTAAACTAAAATGAAATCATGAAGTTCTAAAAACAGACATAATTATCTATACAACATCAGCAAGGACTTTTGTTTCATTTCAATGATGTTGATCCCGTGTAAGATTTGCTAGACGCTGAGACAATGTCAAGCTGGTGAAAAATTGCGCCAGCATCAAAAAATGAAATGTGTTTTGTTTAACTTAACTACAGGCGCTGCATGTGAGTAATGCTTTCTAATTTGATTTAGTCTTGCTTTCGTAACATGTTTTTCACCGACAATCCAAATTTTCGAGTGGTTTCTAGGAATAAACATATACATGTATATGATTTAAGATTTCATCAATTATCATAGTAAGTTTTGTTCCGGGTTCAATGATTAAAATCAACGACGACACATTCAAGAGCAAGTCATGACTACATAATCTCACGATGTATCACTTAGTATTAATACTAATGCGAGTAACTTATGTCCGGGTTTGCGTAATCCAACAAGTACATCATTGAAGCTACACGTATACGATCAGATTGTTAATCAAGTAAAAATCTTGATAAATAAATATTGGAGATAACGCGTGTGACGTATATTACTTCCGCTTCTCCAGTGTATATACTCAGGCAATGGGCAGACTGACCGCTGACCAACATTGATTGCAAAATCTTGACTACGATGTGTAAATTTACACCTAACTATAATATTTACATAACGTTTTGGAAGCTGTCCAGCGGTCATGACCAGATTTTTGATAATTTCTGGCTTTTTGTTTATAAAACATGGAAATCATATTAAATGATTCTTACCAGACACGCTTTGTAAGATATACACACAACCAGTATATGTGATATAACACATATTTCCTGGAATGAATCAGAAAAGAGGCTGGATATAAATTGCACAAGGAGGATAAACTTTCATCAAATAGTCGGATCAGAATCAAACTCATTTGCCCTCAATGGTTTTAATCTCGAAAAATTGTCAATACTTTCAGTACGAGATCCGATTGAGTGATAGATGTGTTTGCATTTTTTACATGAACTAATGAGCAACCTTTCCAAAGCAACACCCATTAGTAAACGCATATTTTGGCTGTTGTTAAGAGGATATTCTTATTACAGAATAGATGTGTACTAGTGTTGAAGAGAAGTCGTTGCTCAAGGGGCAAGGCCATTCTAGAAAGGCTGGGTTGTATAACATTATTCACCTACTGGGCGCCATCTGAATAAAGTGGCATGGGGTTAGGGTTAGGTGTATTTATTATGCTTTATTAAAGCCCGATTTTTATACGGTACGGTGTTACCTTTAGCCGTACCTGAATTTTGACCACTCTAGATAAGGTCATGACGACCTTGATCAAAGGCGGTTCGGGTTTTACAGCCATTTGACCCAACGCAATGAGCGGTCATTTAAGATAATTTCACGTCATTGTGTACAATACTCAATGAGTCACGTGACTTGATTTATAGATTTTTGTCATGGGGTTGTTGGCCGAGTCAACAAGATTTTATAGCTAAACACTCAATTCATGACAAACAAACAGAGTTTCTTCATTCAGCCACTCAACACGTTTGCATGCTTAAGCAACGAACGGCAGATGTAATAAAATGTATTTAATGAATGCGTATAGAGTTTGTGCAAGATTGATTTCGTGATGCGAATATTTGAAAGGGCTCTGAAAAGATAACAAAATTACCATAAACTATGGTCATGTTTATATGTTTGACCATATGAAATGTAATCGGAAAAAGTTTGACGCAATTTGTTCCATCACCAAGTTTATTGCTCGTTTTTGTGGGACTTTGCATGCTCTACGGGTTGCTCACGGTTTTGCAGATGACGGCTGAATATGTGGTATAGAACATTTCCTGGGAATCATTTTTTTCACTTCTATCTTATTTTCTTGCAGTTCCAAACTAGAAACTAGAAGGCGACAAATAGTGTCAATCCAAATAAGATTGACGTCACATATAATGATGATGATGAATATCCAAATCATAAAATGAGATCAAACATTTCACCAAGAAGTACGACTAGTTAAAGCATACACATCGCTGATGTTTCTGATCGCTTGAGCCCTCCCGGTTAGTTCAGGTGGTGGAGCGCTCGACTGTTAGCAGCTGTGTGTTCGAAATCCGGTCGAGGGCGTGTTTTTCTTTGACAATTTGACTGAAGATAATGCATCCAAAGTCATTACCCCTCCACCTCTGAACTCAGATTTGTGTTGAGAAGTTGTCAGTTGCTTGCAGTGGAGCAGGTTAGTACTGGTTAACAACCCAGGAGCACCGTTTAGGTCAACTGACGGCCATATACATGTATATCTGAAATGCTGTTCAGAAACGGCGTAAAAATCACAACAAACAAACTCATCGTTTTATGCCAAATATAATTTGAATGAGGAACACAAGTTATACAGGACAGAAAATACTCGTACAAGACAGATTCCACTGAGACATTGACCTCACAACTACTTTCTTTCCAAAATAAACGCTAAAATTTACTGATTGATTTAATACTTCTCAAGATACATTAATTTGTTCAGTTCGAAATAAATAAAACTGATTGCAAACAGCTAAACAATACGATATACAGTAAAACCTCATTTAAAGACCAACTCAATAATAAGACCACACCAATATTAAGACCACACTTTTCAAGTCCATTTTGACTGTTCCGCTTTTTATTCAACCTCAATATCAAGACCAGTTTTCAAGTGTCCCAATGGTGTTCGTATTATTGAGGTTTTACTGTAGTAAATACTTATGCGGATACTACGAAAATCAGTAGCCTTCCTAATAATGGTATGCGCTCGATCATTTCTAGGGCGATTAGTCGTTGCTCGTGTCCTTACATCTGTGTAATTTCCTCAAGATGTATTGACATAAGGGTAGTAAACTATTGAATAAAGTTATCTAACTCTACAATGGTTGACTGTGTATGTTAACTGTATAAATCCGAGTTCATTCCTGTGTCAGCAGGTCGAGTGGCGCTAAATTTAGAAAATTGTCCAATTATTTCGTAATACGATGTAATAAATTCAACACCATGTCAGTACCCGAATACAGACAAGCGAAATTGATCAAACTACGAGAGTCAAGGATTAGTTTACTCATTGTCTTTAGACGCTTGTACTAATACTTAATTTATACAGTCTGATCAGTTTGTATGTTTGTTGTATACTTAAGCACTTGTATCAGATGACGTAAAAAGTGCTTTCAGTTGATTTACAATACAGTAAAACCTCACATAAGAACTACCTCGAAAGTTTTACTACGTCAGTCATAACACCGTGATTTCATGCACCATTTGTCTTCATTTTTTCTTTCATGTTTTAACATTAACTTTTCACCGACTTTCTTCAGAAACAGTGTTGGTCTTAAAATCGAACATGCACTGTAAGTATATCAGGGTACAGAATGTTCAAAAGGTGAACATATTACAACACTGGCCTTATGGTCGTCTGTGCGAGTTGGGTTGGAGACAACTAGTAAACAATAATTGAATAATTAAACTACGTATTCTCGAAAATGCATTGTTCTATTTTTATTTCTAAGCTGCAATTTTAAAATAATTTCTGCATTAACATTTCTTCAAATACATGTATACATAATATTATAGAGATAAACATCCTAATTTGCATATTCTCCTATTTTGAGAAGAATCGGATGAGCAGTGACCGAGTTCTGGCATGTCAAATCTTTAAACTGGATTATCTGAAAAGTGACATTTGTAGACTTCGAACATTTTGGAATTGACTAATTGTCGCAGCATAAATACTGAACCAGACAGCACAGGTATATCATACTATTAGCATTTAGTATCTATACTTTATTATAGATAACAATAGCCTTGAATAGATACCATTTCATGAAAAGCCCTCCTAACTGACATAACAATAGACAGCTTAAGGACACCAATACAGTACCAATACGAACGATGGAAAATTTTCAGTCCAAGTTTAAAAATGAAAACAGGCACACTTATATGATAATTTTGTATTTGTCTATACAGTTTGTAATCAATTATGACACATTTACAGTATTTTCTTACACTTTGTCATATTTTTAAGGAATGTAGATCAACCTCCTGTAATATTATAATATTTTTCTTTCTTTTTGTGAGGGGAATTTATTTTAATTGGAAATTGGGGGGATATGCACTTTTAGTACGGAAATGGTACACATAAACAGCGCAGACATAGCAAAGCAAGTGCTCTCTAAATGTACATGGCATAAAAGCGATGCACATTTGTCTCAATTGCCAATAAGTATAGATCATTAACAGCATGTAACGTTACAGCAATCATAGATTAACAATATGTTATGTTTGTGGTACTGAATGACCAGCCTTCAGTCTTTGAAGCACTGATTGCCTTATATCGATCAGTAACGGCGATAACAATAGAGAATGTCAGAAGTATTGTGCAATTCTGATACGATATAAATAATTCAGCATTATTATACATCAGTTTATGTAATCATAGCACTATTGTAAACAAAGGGAAGTAATTACGCGCTACTTTATTTTCTACAAAAACTCGTGTTACTTTTTCAATACAAGGGAGGCGACTCAAGATAATCTAATCAATATCCCACACAGTGGTCTCCCTTTACAAAGTTCAGAGACATTTTAAACAGTACTACGTATTCTGCTACACACAACTTTTAACGTAGCTGTATTGTGCTTTCCTTTGCTACACGAGTTACAGCGGAGTGTAAGCCAATCAACATTCGTGTGAAATTTCTGAGGAAGACAACAGGTGTTGTCGGAACTGTCAAGGTAATTCAATTTTAGGGTTGTGATCAGAGAAAAAATGTAGCTCAATGGACTATACCAACCCAATGAACAGTTTTAAAGAGTAATTAGTATATTTTCTACAGTTGTGATGTCAAACAGATTCAACACTATACAGTAGTGAATACACAAAACATCTTTTCAAAAATAAATACAGTTGTTAAGGAAATCCCTGAAAGGTCCGTGGATAATGCCACAATGATCCTGTAATTGAGTTTTAAAGTACATTTATTTACCTGCTATCAGTGTTGAACATATTCATAAGTTCAACTAAATGAAAGGAAGCAGAATTTTAATATATATGTGTCTATTTTTATTGATTCTAGTAGATATTTGTAACCAAGGCTCAATTTGTATAATGAATGCATGATGATCATCAATGCTGCAAAGGTGCCATAGGTGATACATACATATACACACTCACACTTAGATATATTATATATATATGCAACAACTATACACCAAGTTTGATGTCAATACACCCGCACATAGCAAAGATATTAAGTGGAAACTGATTTTTAAATTTTAAGTGACCTTGACCTTGGACGGAACGAACCAAAAAGCAATCCCAAGCGAGCTCTCGACATGTTTTTACTATACACTAAGTTTGATGTCAATACGATCTACGAAACTTAAGTTATTCGCCGGAAACCAAATTGCTAAGTTTAGAAACGGTGACCTTGACCTTTGACGGAACTATTCCAAAAGCAATCCCAAGCGAGCTCTCCACATGTTCTTACTATACACCATGTTTGATGTCAATGTAATCAACAAAACTAAAGTTATTTGCCGGAAACCAAATTTCTAAGTTTAGAAACGGTGACCTTGACCTTTGACGGACCGAACCCAAAAGCAATCCCAAGCGAGCTCTCCACATGTTCTTACTATACACCATGTTTGATGTCAATGTAATCAACAAAACTAGTTATTCGCCGGAAACCAAATTGCTAAGTTTAGAAACGGTGACCTTGACCTTTGACGGACCGAACCCAAAAGCAATCCCAAGCGAGCTCTCCACACGTTCTTACTATACACCAAGTTTGATGTCAATACGATGAACGGAACTCAAGTTATTTGCCGGAAACTAAATTTCTATTTTTAGTAACGGTGACCTTGACCTTTGATGGACCGAACCCAAAAGCAATCCCAAGCGTGCTCTCCACACGTTCTTACTATACACCAAGTTTGATGTCAATACGATGAACAGAACTCAAGTTATTCGTCCGATACCAGTTTGACGCCCGCCCAACCGCAATCCCAAAGACATACACTTTTCTAATAACCTGGTTAATAAAACAGTTTTTAAGGCACGGCCATCATTTTACACAAATATCCATTGTCAGGGGGAATTTGTGAAAGCTGCAATTATTGTACCACTAAGGAAATATTGCCATAAGACATTAGGTTCTGAACACGGTCACTTAAATTCCATTGAATAATAAAAACGGGCCATGCTGTGAGAGCACAATCGTTAATGAATTCACCAGTACATGTATATCAAAAACACCAACACATACTGAACAATAATTTCATTTATTCATAATATGTCTTCATAGCATTTAACAAAATATTATCAATAGTACATTTTTTGTTGCAAAATATCTGGGATATACACTAAAAATAACTGAAGTCTCTAACACAGGTTTGGTTAAGGGTTGTTCCCTTTCTTCAAGGATTTCACATTGTCGCATTCAGAAAGCTGAGCCGTTCTTGTCTACTCTTCTCAAGCTAGAAAAAAGAAATATATGTAAGGGAGACTGATGTCGATTTAACAAACACTCTTTATCCTGCAAGACCAGCAGAAGTAAGGGTCCATGCCTGTGCCTAGCCTTGGAGGTACAGTATCTGCATGTTACCTCTTCATCATGCTTAAACCTTGTAGTAAGTTTCATTTAAATAACTTGAATCATAATTAAACAGTACAATTTAATTGCTAAGGCTTGAGGGTTTCTGGCTGATTAACTAATACATTCAGTAATCATTAAACGTACAAATGGACAGTGTACTTACTATTAGCCTCCCTACTGTGACTATAAAACATTATATATATACTGTAAATTTATAAGCCAAATGATGTGCATATTTACCACTTTCACATATTTTCCAACTAAAAATAGTGATAGATATTTAGTCTTATGTTATTTCTTATATTGAACTTTACCATTTCAAATGTGTGAAAATAATTTTTGTCTGTCATAGCAACAACGGAAGAAGCAGAAGGAAGTATATCAATGGCAAACACAATAGTAACCAATCATACACATTGATAAAATACACAGACATCATATCGGAAAGTAGAGATTTATACAGAAAAACAGACATTAGATAAACATATGTAGGGAAATGCATTCAGAAATTTTCTCAAACTTTTTATCAAAATGTTTTCCATTTAATCACTGACCCCAGAATGTATTTATTTATTTATCGAAAGTTCATTATCATAATTAATCAAATTAAAAATAAATTCCAATGCTCACATGCAATGTTCATTCTTACACATTATCAAGAATAAAGTTTATTATCCAACACTATAGATATGGAAATGCTCTTGGAGACAAAAA
The DNA here is from genome assembly GCA_032209605.1 of Mactromeris polynyma. Classification (NCBI taxonomy): domain Eukaryota; kingdom Metazoa; phylum Mollusca; class Bivalvia; order Venerida; family Mactridae; genus Mactromeris; species Mactromeris polynyma. The sequence goes on from JASFXZ010000002.1 coordinate 45,700,246, forward strand.
AAGAGGAAAACTGAATACAAATGTTACACCCGGAAGTCTTATAACATATTAACTTATTTTGCATATGCCAGATAAATAATACACCTAAAATGTGAGATCAGAATAGCGGGAAACTTGGCAAAAGTGATTGATCATCAGTGTTAAAGATACTGGTATTTACCTGCTTATCAACTTTTGACTTCTTCAACTTTCGGTTGATCTTTTTTCCAGATACAACACTCCTCTCTTCATGTTTATTTTTCTTACTATGTTTGTCTTTCAACAACTGGTAATATACAACATTACTTGTAGAATTAACACAAATTCATGAAAAAAACACACACAAAAAGAATGCTTACATTTTAAACTTTTTTTTTCCTACTCTATGTACTGGGTAGTTGATTATCTTCCATATAAGTGTAGTTAATTATATTTACCTACAAAAAATTGCAACTTAAATCAAGTTAATGAAAACGTACTGTAGAAAACTTAGTATTAATTATGTCACCAGAGCATGGGTCACTTACATCAATATTTAGCATGTCTATGATTTGAAAATGTAACATTACGACAAAGTAAAAACTACAAAAAATCTGACTGAGCAGGTGATATTTGCTTCTGACTATACCTTAGATAATGGTACTGGTCCTTTATCATCCTTGCTTCTCCTTCTCTTACTTTTCTTCTATCCATCGATATATTGTACAGTACAATTTCAATACAATATTTCACGTGTATGCAGTTGAAAACCAGACCAAAGTTGAAGACGCCATCGTGGTATCACAGCCACAGATTGGTATCCATAAAAAGGCAACAATAGACAATGAGTATGATGCATATGCAAAACTTTCGTTTAACAACAGTTATCAATATTAATGATCATAAATGAAGGGGTGTCAATATGAGCCAGGAGTCAGAAAAATTACCCAGGAACTTAAGCAACATCACCCGGCTACTTTTCTTGTTTGATTGATCATAATGTAGAGGACTGACTTCCCCAAAAAGTCCTGCCTACTTTTGGGGATTTTCCTGCTACTTCAAGAATTAGTGACACCCATGGGCACAGCCAAACATGAAACCTCAGGTGAGCAACTACACAGGCTGGTTAACAGTCCTGTAAAGTTTTAAGACTCTGCCTCACATCCTTTTGGAGATATGCACAACACAAGATTTGCGACGGACGGAACGACGGAAGAACAGACAAGGGCAAATCTGTTTGTCCCCCCACTTTCAGAGTGAGAGCATAAAAAACTAACAATGATGCAAAAATACCTTTTTGTGCTTATCTTTTCTTTTGTGTTTTCTCTTCTTTTTGTGTTTCTCATCTACAAAATATTCATAAACAGTCAACAAAAACTTTGATAAAGCAACCGTTAAACTTTCTATCTCACCATTTATACAACTTTAATCCATGATTACCTGACATCGTACATAAACTTATCCACATGAATCAGAGGTGAAATACTGATTAAAACAACATATGATACTTAACAAGCCAACAAGACATGATATAGAAAAATCACACAGGATTACATAATTTTATCTAATTATACAGCAACTGCTAAAATCACTGACATTTTTCATTTGATAATGTGCTTCTAAGGTTAGTTAAATATCCAATACTTTTAACATAATCATATTACAAAAATTCTACCTGACACTGAAGTAAAAGAGTCTATACCTGAAGATGAATCGGAATCACTGGAAGAAGATGATGATGAAGACGACGATGATGATGAAGATGATGACGAGGAAGAACTGGATGATGATCTGTCTCTACTATGAGATCCAGATTTTCGTCGTACCTTGGTTTCACCTGCCTTGTGTTTCTTTCTCTTCTCTGTATCTGCAATCAGGAGTTCATAACTCACCATCATAATTATGCACTTCTTATCAAATATAAATACATTCTTGTACCAGCTACATATATGCAAAAATACTGAAAACTTTATTGTTTTACCAACAGAAAAGAACACAATGATAAAAAGATTGGTAAAAGAAGCTGTTGTATTACTGACTACAATGCTATCAAAAAGAAAAAAATTAAAGAAAAAGGTACAATGCATTTTTTCTACATACAACCTACATCTACATTATTCTCTGATACAATGAAAGATGAATAAAGGTGGCCCTATGGCTCAGTGATTCAATAAGTCCAAATATGGTGTCAGGGGACATACCGGGTCAACCGAAATACTATGAAGTGCATTAGAAAAAAATGTGCGCAGCGAGTGTCGACCTCATAAACACAGTAATTAGCGATTTTTGAAGTTGAATATGAGACCTGTGCAAGTCTAGATGGTAAGATAGTGATGCAGTGGTTGAAAGTGAGATGTACCTCACATTGTGCAATGAATAACTGTTAACTTATAATTATTTAAACAGCTGAAAATATTTTTTAAAGTACTGCAGAACTAAAACATTTCATTTTACTACCAAAACTGTTGGACTCCCGCCATAATGCTGTTTCAGTGTCTGAATACTTTCTTTTTCGGATTTCACTCATTATTGAGCCGCTGCTGTAAATTGAAAAATGGGTTATAATTACACATCAGAAAATACACAGTAATTATGTGCGACGAGAATTGAAAAATAGAAAAAACTTCATAATAGTACAGGGAGATGCCGTGTACAAACATTCCTAGAGAATTCAGTTTGTTTACAATTAGTTTCATTTAAACAAGCTTTTTTAATCATTGGTTTGAATCCCACATCATCCTACTTTTTCCCCATTATTTACTGAAATGGTGGCAGAATTGTTTGATGATCCACTGTGGATGAGCTGCAAAAGTTGGAAGGGGGAATATAGTGCTAGAAAGCACTTCCTAACTATAAATTAAGATCATCACTGGGAGTTTGGTGATGTGTTTAGAGACACACTCAGTAACCTCAGTTATTGGAGCAGCATACCATTGTTGAGGTGGTCGCTGATTCAAGCTCCACATGTTAAGTGCTGTTTCCAAAACATATGCTCAATAAAAAAATTGAACTGAACGATTGTTGAAGTTGAACTTTGTTCACTCCTCCAAGTCTGCTGGGTTCGAACAAATCGGTTTGTGCTGATTATGACAGTATATGAGCTATGAACTACCTGCCGTTTCACCCACCGCTATCGGCTCATCAATTGGACGGCAACATTAGATCAACTTAGGAAGAGTCTTATTAAGACGGTTGATTTGACCATTAATTATATATAAATGTTGCAAGTGGCATTTTAGAGAGCTTTAGTTTAAAAAAGCTCTCGAGTCAAACTGAGGTCATAGTCAATTTTGGGAGTTGCATCCCTTGTAATTATTATATAGTATTATACAGTGTCAGAGTACTTAGAATAACTTTTCCCTGTGGATAAATCCGCCCATAAAGATTAAAAGAACAATTCAAAACATCCAGGGCTGAGGCAAAACTAGCACCAGACGTAAATTATAAATTTTTAAGTAAACGACAATTCATTCAAAAACATTTTATATAGTTGTATAGTTACACAACCTGAATGGCTGATCTTCTCAAAGAATCAACGTTCAACAAACATAACTGATGAAATAGATACCGTTGTCAACTTCTATGTGGCATTTGTCCGAACACTGTGTCACTTAGTAGGCGTGACATTAGATTTACATTATTGTGATAAATACTACAGGTCACACAGCGCTAAATATAAAGAGCGTTATAAAATAGATGAACTTGGACCAGTATTGGTCACCGATATCATAAAATTCATCTGTTGATCACGCAATGTTTCTCTTATATGATGTGATTCTTGTCAGAATAAGTTTATAGGAAGATTTACAACTTATCACAAAGGGCTATTTATTTAAATTACCTGTAACTAGCTACTAATGTAGTTTATCTGTTTTACTCACTTTATGATCCGACATAATATAGTTGTTCCAGACCTCTTACATATCTGCAGATATACTATTTGCATGGAGAACAGTGACAAGACGAGATATTAAAATGCTGTCCAAAGCAACATTGGTTGGTAATATAATTAATGTGCGTTAGTGTTAGTTCTCTATTGTCAGACATACTTTACGGTCTTGATTTATGAACTTTGTGATTTTTAGGTTTACCTTCCTGTATTTCTTTAAAGATCATTTGTTTTATTATTTTTATTTGTATTAAAGGTCTTGTGCATTTTATCAGCATAGATGTTGAGTTTATGAAAACTTATCAAGAATGCTAGTTTTACCACATTTTTGGTACATCAACAAGAACTGTTGCACATTGAATTATTTAAATTACTTTAACGATTCATACTCACATACATATCACATGCATATCACATACATACTCACATACATATCACATACATACTCACATACATATCACATACATACTCACATACATACTCACATACATATCATATACATACTCACATACATATCACATACATATCACATACATACTCACATACATATCATATACATACTCACATACATATCACATACATACTCACATACATATCACATACATGTCAGCACTGGCTTTTGTCTGGTTCCCTTGGTTACAGATGTACATGAACCAATGATGCATATGTGCTGTCCAACATGAATTGTGACTATTCCTCATAATCTGCTAACACCATGATAAATCAATTGCATATTTATCAATACTGGCCCCTTTTTCATGTTACCTTAATCAGGCTAATGTGTTTTTGTGGTCCTTAACCTCAAGAGACTAGAGTGAGAGGCATAGAATTTATCCACAGCCAGACACATTTGATTAAAAACTCATTCAGTCTGGTAAAAAAAATGAAATTTAAGAAATTTTATAATAAATATGGAAATAACTAAATAGTTTGATGAAGACTGGCCCATTGTGGCAAACTCTGGTAAGTGTAAAGAAACTGGTATTACTCTGTGCATACTGCAATCATACGCTGTTACTAGTCTGTATACCATTAAGTAAACAAACAAACTTTGTTGATTCATTTTTATTAAAGCTTCTCATTCTCTATGTCCATCTAATTTATATATGAATACAATACACAATATAATGTATCAAATACTGTTACATATCACACAAGCTTAACGATACATTCTGTGTAAAACAACAGTAAATACTGACAGAAAATTCCATAACAACGTGTAGAGTGTTTGATGCAAAATTATTGTAACTCAGTTTTGGTAAAGAAATGTTTACGATAGTTTTGCGTCAAACGCTCCATACTACATGTACGAATATAAATAAACACTATTGCAGCAGTTTTACATACAAATATATAAACATTTGAGCAATATTAACAATGTTTCAACAATTGACAGAACAATTTATCATTATCAGCAGCTTTTTCTGATACATTACCAACACCTTGAAGCGAAAACATAGCAACAAACATCTACGATTATCACAGCAGTTGGATATACATGAATAATTTTATCAAACAAAATGTGAAAATATTATCACAGCAACAAAATAATCCATCAAGTATAAAGTCTACCTTTTGACAAAAAGCCATAAAGCAATAAATGAACACCAGGTAACTGTAGGTATAATTCGTTTTGCAGGTTTTGGCAGCGATAAAAAACTTTTGAGATGTGTGTTAACATGTAAGGCTGATTACTAGTAGTTCATTTATTAGTCTATTGCTGGTTTGCAAATACATGTATATGCAATAAATTGTGTACACAAATCTTGCTTAAGATTTATTTGTACTTAAATAATGCTTCAATAACAAATAACAGTATTATGCAAAATAATTTGTTAATTACTATAACAAATGATTTTTTACCTTAAAGTAAACTTGTCTACATATCTTAACTATTTAAAGCTAAATGACATATTATAGTGAATTCTACAGACAGATATTTCAGCAATATACCCCTGTATCTTTAACTAAATTGAATACAATTCACAAATATGCACAAAACATCTAATTTTGAAAATCAGTACAAAGTACCATAATATAAAATATATATGACTTAAATCCTAACATCAGTGCTAAAAATATTCTAACTCTGCACAAAATAACAAAAAAATGAGCAATGTGAAATTAAATAACAAATTATTTACCTGAACACTGTATTTCAGCATATGAAATACTACCAATAAACTGGACTGTTGAAAGATCAAGATATCAGATCGCAAATATTTTGGCAATGCCTTAGAAGGTTATCATTTCATAAAGAACTCAACAAAAGTAATAACTAAATATCTGTCAATATCATTTTATGGACAAACAGCTTGCAATACATTTGTATAACAATATTTCATCATTGCAATTATTAGCAAAACCTAGAGGATGTTTAAACTAGTTTACTTGCATTTTCAACAGATTTGATCACCAATAATGGGAGGTATACTTTCAACACAGTGACTGAACACGTTTACTCAAACACATCATCATATGTACTGTGACATAAGAAAAAAAAATGAAGACATAAATCAATGAACAGTAATCAGAGACTATACAGTTCACATTAAGCCTGTACAGACCTGAAATAGTGTAGCTAGCTTCAACCAAGCAAGCACTTAGGAAATATCCATTATTATTTAAAATTTTATCATGACAATGAAATGGATGATGGAATGAATCATATTAACATTAACTCATAAAGTATGGCATAATCTAGCCATTCCTTTACAACTTGTTTAACTTAACAAGTCACGTAATGTCATATCTGAGCATGCATTCCCTTCTAATGAGAAATTATTTCTGCGACGTTCATTCTCAAATCTCCTCTGTCTCGCTGCAGCATGATTACCAACTGATCGACGTTGTGGCCTCGGTGGCAGACCAGAAGCTGTACCTGTTACTGCTGGGTTGGATCTTGGATGGTTGCCAAGATACAGATCGGTAAATACCTGTGGATATAAAAAGCAAATAGAGTCAATGAAGATAACTAAAGTTAAACTTAAGGCAGTTTCTTTCCTGAAAGCATATTATCATCAGTTTAAATAACACACTTACAAGAGATCATTTACAGTCATATGGAAACAGCATCCACTTGTGGCAGATACAGTGCTGCCAAACACACACCGAGCCTGTCTGTGTACTACCCTTATAATGCCGAGCATAGACAAGATAGCAACTACTACCATTATTAACAACAGGTATATAATGCCTGAGGCTCGATTGTGCCACCTTCTAAAGCACCATATTATGTTATTGATATACATAAATGTCTTACAATTTATGTAAGAGGTAATGAGGCCAATGTTCTTACAGTTAATCGTTCCAGCAGATTTTCTCCCTCAGCTGGTATAGGACCTGTTCCTAATTGTCCTCTCTCTCTACTCCTATCATGGGCCCTGTCCCTGCTGCTGCTGCGATTTCTTGTTGTGCTGTTACTCTGGGACCAGCCCCTTTCTTTCTGACGTCCTCTTTCTGATGACGAAAGTGGAAAAGGGTAAGAAAAGCCAGACCCAAAAACTAAGGGGTAAGGAAAAATAGGAAAGAAACATGCTATTAGTGAAGTTATTAGGAAAAGCAAGGAAAAAGGATTAAAAACAAAATAAGAAACATAATACCACACATCTTCTAACATGCAGTCAACCCTTGTCAGTATTTAAAGTCATAAATATAATTTCAGACCAATTCAACAATTTTCGTAATTTCACTTCTTCCATGATAAGTCACCTCTCAAATACAAGCACCTAAATGTTCCTTTTGAAATTACCAATAAAAAGGCATGCACTATTAATTCATTTATGACTTTTATAAATCTCAAGATAGTTTAGCAAAGTCAAGAGTGTGAATGACAAGTAAAATAATGGATAAACAATCCCAGTTGTTTTTCGATCTAAAAGTCTTGAAACCAAACTAAAGTTATAAATGCATTTCTATGGTATATAAGGAGTAAATAAGGGGAGAAATTAGAATATGACAAGATTAGAAGGTTATCTGGGATCAATTTCTACAGCATGAATTCTCACAGGGTATTGACACAAAAATTAAAGAACCAATTTTTTTTCGTCAAACCCCTGAGTGAATCACAAAAATCAAATGTCAAAATCACACAATACAACAACTGTTACATCATACTGCAAAGAAAATACTTCATGAATTGATCAATGCTAATTAAAACAAAGTTCAAATCCATTATTACACACAGCAAAGTCACTTATAGCAAATTATTTTTTAACAAAAGCAACACAACACATCTCTGATGGAGACAGGCAATTAAAACAACATACTTCACTACATCTTTTTTGTACATGGAAGATTTGGTGCAAAACCATTGTATGTCAGTTTTCGTTATGCTAAAACAGTTTTGCTCGAAACCAACAACATGTTGAGGCTAATGAAGCTCCTCAAAATCTTACAGAATCAATTATGCTTTTGCATGATACTTGTATGTATGTGTTAGTCTCAACCATTTAAAGTTGTCATGCTCTCTGATAACCCATGTTTACTTAGAATGTCCATCAAAATTCCCCCAACCTACATATCCAGTTCAGTAAGTTTATTCCATCTCAAACGATTCGTCTTTCAGACAACATTCAACACGTCATCAGTGTACACAGGAACTTGAATCAACATATTTATCTTTGTTCGAAGAGCTCAGTCCTATATCAATTATAATTAACTAGATTCTGCACACTTGATAGCGATTCGAGTCACACAGATGGAACAGACTCACTGAACGCGTGTATACTGAATGACGTCATATACTTGTTTATGTGATGATGTCATTAAACATATTTATCGATGACATTTTGAGAGGAAAGGTTTTCCTTATAATTTACGTTTTACAGTTACGTTTGATATTAGCGAGTTGTTAATACATTTAATTTTCAAATATTGATAGATATACGGATAAGTTTAGAAGTAATGATTTTGTGAATCAGGCTACATTTTCGGCTCATTAAATCAATAGCCTAATTACTTTCGCGTCGCTGTTGTCTGTATAAATGAGGTCAAGTTTGGATGTGGATTTTCTCGTTATTTGTCGGGTATGTGATAAATAGAATATTAAATTCGTGTTGATTAGGATTGAATTTATTGAACTCGTTCAATAAAAAGAATATGAAGCTCGCCAGAGGCTCGCTTCATATCATTTTATTCAACTCGTTCAATAAATTCAATACAAAACAACACTCATTCAATATCCTCTATTTAATTCCATAAAATATTTCAGACCAGAAATTATTATTTATAGGCACACAAATATTGAAGGCATTCTGAAGGGCAACCAAAAATCTGTTTGTTTTGCCATGAGACAAAAAATAATGCCAATAGTGTACATTATTCTTGTAGTTCTTTTGCATAATATCAGTGAATTAATATCAAGTTTCTTTATCCCCATAACACTGTACAAATTGCATAAATAAAACTAATACCTCCATTTGCAGCAGGCGCACTAGACACTGACAGTTGCTGGCGTCTCATTTTCGATCTATTTTGTGAAGAATTACTTCCATTGACCATGCTTGAAGTTGGATTAAACATAACGTGGGAGCTAGATTCTCCACCAGTGTCAGCAAAAAGTCTTTGTTCTCTTGGAACATCAGCAATCAATCCACCTAATGACCTTGACATTTGACCTTCAGAGTTGCCACTGACCTCACTTGACCTTACTGAGTCTAGCGCCATCTGCTGAGCAACAGCATCATTGAAAACATTAGGTATTTCACGATACGGCGACAATCGTTCCATATTTGACAACAGTGCTGATGTTGCATCAGGTGTTTGATCAACTTGTTGTGAAAATATTGAACTGCGGTTTTTATGGCGATCTTGATGCACATGATGTTGACTGTGACCTTGAGAATTTTGTAGTTGACCTTCATACTCAGAGTTTGCAGCAACGACTTGATCTAAGGGATCAACGTCACCATTGCCTGAAACAAAAAGATCCTCATATTGCCATAAAACAAATGATTTATAGGAGAGCACAATTAATTTAAGTGATTGGATCAAATACCCAATCTCCCAACAATAATGGTAAATTAATAAAGTATTACATGTAGGCAAATATTGACAAAATGCATCTTAAGATTGCCTTTGATTAAATAAATTAAGGTATTGACCAAAAACTGGAATGTAAAAAATTCACATTTAAAGCACAGTAAATGTACAATTTGGGAAAAGAGAACATGATAACTTCTAATTGATACAGGTTTCCATGATTAAATACTTACCAATATGTTCAGACGTTATTGCTAATGCATTATGATCATAAGAACCATGAGAAGAAGCTAAATGCTCTGTTAAAGCAGCTCCTCTATTTCTAGCATTGTTCAACAAGCGTCCACCTGGCAATCGTGATGCTACATCCATCATCTCACTGAAAATATAAGAGTATTCTCAATGTATTAACAATTACAGAAAACAGGCACAATGTTCGCTTTTTATTCTTTTTTCATTAACTTATTTAGTATACATCAATTTTGAAATTTCTAGACACATTATATTAATCTGATTGCTCCCTTTTTTGCTTAGTTAAATGAAAACTTTTTGTGAAATCGGGGCCCAGTACTTTCACGTAATTCAGGGATTGTGAAGATGGTGAATCAACCTGGCCCAAAGTAGGATTCAAACTTGCAACCTTCACATCAGGGCTCAGGTGGTCTGCCCCTCACCGACTCCCTTATAACGATTAGTTTACAAGCATTCTGTAGATGATGAGTATCAGGTACTGTTGATAATTTCTTTTTCTTTTTTAAATAATTCTGCACAACATCATTTCACTTGCAGATAATTATAAAATGACTAGGCACTTTAAGACAAAATAGGCATCAGTCCAAGTTATAGCTATAAGCAAATTACTAAAAATACGAAGTGTTATAAATCATAACCTGGAGCACAGCAACATACTTATCAGAGATAGAAAACACACATTGAGAACCCTTTGATATCATGTCATAGAAAGAAAGGTCTATACTATCAATAACCAGTACCCTATAGCATCTTAAGTCACTTTGAACGCAAGTACGGAGAACGAAAATTTTACCTTTCAGCACTAACGGCCGTACCGTTGACACCAAAATTATTATTTTGAATCGATGAAAGAATTCTCTGAGTCTCCCTATCTGAGTGATTCTGAGATTGACGTCTTGCTACTGGTGGTTTACCACGAGCATTAGTTCTCGCATTTCCAGGCCCCGACGCTTCCTGTACTCGTGTAATTCCAACACCAGGAATCTCCAAGTTCACAATGCCATTAGCTTGTTGTACAGTATTTGAAGCCCCTTGATTTTTCCTATTAAAATGTCCAAATTTTAAATGTGCCATAAATGATGTGCATTCTAGATTACAAGTTATCAAACAGATCTGTGTCCAAACTCAATTTTGTGATTAAATTTTCCGAGGTAAGTTGTAGTAAGATAATGAAATTGAGCATACAGTGCTTCTGTATGTGTCCTATCTGATCTGCATAGCGACCATTACATGTGACAAAAGTATATATATTTAACCAATAGAAACTAGATTTGAGCATGAAAACTGATCTCAATAGATTGTTTTTTTCAATTCTGCTTATACACTATGATGACACATACCAATGACGTCATTTATCACAAAGATTTTCAATGACACACATTTGTTTCAAACCTTCTCACTTTTATATATACAGACAAAAACATAGTATAATAAACAAAATACATTCATGGACTGTATTGTGCGTGCATATTTTTGTAAGTTTAAAGTAAGTGAATGTCAATTTCAGACATTTTACATGCTGAGTATTTTTATATTCAATAGTCAAATAGCTATAAATAAACTTCCTTGAACAGGAACATTTATGCTGGTTGAATCTCGCAAAATCAGGAAACGTTTTAAAATTGTGAACTTTACTACTGGAACTGCAATACTCTTCTTACCTTTGCTGATTTCTGTTTTCTTTCTCCACTTGATCAGTAAGTCTGTCCCACACTGTCTGACCATCTATAGGACATGTTGATCTGGTATGTAGTAACCATTGATCAATACACTCACGATGAAACTATACAAAGATAATAATCACTTGTAAAGTTATGTATCAGTCTAAAATTTGGAAGCAAAGTATTCTGCCTGAAAACTTAACTAAGGATTTATATTTTTCAAGGAAGTAACATTGTAACAAGCCAGTTTACCAGATCTTTGTTTAATGTGATATCTAAGATATGCCACTGATTTTGTTTCAATAACAATCCCCTCTATCATTACTTAGTGATAGAGAAAAAAATGAATGCATTTGATCTGTATTATGAAGAGTAAAAACTTAAGAGTAAGTTTCATTTAATAACTAAATGCAATCATATGTATCACATAAGAGGTTTACATGGCAACCATCGCCTTTGATGTCATTTTGCAAAACATTACCTTGTGTTTACAACGAGGCAATTTTCTAACCAATTGTCCTAATTGGTAACCATGGAGACAGATTCTGCACTGAACACCTGGTTGTAGTAGAGGTCCATTCTCTCGGATTTTCTCCATTTGGAATGACTGAACAACTTCCTCAGGAATATCACTCCCAATTGCTGCGTTGCCACTGTAAACAAATAGTATAAGGAATTAGCTGAATTACAAAAAATATGATAATATTGAATACAGTGTAACCTCATCATAGCAACACCCTTTGGGGCACCTAAATTGTGGCTGTTTTCAAGAGAGGTTATATTGGGAGTAAATTTATACTACGGGAAAATTGGTTAATCTTGTTGAAGACAGGCTGTTGCTCAAGAGATGTTGCACTATATTTCAGGTACAGCAACATGTGAACACATTCATTAAATAAAGGGTTGCATGTTTTTAAACCTATAGGTCACTGATTAATAGTAATGCCAAAGTCTATTGCAGTACAAAAAGTAACCTATAACAGCGACTGTGTCTTTGATATGCTGATCATCTTCTTAATAAAGTAATATTGTGGGCTGAGCTTATGTCAGTGTTCCTGGGTTAGGAACCAGTAGCAACTTGTTTATCCACAAGTATCTGACAACTCTCCCACATCATCAGCAGAAGCAAACATGTGAACCTTTATAGAAGGAGAATCAGGATATTGGTATGCAGAGGACAGGTGACATGAATGTATTATATTCAATCAAGGACATTATTTACATACCCATCTAGCTGAAGAAGTAAATCGTAATCATTATCTGAGATTTCTCTGTTAACCAAATCATCCATAACCGCTTGAGGTAGTACAGCACCATATGCTCGTCCTGCAGCACGCCATCTTTGATTCCGTTTCTGACAACATAAAAATGTACATGTATATTAATATCATAATTTAAACTTGCACTTCTGACTACAATATAAAATATAAACACAGCATTTTTATTGGATAGGTAAACATATATGTTTGATCGTGAGACTGTACCTATCACTATTATATTCTGTACAAAAATGAAGTACTATTGGTCTGATATTGATCCAATAAAAAAACGATTAAAGTCATTCATTCACATCTTTCTATAAACAAACATTTAAACCAACACTGGTGTAATACAATATCATAGCTCTAATGAAATTGTTGGGAGTTATGAAGTGTTTATATACAGTCTATTGACTCATGATCAGTTAAAGTAAATATATTAACATTACAATATATAATATTAATTAATTCCTAATTATATTACTGAATCTGTACGTTCCCATAAGCTACTAACACCATTGAACTTACTCTTATGGCTAAATGTCCTTAAAGCCAGACATACAATTTTCTGGCCCATCACTTATTTATGATAAAAATGGTTTGAAACAAAATAAAATCCCTTGGTGCCTACAGACAAAACTATATTTCAGTACGAAACAGATAAAATATTGTTAAGGTCAAGGGAAGAGGAAGTTGATGCCAAGATGTAACACTTACATGTCGATACTCAAATGCATGCTGCATATGTATGGGTGTATTAAAACATGCTTGACAGAGATGGAAGTCAGTGCAGGAACTACATCTGAAACAAATAAAATAGAAAATTTACTACTTTAAAATATGTTTACCAGCCTACAAGGCAAATTATACAAGACATACTTCGAAATTTCTATAAAATGTTTACACGCTATACACACATAAAGTATTTTTAGCGTATTTGGTGAGAATATAATTATAATGTCAAAAATGTATAATCTTATGACTGTGGTTTAACAGGTTATACACACTAGCTTTATCCACAAATGCTTGTAGTAATGTTGTGTAAATAGTTAGGCAAAATGTCACCCAACAACGCTGTAATAACCTTGACTACATCGACACTAAATATCAGGAAAATGTTGAATTGTAAAAATGTCTCAATGATTTTATTGGCACTCCAACCTGTAACATTTCCCTTCAATAGGTGATGTTCTACAGCTCTGGCATGTATTCCCTAAATGTCGGTCCATCCTTGCACCCTGAGTTGTACCTTCAGCATTACGATTTTCATACTGTGAGGAATGAATGAACAAAACATTTTTTACAACAAGTAAAAAATAAAACGGCACAATATTACAATAACAAGAAATGGGCAATGCCCCCAAACCAGGTTTAGTACGTAGTTATTTGTAACCAAGGCTCAATTTGTATAATGAATACATGATGATCATCAATGCTGCAAAGGTGCCATAGGTGATACATGCATATACACACTTACACTTGCAACAACTATACACCAAGTTTGATGTCAATACACCTGCGCATAGCAAAGATATTAAGTGGAAACTGATTTTTAAATTTTAGGTGACCTTGACCTTGGACAGAACAAACACAAAAGCAATCCCATGGGAGCTCTCGACATGTTCTTACTATACACCAAGTTTAGGTTCGGTCAGTCAAAGGTCAAGGTCACAGTTACCAAATTTGATGCAAATATGACCAACAAAACTCAAGTTATTCGCCGGAAACCAAATTGAACACTATAAATTTTATAGTAACTGTGACCTTGACCTTTGACTGACCGAACCCAAAAGCATTCCCAAGCGAGCTCTCCACATGTTCTTACTATACACCAAGTTTGATGTCAATATGATTAACGAAACTCAAGTAATTCCCCGGAAACCAAATTTCTATTTTTAGTAACAGTGACCTTGACCTTTGATGGACCAAACCCAAAAGCAATCCCAAGCGAGCTCTCCACATGTTCTTACTATACACCAAGTTTGATGTCAATACGATGAAAGGAACTCAAGTTATTCGCCGGAAACCAAATTTCTATTTTTAGTAACGGTGACCTTGACCTTTGACGGACCGAACCCAAAAGCAATCCCAAGCGAGCTCTCCACATGTTCTTACTATACACCAAGTTTGTTGTCAATTCGATGAACGGAACTCAAGTTATTCGCCGGAAACCACCTGTTTGGCGCCCGCCCGCCCAACGACATACGTTATTCTAATAACCTGGTTTTCGTTGAAAACCTGGTTAAAAATGACTCCAGTGCTCCTCGGCTACCAGCCTGTACTAAACTGTTCTTCTGCAAGCAACCAACAACTTTTCAATCTTAGTCAGATGAGGAGAACAATGACTTTAGGTGTATCACTTTCTGTCACAATGACTTGTTGAACATATATCACCCCACTGGCAGTCAAGCACTCTACATACAGAGCTAGCCAGTATCACTGAACAGTACTAAAAAGAAAAAGAATCATCTGCAATATTTTAAGCAAAGCCTTGATCAAGTGACTCAGAGTGAGCAATGCTGCATGTTCCATTTATGTGTATCTTTTGTATACACAAGTGAACAAGTTAATACTCATAATCATATGTAGTAAGTCATCATTACAAGTAATGTAATGTATGTCATGCACAAAGTATTTATTTTCTACCTTTAACATCTCAAATGGTCCAAAATCTTCTCTGCAGAAGGGACATTTGACAGTTGTATCCCCTTGTGATTTTTGGTGTTCGGCCCACACTTTCATACATTTTATGTGTATGCTGTTACCACAACCAAACCTAAAAAATGAAAAAAAATTATATTATGTATCGATGAATCAATGACCTGTGAGATAGGGCATATAAATGGGCCTTGCATGCAACATGAAGTCTTATAGAAGTAAACATTTCTGCATATCAAAATTATGGTGCCAACAAGACCTTAAAAGATATCTGTATTAATTTATATTGTTTTATTGAATTTTCTATTCATATAGTTGCGAATGATCTAATTCATCCTTCAAATATTCAAATAACAAGTTATACTTGACGACTTAGTACTACATGTATAACTATTTTAATACCAATTGCCTTTTTTAAGATATTTTCTGATGTGCACTTCTACTTCGAACCAATATGTGTTTGGAGTAATCTAGAGTTTAATGATCAAAAAGCAATATTACAAAAACAGAAAAGAATCAATAGAAATGGATAGCACATACTTGCAGTAAGTAACAGGTAAACGCTTAGCCATCAGTTCATCTTGACAGATTGGACATACATCATCATCAGCAATATCTCGTTGAGGTATCACCTCTCTTGCATCGCTGTCTGATGATAGAGGGCGTCGCCATCTAGATACAGCAGTAGGGACCTTTTTACGCATCTGCTGAGTGATACCTCGAAGAATTTCATTTATCTCTCTTTCCACTAAGCCTTTTTGCCATGACACTTGAAAGAATAAATACCGACATTTATCAGATGTAATTAAAAAAGACATCGTTATCTCTCAAAATATTTTATCTTCACACTAATATTTATAAACATACATAAATATAATCAAGACAAAAAACGTAAACAATTACAAAAATATTCAAGCACAAAAAAATTTACTTACTAGAATTGTTCTGTGGAACTCGGAACTTCTTTAATAAAAGCCAGCATATATGTTTACATAGGTCTCTGTCTTTCATGAACTGAGAGCATGTACAACTGTGTGGGTCACCAAGGAAGGCCTTAAATATGACAATTTTAAACAAGTTGAATATGCAATATCATTAATTCGAATAGTAGATATCACAAATTCCAATACCTTATAACTATTTAATCTAGAATTCAGAATCAAGATGGCAATATCTGCACTTAATTCAAATTCAAGATACCAACCAACTAATTACAAACTGGTAATATCTCTGGTTTGAATGTATAAAACATTTTGCATCTACAATAAAATACCATCAGCCAATGTTACATCAATGTCATAGATAAAGTTTCAAAAAAGACTGCATATACAAATTATCAAAGCCTTGAACAGGCTTTAAGTTTTGAGGAAAAGTTTTAAATTATAAGGGTGCTGCCAAAATTTGACCCCAAAGGGGTTGATTTGAACAATTCTGAGAAATTCATTGAAAAAAGCTTCTTCGGTGAATTGTTTTTAAGTGGCTTCAGAGAAGTCATAGACAACAGACAGATAACAGGTAATCAGATAAGTTCGCCTCAGCAAGCTTACAAAATATTATAATAACAAACCTTGCAAGGTTTTGTTTCCCCTTCCTCTTTAAGAAGAAATCCTGTCGGACCAGTCTCACGTAATATATAAATTGTTGCATTCTGTGCTTGTGTCTGTCTCCAAAATACTAAATCATTACAAGTTCTTCTCCATGGTACACTGCGAGCCATCCTATGACAAAATACAAAGGGAAATAAGGCCATTATAAATTAAGTACTAGAATATCATTTATTTTATTCTCTTTTTTTCTAGAACATATTATAATGTACATGTATGTATCTACTGTACGGAGCTGTTGGCTAAAGAAGAAAGCCATAATTAACCATGTTTTATGACTTTAGCAAAAAATACCAAATAACTGATTATCAATTTCTGTGAAAGTCATATTTATATGCATTCCATTGACTTCTATAGAAAATAAGTTGCTGAGCATATTGTCAATGCTGGAACACAGGTTTGATATCAACAGAGCTTGTTTACATGGAAAACTTGCACAGAATCATGGGTACATGCATGTTTTAAGTGGCCGGCCAGTGATTGACATCAGTTTTTTTCAGTTGTTTTTATAGGCGTAATGTTGCTATATTTTCAATGCCAAATTTTTTTCCCAATTTCAATGTAAAAATTCCCAATAATGAATAAATCGGAACAAAAAGTTTTGGAATTTGGTTCAATTTGGCCAAAAATTGACATAAGTTAGAGGCTTTAATCTCTCATACTTATAGGCAGTTTATTTCTATCCCCCATTTCTAAGTTTAATGCGCAAAAAAACCGAATTTGAAGTATATGGGTCGTCTTTCCAAAATGGCCAAAATAAACACTGGACATAGCAGATGAGCAAAAACCTGTGCGCATTTTTTCATCGGACCATTGGCATATAAAAAAAATCCCTAAACAGTAAACATGACAATATGGTCCCAGTACAAATACTTAGAAATGTCTTTACCTGAATATTACTTGATTAGAAAGTAAAAGACACCCACAAATAATCGATAAGACGGCGCAGCGATTTAGAATCCATTTAGCACAAGTGAAACCGTCATTTGAACGGTTTGAACGCCATATTGTTTACAGCCTCGTTTTCATATCGTCAGGCATACTCTACTTCCGTTATCGTATGTATTACGACAAACAAACTTTATTATGCGTCCTTGTTACAGACCGGGATTAACTATCACGCTATATACAGTCTATGAGACTGTAACTAGGTCGACAATATTGCATAATGAGATGTTGTATTGGTGTATATAACAGCTATTTGCAAGAGGCAATCTTAGTATTTTTTCAAATAGTCAAAGTAACATTCTAATACGATAAATATTGATACACATGTAGCCTACTAGCACCTGCTATTGGTAGTAATGTATATAGCTCAAGGTACTCATTAAGTGAGGCTCATCAATGCACATGGACATCACAACTAACGTATACAGGCGCTTTTTGTATGAAAACTAACATAATTGTCACCTGTTAATTCTTTATCCCTACTTTGTCACGTGCTTTAGAAATAGCACGGACATATAAACTTCAGTAGGGCCTACTTCTTGTTTACTAATTTCGTCTACTTATACAGGCGTTGTTATTATTCAGATACTCATGGAATAATCTTATCTTGATGAATGTAATACTGCTTTCCGAACATACTGGCCACTGATAAGGAATCTTGAGATACATAATAGAGTAAGGTGGGGCAAAATGACCTACGAGGTAAAACGCCTACGCGTAAACATTCTGACATCGTTAGATTTACCGTGCGGCGCGATACTCTTTTTGTCACGTCTTACTTCGAAAAATTTAAACATGTATCTTCAAATGTAAGTTTTTAATTGTAAAGTTGCCATGGTTCCTTAAAGAAGTGCGGTGATGCGTTATGCTGTTATCGCGCATTGTCGTGCACCTAACCTTGTATTCAACTAATAGTCTTGCATTGTCTTGTGTTTGTTAGAGAACAGCAAGTTCGGTCTTCCATTCTAGTGCACTCTTTGGCCGGAACTGATTCCCGACTGACGATTTCATGACTTGACTTCTTTGCGCAGAATCATCGTTTAGGGCCTACTAGATCGTACATTTGTAAGAGTCATTGTGCGTAAATTTAGCTAGTTACCAAGTTGTAAACAGTATCTCGGTGGATATTATCCTCGTTTTCAGTATCACGAACAATGATCTTGGAATGAACAATTTCCAAACTCTTATACGTTCCTTTGCTATACGTCTCTTGTCAAACTACATGGCATTTTGGACGAAGTGATCCTTCAAACGTCTAAACATGTAAGATGTTAGATAGAAAAATGGCTCTAATGTATACTTCTATTTCTCTGATTCAATACTACGAAGTGAGGCTCTAGACACCATAAGTTCTTTTTCCAAAAATATCAGGGTATCTTTTTCTCTAGTTGGACTTTTTCTGAATTAAATAAATTCAACTAAGAAACAAGAAACTTAACATTGTGCAACTCAGTTTATGGACACCCTTTCAATTATAACGTAAATAGAATTATCTGCCCTTCGATGACGTCATTAGAGGATAAACAATTACTATAACGGTAATATTTAGAGCGCGAAATGGCGACGTAACCAATTTTTCGGCGATGGAATGAAAGATAAGGTATGTTACAGATGCAATTTGTTTTAGGATGTATTTTGAGATATATAAAAAAACTTATACCTAATGGATTTTGCGAAATTGCTTTAGTTGGATGCTTAATATTTGTTTGTCACATAATTTTGCGACATACTGGGATTTTTTTTCTCACAAACTCAGTCGTTAATATGGACTTGGAAGACCGTATTTTGATGTTAATGTGAAATCGTACGCATGTCTGAAGAAGAACCATACATATTTTTCGTCATTTCAGTCATGGACCGTCATATGAAAGAACATGGATATTAAAGCCAAAGAGACCTCAAAACCACAGATGCGCTACGCCAGATATGGCGCATCGATACAATGTTATCAGCAGACGCACTGCGTAAACCAATATATTTATGTAAAAATAAAATATGAAACTCACTGTCTGGTTAGTTATTCCTACTCACATTAAATATAGATTGTTTATAGTCACTTTTAAAAGAAATCTCTTCTGAAAACGAGACATAGCGCTATAATACATAAATTATTTTTAGACGTCTTTCGTGGCTGGCTGGCCATTTAGTTTCAATGTTTAAACAATTTCTGTGTTGTCGTATGAATTGATAATTGACAGTTATTAATTGCTTTTCTTGTATTTTAATTAATTTGATTGGTGGATGCCTATTGTTTTGCAATTCATAAACCACGCCCTCGGCAGATCAGTTCTACTGGTCACTACTGTAATTGGAAATTGCCCTAGGTGTCAGCTGTACAAACACAAGAGTCATAAACCCCAGGAGATCTTTATTATATGTGTTAATTCATATTGCTATTTCCTGTTTGATAGAATTAGTGCCTTTGATAATTGAAATGATTAGGTCATATCAGTCTGTGATCTCAATTTGTAATAAACACAATGAGATTACAACTGTGTGTCACCCAAAAATATTTATACTTCAAAGATTTAGCCAGCCTCTTCCGACATTTTTGAATGTTAATTCATGTTCAGAATTAAATTGATGCCAAAACCCTTGTCTCACACAGACAATAAAGACATTGATTTGACCTACTTAATTCATATTTTGCACACGCTTGTGCTGGGTACAATAGACGACTTGTGTACACAAAACATGACATGCTGGCGTGATCTACATCATTTGTTTAGTTGATCTTTACACATTTACATGATTATGTAAGCCTTGATTGTTCTTCACAGCAGCCTTTTTAAAATATTTTATTGACATGAAAGTGTATTTTAAGTACAATTAGACTTCGATGAAAATATCAAAAAATGAAGCGGAAAATTACCGACTTGTTTTGAAAAATTCATGAAGCATTAATGCTCTGAAAATTTCTTTAACTGGGATTGTTTGATCACCGTTTATGGAATAACTTTTAATATTAACCACATATTTTTAAGGATTTGTCATCTTAAACGATTGCTTTTTGCATTGGGGTAAGTTAAATATATGGTACTTGTTGTGAAAATCAGAGAATTTATAGGAAACTAACCGCGAGTATGTGAAAAAATTACGCTCCCCGTGTGCAGCGTTAATTCGTTACCTATGATTTTTTGAATGCTGTTAATGCAAAAACTTTACTATATTGTAACCTAATACTTTCTGTATAGCTCTACTTTAACAAATAAAATGTCCGATTTTTACGAAAACATTAATAAATTTGCGCAACGCATAAACTTTGTTGATGCGCAGCGTAAGTAAGCAGCACTGGCCGTTTTGGAAATATTTTTATCCTCGCATTACGTCACGTCCGGTAGGGGGCGCAACTCTTAGGCGACTTAAATCGATTAATTGAAAGGGTAATCGGCGTTCCTGGCTTCCCACAATCAACCGACTATTTATCCGCAATGGTCAGCAATAAAAGGTAAACACTTCTAAATATTAATAGGTACTCGAACACATGTGAAAGTCACTTAAATACCACCTCTATAATAAGACCACCTCAATAATAAGACCACCTCAATAATAAGACCACCTCAAAATTTAAGACCACAGTTTCCAAGTCTATTATCACTGTTTTGCTCTTTATTCAACCTCAATATTAAGACCACCTCAATATTAAGACCAGTTTTCAAGGGTCCCAAGCATGGTCTTATTATTGAGGTTGTACTGTACATTTACAACTGCACCTATGTCAATCAAAGATAAGAGGTCATGCCAGTACATATCTATAAATGTTTATACATGTACATATATGCTTATGCAAATGACCACAAGGTTATTCTGGTTCAATGATTGGCAGTATATAAACGTGTTTTTAAATATACTGAAACACAGCCTGTTGGTTAAATTTTCTGGAATGTGGACAGTAGCGGTGTTTGTATCGACAGTTCTTGTGCTTCCTCAGATATGTACGGGTAAGTGTTGGCGATAGTGATCACGTCACTAAAATGTATCGTTATTTCTTACTGCGCAAATGATATTCGACTTCTCATGAGATGAGCAGCACTTTTAGACACTTTCCATCCATTAACTCCCTCCTTCACTGTTTCACCTCTTTGATTCTCCTAGTTTTGCCTTATGGTCGAACAGGCCATTCCTTGCGCCTCCGTTCTTTTACGTATTTACCATTGAACCTCCTCAAATGCCTTATGTGTTATGGATTGTTGTTTCCCAGAGGTCTGTGTGGGGAAGCTCTGTCTTATCTATTTCGCGTTCACTGTAGCAACTTATTCTCTCTCTTTTACTCATAATTTTAAAGAATGTGATACGATAACAGAATTTACGGCAATTATAACATACTACAAGTTTAAATGTATCAACACTAATAGAAGTAATGACTGCAGTGACGACACTTACTGTAATATCAACTATTGCTCTCTCTAACACTACTTATGCTACCATTGTGTATATTTCCACTATAACAGGAACACAATGCTTGGCTTGCCATGACATTGTAGAGCCAACCGATTGCGGTGTGGTCATCAACTGCGGAATTCATCAGGTAATTCACACTTGCTTAGAAAGTACAGAGAAACCGTGCTGTATATGTTTATTAAAAAAAAATTCTTAGAACTAAATTCAGTTATTATTATTATTATCAAAAGATGACGACGCGTCAGGTTCATGTTGCGTTTCGTTATCACGAAGCTCTGAAATCGTCATGTATTACATGTACTACATGTAATGTATAGACTATGAAATATTGGATTGGATTTATCTTCTCATGAAATTCACCATTTGAGTCACGTTCTCTTCGATAGAACTTTACCACTGCTTCTGTTTTTCGGCTCTGTCGTACTAACATGACTTTGCTATTTGCATATCAGTGTCGTGTAAACCAATCAAATCTACGTTAACCACTAAACCAACTGCTCTTCAACCGAACGACGTTCGTAACCTTGACGCGGATTAACATTTTGATACGGTGTGTGTAACCTTACCTAAATCCACCGAATGTCTGTGAATTTACCGAAATCCATTTTGGATCTGGAGTGACCAGCAATCGTAGCATCTCGGCATTGTTTTATGAACACATCAAATCTTAGCCTTCAAATTGCACCGACCATCTTTTTTCAAGATATTTCTTGTTTTCTCGTATTTCAGCAATGCTATGTAGATACTTATGTGACTGCCAATGGTCATGTGAGGTATAACCTTGGCTGTCGGGATACATTGGTATGTTTTAAATAATCCATACAGGCGTTACTTTGGGTTGCATGTACTTATGCTTTGTGTGAATGCTAAATGTTACGAAATGTACGTTTTTATGTGCTAAATGTAATGTATACGTATTTAATCTAAGTCTTCTGAAACAAAAACAGATATTCATGTATTTGTCTTTAAAAACATTAATCTGATGTTGGGACAATCTAACACCATTGCTACCATTGCTATTAAAAATATGACGGTTAAAGATTTAACGCTCGAATTGTCTTAAGAAAAATAATATTTAAGAACTCGTGACATTTGAGATTAGTCCAAATCATTACAATTTGAACCTAAAAGTGCCATTTATATTATGCTCATATTAAAGCATCTAATTTACGTAACATAAAGAGGAAATATAGAAATAAAGTCACTACTTATCCCATAAAACAAATTACCACAGAAAGTCCCTTGTACAAAAAAGAAATGCTCGATTCAAATAGTAGACATTGTATAATCACCTTTGCACATTCTACAACGTTGGATAGTTACATTGAATATAGACATATACTTTTCACACAAACAATAAAATGTGAACACAAATAATTGATACTTGCAAAAGTGAAATACATGTATATTGTTATTACATTTTTTCCCGAAAGGTTTTCTCTCTAGTACATTGTTAAGTGAAGTTAAATCATGCTAACCAGTCACGTGTTAAAAATATTTAAATTAATTAGTTTCTTGGTTCAAAAGCTTAGTTTCATGTCATTAAATGTTTTATAATGTTCTGTTAAACATTCAATTTCTAATCAATGCACGACTAGTCACTTTTCTTTACTGTACTTAGGTTATTAGGTTAGGGAAGGATGTCTGAATTAAGCGATACTTACAACGGAAGATAAAACAATACCCACCCAGTTTTTCTTCAATTCATGTCTGTGGCGAATGGTTAATATTTGACAGGGTAAGGGATTTAATCGATAAGCAAATGGAGAATTTTACCAAATGTAATGGATCCGATATACAATGTACGACGAATTGATATCAGGGGGTTGACTGTAAAGTATGTTTTGAATCTACAGCAATGTGACCAGTCTGATTTAGCGGATTTTCCTTACTCTTCGGTAGATAAGCGATCATCTGGTATTCTTGTATGCTCGGAATGTTGCCTGGGACCGTTATGTAACAGCGCTGGTTGTGGTCGTCAAGGTAACTTACACTATTCTAAAATAGAATTGAGCCGTTTTCATCCACTTGTCAGCCATATGCCCGGAGTAACATTCAATTATGAACTCGTTTAAAACTGACCCAGTGGCAAAGTCGTAACGGATGTTTTATCAATTTAACCTTGAAAACTGACACTGACCGTTAAATGATGACCCTTCCTCGAGTGAAAATTTTATACTAGTTGAAAACTTATCACCTGTAGTCGGGGGTCATATTTCAACATTGAAAAATTGACTACAATTCAGTCGTATGCAAGTTATTTATATCACCATTCAAATCTCAGTAATCGCCTAGTAGACTCATATCTCCATCCTCGATACTTATGCTATTCATAACATATGTTATGGATAGCCTGGGTACCGAGGATGCACATCTCATAATTAGTAACATATTTGGAATATTCAAGTCTGTAAGTATGTCATATATGCCACAATACTAATCGATGTTTTCTAAGTCAAAAGCCAAGGATAGTGGTCACACATAAATTACAGCCCAGCTGCACATCTTCAGATGCATATTTACTTTATAATTATGCTGACTAGCATTTCTTTACGGGGCGATTGTGATTAAAACATGCCGGTGGAAATCCTTCCCACCCGTTTGTCGAAAATCATCTCCTGTCCAATGTCCTCTGTGTACCCGCCGGTCCCTCCTTCCTTTTATTGCGTTAGTCATTACTTAATGTTAATGTTATTACGCTTAGAAAAAGTTACATACCGTTGGGAAGTTGTAGGGTCGAGCTCGGCTTGCAACATTATTTGTAAAAAAAGTATCCGGCCTGTTTTCGGAAGTCGCGGGTTCTTTCCATGGACACTTGTGGCGTTTCTCTTCTACAGTCGATATCTTTGACATTTGTGTTGAATTCAATAAACCGTTAAAAAGTGATCCTAGACTGATCAAAATGTAACGCTGATCAGTTTTAAACGACTATTTTGATAAAAATTGATATTGAAATTTTGTCCAGGTAAATTTTTCAAATTTGAAAAAAACGACCCTCTAGTCATTTTTGAAACGGGGTCAAAATTTAATGTTACACCGGCATTTTTTACCTTCAAAGCGGCCCTGCATATCGATATTCTGTGTGGCAATCGTCGTTTCAGATCGCATCGCGGGTTATTATCTCTCAATGTCGAGAGGAAGCCTGCAGTTATTGAATAATTGGGTCATATTTTATAATTAAATTAAATGTCGATTGAGCTATTTCTGTTAATAACGGCGGTTGTTTCATTTGTCAGGGTTCTATCGTACTTGTAATCAACATGAGTTTATGAACGCCTCCAAAAGCAAGCGGAGGACATTACTTAAAGCACCTTGAATATTTGGCAAAGAACAAAAACTATTGGTTAAAGAGAAATAAATGATTTAATCTTTTATGATACCATTAAACACAACAAAAAACATATGGATATGTTTTACTGACATATTAATGTTGATATCTTAAATATATAATTGATAGCTTACAGGTGACAATATGTATTTATCAAATTGCTCGATGAAAACATAGTTTGGTTCTTTACACTATAACTTTAAAGCATGTAAAGCAAGTATCCCTCAGATTGGTTCAAATATTGTATTCCCACGCTGAATGTTTTTAAGTCTTTGCCGGGTAATCGTGAGTGACACCACAGTCTTCCTTTGGCTCGTATCAGGAAAAGCTTGTAGATCTTCTGTTATTGTTTCAGGATATTCTGAGTTAAGGGGACCTGTGTGTTACAACTGTCCTGACCAGTTAGAAGTTGATGATTGTGAGACTATTACTGTTTGTGGTCGTGATGAGGTATTGCTATTAAATTGTTTATTTCATTAACTAAAGATATTTATTTATGCTTGTGTCAAATGATTCTTAAGTCTGTAGCCAGTTAGCTGTTAAATCTATATTACCCCAGAATTTTAATAGCAGTTCTAAGGATGTAAGTTGGAAATGGTTATAAGTTGCCTACATGCTCCTAGAAAATATCAAGTTTCCTCTTCCCCTGATAGGATTCATAACCAGTTTAATGTTAGTGTTCTTTTGCCCACTTTCGGTCCATGTCAACTTGTTTTATTAGCTTGTCCTGTAATTGTTTCCAACCCCAAGTTGTCCTCTTCTTCTACGCTCATCAAATGATTGTCGTAATCACCCAGCCCAAAGTTGTCCCCTCCTTCTACGCTCATCAAATGATTGTCGTAATCACCCAGCCCAAAGTTGCCCCCTCCTTCTACGCTCATCAAATGATTGTCGTAATCACCCACCCCAAAGATGTTTGCCCTTACACCTTCTTAATTCTAAGCGTTTTGTTTGTTAATGTTTCCCTGGGATCGATGGGGGGAGGAGCATTGTCGTGTGAATGTGACGTTCCCTGGGATATGTGGGGGAGGAGCATTGTCGTGTGAATGTGACGTTCCCTGGGATCTGTGGGGGAGGAGCATTGTTGTGTGAATGTGACATTCCCTGGGATCGGTGGCGGAGGAGCATTGTTGTGTGAATTATTAAAAAAAATGAATGATGATAAAGTTGTTTCAACAAAAACGTACTGGTTCCGTACTGGACGTCTGGTTTTGCTTGGACATTGTCGTTTTAGTTCTAACAAACCATGAATAGTGTTTCATCAGCTAATTTAAAGTTACCAGCGTATTCAACTAGGATGATAACCGATTGTGCGCGTAAATTCTTTCAGTCTAAAACGCGTGGTTGCATTTCAGTCGATTCCTGTTATATCGACTGCTGTACTGATGATCTGTGCAATTCGAAATGTAATAACTCAAAAGTTGAGTCTACAACTGTTTCTATGACAACAACGCCGACCAATACCGTGCATCATTGTCAGTCAAACCCATGCAACAGTGGCATTTGCGTCGAATATGGGGATACGTACATATGCACCTGTGGCGTCGGTGCATGGGGACGGAATTGTGAAAATGGTGAGTGACTTATCATATCAGTTTGTTGTCTTATCAAGTATATATGCCCCCTATAGCCGCATTTAGAAACAGGAAAACCGTGACCTAGTTTACATTGGACAACCATGTATCAAAGATTGAAGATAGTAGTGTTAAAATCGCGGTGAATATTTTTAACAATTGACATGAATTTTAAATTGAATAAAAGCATAATTCTCGATCCATTACAAAATATGGAACAGTCAGTTTCTTATATCAGCTGATTGTACCTATTTAAATGTCTACTTCACGACTATTCGGTAAAGAGGTAGAGATATTATCGTTTTGAATAGTATGGCTTTGCTTGTTTAAAGCTATTTACTTGACATTGAATGCGATATTTTATAGATTTGCAACTATCACATGATTTGTTTCATTATGAACCAAAATTGTATACATTTAAACTGCAACAATTGCAATGTTTACTTGTAAATGAAATCATTTCACGCAATTTTTGATGATGGTTACCAGTAACTTCTGTTTATTTCTGAAAAAATATATCCATAAAACCAAAGACATTATAAGTTATTAACAAAATTCGTCATATTGACATAATTTCCTTACAGTGCCGACGAGTATCCGTCACTATTCGCACAACAACAATAATTAATGATAAGTAATTCCCATCACGTGATGAGACGTCACCGATTTATGAGTTGAGTTAAGTTTGCGCGGCAATCGTACATCGTACATCAGCATTGAATACCGACCCAGATTGAACCCAGAGCTAGCACTGACATCAACTTTCGAAATGGGTCCGTGGCGAATACATATCTGAAGTCGAATAACGAGCCAGCTGGTACATCGTTATTCGTGTTTTCTAAATATTTGAATACAGACCTTGTAGCGAACACGTACAGAGCTAGCACTGATATCAACATTCGAACATTATCGTGTCTGACCAATTCCGAATGTTGATGTCAGTGCTACCTCTGGGTTCGATTTAAGATATGTATTCAAAATATAAGTAAAATAACGACGTCAGTACTGGCCCTGTATTCAATCTGGGTCGGTATTAATGTTGATGTACGATTGCCGTGCCAACCTCATTCAACTCGATTTATGTGCTCCTGTCAGGAAGATTGTAAACCCACACGATAAACTACGTCAAATTAACCGCTCGATGACATTCACTGTTTTTCGCGTCAAAATTGAATCTTTGAAACTGAATTTGATGAGACAGTTTCGGTACGTGAATAATTGACTTTTTGGGGTATGCTTTTCGAGAAAGATATAAATCACCACCGTATTTCTTCACATCACTTAAACTGAAACATTTAATTAAACAGGTTTGATAACAAATCCACCAGATATGTGCAGCAACAATCCATGTACCCATGGTAACTGCTCAGTTGTATCATCATATTATATCTGTTACTGTGAGACAGGATACTGGGGTAGAAACTGTGAAAATTGTAAGTACGTTAGACGGTTACCATTCTTTCTTAAATTATCTTTATTCTTGGTTTAATTGTTCATTCCTCGCCTTGATCGTTTGATTCAGTGTTAATTGATGTGGGTATAGTTATTGTTTTGCGTCACCGTTCTTGTAAAAACATTGTGGATATTTATGGATAGTTCCTATATCTTATATTTATAAGCGGCATTTTGGACATCTTAATTGCTTAACTTGTATTCAACAAATCATCACAAAACGAGTCATATGTTGTCTTTCGGCTCGTGGTTACCGGCTTTCTTAGCTTGTGCTTTGATCTTTTCCATCCGTTGAATCCCTTTCCCCCTTTTTGTCCCCTTAACTTCTCCATTGTTGTTTTATCAGCCAGTAAGGAAAATTCCTTAGTTTCCCATTCCCATAGATGTTTGCCCTTACAACTCCTCAATTCAAAATGTTTAATGGGATCTGTGTGAGGAGGCATCGTCTTATGTACATTACGTTCACTGTAACAACTTAATTTATCTTTTTTGACATTTAACTATTTGGTTTTTCACCTACAACTGGATCGGGCAACATGTTTTACAAAGGGCGATAAGGGTAAATGAGTGTATGACATGTATGTGCCGCCAAAACAATCGTAATGTATTATTAGAAATGCTTGGTCACTGAATTCGACTTTCTCCAAACATATTTACATGTAAATATCATTTATGTACGATTATACCATTAGCAAAACTTATATAATTCAAGAGTGATGACAACATAATATACGACAGTACCAGTTATTTGGGAGTTTTAAATGTGTATTGAGATCAACCATAGCTAGTTTCACTTTCACAGAATGAAATGGAGTGAAACTCATATGTGTATGATTATCCTAAGGTATATGACTACAAAAAATATGTTTATAAGACGCATGTTATGTAAACAAATTTTGATTTTCTGTAATATGTAACCGTATGCTTGCTTTTATCAGCATTAGCACAATCACCAACGACGGCAATAACACCAACAACAGCGTCCACTGTACCAACTTCAACAGTGTCTACAACACCACAATCAACAATACCGCCCATAACTACAACACAGACACCAACGACAACTTTCACCAATTTCTGCGATCCTAATCCATGTGCAAATGGTGTGTGTCATGCAAACAACTCACGTTACACATGCGTCTGTTCATCGGGATACTTCGGAGACAAATGTGACCACGACGCATGCACGACAAATCCATGTCAAAATGGCGGCACGTGCGTAACACACCATCATCATAAACATTCAAACTCATATTTCACATGCCAGTGTGGCCAACAATATCATGGAAAATTGTGTGATTTATGTGAGTTCGTTTCTCTACTACTCTTATTTACTTACATAACTGCAGAATTATTCATGATTCTACTCTTGCGGACATTTCCAATTTGACCCCTGATATATTGCGTATAAAACAAAAACGTTGGTAAATGTACCTCTGAAAAGTTAATTGACCAGATTTCATGTAAAAAGTTCTCTTCATTTCAACAAATGTAGCAAATATAACAACAACTGTAACAAAATCATTGCAACGAAAATCGCATTATACTAGGGAATGTCAAAAAAGTATACTTAATCAACACATTTATTATTGGGGGTATGACCGCTGCTAGCTTCCATAACACGAACACTTCTTTCTCGCATAGATTTTTTATGTAATAAATACGTCTCTGATGGATGTTGGTGTAACTCACCATTTAAACCCCCAGTATTTTTACTGACAGTTCCAAGGCTGTAATTCGCTGCATGGTTATTATTTCTGTTTGTGTTTTGAATGTATGTTATATTTCCCTTTCCACTGTGCAATTCTGTCACTTAATATAGGGTACAGGTTATTTCCTGCCCAGTTTCGGCCTATTGTTGCTAACTGTCTTGACTTGTCCTGTGATCTTTACATCCATTAATTCACTCCTCCTTCACTGTCCACTTTGATTCTCCTAGCTTTACTTATGGTCTGCCAGGCCATTCCTTGTGCCTCTGTTCCTTACCATATGTACCCTTTAACCTCCTCAAGTGTCATATTTTTTATGGATTGTTGTTTTCCTAGAGGTCTGCATGGGGAGGCACTGTCTTATGCATGTGGCCTTCCCTGTAGCTACTTCTTATCTCTCTTTCATCCCTTAAATGTTCTATAGGATTCAAACTGGGCGATTTAGCAACCAAATAAAGCATTTTTAATGATAACTGGCAAACCAACCTGTTGTTTGGTATCTTGCAGCAATTGAATTCCCCTGTATTACTACAGTATGTGTGGTGAGAAACACAGGCCCATATAATCACTGATCTACCTCCTCGGATGTATCATATTCCTGAAATCTCAAATCTTTCGTCGTCATTATGTTTTTATTACATGTAGTTACGTTATTCAAATATCATATTAATATAACATGTTGCTACGCTAAACATCATCAATATTCCTACGCACGGAAAAAGTATGTATTAGCTATGTTAGTATTGTGTTATTCGTGTACTGTACGCACTGCCTTTCACCGGACATCAGGTAGAATATATTCAATATTCTCCAAATAAAAGTTTGGTTCCTACAAAAAAATCAAGTTTAAATAACTACATTGTATGTCCGAAACTTGATGAAATTATAACATTACACTGTTGCTTTCATAATCACTTTTATTCAGAGTTGAATATGCCACATAAAATTTCAATAGAGGTTTCTGCAGACAAGTGTTTGACCTTGAAAAAGCAATTTCCAAATGTTGTTGTAACAGTATCGGAGATATTTGGTGTTGATTTTAGAGATACAAGTGACAAAATAGTCTTGTGCAATGAAAGATGATGTAACATTATCATAGATGAAAAGTTTACAGACTTTAACCACAAAATATAACGCATTCATTCTTCGACAGAAATTTATACCTTAAATGATGCGAACTAATTTGTTTTCTTCAGTAGTTACAACAACTACTTCTACAACAACAACAACCACTACTGCACCAAACACATGCGTCCCAAATCCATGTGTTCATGGAACCTGTCAACCGGTAAACGTACACAACTTTGTATGTCATTGCGACTCACATATGTACACAGGACATCGCTGTGACCAGCGTAAGTGTACATACTACATTTAAGTACCTGTTTGGCTTATAGATATGGCATAATGCAATGCTAGGCTATTCACTTGACTGTGATGACTATTGAAAAACACGCGTACACGAATGGACGCGTCCAATTGTTCGCCTTGGAATCACATTATCGACACGGTACACATTCTACACAGAATAGTTGTTGTTTGCTTTGGACCGACAAGTTACAAAGACATCTACGAAAGATTGGTGGTGACCTCTTTATTCATCACTTTTTATTCTTAAGAACGTGACATCATGAATCGTTACTTAACAAATTCACGATTTATGCTTCATATTTTGAAATGATCAATAAAAGAGTCAGTACCGATCTTTCTTAGATGTTCTTGTATTGTATCAATTAACCATAACATTGATCACTATTTTAAGCTTCACCATGTCATGATTCCATTCAATATGATTGCACAATAATATAAACTGATTCAGCTACATTCTCGTTTAATTGCATTATTTTCACAATCATTTCTCAATTTGGGTTTTATCACCTAAGTTCGAACGACAACAACAACTACAACAACAACCACTACTACCCCGAGACCAGATCCGTGTGACCCACACCCCTGTGATCACG
The DNA here is from genome assembly GCA_032209605.1 of Mactromeris polynyma. Lineage (NCBI taxonomy): Eukaryota > Metazoa > Mollusca > Bivalvia > Venerida > Mactridae > Mactromeris > Mactromeris polynyma. Next base: position 45,732,885 of record JASFXZ010000002.1, read on the forward strand.
GTACATGCCATCATGCCAAAAATGACTTGGGTTATACATGTCATTGTAACAATCGTTACACTGGAGCACTATGTGATAAAAGTGAGTATGATCACTTGAATGTACTCTGTACATTGCTTGTATATCTGACTCTTAACTTGCTCAGAAAACTGTCGTTATATTCTTCTTATTCAATAAGGGCACTCTTGGATCTTGTTTCCGAAATTGACGGTAATTATTGCAATTGATGCATTATTGAATTTTAATTACTCACAAGTATCGGAAAAAACATAAGTCAAAATTAAGTACTGTAAACCAAATATTTGCATATTTGACAAGCAAAATTTAATGCGGTTAAACGACCATTTTATTATTTTGCTGGTGTTAAGGTGTCACAACAACATCAGCAACAACAACAACAACAACTACTACTACTACAACTACACCACCTGCTTCCTGTCTTAAGTATCACTGCGAACATGGCGGCCACTGCAGAGTACAAGATAATCAAGCCGTGTGTTTATGTACGCCAGACCATGTTGGACAGCATTGTGAACGTTTTTGAAAACATTTTATCTATCATGTCTTATATATGTGGCGTTCCCTGTAGCAACTTATTCTCTCTCTTTTATGGTATATATGTATACCGATCTATATTTCCCTATTAGCTATACATAATGCATATTTTATTCGTTGTCTGGACGATAACATGGTAAAACGCATAGGTAAAACATATGAACACATAAGTCACAAAAGGACACTTATATATGTATGTAAGATGTTATACATAAGAAAAATGCACGAAACGTCTATAAGCAGTATAGAATTGTATGTGTTTGTGAATATATAGATATTTTTATTTAGAAAAACACAATGAGCGCATCATTCTACATATTTAAATACAATACAATATATACAAAATACTACCCTCCTTTAGCATCGGGCGCTGAATGTAACGGTAGTGGAATCAAAGCGCTGCATGGGATCGTACATAACAGGATACAAGGAAGAAATATCAATATGAATGTAAAACAAAATATCCTCAACAGGCTGAAAAATCATGGTCATTGTTAGATTTTAGATAAGTTGTGCAACTTTGTCAGCTGATAATTTGTTTGAGTTATCACTGTTCGAGACTACACTTTTGAATAACTTCCAACATTCTTTTGCATTTGAATATCTAACCTTTTCTACCTTTTGTCTGATCTACATGCTATATGAATTTCTTTTTAATAGTTTTCTTATACTCGCCGTATTCTGTCTTGTCTCTTCACATTTGTCGTTAAGCTTCTTTAAAATTATACACGTTTTTGTCAATCATCGTACAAATGATTACCTTTCTTACTTTCGTAAAAACAGGATTGTTTGCATTGACTTTCAATAGTTTCTTTAAAATGAAGGTGTACATGCATCGTCAATAATGACATAACATTCGAATCAATATCATCATTTGAATCTGCAATATTTATATCATTACTCAACATCTGTAATTTTGCACTGACTCCTTCACCTCCTAAGGCTTCGTAAAGTGACTTTTCTCACCCTTCCATTTATATTATGTGGTCATGTATACTATGATTGTCATTTTGCTTGAGTTGTATTTCCGTTGTGCTTGTTACAGATGTTGAGCCAATAGCGTACAAGTTATCAACACAATGATCTGATAAAATAAGTGGTTATTTAACAACAAACGAAGTAATATATTCGAAAAAAGTCGTTTATACACAATACCATATCAACTACACTACTACCCGTACCGGTAACAGAAGAGTATATCTTCCGATATCCTTATCATGCATAGTTCTACCATTTACAATCCGCAATCCAGTAAATTTACAAAAGATACCAACATAGTTGTTCATTTATCTTGACTTTTTCTAGTAACTCAGTATCTTGTACATACTCGTTTGGTAATAAGTCAGCATGGAACATATACTCATAAACGCGTGTTTAGATCTCCATCTATTAAACAAATACAGTAACTTTCATAAGTATTTTCAAATTAATCAGAAATCCCTGCACATACAACAAACAGTATTTAACACACCTGTTCCCCCAACGCTGTCATACTTATGTGTGGTTTCCAGGTCTGCGTCACTACGGTAATCATTCTCGTCGCTTGTCTCCGACAGATTGTTGAATTATCTTCTGTTCAGTTTTACTTTGCCCTTCGTTCTATCACTATCACTTGCTTTTGACTGCACTCTTGTTTTTCAATCCCATTTGATTAAATTTTGGATTAGATAAACACGTGTGCTACTCTTTGCATGTGTAGAACTTTCTTTCTTGGATTTTGGGCGTTCTTTGCTTTGGAATTTGTGCGGACTCTCGTATCGGACATTTCGTTACTCGTTTTGCTTGGATAACGCGGCACTGGTAAGACATTTGTTTGTTGTTCTGACGTTTGTTTACATATGAAGGGGCGTTGTATTTAGTTGCTCGCCGTATTATGGAATATTTTTCGCGGGGTGTCTGTGTGTGGAGGCATTGTCTTGTGTATCTGGCGTTCCCTGTAGCAACTTAATCTCTCAAATTAATTGTCGTCCTTCGTTAGCTATCGTATCGAGATTATACATTCGCTCCCTTAATAGCTTCTCATTTTCCATTTCCAGTCCCTTGATTCCATGTATGTAACTGTATGCCATTCTGATAACATGTCTCTTACTAACTTGCCATCAACAACAAATAAGCCGGGCATATCATCGGCATTTTGATCTTTGTTTCACGAGCCTTACACCCCCCCCCCCCCAGCACTGAACGTAGTTCCCTTAAATTTGTAAGATTTTTCATTTCAATGTCTGTGTCTATGTAGTTAGAGAATCGTACTTTTATCGGCCGTTTTAGATCTACTTCTAGCCTCTATATCTATAGAACGGTACGATAGTCTTTAATGTACTTAATGTATTAATTTGTTGATAACAAAGTTTCTCTAATGTTTGTATTCTCTGATTTCTGACCACGTAGCCTTTTATTTACATATCGATCATGTTTACACTCGTGTTGTCTCTGTCAAACATTATACAAAGCCTTAGAAATTCTATCATCTGATCAAAGATACAAACAGGCTGTTCATCAGTGTTTAAATATGCGAACGATTCTATCTCTATACTACCTCTACTGCTTTTCTTTCGCTTGCGATATTGGCTCTTCCTCGCACCACCAATTACGTTCACGCGTTTCAAAACGGTTATTTGTTGTCACTGAATAGTCTGTTATAATGGCTTTTTCAATATCGGTGTCATCCATGGAGCACTTGCTGTCTTTGCAGTCTCACCACTGTTCGTCATAATAGTATTTAACTCAATTGTTTGATACATATCAGTTGTACGGGTTTTTAACTGTATACAATTTACACCACTTGACCACCATTGACCGCAATGTAATATTTATATACATTTTATATATATGCAGATACTCGACAATGTGAGCCTAACAACAACATACACAAGTTCACCATTCCACACAATCTACTTACGTCACATTTATCGTGAGTATTTTTATCTCACTGCTTCAAAGATTGTTCAGTACTTCTCTACTAGATTGTTCTAGTATTCAAACATCGTTGTTGAATTGTGCGTTAACATTTGTATACTCACTATTTATCAATTTAAAGTGCAAATAATGTCGCCAGCCAGCCCATTAAATTTTATCTGCGTAAAACTGCAGTATTGCCAATCAATGTAGAACAGAGTTTGCTGACTTCCGTTCAAATATACAAATGTAATGACCCTGCATTATGTTCATTACAGTCGCCGTACATAATTTATTTCTTTCAAACAGTTTTCATAGAGGATAACTCTGGAGAACCAAACTAATTTATGATGAAAATTAATTGTAGGAACCTGATTTGATGGTCAACTGAAGGTTAAGCAAGTGATTTGTACGTGTAATACTTGCAATGTATGTACTCCTGTTTCTCATCGCGTTATAGTTTGTCAGAATAATGTGATTTACAAAGTGCATTATTCATGCTTAACTCAAAACTTACGTTCATATTTGGACTTATACTTATTGTTTTCTCTTAAAGACCAATTCTAAAATAGTGGTTTTAAAGACACTTAAAAAGACTTGTTCGCGACTTGGGTTTTACGTGCGGTATGCATTATGTGTAAATAATTGTTGATTTTTAAATAATGTAAGTTTCATGAAACCAGTCGGTAATAACCAATATACTTACGATATTAAGTCGCCAGCAACAGTCATGAAATACACCGGATGAGTTGGACATCTCCTAGAAATTTGATGACACAGTCTTTTCAGGCTTGCCTCCAGCTTCGCCGCTGCTGTCGTGTTTGACCCGCACAACTTGGTCAAGTCGTTGGCTAAATCCACTGTTAGTTGTTCCCAGTGGTCAGGGTTGATATAAGATACATTCAGTGAGGTTTTCAGGGTGTCTTTAAAACGTTTCATATAACCTCTGTAAGATCGCTGTCCTTGCTGAAGCTCGCCATAGAAGAGTTGCTTTGAATGCTTATGGTCTGGCATGCGCTAGCATGTCCTGCCAATCATAGCTAGGCTTACATCAATATCGTGTAAATGCTTAGGAGATCTGGTGGGGCCAGTACTTCAGTACCTGTAACCTTATCCTTCCACATGATAATGAGGATTGTCTTGAGAATTGTAGTGTGGAAGTGGTTCAACTTCATGGCTAGGCGTTGGCACACTGTTCATGTTTCACATGCATAGATGAGTGTGGAGAATCATAACTGCCATGTAAGCGTTCAGTTTGGTCTGGATGCTGATACCTCTTCTATTCTAGACATTAACATACAGTCTGCCGAATCTGTAACAGTGTGATGCTAAGGTGTGTGAAGCGGTTGACCAGGTTTAGTTTCTGGCTGTGGCGGTGATGTTTGGCTCGATATAAGGCCTTTCAGGGCCCGGCTGATAACGGTCTTCAGTTTTCTTTGTGCTGATGGTATAAGCAAATCACTTACTGGGTCAACGTTATGGGACAGTCATCGACAAAGAAGAAGTCTCTGATGGTATATGTCGTAACATTGGTTTCGCCTGAAGCCTCCTGATATAGGACCGTTTTCCATTATGATACGTAATACTAACAAACAGTATCAGCAGTTTCTATTTTTCATCATATTGTTAAAGACAGAGGTAATACATATTTTGATATAACAAAGAAATTGTGTTTTTAACAGTTCATTTATCACATAATGCATGCATGATGCCTATGACGTTCGTTCTCCTGCCGGTGTAGCGATTTCAGACTATCCCCGTATTATGGCACCTTGAAATCGAGCTCAGATGAAATTGATTTCAAATTAACAAGTTATTGTAAAGGTGACGCAACCCATTACAAGTTCAGATTACTCTATGTTTTGTTTATTTGAATCATTTTAGCTCTGCTGGCTAAAGGGCAGAGAGCTTATATCATGGCGAAAGTCTAGTGTGGGTGTGTGCCATTTTAAAGACTTCATCTCCTATTTTAATCGCTGGGCAAAGTTTGACTACACTTCACAGGAACGTTCCCTTGGTGTTTCTCTTTCAAACAATAACAACAGAAACAACTACAACGACGTAAAGGGCTAGAACGCCAAGGTCAGCAAGAACAAAGACAACAACAACGAAAACAGCAGTAATGACAGAATCGTAATAGCGATGGCGCACAATTATGTTGTCCTCGTTTTTATTAAGTATTCGTATTTAAGTGGTTCAATAAAACTAACGATGACCTTGATACAGGTTATTTACATATTGCAAAGACGCGCCAATAATATTTTAAGAAAACAATATACCATTTCCTGAATTGAGGGAAATGACTTTGGGAAACTGTTTGTTTAATAGAAGGTCACTTTGATCTTGACCTTTGACCAACAGCGATTAAATTCAATAAGGGTTCGAGCGAAGGTCAACTTAACGTACTGACCTCAAAATTAATATGGGTCCTCTACTAGTCATGACCAGCAGGCTTATGGTGTGTTCTTGAGTTATTGAGAGGTAACCGTTGTGTTAAGCAACGTGATATTGACCTTAACTTTCGGTCTACTTACCGCAAAAGCAGTAAGGGCCATCTACGTTTCATGTCCGATTGGAATATTAAGTTTGAGAACCATATACCCGCAAGTTGTCGAGTTCTTAAACATTCAATCGCTATGTACCATATATAGTAAACAATAATTAAGTATAAAGGCGCATAACTCCCGCAATCTGACTCAAACTGGGTCGCATTCCCCAAAGTTGATACAAATACTTCAAAAACGTCATAGTTATGACTCCGCACGGACCGCCGGACGGACAGCCTAAAAGTTAGAATATTGACTTAATTGAGATACTCCGTGAAATGTTTGTTTTATTTTGAGACACAATTATAAACGGTATGTATAAATATTAAATGAAAGTTAATGCATTTAATAAACATTCATGTGAAGAGTCTTCGAGTTATTTGTACTGTGTTTTAAGCTTGAAATGTGGAGATTAGTATGAAATTCAATTTAAATTGCATGAAATCTAAATCGACTCATGAACTGAGTATGTTCACAGAATAAAAAGAAATGACTTCTGCTGAATCACGTATTACTACATGTCTATCGAGAAAACAATTTAAACGTATTTTGCATACCCGATGCGGTATTCATATCTTAAGTCATCATCCGTGTTTGTATATCGTGTCCCTCTTGATTTTGTCATATTTGACATGTATATTGTTGACATCTCCTTTAACATTAAGGGTGTCTGTGTCCTGTAGGTAGCATTTCTTGCTCCACATCTTCTTCATTGAATTGCGAGGTATTTCTGTATGTTTGTTTTGTTTTCTTTGCATGTAGACTTGTTGAAGAAAAAATGAATCATGGAAATGCGCTCAAGTATTGCCGGACGCATTGTTTGGGAAATTTAGTGCAAATCAGGTCATTTGAAAAGTATCAGTTTCTTCAGAATATTCTTGTGAAAGCTGACGGTAAGGCCGCTGTATTACATTATCTTCGTAACATGTGTGATTCACCTAGTATTTTATGTTAAAATATCCAGTTCAAAATTACATCGACTAATGAATGACATATAAAAGTCATAGAACTGTTTCGTCTTTTTTACATAATTATTTTCTTTGCTCTTTATATGTCGAAATATCCTTTGCAAAAAATGATATCTCAGTAGTAATTACTTTTTCATCTTTGTGTTACATTTTCAGCGCATACAATCTTCTGGGTAGATGGGAGATGGAACGATCAGCACACACACTGGGAAACATCCGACGGTGATCGAATGACAGAACGTAGCGATGCATGGAATGACATAAGTAGTTGGGGAACTGATGGACATTGTGCCCGCTTAAAACTGTCCTCTCACTACCTCTTGGATGACAAAACTTGCAATTATCACTATGGTTTGATTTGTGAATATGATTTATAACAACAATCATACTTGTTGATATCTTTGTTCATAACGGAGTTATTATACATATAATTTTGGATGGTTCCTTTTTCTTAATAGACACAACTCCATAAAATATATAATGATATGTATACACCTGTGACACAGTATAGAAACACGCGTGGGGTATATAATTATACATACATGTAGTTCGTCACTCGTGGTCAAGTGCATCAGCCTGCACAGCGGAAGGTCGAACGTTTGAATCCCGGTAGATGTTCGTTCCGATATGGCCGATTGATGAGTCACCAGCAAGTTAAATAATGGTTACTGTTTGTTTACTTGCCTTGATCCTATCATAAAAGGATAGAAGTCGGTTAGTTAAGTTAATTTTCTCAGAAACAAGGCATCTCACGAATCAAAATTGATAAGCAATTTGAATAAATATGACTCGGAAATAAATTAACACTTTACCATCACACATGTGATATAATATATACCATTGTTACATACACATGTGATACCCTATACACCATTGTTACAAACACTTTGGATAGATTATATACCATTAGTACATACTATAGTTACATACACGTCTGATACAGTACACACTATTGTTACATACACATGTGATACTGTACACATCATTGTTACATACATGTGTGATACAGTACATACCATTGTTATATACAAGTGTGATACAGTACATACCATTGTTACATACACGTGTGATACAGTACATACCATTGTTACATACACGTGTGATACAGTACATACCATTGTTACATACATGTGTGATACAGTGTATACCATAGTTACATACACGTGTGATGCAGTACACACCGTTGTTACATACATGTCTGATACCGTGTATACCATAGTTACATACACGTGTGATGCAGTACCCACCATTGTTACATACATGTCTGATACAGTGTATACCATAGTTACATACACGTGTGATGCAGTACACACCGTTGTTACATACATGTGTGATACAGTGTATACCATAGTTACATACACGTGTGATGCAGTACCCACCGTTGTTACATACATGGCTGATACAGTGTATACCATAGTTACATACACGTGTGATGCAGTACACACCGTTGTTACATACATGTGTGATACAGTGTATACCATAGTTACATACACGTGTGATGCAGTACATATCATTGTTACATACATGTCTGATACAGTGTATACCATAGTTACATACACGTGAGATGCAGTACATATCATTGTTACATACATGTCTGATACAGTGTATACCATAGTTACATACACGTGTGATGCAGTACCCACCGTTGTTACATACATGTCTGATACAGTGTATACCATAGTTACATACACGTGTGATACAGTGTATACCATAGTTACATACACGTGTGATGCAGTACATATCATTGTTACATACATGTCTGATACAGTGTATACCATAGTTACATACACGTGAGATGCAGTACATATCATTGTTACATACATGTCTGATACAGTGTATACCATAGTTACATACACGTGTGATGCAGTACCCACCGTTGTTACATACATGTCTGATACAGTGTATACCATAGTTACATACACGTGTGATGCAGTACCCACCGTTGTTACATACATGTGTGATACAGTGTATACCATAGTTACATACACGTGTGATGCAGTACACACCGTTGTTACATACATGTCTGATACAGTGTATACCATAGTTACATACACGTGTGATGCAGTACACACCGTTGTTACATACATGTCTGATACAGAGTATACCATAGTTACATACACGTGTGATGCAGTACCCACCGTTGTTACATACATGTCTGATATAGTGTATACCATAGTTACATACACGTGTGATGCAGTACACACCGTTGTTACATACATGTCTGATACAGTGTATACCATAGTTACATACACGTGTGATGCAGTACACACCGTTGTTACATACATGTCTGATACAGTGTATACCATAGTTACATACATGTCTGATACAGTGTATACCATAGTTACATACATGTCTGATACAGTGTATACCATAGTTACATACATGTCTGATATAGTGTATACCATAGTTACATACACGTGTGATGCAGTACACACCGTTGTTACATACATGTCTGATACAGTGTATACCATAGTTACATACACGTGTGATGCAGTACACACCGTTGTTACATACATGTCTGATACAGTGTATACCATAGTTACATACACGTGTGATGCGGTACCCACCGTTGTTACATACATGTGTGATACAGTGTATACCATAGTTACATACACGTGTGATGCAGTACACACCGTTGTTACATACATGTCTGATACAGTGTATACCATAGTTACATACACGTGTGATGCAGTACACACCGTTGTTACATACATGTGTGATAAGGTGTATACCATAGTTACATACACGTGTGATGCAGTACCCACCGTTGTTACATACATGTCTGATACAGTGTATACCATAGTTACATACACGTGAGGTACAGTGCTTACTATTGTTATACAGTAAAAACCATTGTTACATTCACGTTTGATACAGTACATACCATTATTACACACACGTGTAATACAGTACATACCATTATTACGTCACTGCACCGCTTCAACGTGTTTAGATACACGTGACCTCGAACATAATCTTCACTCCAATACGAACTACGATTTTTTTAATAAATACTACCAAATGATCCTTTTATTCTTACACACAAATCAGAACATCTTTTCTAATTTGACATTGTCTGAATTAAATAAGCTCAACTGAGACACAAAGGCTGCTTACCATCTCCAACTCATGTTTGGGCATGACTATAGGCACTATCTCTTACAATACTTTCTTTCGTTCGCGATGATCGGAAATATGGTCCCTTATAAGCTGAAGTTGAACTTCAGAAGTCGAAGTTCTGAAGGTACATAATATATATATCCTGCTCTAGAGAGCTGCTGATTGTTGGAGGGGAATAAAATCATTTTAGACAACACCATGTGAGTCTTTTTGATTATACCATACTTATTTCACCAGTCACCATCATCACGAGGACAATAAACTATTCCATATATTGTATAAGAATAAAATGTTTTATTGCAGATAGGGGCGATGTTTTAATACGGCTTTCAAGTCAAACGAATGATTAGGTACTCTTTGACCAGCCTCCAAGATTGTATGTAATGCCTAGTTCGACTAGCCGTCGTGGTAATAGCGCGCGAACCTTATACATATCCTAGTCAAACGTGCAAGCAATTTACTGTTATTTCAACCTTAACAGTTAGTCCTTGTTACATATTCCTAAGTTACTCCCTGTCTTCCCATGGCCAGTGGCTTTCTTGGCTTGTCCTTTGGTGTATTCCATCTATTCAATCTCTTTCCTCTTTGTTGTATCCTTGGTCGTTTTTGAGTCAGCCAGACAAGTCCATGATTCCCCATTCGCATGCTGTTTAACCTTGCACCCCTCAATGGCGTTTCGTGGGCTGTTGTTTGCCTGAAGTATGTGTGGGGAGGCATTTTCGTGTGTATGTGGCGTTCCCTGTAACAACTTGTCAAATGCCATTCATTCCACAATATCGTGTCACCCTGAAATACAAGTGTTGGACCATAGTCTAGTTTGACAGAAAATACAACGTAAATATTATTTATGATTTAATGGCAAAGTAGATAAAACGCTTTATGCATTCCTGATCAATAATTACCGATCCATGTTAGATATTCGCAATTATAATCTACTCAAAACTAACACGGGTTCATTTATGGTTATAGTTCGGTTCATAAATTAGTGTATACTTTATATATATAGAAGTCTGTTACAAATATTTATGACCTGATGCTATATACCGTTTAACTGAATCATGTAAGGGGTCATACGGCGATATGTCAGTAATCTATATTTGAGGTTTTATGAAGTGCACATCCGGGCATTTAAGGAAGACAACAGACGACAGAACGTGACGATTATCATTTATCCTAAGCATGAACAAGCAGTGGTTTCCATGTGCATTATATAATGATTAGATATCATCTTGCCAATACAGTCATTAGTAAATAGACAAACGTGGTGCAGTTGCCAATTATAAAAAGGTTATAAAACCCAACACGTTCTGACCTTTACGAAAACGGTACAAAAATCTATATGTTTGCACCTTAACCAAATGTACAAGTATTATACAGACATCAGTGTGATTGCATCCTGACTGTTACAAATAATGTGTTGATCAAATATTGACACCAAGAGAAACCAAACGAGAGATTGAAACTACAAAAATGTTCTAAATGTATCGAGGACACAAAATTTGCGTGACCTATGAATAACGCAATCTAAGAGTCATAGAAGAACCACAAAGATGTAATGATTATTAATATGAAAAAAACATATTTAAAAGTCGACATGAAGCTATACACGAAGTGGCAGAACAGTTGTATCAGCAAATATATTGTACACAAAATATTGTTCGAGAATTTATACATGATAACAATGTATAGGCTATAGAGGACACGTCTATGACTTATACAAACAAATGGTCCGTCGGATTGCGACTTCGAACGAGCTTCTGTATGGGAAAAGAGAGACAAAATTCGTCGCTTAATTAATTACAGTAGACGAGACATTGCTGCATCTCAGCCTGAATGTAATCTAGAGTGCAATCTAAACTCATTTTGAACATGCGTTTTATTAGCCTCCATTTGTGACCGAATTCGTTCTATTTCACCCATCTTGGTGCAACTGATTTTTGTCTATTTTCAATATAACCGTTACTTTATAAGACGAATCGCTTACTAATATTGCATTCCTTGTTTTCCACAATCAGCTGACTATTTATCCGCACGAGTCAGCAATGACGGCTGCAATTTACTACATACGAGGGTCGTGCAAAATGTTCTGTCACTAATGGGCTTCCGTAGTTTTATCCCAGGTATGTTTTAAAAACGCTTCATTGCACTTGAATGGTGTGTCCAATAGCTAACGATGTCCGTTTATTTTGTGCAAATTGCTTTTCAAATGTTATTTAAAATTATTTCAAATTGAAATACATGCAGTCATATACACTGACCAATTTACTTTTCACATTGTAAAATGGACGAAAAGAGTGAAATTCTTAGCTATATTAAATGCCGCATTAGGCTTGATATAGATATTTGATGAATTGTGTGGTATATATGGACAGGCCATTTCAATGCGCACAGTTTTTAGGTGGGTTAAAGCTTTTAAAGCTGGGAAATTATCTGTCGAAGATGATACCCGTTCTGGTAGGCCTAAAACCTCAGTTACCAAGGCAAACATCACTGCTGTAAAAGTTGTGGTCGAACAGGATGCGCGAATATCGGTGAAAGATATAGCCTTGTCCATCTGGTCATACAGTTACTGGACGATTCTACAAGAACTCTGTACTGAAGAAAGTGAAAGAGTTTTACAATAAGAAACGTCCAAGCAAAGGATGGTCAGGAGTCCATCTTATACACGACAACGCCTCCTCTCACAAGTGCGAGGTTGTTAAGTCTTTTTTGGCTTCTGAAAAGGTGGAAGTTGTAAACCATCCGCCTTATTCACCTGACCTGAGCCCCTGTGACTTGTTATTTCCAAGGCTTAAGAAAATGCTTTCTGGAAGGAAATATAAGTCCAGAAGTTCTCTTGGCAGTGCCATTTATCAGTGTCACCAACAGATACCAAAAGAAGACTATTTATCTGCTTTTCGCGATTGGATAAAAAGGTTACAAAAATGTGTTTCGGTAAAGGGGGAATACTTTGAAGGTTAGTAATAAAAATAATGTTGATAAAACGTAGCACTTAAGAAATCTGAACCCAATGGCAGAACTTTTTGCATGACCCTCGTATTAATGTGTATAGTTGAACGTATTTGAAAATGTCTTCCAGTACTTTGAAGCCACTTATAAATAAAAACAGTGTCAATCAAAGATAAGAGATAATTATTTTTCCAAATATGTGCATTTATCTAATTATACCTACTTTCACTAACACTACAATGACCTTAACACGACTATTCTGATTTGATAAATTGCTGTAAACGTGCTTCTATACTTACTATAACACTGTCCGTGGATTAGATTAGTTGCAATGTGGAAGGTAGCGCTGTTTGTGTTAACAGTTCTTGTGCTTCTCCAGATCTGTATGGGTAAGTGTTGGCGATATTTGACCACGACACTTAAAATGTATGTATCGTTAATTCTTACTGTGTACAGTAAAACCTCACCCAAAATCCACCTGACTAATAAAACCACCTCGATATTAAGAACACACTTTTCAATTACATTTTCTCTGTTTTGCTCTTTATTAAATTGAATATTAAGACTACACCAATAAGAAGACAAGTGTTCAAGGGGCCCAATGGTGGTCTTATTATTGAGGTTTTACTGTAGATGACATTTGAATTCTCATGAGATGAACAGCAAATCTAGACAGGTTATTTGCTAATAATTAAAATATGTGATGAGATAACAACAAAAAAGTTGATAATTCGAACAAAATACTATCTTACGTGATGGTACTGAAAGCAGCTATAATGACAACTATTTCTGACTAACACTACTTATGATAATATTGTGAATATTTCTCACTAACACCACTAATGATAACATTGTGTATATTGCACTCTAACACTACATTTGATAACATTGTGTGTATTTCACTCTAACACTACTTATGATAACATTGTGTATATTGCACTCTAACACTACTTATGATAACATTGTGTATATTGCACTCTAACACTACCTTTGATAACATTGTGTGCATTTCACTCTAACACTACTTATGATAATATTGTGTATATTTCACTCTAACACTACTTATGATAATATTGTGTATATTTCACTCTAACACTGCCTTTGATAACATTGTGTATATTTCACTCTAACACTACTTATGATAATATTGTGTATATTTCACTCTAACACTGCCTTTGATAACATTGTGTATATTTCACTCTAACACTACTTATGATAATATTGTGTATATTTCACTCTAACACTACTTATGATAACATTGTGTATATTTCACTCTAACACTACATTTGATAACATTGTGTGTATTTCACTCTAACACTACTTATGATAACATTGTGTATATTGCACTCTAACACTACTTATGATAACATTGTGTATATTGCACTCTAACACTACCTTTGATAACATTGTGTGCATTTCACTCTAACACTACTTATGATAATATTGTGTATATTTCACTCTAACACTACTTATGATAATATTGTGTATATTTCACTCTAACACTGCCTTTGATAACATTGTGTATATTTCACTCTAACACTACTTATGATAATATTGTGTATATTTCACTCTAACACTGCCTTTGATAACATTGTGTATATTTCACTCTAACACTACTTATGATAATATTGTGTATATTTCACTCTAACACTACTTATGATAACATTGTGTATATTTCACTCTAACACTACTTATGATTACATTGTGTATATTTCACTCTAACATTACTTATGATAACATTGTGTATATTTCACTATAATACTACTTATGATAACATTGTGTATATTTCACTCTAACACTACTTATGATAACATTGTATATATTTCACTCTAACACTACTTATGATAACATTGTGTATATTTCACTCTAACACTACTTATGATAACATTTTTCTCACTAATAGGAACACAATGTTTGGCTTGTCATGACTTTGTAGAACCAACCGATTGTGGTACCGTCATCAACTGTGGAATTCATCAGGTAATTCACTCACACGTTTAGAAATTACAGAGAAACTGTGCTTTATATGTATATTTAATACTACTATTCTTTGAAATAAATTCAGTTGATATTTAAAAAAATGAGAACGTATCAGGTAAACATTGCCTTTCATTATCAGGAAGCTCTGAAACCGTCATGTCATACAACATGTACAAGAAATGTATACACACTTAAAATTGAATTTGATTAATCTTCTCATGAAATGGATCTTTTATACATATTTACTTTAATACAAGACTGAGCATAAATCCACGACTGCTTCTGTTTTCCTCGTATTTCAGCAATGCTATGTAGATAATTATGTGACTACCAATGGTCATGTGAGGTTTAACCTCGGCTGTCGGGATACATTGGTATGTTTAACTATTCTGTATTGCATAATCTTTAACTTTGTGGGAATTCTAAATGACACAATAAATGCTAAATATAATGCTCAATGTATACCTGTTTCATCTTAGTCATCAGACGTCCGTGTCTCAAAAAGAAGGACGAATATTCATATATATGTGACTTAATTCTCCTCCTAAGTTGTCCTTTATAGTCGGCCAGGCCATTCCTTGCCCCCCCCCCAACTGTTCCCTTGCGTATCTTCAAATGCCTGATGTTTTATGGACTGTTGTTTTCCCAGAGGTCTGTGTAGGGAGGCATTGTCTTATGTATGTGGCGTTCCCTTTAGCAAATTATTCTCTCTTCGAACGTTTCTGAGTTGGGCCCAATCTTATACCATAGATTGTTTTCAATATGGCGGTTAAAGGTGTAAAGCTCGTACTGCCTTAAGCATATACATTGCGAATACATTATTTAAGAACTCGACATATTTTAGATTACTCCAGATGTAATTATCATAACCGGAAGAGAAAAATTGGAATTTCTAACCGTCGGAAGTCACTAATTATCTCACACAACAAAAAACTGCAAAACGCCAGTTGTTCTGAAACTAAAGAAATATTAAACCCGATCGGTACACACGGTATAATCTCCTATATTGTTAAAGAGCGATGCGACCATGCTGCCACTACACACAAGGTGGCCATTTGTTCATTCATCAAATGTTAACAAAAAAGTCAATATGTTAAATGTATTGTCAGTGGTTGTTACATTTTTTCCAATAATATTTCTCCTAGTACATTGTAACGGGAACATAGATGTTGCTAACCATCTATGTTTTGAAAAGGTTGGTATTTTTTCAAAAGCTTATTTTCATGTCATTAGATTTATCATAATGTTCCGTTTAACATTCTACTTTATTAATACATTCAGGAATGGTCATTTTCGACACTTTACTTAGATTAAAACAGGAGAGAAAAGTGTCGAAATTAAACAATACTTATAACGAAAGACAAATCAACACACCACCCAATTCTTCAATTCATGTCTGTTACGAGTCCTTAAAATAGGACATACTAATATATCTAATGGAGGAGAAATTTACCGAATGTAATGTACCCAATGTACATTAAAGACGCTTTTGCATTTCGTTATGTATTGTTATCAAGATGTTTACTGTTAAGAATGTTTTAAATCTACAGCAATGTGACCTGGCGGATCAAGCGGATTTTCCTCACTCTTTGGTAGATAAGCGATCATCTGGTATTCTTGTATGCTCGGAATGTTGCCATGGACCGTTATGTAATAGCGCAGGTTGTGGTCATCAAGGTAACATGCATTATACAAGTACTTAATACGTATTTTTCTAAAATAGAAATGAACAATTTTCATCGATGGTCAGCCACATGTCGGCTCATATTTGGCTTCCATGCTTACCGGTATTCTTTGGTAATCGACGTTCCAGATCGCTCCGTGGAGTATTATCCCTCAGTGTTGAGTGGAACCCTCTAGTTATTGATTCCATGGATCAAGCATAATTTAATAAAATGTTATTCGAACTGTTTCTGTTGAACGAACGGCGGTCGTTTCATTTGTCAGAGATATATCGTACTTGTAATCTACATGTATTAATGTGTTAAAAGGTGGTATCATTGTATATCCTCGGAGGTCGTTAATGGTTTATTATATACCGTTAAAAATTGAATGTTGCAACAAAGACCATATGTGTATTTTTTACTGACCAATCTTTTAACATTTCAATTTTGATACCTAAAAGATATATTCAATTATTTACAGGCGATAATATGCAGTTCGATGATAACACATTTTGTTTACTTACAATTTAATGAACGAAAAGTAAGTTCCCCTTCGATTTGTTCAAATGTTGTATTCCTACGCCTAATGTTTTTAGGTCTTTGTCGCGTAATCGTCAGCGACACAACCGTCTTTCCTTGACGTGTATTAAGAACGGTTGATTTTCTGTTATTGTTTCAGGATATTCTGCGTTAAGGGGGCCTGTGTGTTACAACTGTCCTGACCAGTTAGAAGTTGATGATTGTGAGACTATTACTGTTTGTGGTCGTGATGAGGTAATACTTTGTAGTACGCTACTACATATTACATTTGACTTCACGAATCAGACTTCTTCTGGCGAAATTGCCCGCTTGTATCAATTCGTTTTATTTCGTTAAGAAGTGTATTCATCGCTCTACGTGTGGAAAGATGGTGAAAAATGCACAGACAAATGGTTCTTAAAGTCCCACTAAGGGTCGTAATACATTATTTTTGAAACATCTGCATTGTCCAGAATATTCCTATATTTAAGTATACCCTATAAAGATTCAAAATCAATGAAATAGTAGTTATTTCTTACCTTGTTGATCGCGTAGTTTAATTTAGTTTCTCGTAACTTCGTTTACATTCTATGTATGCCTATGTTCCTCACTGGTATCAGATAGGTGCACACCAATCGATGACGTTATCATTGTTGTAATTGAGTGTGACGTCATCAATACATGTGTTCTGATGAATAGTAATATCGCACACGGAAATTCAAGAAACATATAGCAATCGTTTATTGATAACCATCAGCCATTGAGCGTAAAATTGGTTCTTATACAAGAATTTAGTACAATTGTGCCGGTTTTAATTGATACAAATTATTTGACTCCGATAGTTTTGTATAGGCCTACCTATGTTTACAAGGGATCTACTTGGAGTGGGAATTGTCTTGTGATTGTGGTGTTTCCTGTACACATTTAATCCTTTCTTTGGGTCAGGGTACATTCAACACGTCAGTTGAATAAAACATATGAAAAAGACCAGTTATCAAAATAATAATTATTAAAATCCCCATTATATTACAGGTATGTTTGATCAGCCAGATTCCAAATCCTGTTAATCACGAAAAACGTTATCAATCTAGATGTGAACTGAACAAGGTAATAACTGTCTTTATTCAAGTTATAATTTATAGAATTGAAGTTTTAACAACTTGTTCACCGACGGTATCCAGCGCCATTGCATTTTGTCTCCAGCATTCTGACGCTTTGCAATAAGCTGTGTCACAGTGACAAAGTCTGGATGAAAAGTATGTTACAGTCATATTCGTTAACAAACAACCAATTATCATGAATCACTCACTCATTATTTATTTTATTATTTAAATGTTGGAATAGTAAAGGTGTTCCAGTAATAACGTTCTGGTTCTTAACTGATCGTCTGCTTAAACAGAAGTGTTGTAAGGAACCATGAAATCGATCGTCTGGCGAATTGGTTCCTCCATCAAACATTCATTCATCTGTTGGAAATGTAAAACAGTACAGGTTTTAACTGCCATAATTATGTTGTATATATACTTAATTATTATATGCTTTTAATTTTATTGCGAAAACAAGTTTTCTTCAATTGGAAATTACCTTTTACGCGCGTTTTGAAATCGCCTAATATAAATAATTTTAGGGTAAACAAAGTCACCAGTTTCTCTCTTTTGAAACATAGATTAATGCGCGTTCCCTATAGCACGTATTGTTTAAAATATAGGCTTGCTACGAAGACATGAATATGATAAAAGGAGTTCAAATGTTAGACCAATGGAATGGTAAGTCGATTTTAAGACATTTGATACAAGTATGGTGAATGTTCAGCGTTTATAAACCGACGTATAAATCATACCTTCCATGGAACGTCGTGTTCTGGAGAAAATATTATGATTGATTTAAAATTACAGTTTAAGTAAATCTATAATACAAGAACATCGCATTGTTTAGCATGTGAAAGTTTAATATGACGTTGGGCAGATAACCACAGTTAAGAGCCCTTTAGATACTAATACTATTGATAACAGGTTGTACATGATAAATTATTAGTAAGCATGTGTTCAATATATTTTCGCGATTATGCATGTTTCCACATTAAATAATATTATTTATATAAGCAATGATGATAATATCAACATGTATATTATAATATGTAGTTTTTTTACTTGCAATATTATTTTGAATTTTGATTACGGTCGTGCTATTATTTGATTGTAAAATAGCGTTTTGAATAAACCATGAATATAAAGTATTATCTGCTAGTTATGGTTTCCAGTGTATTCAACCCGGCTATTCACAGATTGTACGCCGAAATATTTTCAGTCCTTACTTGTGGTTCAATTTCAGTGGATTCCTGTTTTATTGACTGTTGTACTGATGATCTGTGCAATTCGAAATGTAATAACTCGATCGTTGAGTCTACAACTGTTTCTATGACAACAACGCTGACCAATGCCGTACAATATTGTCAGTCAAATCCATGTGTCAGTGGGACTTGTACCGAACATGGAGATACGTACATATGTACCTGTGACATCGGTGTATGGGGAAGGAATTGTGAACAATGTGAGTAAACTATCATAATTTAAACAATCGTTTATATGCTTCGCGACGCCGCCTAGGCAAACAGGACAACTATTACCTAGTGTACCGTTGGCAACTAGGCATCAAATGCAAAATATGTTAAGTGTTTAAATCACGGTGATTAAGAATCGATATCGATCCATTACACAAAATAAACCAGTCTATTATCTTATAGCAACTGATTTGTATGCATTTAAAATGTCTACTTCACAAGTATTTGGTAATGTTGTAGGGAGATAATCGTTTTGACTTGTATGCATGTTTTATGGTTTTTACTTGACATTGGCTACGCATTTTCGTAGATTTGAAACTATCACATTTTTGTTTAATTATATTATGAAGCATAATTTCACATAAAATAAACTAGATTTACTGGTTCGATGTTTTTCACTGGCAGTTGAGTCTAGTTAACTAAGCTGGCGATCGCAATGAGATTGATTTGCTGTTTGAGAAGATAACAAGGTGAGAACAATGTTGAAATTGTACTTACTTAAAAAAATCAGGTTTTGAGGAACACGTAAACTCCTTCTATGGCACTAGCGGGATTCGAACCCGGGTCTCCGGATTGCCGGTCCGTAATGCTTACCACTATACCACAACGACCTAACGTCATTTTCGTGTAAATTAAACATATGGATTAAATCTAATTTTGTTTAAAGATGTTTGAAAACATTTTATCCACAGATTTCATAACAAATCCACCAACCACAACTATCGCACCAGATATGTGCAGCAACAATCCGTGTATCCATGGTAACTGCTCACTCGTATCATCAACTTATATTTGTGATTGTGAGACAGGATACTGGGGCAGAAACTGTGAAAACTGTAAGTGATTTCTTGCACATGTCCAATAACGTTAAATGGTTAGTATTGTATGTAAAGAACTACGTTTTAGATGGAAAATGGTTGATTCACCTCATTGTACCATATGCAACGTAGTCGACAATTATGAACATGTATTTCTAGATTGTAGAGTAGTTAAAAACATTTAGGAAATGCGAAAGTGTGGTATGGAGACAAACATTAAATCTCTACGAACTATTGTCATAGGAAATAAACTAGCATACTCAGTTTATTTCTATTTTAACTCCGTTCTAACAATAATTAGGGATTTGCATATACAAAACTTGACCGACGATAAAACAAAACATGTTAACGTTTACAATTTGTTCAAATATAAATTTTCAGTTTTTCTTAAAATATTGTGCAATCAGAAATGAAAGAAATAATCTGTTTACAAGCATTAAATCGCACGTCATTTAATGTGTGCAAATAGTATTCTCAACATATTACAAGCACAAACTATTCATCAGTACTAAATAAAGAAAAGTTGTTGTCATCACCTGTCTGTACAACTGTTGATAAATACAACTACTGTCATCACTTGTTCTATTGTTGATAAATACAACTACTGTCATCACTTGTTATATTGTTGATAAATACAACTACTGTCATCACGTATTCTATTGTTGATAAATACAACTACTGTCATCACTTGTTATATTGTTGATAATACTACTGTCATCACTTGTTCTATTGTTGATAAATACAACTACTGTCATCACTTGTTATATTGTTGATAATACTACTGTCATCACTTGTTCTATTGTTGATAAATACAACTACTGTCATCACTTGTTATATTGTTGATAATACTACTGTCATCACTTGTTCTATTGTTGATAAATACAACTACTGTCATCACTTGTTCTATTGTTGATAAATACAACTACTGTCATCACTTGTTCTATTGTTGATAAATACAACTACTGTCATCACTTGTTCTATTGTTGATAAATACAACTACTGTCATCACTTGTTATATTGTTGATAATACTACTGTCATCACTTGTTCTATTGTTGATAAATACAACTACTGTCATCACTTGTTCTATTGTTGATAAATACAACTACTGTCATCACTTGTTCTATTGTTGATAAATACAACTACTGTCATCACTTGTTCTATTGTTGATAAATACAACTACTGTCATCACTTGTTATATTGTTGATAAATACAACTACTGTCATCACGTATTCTATTGTTGATAAATACAAATACTGTCATCACTTGTTCTATTGTTGTTAAATACAACTACTTTCATCACTTGTTCTGTTGCAGATAAATACATTTCAGACAGACTATTTGAGACATCGACAGTATAATTCAGTTCATACTGTGTTACAAAATACATGCAAAGATTAGTGTAATATCCCACGATACATTTCTACATAAACTATTCATACTAGACGCATGTAGTATCACAATTACTCAGTGTTGTTGTTTTTAGAATGAGTCGTAAATAGATTATTTTGTGAACAAGTATGACTGTATATTTGCTTTTATCAGCATTGGCTCTATTACCAACGACGACAACAACACCAACAACAGTGTCCACTGTACCAACTTCAACAATGTCTACAACACCACAATCAACCACACCGCCCACAACCCTACCAACGACAACTTCTACTGATTATTGCGATCCTAATCCATGTGCAAATGGCGAGTGTCGTGCAAACAACTCACGTTACACATGCGTCTGTTCGTCGGGATACTTCGGAGACACATGTGACCACGACGCATGCACGACAAATCCATGTCAAAATGGCGGCACGTGCGTAGCACACCATCATCATACACATTTAAACTCATATTTCACATGCATGTGTGGCCAACAATATCATGGAAAATTGTGTGATTTATGTGAGTTCGTTTCTCTACTACTTTTTCTCTGTTGTAGTTACAAAGACCGACACAGGTTTTACAATGTACTTGCAGAATTATTCATGTTTCTACACTTGCGGACATCTCCAACTTGACCCCTGATATAATACATGTAAAACAAAAACTATGGGACATATTTGTACCTCTTAGAATTTGTTTGATAGTAGTTAATTCTTGAACTTACTGACCATCAATATCATGGAAAATTGTGCGATGTATTTGATTGGGTTGTTTCATACTTATTATTTTCTTACCGATAAAGTTTAATACATGCAACGCAACTGCTGCATTGTGCATGTATCTAAATTGCTGTCGACTCTGTATGGTTACATTGACTAGTGGAATAGAGAATAAGTTGTTAGAGGGGATGCCAAATACACAAGACAATACCTCACCACACAGACCCAGGGTTATATTCTACAAAATATTAGGGACCGAGGAGGTGCAAGGGTAAACATGCATGTTATAGGGATTGCAATGATTGGTCTGGTCAATCATCAAAAACAATATCATAGAAAGTAGACCGGAGAGTATACATTGCTTACTAATTGAGTCTATTATTCCGTTTACTAATTAAGTCTATTATATCTTTATAGTTTGTACATAAGTAGCTAATGAAAGGTTATTTATGAAAATGTCTCTGTTTGAAAGCTCTGTTGTGTCCATTATAGGATGTAAGAAATACGATGTTAATAATGTGATGCTACTGTTGTTTTCTCGGGGATCCGTTTAGGGAGGCATTGTCTTGTGTATGTGGCATTCACTGTAACAAGTTTAGCCTCTTTAAATATAAATGGAGATGTGTGTTGTTCATATTGTTGTGAACTGAAGTAATGTCAAATATGACGAGTCCTTAACAGTGTTTGTATCAATTACGTTATTCAAATACCTTATATTTCATATGGCAACGCAATACATTTCCCATCTTCCCACGAACGGTTTATGTTTTCAATGATAACAGTTCACGCATTTTCTGATATTATGATGTTATTCTTACGACGTGAACGCTAGTTATTCCAAGACAGCAAGTACACCATATTCTCAAACCAACATTTTGCGTTTTACAAGATATACTGTTTACATAACAAGGTCAAGCTGTTGTATTCTTCTTCAGTGGTTACAACAACTACTAAAACAACAACAACTACCACAACTGCACCAAACCCATGCGTCCCAAATCCATGCGTCCATGGCACCTGTCACCCTGTAAACGTAAACGACTTCAAGTGTCATTGCGACACACACATGTACACAGGACATCTCTGTGACCATCGTAAGTGTTTATACATTCAATATTACAGGCAACTGAAAAGCAACCGAGTTTTAATGTCCCTGCTATAATACCGATGATTTGAATATGCCAGTGAAAAAAAGGTGTGCGGGGTCTCTGAAATAAATATGTATCTAAACGTGTATGCACCCATGATGTATTTATATTTCCTTTTCAGTAGGTTTTAATTACTGATTCGACGTCATGTTTTTGTTTTCGCTGTACTGCATCCGGGCAATACAGCTCCGTATTTCACTCTTAGTCGTGATTATCATATCGTACGACTCGGGGTGAAATACGGAGCTGTATTATATTATGTTTACATAGTGCAAGTGTTAATAAATTGATATAGTAGTGGGCACCGTAAATGTTGGACGGAAGATAACAAGCTGTAATTTGAGTAAAACATTAGCATCAAACTTTCCCGTATGTACAATATTGACGCGCCACGGACAATCCAATACATAACATATTGGATTGTGATGGCATACTACTGCCACCTGTTAGCTACATATTTAAATAGAAAATAATGTGGTTATGACATTCAAGAAATTAGTTTTCATTATAATTACGTTATTTACTAGATATATATCGTGATATGTTTTCATCCCTGTTAAATATCCTTACACGAAGCATTGTCTCATAGTGACCACATCTGCCACCAGTAACTTAGGTATTCCAAACATGAGTAGTTAACGCGATATACACCCACACAACTACATAATCTTTACATAAATGTTAAGTTATTAACGGATATAACAATGTCATTAAATGGAAATCTTCTTTGTCCAATGTATAAAATGTTGTTTAATTATATCATTTTAATACTTTCTTAATTTGCATGTTATCAACTAAGTTCGAACGACAACAACAACTACAACAACAACCACTACTACCCCGAGACCAGACCCGTGTGACCCACACCCCTGTGTCCACGGTTCATGTTATCATGCTAATAATGACTTAGGTTATACATGTCATTGTAACAATCGTTACACTGGAGAACTATGTGATAAAAGTGAGTATGATCAGTAGAATGTACTCTGTACATTGCTTGTACATCTGACTGTTAACTTGCTCAGAAAACTGTCGTTATATTCTTATTAATAATATTTAATAATGTATGTCTATGTCTGGGATCTGCATTCCGTAACTGACAGCGACTATGCAAAGGGATGAAAACAAAATATATTGAATTTAAATTACTCGTCAGCATTATGTATTGGAATGACTAAAGGTAAAAATATACCGTAAATTAATTGTTTGCATACCTAAAAAGCAAATACGATTAAACGTCCATTTTATTATTTTGCTGGTGTTCAGGTGTCACTACTACTACAACAACAACAACTACTACTACTTCTACTAGAGCACCTGCTTCCTGTCATGATTATCGCTGTGAACATGGCGGCCATTGCAGAGTGCACAATAATCAAGCCGTGTGTTTATGTACGCCAGACTGTCACGGACAGCATTGTGAACGTAAGATAATTTCCACGTAAACATTTTTTTCCAATCATATCTTTATTAAGTATACACTTACATGTATATGATTATTTCTTATTTATTTTATTTCTAAATGAAATATATACAATGATACATATCATAACAAGAAAAGCATAAAAGCTATAACAGAAATACACAACTAAATGTATATATACTGGCACAATGTTACTTTTCTAATATCTATCCAATTAGTTTTTTTATAATTATCCATTATATATCCAACATATAAACTAATTCACAATGAGAGGAAAGTATAAAGGAAGATGTGTTTAAGAAACAAACATTAATTAGCTCATGAATTCAGATAGAATATTTTTGTTAAAGCCAGCAGTAACATTACAAAACTACGCTATAAATGACATCCACGAACGACGTATTTTATTTTATATAAAAAGTCTTTGAGCAGCGAATAATTTTATTAATTGGTATATTTATATATATGCAGATATTCGACACTGTGAGCGCACCGATAATGTGTACAAGACATCCATTTCACACTCTCATATTTCATCACATTTCTCGTGAGTATTGTAAATTCACAACTTCAACGATATTTAAGTTATGTATGAAATTCTACATTTAAAACATAGGTTTTGAATTCCTCGGAATATACCTAAATTAAAATCTATCTTCGGAACATTTGATATTGTTAAGGTATACCACGTATTATTTAATTAACCTTAGTACTGTACATACCTCCTCGTAATGATAATTACATAACATGTAAAACAATTAACATGGCGTTGGTGTAACAGACATATCCGATGCAATATTTCTATTTTCCCTCGTCATTTATGTTCTGTCACGTGTCACTGTTTGCTCTTGTATTGGTTTATAAGTATGTACATTTTTCACGTCTCCCTGAACGTTCGTGTTGGCTGTTTACTTTGTATGTAGCATTTCATATGCTTGGTTTCTTCATTCATAACCATTTTGAGTTATTTCTGCAAGGTTTGTTTGTTTCTTTGTATGTAGATTTGTTCAACAAACCATGACTCAATCTGAAGCTCTCCAGTATTGCAAGGCGCATTGTTTGGGAACTTTAGTGAAAATCAGGACATTGGAGCAGTATCAAACTCTTCACAATTTTCTCGTGAATTCTAACCGTAAGTCCGCAGAATTACCGTGAATGTCTTCAAAACATGTCTGTTTCACCTTGTATTTTCTGTTGAAACATTACAAAACATTTTAACGTGACAATGTATAATTTTATTGATGTAATGAACGCAAAATAATCTCGATTGTTGATGTACATGTAACAAGATACAATTTTGCTGGCTATGTTACATGTTTTCGTTTGCTGTTTACGAGTTAAAAAAGTGTCGTATTAGTTATTACATGTTCGCTTGTTTGTATAACAGAATTCATACATACGGACTTCTGGGTTGATGGGAGATTGAACGATCATTACAACCACTGGGAAACCTCTAGCGGTGGACGAATGACAGAACACCACGATGCATGGGGTGTAACAACTTGGGGTAGCTCCGGATATTGCGTCCGTTTCAGAAAGGACTCTGGATTTGTCTTTGATGACATTCCTTGTGATTATCATTTTGGTTTGATTTGTGAATATCATCTATAACAAACTTCATTCATATTTACAAAATTAAAAACACTTGTTCGTAACGGACACGATATATATGAAGTTAGACTGTTACTTCATTATTTTGTCCATCACATGCCTTTTTCTTAGCAGTTACATGTCATATCTCTAGCAGCATCAAAGCCGTCTTCTTAGTAATGAAAACAAACATGTGCGAAACAGTATATACCATTTTATAATACTGCAAATAAAAATCCAGTAATTTCATTCGTTAAAGGCTCGCGTATAGTATTCTATATACACGGCGCTGACAGGGTATATGGCGAGCGAACTCATTTCCCCTTCATGCGCTTCATGACGATTTTTGCTGACGGCTCGACTTGAAATTTTTTATCGCTTGATGTCCGCAAATTACTAGAAATTGACATTTGATCTTCATGCATGAGTCAAAAAATATTGAAAAATTACATGTGTGCTTGTATTAATATTCAAAACGATAGATGTTTAAGGTTTGAGCCAAATTAAGCTCGATAAAGTCCATGTGATCAGACGCTTAATTTTAGAATCAAGCGCACGCTTAACCATGTGTATTGAGGTATCTTATGAGGTATACAATACAGGCAATGTACGTGCGAGTGAAATAAAAGAAATTTGAATCACAGCAAGTTATGTCCGATATATTTAAAATGGAATACGTTTTAACTACTGATATTATGCATAGCTAAATACTCAAAACAATCTTATAAACCAACAAAAGCAAAAATATACAGATCTAATTTTTAGATCTAGAGCTAGGCATCGAAAAATAACTTTTTAAACTAAATTCTAATGAAAGACATGGATTTGTAGTATCATAAATTCGTTATACTGATTGTTGACATGGTATATGGGGGGATATACCCTGTCAACCACCTTTATAACTGATAATTCACACACGTGTGATGCAATGCAGAACTTGTGCTCGTTCATGTGCTTCAGTAGGGCAACGCGATGCTATTGTGAAGAGTACGATATATTACTGTGTAGACGGACTATTAATGGACCCGATTTCCGCGCTTTTACAGACAAGTCACTCAATGAAACAAATATCAAACTGGTGTAAAATATTAAACCTCTCTTGTTTAAACCTTTAATATCCATAATGTAAATCCATAGTAGATATCTATCAACATCTGTCTTTCATTTAGACCTAGTCATTTTAATGACGAAAGTGAGAGAAAAACCACATAAATATTCATGTCTTCAATATCTGGGTATGAACTGACGGAACGAAAACAAATTTCAATGTCTGCTGCGCTGCTTAATGAACAAATGGCTATGAATGATTTCACGTCAACTTCAAATCCGCATACCTTGTACCTGAATGTATAACCTCCATTCCGAAAATGGGAGCTTTACTATTATATTGATAATATATACACTCAATCTGATTATAGCCTCGAAATTAAATGTTTTACACTTTTAACACAGGTTTAACATTTCCCGAGTTCTGATATATGTATGCATACATGTGAATGTTACACATTCTATTTTTGATTAACTGTAAATACTGTTTCCTGGTGTCCCTATGTTTCGACTGTTATGCGGCTACAAAATGGAGTCCGAAAATACATATAAAAATGAATCCTTATTATGTCTATTTGTTATGAAATTTTAAGAAATAGGTTTGTTATAAAATATTATTTACTTTGTATCGTAATGTATACCCTCGGAATGATACATAATGATATTGCGCTCGAAAGCTCACTGCGCGTCGGACCGAGGGCATATTTCTCGATACAAAGAAACTAATAAATAATTATACAACCCCTGTGTTCCAATTGATGACACGAATGGCAGATAAGAGCAAGTTGGAAATACATGGTTTATTTATGCAAGAAAGAGCGACGGAAAGGTAAGTGGTAATGTTTTCTTTAGTATTCAATTCAATATCTTTATTTCCACCTCAAGAGATGATATGCTGTCCGGATACATAGGAACGTTTCACCTATTTTTTCACGATCTTTTCCGTATCTCACGTACTTGTTTACCAACAGTAAATATTGCCTTAAGTAATGATAAGAAACATGATAAGAATGTGCGTTAAATGTGCGTTAAATGTACAATTTACGCCAAATGATACAATGTGCGTTAAATGTGCGTTAAATGATACAAGGTGCGTTAGATGATACAATGTGCGTTAAATGTGCGTTAAATGATATAAGGTGCGTTAAATGATACAAGGTGCGTTAGTTGATACAATGTGTGTTAAATGTGCGTTAAATGTGCGTTAAATGATACAAGGTGCGTTAGATGATACAATGTGCGTTAAATGTACAAATTACGCTAAATGATACAATGTGCGTTAAATGTGCAATTGACGAAAATGTTACCGTATCGAGGGTTCAGTGCAAAACTATTCTAACTCCTATATAAATACATAGGAGTTAGGATAGTCTTGTGCTGAACCCTCGATATATGCTACACAGAACAATGAACGCTAAATTCTGCAGTCCTAAGTAATGCATGTTACAATTCAGATATTCCATATATTCTGTCGCCCGTGATCCTGAATCAAGTAAGGATATACATGTATGTATATCTTAAAAAAAAAATTTCTGATGTTTGGTCAATCTAATGGATACGTTTAAAATCAAACTTTTACCGCTCGAGATGCCTTCAGCAAATGAGTTGTTTACTACATAACATGCAATTACATGTTTTATGAGAAAACCAAACTAATTGACACAATGCTTATCTTTTGAATAGGTAACAATCTAATGAAATAGAATGCCTCCTTATATGTTTAGTAAATGGTCATCTGGCACTCTCCTAGTCACTGATTATTCCAGGGACCTTTATACAATAGCGCAGGTTGCGGCCGTGAAGGTATGTTATATAAAACAATAAGCCGCACCAAGCCTGTGTTCAGTCGCCGATTAATTAAAGCCCGCTTGTATATATTTTTTATTATATGCCTCAACCTCATTCGCAATGCAAAACTTCCATATATATAAGGAGTGACATTATTCCTGTCACCAAAGGAAAATGCTATCAACGGAATGATAGATGTTAATGTCAATCCCGGCGGACGTACAATAAGATAAAGTAATTAAGTGGCTTGCTTCTATATTCATAGTATATATCGTAGATGAATCAAATTCTGTTTTGTGTAATCATGAAACAAATATCAAATTACTGTTTGTTGGCTGCGCCTTTATTGACAGTAATATACCCATTTTGACAATATTACTTTTAATCTCAAAGCAGGTACACAGATAAGAATTCCGCCACAGACGGACCCAACCAGTAGACCACGTTATAGAACACTGAAGTATGGAGATGCTATCAAGACCGGGAGAGAATAAATTATAGTGGAGATTGTATTGTAAACAAAACGTTGTATAATACTAAGACCTATATCCTATTAGTGTTTGTTGTTTCTGCAATAAGTAACATGGGTTTGGAAATATTTGATATACTCATTGCAGAGTGTGAGTAAATTTGATTACTAACGGAGGAGATAAAATGAGGTTGATTTTCTCCTAAATATGTACTCGAATATTGTATTCCAGCAAAGATGATCAATTAAGTGATGTTGTTGTTTCAGGATATACTGCATCACGTGGACCAGTGTGTTACAGCTGTCATGTTCAGCAAGACGTTGATGACTGCGGCACTACCACTCAGTGCGGTCATGATGAGGTAACACTTCGGATTAGGCTACTATGGATCACATTGAATTTAAGAGTTCATTACTTCAAGAAATCGTCCGAATTGTATTAAATTGTTTTATTACATAGATTTTAATTATACGTATGAAAAGGCGTAGCAATATACTTGTATTCGTGTTCTTCCTTGCAATAGTGCATTCAATGTGCTATTGAAATAAACCAGGCATTAAAATACTATTTGACAAATTTCCCGTTATATTTCAGGTGTGCATTATCAGGAAGGTTTCTGATTCTGTTAACAACGCCAGTCGTTATCACACTGGATGTGAACGGAGTAAGGTAATTACTCCTTGTCCGACTTTAAACTTGAAATACGTGCATTCTGAAGCATTGTATTGCGCTGTGACACAGTGTGGAAACGTCTGGATGGTAATGACTATAGCCAGACTAGATAATATACAAGTATCATAGAGCACACATTCAGTTTAAAATCGTTTGAGTTATTAAGCTGTTTAAAAATGTTTTGTCCTGTACCAGTCGTCTTTTTAAAGTACCACGGTGCTGTCATCTTCTACAGTCGCTCGTCCAGGGTATTGTCAAGGTTGCGGCCATCAGAACATTCATTTAACTGTCGTCTGAAACTTGAATAAAAAATACTTGCTTTTAAATCAACGCTAAATACATTAAACATTATTTCATACACAGATATATTAGTTATATTACATAGTAATAATAGCTTGAATATTTATTTTTTATACATTTTTAGTAATAATATATTACTCTTAAGCGTAATAGTCCATTTCTCTTTTCTTTGGAACATATATGAACACGTGTTTCATCCGGCATGTTTTGTTTAAATTTAGGTTTGTTACCAAGTCAAAGGGAGTATAAACCAATTAAATGGTAAGTCGAGTTTTTAGACAATTTATTGCTGCATGAAGCAACGTTTATAGAATGACGGATTCTTAATCATACCTTCCATGGAAAAGCGTCTTGTCGTTAAGAAATAACGTTAATAACGTAGTGCTCAATGTGAGCTATTGCGATCAACATCTGTCCGTCAGTCGTTCGTCGTCCGTCACCCGTCGTCAACAATTTGCTTCAAACAATGTCTATCCCTAAACCAATGGGCCTGTTTCAACCACACTTTACAGGCATTTTCCTTGGGTCAGAATTGTAAAAAGAATAACATTCCATGCAGAACTCAGGTGGACGAGGTAAATGAAAGCTGGCAGTTGAAAATATTTTGTGTTTAGCTTTGTTTAGTGGTCCTCTACCAAAAAGTTCAAAACATGCCCCTATGCTGCCCTGGTGGTCACTTGTTTCACATAGAGTTAATCAGGATTTAATTTGAAAACTACAAATCCGAAAACCACAAAGCACAGAGCTTAGATGCTTAGTTCTCCACCAAGTGTTCAAACCATTCCCTTTTTGATCGTAACACGGCTAATAAGAACCTGTTTTACATTGTGTATGACTATTACCTGTAATGCTATAATTATTTACTATCATTATTAGTTTAGTAATAAACAAGAGTGAATCTTGATTACGTTTGTACATAGTATGTGCTTGTATAATATTGTTGTATGAATATACATGTACTACGAATAAATTTCACATGTTAAATCAACCAGCTTGATAATAGATTGAAAATGGAAATTTAGTACATACACACCAATGATTCCATTTCAGTCAATTCCTGCTCTATCGACTGTTGTGCTACAGATCTGTGCAATTCGAAATGTAATAACTTGAACGTTGTGTCTACAACTGCTTCTATGACAACAACGTCGACCTATGAAAAACATACATGTAAGTTATGAAACGCGTAAACAATACACCTTAAAAGAAAGTAATATTGAGCTGTTTTGGCACCCTGTTTAGCACACCAACATTATGCACATTCAAACTCACATTTCACATGCCAGTGTGATCAACAATGTCATGGAAAATTGTGCGATTTGTGTGAGTGCGTTTCTCTTGTACTTAATTTTTACTTGCAAAGACCGACACAGGTTTTACGTGTAACGGCAGAATTATCCATGTTTTCACACTTCCGGACTTCTCGAACTTGAATCCTGATACATTACGTATGCAATAAAACACTATGGTAATATGCTACCATTCTAAACCCGACTTCATGTAAATGTTCATTTCATTTCAAATTTAAAAACAGTAAAATCAACTGTAACAAGAACATGGAAATGAAGAGACCACATAAAACTAGCAATGTGAAAACTTTGTACTTCAATACATACAAGAAATAAATTTCCCTAAATAAATACAACAGGAGTCTTAGTGTGGAGTGAAACACCGGCCCATATAATCGCTGAACCACCTCCTCGGATTTTTTCGATCGCAACTAAATCGTAACCTGGTCGCATGCCCGGTGTGACTGAGCCCTTAGATACTCGAGTTGTAATTATACCATTAAATTTCTACATGCGTATTGATGCTTTCGTAATAACACCGGCCCATATAATCGCCGAACCACCTCCTCGGATTTTTTCGATCGCAACTAAATCGTAACCTGGTCGCATGCCCGGTGTGACTGAGACCTTAGATACTCGAGTTGTAATTATACCATTAAATTTCTACATGCGTATTGTTGCTTTCGTAATAACTCTTTATTATAATAAATTTTAAAAGTAGGTTTTGTGCAGAATACCATTTCAAAATACCAAGTTAGTTATATTAATAATATCGGAGATATTTAGTGTTGATGTTCGAGATATAAGTGACAAAGAATAATCTTGTACGAGTACAATGAAAGATGATTATCCAAATGAAAAGTTAACAGACGTTAACTTTAAATCCACAAATAAAAATGCATTCATTCGACAGAAATTTACATCTTGAATGGTGCGAACTTTTTTCTTTAGTGATAACAACATCATCACCATCAACAAAAACTACTACTGCACCAAACCCATGCGTCCCAAATCCATGCGCCCATGGAACCTGTCGCCCTGTAAACGTAAACGACTTCAAGTGTCATTGCGACTCACACATGTACACAGGACATCTCTGTGACCATCGTAAGTATACGTACATGCACTATTACAGGCAGCTGAAAAATAACCGAGTTATGATGCCCCGGCGGTATAATGTGTTCTTTATAACACCGATGTTAATAGGTTTTGAAAAAGCCAATGAAATCTTAAGGCGTGCCATTTGTCTCTGAAGTATGATCTTGCCAATAATGACTTAGGTTGTATACATGCCATTGTAACAATTGTTACACGGAGAACTATGTGATGAAAATGAGTATAATCAGTAGAATACTTGCACATATACGACTGTTAACTTGCTCAGAAAACGGTCGTTATATTCTTCTTATTTAATACGATCCGTCTTTGATCTGACTTCTGAATTTGACGGTAAAGATTCAATATGATGCATTATAGAATATAGTTACTCACCAGCATTCAAAGTATCGAAAAAAATAAAAGAAAAACATAAGGACTGCAAATCAATTTTTGCATATTTGACATACAAATGCAGTTAAACGAACATTTTATTATTTTGCTGGTGTTTAGGTGTCACAACAACATCAGCAACAACAACAACAACAACAACAACAACAACTACTACAACTACTACTACACCACCTGCTTCCTGTCATAATTATCGATGTGAACATGGTGGCCAATGCAGAGTGCAAGATAATCGAGCCGAGTGTTTATGTACGCCAGACCATTATGGACAACATTGTGAAAGTAAGACTTTTTGAACACATAATTATTATACTAAACAAGAAATATCTTTAAAAAAGATAAACGGCGTAGATAGAATGATGTCTTCCGGTATGTTAAATGATATAATGATTTTGCAACATGATGAAAATAAATTCTTAATAAAACTTTATGCAAAAGGTATGCATTGGCTGTCATAATATTGTGTTATTCATACACCGTACGCACTGTCAATCCCCAAACATCAAGTATACACTATTCTACAACCAAAATTACGATTCTTACACACACTTAAGCTTACACAACAGTGTACCAAACTTGTATTGCTGTCAGCTATGTACACAACTTATTTCAATATATGTAGTAGTTTAATCGATAACATGTTAAGCCTCATATTTGAAATATATTATTCACTTACAAAGAAGTCACTTTGAACGATATGTATGAACTCCGTTATTTTATCACAATATACTTATTTAACCAGACATTTGTTGTGTACAGTAAAACCTCATTAATAATACCACCACTGGGACCCTTGAAAACTGGTTTAAATACTGAAGTGGTCTTCATATTGAGGTTGAATGAAGAGCGGAACAGTTATAATCGACCTGAAAAGTGAATATTGA
Organism: Mactromeris polynyma; assembly: GCA_032209605.1. Lineage (NCBI taxonomy): Eukaryota > Metazoa > Mollusca > Bivalvia > Venerida > Mactridae > Mactromeris > Mactromeris polynyma. The sequence goes on from JASFXZ010000002.1 coordinate 45,767,676, forward strand.
GATGGTCTTATTATTGAGGTGGTCTTTAAGTTAGGTTTAACTGTATATATATAATTTATGCAGATAACAGTGCCTGTGAACCAACCATCGCACTATACTTCTCAATTCCACTGAAAAATCGAACATTATATTTGTCGTGAGTATTTCCATCTAAGTGCTTCAACGGTATTTTAAGTAAGTACTAAAATCTAGTATTCAAACATCGGAGATAATAACTCGAACTTATTTCTCAACTGTGTCAGCATTATCTGTACGCTAATAATTGAACTTACATCGTTCAAAAATACCACATCGTTCGTTTCCATGCCATAGAATAACCAGGCAATTATATGCATCTGTAGTATGGTATAAGCCTTTAAATGAGGTAGTTTCTTTAATTACTTTGTAGATTACCGTGAACCTGTATCAATCTCTAGACCTTTGTGTTACATCATGTTTTGTTATGCCTTACAGTCAGGCGTCGTACCGATTATAATGTTGTGAATTCGTTGATATATTGAGTATGTATGTGTATATATATGCACAGGAATTGTATGGCTCAACAGTATGTTTTTGGGGTGGCTGTACTCTTTGTATGAGGCATTTCGTGCTCGACTTCTTCATTTATTTCTATTACAAGTAAAGTTTTTTCTGCATGTTTTGTTTCTTTCTCTGAATGTAGACACTCAGGACTTCACATGACCTATCACAATGCTCTCCTGTATTGCAAGACACATTGTTTGGGGAAATTATTGCAAGTCAGGACATTAAATAAATTTCAAGCTATTCGAAATTTTCTTGTGAACGCTGACCGTAAGTCCGCTATATTACATTGTACATTATTCACATAACCTGTCTATTCTACCTTGTAGGGTCCTGGGAGTATGCAATTCAACATTACTTCGGCAATTAAATATTCATGTTAGATATATCAATATGCAGATTGTTCCTGCTTCTTAAAATATCTACCTCTCAACAAATTTCATTAATTCAAGTTCGTACAGGGAAGCTTAGACTCCCAATAGAAGCTGGTTGTTGGAGACAATCATTTATACCCCATGAAGTGCTCACTCTGCTCTAGAACGGACATAAGTGACGAATTGCGTTATTTACTGGTTTGTGCTAGTTTCAAGGAATTGCGTGTTCATTTTACCCAAAAGAAATATTTTTAAATACTTAATACTCGTATATCATATTAATTTTTAAACATTTATTAGTAATGAACGGATTTAAGCTGAGTAACCGTTGTCCAAATTATAAGGTATTTATACATAATTTTATGTTCACATAATTATGTTATTTCATTTCTTTGTAATTTGAGAAAAGTCTTATATATGTTCTGTTCTGTTCTGCTCTGCTCTGCTCTGCTCTGCTACATATCTTCTTCTTTTTTTATCAAAAGCTTCAATGCAAAGAAACTTCTGGGTTGATGGGAAATGGAACTCTCACACCAGACACTGGGAAACCTCCACTGGTCATCAAATGATAGAGAACAGTCAAGCCTGGGGTAGCACAGGTTCTTGGGGTGACAATGGACATTGTGTCCGCTTCAAAGAGGTCACTATGTACCTCTTGGATGACACGTCTTGCCACAATGAGCTTGATGTAATTTGTGAATATCATGTATAACAACAATTATGCATGTTGATGATAATAAAGCAAGTTGTTCTTAAAAGACACAATAAATGTAAATTTGAACTGGAACGTTTTTCTTTTGTTTCTCTACATTGTGCCTTCGATAAGGAGCTAAATGTCTTAGCTCTAATGAGAGCAAAGCTATTTTCTTAATACAGATAATTCCATTGAGTTATACCTACATGTGTGTTACAAATATATTCCGTTATACATACACGAGTGGTAGAGTATATATACGACAACTCGTACAACTATATATGTATACATGTATGTATAGGATAGACAACTCGTGAATGACATTGTCTATCTGACTTAGACCACTTGAACTTCATGACCGTTATATATATAAAGACGGTTAAAAAAAGAGGCCGCTAATTGGACGGATTTCATTGAACGTGGCCCTGCGTTCATTTACGGCTAACAGTTGCTCACGTTACGAAACTGTTTTGTTTTGTATCCCTGGCCAACCGTTCGCATTCACTGCACACGGGGAACCAAATTTAAAACGTAAGCCGCAAACACCTTTACTGAACGCTGTGGACTAAATGCAAGATTGATACTGTATACCATGTATATGTCATGCTTTCCGGTGGTTTACCATGGAATAACGGTGAATTCACAGTTATATAATATTAGTGTTAATGACGTCATATACATATTGAGGCATTCAATGGGTGAAATTTGGTGTAATTAACGAGTAAAATATACCTAAAATAAGGCATGAAATAAATAGAAAATTTGTATGTTTCGTTGAAACTTCGAGAACAATTGATTTAAATATTCCGTACACTGCCTTCTCGCCGAAATAACTTGCGATCAGAAATATCCTATATATGTTATAGCCTCTACTTAGCATAATTTCGTTCGTATTCTTTGAAGTGTGTAGCGCTAGAACTTGGGAAATGGACGCTAACTTTGATGTTAACTAAATGAGAGGTGTGCATTAACTAAACATGTTGGTATTAGATTCCTGCACTGTTAGTTACTGCACTAATGCAAAAAGCGACATTACATAACAGTACTTTACCATGTTTGGTCTAATATCCAGGAGTTCCCTATTTGATTGATGAAAAGTTTGGGGTTTTAAATTTCACAATCACGATATATTGTTACACTCCCCAGGTGTATCCGTATAATAAACTTTGTGCTGTGTCGCATCGTTGGCCGGGACTCGGGAAACGAAACTACTAACAACAAATAAAGTTCACAGTTTATTTGACAAGTTTATTTCTTCAGATGAAATTTTATTATCAGGTACATTCAAACACGTAAGTATTAATTAAAGAATAAACTTATTGACGTTTTAATTAATCCAAAATATTGAGTGTACATTAGCATTAAGTTCCTAAAATTATCCAGTTCCTAAAATTGGTCACACCTAAAATTGGTCCCCAGACACTAACTTTGGTCCCCCGACACTAACTTTGTTCCTCCGACTCTAACTAGTCAATATGCATGAGATTTATATAGTACTACCAGACAATTGTTCGTGTTAAGATATGTATCTGGTATGAAAAGTGTTCACGATACTCATCTAGTTAACCACATATTTATCTAGTTAATTAAGTAGTTAAATGGTGGCAGAAATATGTCACCATCAATATACTATTTTTAAAATGTCACGGTGACCTTGCAGGCGAGTTTAGGAATTGGCATACCCACGAAGTGCGGGTGGTTAGAGTACATGTACTATCGTGTACATGTCAACATTTTGACAGTTTTGCTCGTCAATTGTTGTGTTGAAAATTGTCAGTAAACATGGCGAATGATCATTATCGAAGGCGAATCGATAATGAAGAAATGAATAGAGACATTGGTTTGCTTGAGGCAGGGCGTTCTCCAAGACAGGTCGCACGTCATTTATTGTCGTCCAGGCTCGGCGGAATCGTTTCCAGAAAGCTAACACGTTAGCACTTGTGCTAAAGTATCCACAACAAACGGTCAGGAATCGTCTTTATAATGCTGGGTCGAATGCTTGAATGCCAGCTATACGCATCCCACTGCAGCAACATCACATTAGGCAGTGTCTGGAATGGGCATGTGACTATGTCACATTGACTCTTCAGGATTGTACACCGGTCCTGTTCAGTTCAGATTCTGTGTTGACGAGAGTGGCAAATGAGAAATAAGCGATTTGCGTTTGAGTGTATACCTGAACATGATCTTTACAGTGGGGGTTAACTTATTGTCCAGGGAAAGACGCACCTGCATGTCAATGAGAACGGCACGCTTACAGCTGTAAGGTATGTAAATGAAATTCTGGATGCTTATGTCGCCCATACGCAGGTGTTATTGGCCCAGATTTTATTCCCCCACAACTTTCTGTATTTAGCCACTTGTTTCCTATCTTGTCCTGTAATAGAATCTCTTCCCCTGTCTTTTGGTCTCATCTTACTGTACTTAATTGTATTTGATTAACAAAACAAAAGTAATGGTCTTAAAAAAGCGGAAGATTAAGGAAAACTTTTAGATACGAAAATAAACAGTTGGAAATAGTATCCAAAACTTCATAAAGGCGACAGAAAGTTTATTACATAGTTATATACCATCATGTTAAATGATATTACAATTCATCCAAATAAACATAATTCGGGCCACGAATGTGAGATCTATCCTAGAAAACTTTGGCTTTAATGATGTATGGTTGTATCAGAGAGTTGGAAACCCAGAAATGTTTATGAGTATTGTGAAACAAAGGTTAAGTGACAACTTTGTGCAATCATGGAATAATCAATTAAGTAATTCTTCTAGAGCATATACATACACATTATTTGCTTATTTTGACTTTAAACCGTATCTTGACAAAATTAATGTTACTAAATATTGATTTGCTTTGACTAGATTAAGAGTATCAAGCCATAGACGGGAAATTGAAACAGGAAGATGCCAAACTAAATGCTATACCACGATCAGGAAGAAAATTTCAACATTGTAATGTTTTAGAAGACGAATTTCATTTTATATTAGAATGTCCTTTATATCATGAATACAGAAAACTATATATCAAGACCAAATATTCTCAAATTATCCGAACCTTTTACGTCGGATAACAAAGATTTTATTTCCATGGAGGACAACATTAAAACTGTTCCATTCCTCGTAAGTAAGTGGAGCCATTTCATATAACTAACCAGTGGTCTGACATGTTTTCTTAAACACTGAAGCCTTGTCCCAAATAATCCAACACTAATTTCTGGGTTGGCATCCACTGGATGAAGAATTCGAAAATGTGGCAAAGACTTGATTGCTATCAGACAAAGATAACAACGATTTATTACAAAACTTACAAATTTTTGTATACAAAAGTATGGACAAAAGAGATTCTGTTTATTATTGTCGATGATAGTTACGTGCTGTATGACGCATTACCTGTTTAACTATATTTTTTGAAGTCATACTTATTCTGTTTTTATATGCATAATAAATGTAACTAATAGAAGGAGACAAAAAAAACCTTCTCCGTACTACATATGTAACCAAACTTGATTACCCTTTCTTAATTAATACACATTTAGTGAAACATATTGCAACATTTTTTTGTTTGGTAATTTATGTGCTTTAATAATATTGTCATTTGTACATTGATCGAAAGTTTTTATTTATAACCATGTTAATATTTGCATGGTTGTATGCTCATGGGCAATATTGCCTTTTTGCAAAATAAATATATTTGATGGTCTGCCAGACAATGCCTTATTATCTCATCCAAAACGATATTTGTCCTTACACCTCATCTCCTAGTGGTTCTGTGTTGATATTTCCTCTTGGATCTGTGTGGGGAAGCATTTCTGTGAACGTTGCGTTCCCTATAACAACATAGGCTTGCTTTTATTGTTTACTGCGTTGCACACAATTGCAATTACCATATAAATAATTATGATTGCATAAACCAGTTTAAAACTTTCTACTTATTTGAAAGTCGCAACATTCTTAAACATAGATGAAAGTTACTTAGTGCAGTAAAGTCGTTGGCCAAAATAAAAAAATGTGTCGAGCACTGATAAGATATGGGTCTTATGTTTGCTTATATATGTGGGCATATACCAATGGCATTGTATAGTTATTTTTGGTTTAATAACTGAGTTAAAACGTGTTTAAAATATTCTTAATACAGCCAGTTGATTAGATATTCTACAATGTGGAAGATCACACTGTTTGTGTTAACAAATTTAGTGCTACCTCAGTACTGTGTAGGTAAGTGTTGACAATATTAGAGGAAGTCATTAAAATATAATAAGATTATCACTTACTGTATTTGTCATAAGATAAACAACAACTCTCGACACTTGATTTACTTTATTTGATTTTAATGTGTACTAGAAATCCATTTTAACGGTATGTTGAAATGACCAAAACATTTGAAAGTAGTCAAGCGCGTAGCTGCCTGAACGAAGTTACCAAATATTTTACGTATGTGATTGTCCAATTATTTCGCGGGAGGTAGCCACGAATCCCCACATCTACCGCCATAGCGCCGAGTGTCGATGCATCGCATTGCATAATGTATGTTTTCTCTTTTCTACGTGGCTTGTAGTAATGATAAACCAGTGTATAGAATGTTATAACTCAATTAATAAAAGCATTATGCATTATGTATTTCCAACAGGAACACAATGCTTGGCTTGCAATGGCATTGTAGAACCTACTGATTGTGGCATTGTACTCACTTGCGGAATGCATCAGGTAATGTAAACACACACACACTTAGAGATTACAGAGAAACTTTGTTTTGGTTGTTTTATTTAAACAAAGGATGTTCAATGGATATGAATATGGTCCGAAATTGATCAGTTACTACAATGAAATGTTTTTTGATTCAGGCATGATTCTATCATTACGCCAGCTTCTAGTTTTATTCTCGTATTTCAGCAATGCTATGTAGATAATTATGTGACTGCCAATGGTCATGTGAGGTATAACCTCGGCTGTCGGGATACGTTGGTATGTTTTTTACTACTTACTTGATTGCTCTGTATACAGGGCGATTGTTTGCAAACAGTAAACATGATACTAATAAAGACATGTTACAATGTAGTTCTACTAAGTCCCCTAACGCTTGTGTCCCGGAAACAAGCTTGGATAAAATGTATTTAAAAATAACCGTTTCTGATATTGGAGCAATCTAACAGCATAGAAATCTTGAAATTTAAAGCTCGAAATACTGTAAGATATACTATGTTTAATATAGGTCTGATATGCAAAGCTTCGACCAAATGTACAAGCGTAAATTGGTCCTGCATACAAAGCATGGCTATATTTCATGTTGTTGTATATTTCATTTTGTTTTGATATCAGGGGTTTACTTTAGAGAAATTTACCAAATCCAATGGATCCGATGTACAAACGGTTTTGAAAACATCATGTGATATCAGAGGGTTTACTCTAGAGACATTCACTAAATAAGATGGATCCGATGTACAACGATTTTGATTTCATTATGTTGTGATATCAGAGGGTTTACTCTAGAGACATTCACTAAATAAGATGGATCCGATGTACAACGATTTTGATTTGATTATGTTGTGATATCAGAGGGTTTACTCTAGAGACATTCACTAAATAAGATGGATCCGATGTACAACGATTTTGATTTCATTATGTTGTGATATCAGAGGGTTTACTCTAGAGACACTTACCAGATAAGATGGATCCGATGTACAACGATTTTGATTTCATTATGTTGTGATATCAGAGGGTTTACTGTAAAATGTATTTCGGATCTACAGCAATGTGGCCTGGCTGATCAAGCGGATTTTACTCAAACTATGATAGATAAGCGATCATCTGGTATTCTTGTATGCTCGGAATGTTGCCAGGGACCATTATGTAACAACGCTGGTTGTGGCAAGCGAGGTAATTAACTATATACCTTTTATTATACGTACGCTAATAAAATAGTAAAAGTAAAATGTTCAGCTTTTCTTGTAACAATTGAAGCGAATGGCCATATTTCACATTTGGATAACCTGTTAGTGGTATTCCTTTTGGTAACCGTCGATCTAAGTCGCACCCTCGGGGAGATGATCCCTCATTGGCGAGCAGAAACAATGTGGTAACCTGCATTTACATAATAGTTTTCTTTGTATTGATACATTTTGAGGATGTATTAGAGGACGCTTTTCAATAGCAAGTTATGGTGCAGCCGCAAATGAACACGAGGTCAATTTAAATATAACATTCATTTTGCCAGATATTGCCCAGAACTTATTTTGATAAAGTAACACTTAAATGAAACAATTTAAAACATTATGACAGCCTGGGGATTGGTTTACAGTGCGGGTATTAGATATTAGATACCGTTGAGAAAAGCCACATTTCATATCTTTACTTACCAGGATTGGTTCAACATCATGGGCTTCACAAGCACGGTGCAGATTATGTTGATTTCTATTTACAGTTTTCTCCATTGTTGTTTTCCGGATATAGCAAATACGATCGTTATAGTATTGTTGTTATTATAGGATATTCTGCATTGAGGGGACCTGTGTGTTACAACTGTCCTGACCAGTTAGAAGTTGATGATTGTGAGACTATCACCGTGTGTGGACGCGATGAGGTAATGTTTGAAATAGGCTACTACATATCGCTTTGAATTTACGAGTGCTTTATTTCGCTAAATCTGAAGGTTTTCTTATAAAATTGTTTCGCGTAGTCTTTAATTTGCACTGTAACATCATGTTCATATGGTCGGGTATGTCTGGTAATTATGGTGGTGTGTTCATTTCAATCTTCGTTGTATAGTTAGTATGTGTTGCTTTTAAATGCTAAACCTGATGTATAATAATACAACTCCGTTTAATTGGCACTCATTAATATTCGCTACTCTCTTCGGTTACCATTGCCGTTCTTGCCGAATGGACACATGGTAATTATACGTACTAATATTACCAACGTCGCTCTTCACATTTAGCAGATTCAAACTTACGGTTTTGTACGAATGTCCACGAGTGCAAGATAAATGATGTTGAAACCACGAAATGTTCTGCCTTCTCTGTCTGTTCCTGTCGTGAAAGCATCTAAAACTTCATTTGACAACTTCCACAACATTGTTTATGTCCAACGAAATTTAACCATGACCGAAAAATGTATACTTCGTACGACACAATTATCGTGGGTTTCATTGTGACCGAGGCTTAAGTATGCAAGACGGCGAGTAAAATATATTCTACATACCATTAGAAGTTAAGAATAAAACTGCAATAGACCATTAAAATGCTAATGATCAAATTTCTGATATATTTCAGGTGTGTTTGATCACCCAGGTTGCTAATTCTGTCAATCACCAGAAACGTTATCAAACTAGATGTGAACTGAACAAGGTATTTATGACAGTGAAATGTTAAACTGAACATTAGGGGGAAATTATTTTCCGCGCGATAACTCGAGTACCGTATGGTCTATCAGGTCCTTACTTGGTTGGATGATTGCATGCACGTTGTAAATAGACCATATTGATTTTGTGGTCACTAGGTAAAGGTCAATGTCAAACTTACCATACGGTCTTTTTCGACATAACTTAAGTACCTTTTGGCCACCCGGGTTCTTACTATGTGGGATAATTGCATGTAAGTTGTAGATAAGAATCCTATTGAGTTTGAGGTACCTGGGTCAATGTTTAATGTTTTACTGACCATAAGGTTGCAACCCTTGTTCACCCGACAACATGCTAAGAATTGTGAAGCTTGAAGACCATCAAGTCCAGGCCCTTGTATATCATCCGTACTCACTTCTAGGTTATCGTATAATTAAAATCCTCTCACTGATAATGCATCTTTAGGGGACATGATGTTTTGAAACATACATGAAAACGTGTTTCGTATAGCATTTACATGTATTGTTTGATATCTAGGTTTGTTACGAAGAAATGAATATGATCAGAGGAGTGTTAAACCAGTTGAATGGTAAGTCAAATTTTAGATCATTTACAGAAGTATGAAGAGCAAACAACGCCACCAATGACGGATCCTGAACTATACCTTCCATGGAATGTCACGTTGTAACGAAATAATTATATTCGCGGGTTTTAGATTACATCATAAGAAACCCTAAGTAAAATATTACATTGTGTCAAGTCAATTTTGATGGTCGGACAATTAATCGTGTTAAGGGCTTATCACATATTAGAAATACCTTTGCGAACAACCTAATAAGTACACAAATGAACTACATGTATTTGATGATGTGATCTTAAACAATTATTTTTCAACTGCTGGTTATCTAATAAAACAAAAACTACAGGACGCCCTTGGTAAAAGACGAAATGTTAGGCACAGTATGTACACATGTCTAATCTCGTATATTCTGCAGTGCCAGAGTTTTATTGAATACAATTTTTTCCTTTTACACAAGATAGCCACTCTGTCTAGACACAAAAGGAGGCCATTTCTGTCATTCATAAAATGTTAACAAAACGCGTATATCAAGCGTAATACGTAAATATTCTTCATACCAAGTAAATTGTGAATGAATGATTTATGTTGCTAACCAAAGTGCATGTTGCAAAAATGATAGAATAATGATGTAATTGATGTTCTTGTTTCAAAATCAATAGCGAAACTCTTATATTTAAGACTGAATAATTATATATGATATTTTATGACGCAACTGGTACTTCACATCCGAAGTTTTACGTTATTGTGTTAACACAATTATTTGCAGTCTTTGTTTGTAAACGCACCAAAAATGTATTAAAAGAGGTTATGACCCACCTACGCTGCATCATATGGCGTGTTTGTTGGTTTACCCTTTCAATGTTGGTCACCACGGATATCTCTTTGCTTGTACGGCGACAGGACAGGTTTAATACAGTATGATGGCCTTCCCTCTCGAAGAAATATGTTTGGTTTTATGCCCCAATTGCTGTTCTTGTATTGACATCTATTCACTTGCCCTTGCTTCTGATAGGTCATCGAATACATACTTGTATAGCTACACAGACATATCGCTTTATATATCTATGTTATACATGCTATTTCCTGCATTCACCGTCCCATATGTTGTTTAATCGTGAATGGTTCCAAGGCGATACTCCTACTTTAATATATTATTCATGTTTGTCATGTGTTCCCTTCCTTTTGTAAATGCTTATATAAAGGCATATTTTCCATGTCTGTTTTTGCTTTTCGGGTGTATGGGTCCGTTGTATGCTCGACTACATCATTCGTTCAATTACATTCCATTTTATAATCAGTTTCAACACAGTGACTGTTCTTAAGACATGGATGCCTAATACATTACACAACACATCAATGTCCCGAACAATTTTTCAACCATAACACTACACTTATATAAAAAGCACAACAATTATGATAATCACAATAACAATATACATGTACAATGTATTGTAAAGTATGCATTATTGTCACTTTTGATTGTATTATCATCATTATTTCTATTTTTTATTTTTTTATGAAACTCTATGGCCATAACTTATTCCTTAGCTGGTTAGTTTCTTTCATTTATTTCATTGATATCATAATAAGAAACATATTTATGTCAATTTATAAAGTATATATACATGTGCATACTTAGTCTGATGAATAAATCGCCATTAAAAAGATACACATTTTATTGTACACCAAGCTGTAATTGAAACTTCTTTCAAGCTAAAAACATACTTTATGATTTGCTTGCAGACGATTCTTGCCATATCGACTGTTGTGCAACGGATCTGTGCAATTCCAAATGTAATAACTCGGCTGTTAAGACTACAACTGTTACACTGACAACAACACCAACTAATGTCGTACTTCATTGTCAGTCAAACCCATGCGTCAAGGGGACTTGTACCGAACATGGAGATACGTACATGTGTACTTGTGACGTCGGTGTATGGGGAAGGAATTGTGAACATTGTGAGTAAACATTATCGTTAAATCATTTCCGAGGGATACAAAGGGTGATCGAATATAGGGTGCCTCAGGTCGAGCCACCAAAGGTATGATACCCTATCCATTCACAATTGGCTTTAGCTAGGGCAACAAGTATCGATATTTCATATGGTTTCTGGATATTAGTCAGTAGTTTAATGTAAACTTATGTCTTTCTTAGATTACACTTAGAGGATGTTTGGTGCGGATTTTTGAGCTATAAGTAACGTAAAGTGGTCCAATGAACTAAGAGATGCATTAACAATATCGTAGATGAAATGGTTTTGTAAAATTCAATGGTGCGAACTAATATTCTTCTTCAGTGGTTACAACAACTACTACTACTACAACAACAACAACCACTACTGCACCAAACCCATGCGTCCCAAATCCATGCGTCCATGGAACCTGTCACCCTGTAAACGTAAACGACTTCAAGTGTCATTGCGACTCTCACATGTACAAAGGACATCTCTGTGACCATCGTAAGTACATGCATATGTATTCTTCGATAACCCCCGCTACATGTTTTTTACACGCATGTTCAGAAAGTCTTTGGATGAGTAAATATAAGATGAAGAGAGTGTGTTTTTTTTAATGAATTTATATTAATATTCATCAGATAAATATTTCTAGTTCCTTTTTATAGACATAATGCAAGGATGGGGTATCTCGCTTAGCAGGCTATCTCTTTTCAACACATTTCTTACTCAAATGGAACACAGTGTTGTTTTGTAAGTTTAATCTATACGTCCAGGTGCTTTTCTCGGGAATTACCTTATCACATTCAGATCCATCCTTATATAGGCATAGTTTTGCCTTGATCGGTCTTTGAAGCGTTACAAAATGCACTATTTATATCCTCCACCCTGTGATTTCAAGTACATCCTTGTCAAGTGTTTAATATAGTTTTTATTTAACTAAATTATATTAATATTCATGTCTCGATTTTTTGTTTTATCGACTTCAGTTCGAACGACAACAACGACAACTACAACAACAACTACGACAACCCCGAAACCAGACCCGTGTGACCCACACCCATGTGTTCATGGTACATGCCATCAAACCAATACTGACTTAGGTTATACATGTCAATGTTTCAATAACTACTCCGGCCAACTGTGTGATCAAAGTGAGTTTGTTCTGTAGAATACATTCTGTATTTTGCTTTAAAATATAATTCTGCTTATTTGCTCAAAAATTGTCGTTATATAAGGCATGTCTAGAAACTGGCTTCCGTTGTTAACGGTGACAGCGGAAGGAGGTAGGTAGGTTATCTAAATACTCACAATTATGACCAAATAACAGGTATAATTAAAAGTCGAAACTATAACATTTTACTGGCTTCACGGGTCTATTAAGTTATTTTACTATTTTCTTCTTGGGTTAACATGTGTTCGCTGTCTTTTATGGTCGGAAATAGTCCAGGGGGATTTTCTTATTAACTATATCCATTTTATTTGCATGCTGGTATGATAAAATGTACGGTTTGATGCACCTAGGTTTAAACACCCAGTGGCGATTGCCACTGACCGTTCGAAGGCGTCACATAGACTGATTTCACCCATATAAATGTTTATTTGTCCCTTTTGAGTGTTTTGTTTTAATAGGGCTTAATGCCGTTTTCGACAATTGTTCAATTATATACGGCAGTTCGGTGAACAAACCAGTTGTCCTGAAATTACTACCTTGCCCATATGAAAAAGAGATGGAGGGCAATTGACTGTTGCCAAATGTCCCGGAAGGACAGCCCGGGATTCGAACTCTGCCCCCCCCCCCCAACTGTCACGCTAGCACTCTCACCACCGTGATCTGAGGGTGGGTCTTTGATTGTGTAATTGTGTATTTGTATCCATGTTTCCTTTTTGGGGATGGCTTTTTCCTGGTCCAATGCTTCATTCATTTTTACACATTTTGTTCAAATAATGAAACCTTATCAATATGATAACCAGTGATTCTGAGTTGTGAGATCGTCTGATTGTCGGAGTGAAATTTGGAAGAAATATTAAAACTTGTCCCTGAAAATATACTTCGTTAATTAAGTGGTGTTATATCTTATGCGGTCTATAAATGAGATTCACTGTATATATGACAAGAAATTACGGTTAAAACATGCATTCAACTCTTGTGCTGGTGTTTAGGTGTCAGTACTACTTCAACAACAACAACAACACCATCATCAGCTAGACCACCGGATCCCTGTAACAATTATGACTGTGGCCATGGCGGCCGTTGCATTGTGATCAAACATAGCCACCAAGCCATGTGTTTATGCCCTCCAGACGGTAATGGAAGTCATTGTGAAAGTAAGTCGATTGTACTAAACAATTTTACTGGAAAACCATTATTCTATCAGCTATGCACAATATTTTTTTTCTTCAAATCTTAACGAAGACATTCAAAATGTAAAATGTCTGAACTTACTAAAAAGGAAACGTTAACAATGTGCATGAACTCTGTTATATTTGATCACAATGCACGAAACGTCTTAATCCAGTCGATCATTCAAGAACATGCAAACCAGTAAAGTACAAGTAATTGAATATACAGTAGGAGAAACGTCACGAACGGAAACTCATGGGACTTCATGTCAGGAATAAGTCAATATATTTAGATTTCAATTCCCGTTCGGGAACAAAACGTAATTGTTTGATGACTCTTGGAAACTGCCCGTTAAAAACTTTATTGTCAATCTAGAACAATTGGTTACTAACATAAATTTATCGTTTAGATTTATTAAGTGTATTTTTTATGGAATCTTGCGCTAAAACTTGTAAAAATCAGAAACTGCATGAATTAAAAAGCATACTTCCTAATATGGAAACTAATCAAACCAAGTGACTGTTCTAAACTCATGTTCATCATTTTTGTAAGCTCACTGTCCATTTAACACAAACAAGAAATATGTCCATATATATCAGCTCTTACTGCATCATTTCAATCGAAAAACAACATATGCTCAATTTCATGTCTTGAAAATTATTCCCATAAAGAAGGTTGGCGACTCCAGATCATATACCCTTTTGAGAAATTGGTTTCTTTCTCCTGTTCGCGGTCAATCTAACAGTGCTATATAATTTATTTATTATCAATATTCCTGTTCATTCCCCCTTTTCAGTCTATGGCCAAATTGTTTTCTTAATTTAGGTCGGAAAGTAATAATAAAAACAAAATAACGTTGTTGTCAAGTAATATTTACTACCAGTCTTTACTCATTGTCTTTGTTATAGTAAAAGCCAATAAAATATACGCATTTGTTTTCTTATAGATATAATTAGCTGGTCTCATGAAAAAAACTATTATATGTTTATTTGTGAATTTTCAAAAATGTGATTAATTATTGACATATTAAGCGAGCGTACAACCATGCACTTGATTCCTCTCTCTAGTGGCCATCTCGTTTGATTTTGTTACATCCGTTCAATACTTATATGAAGCATTGTATTCGTTGTTTAATGTACGTGCAGAATCTCAACATTGTGGGCACCGATTCCACGTGGACACTTTCACCGATGTACAACACAATTTCACCTTTCATTTCTCGTGAGTATGTTTGTTGTGTTTTAACGAGATTTCAACGAAGTATAAAGTGCATGTATCTGTAGTTCAGCGAAGTTGGCGCAGCAATCATATATCCCACATAAAAATGAAAAACGATATATATTGAATGCATTACCAACATTGATATCGTTCTTCGACTTGCAGTCCTACTATCGAACCAAGAGCTGACACTGACATCGAAATTCCAACGGGTTCGCGGTATATATATACATATAGTAAATCGAATAATGAGCAAGATCGTAGATCGTCATCTTAGAATACAGACATAGCATTGAACACGAACACACAGCTTGCACTGATATCCACATGTAACATCACCATGTACTGACAGTAAGCAATATGAAAACAAAGCGACCATTTGGAGTAAAAAAATTTTCCTGCTTGCACATTTTTTGAAATGACGTCGATTACAAAAGAGGTTGGAAATCCCACAGCAGCGCTCATATATGCAATCCCCGCGGCTCGTGTGAATTTGATGGTATATAGTATTGTTACTTTCCTCGTAATTGGAACAATTGCTGATTAATTGAATTTTTTCTCGTGTTCCATTTGCTTTCGTGTATGTTTTACACAACCTCCTTGTGTGTATCTCCAGGTCGTATGGTAGTGTTTTGTGTTCCCTTCTTGTGTGAATCTCCTGGTCGTTTGGTTGCGTTTTGTGTTCCCTACTTGTGTGAATCTCCAGGTCAGGTTTTGTGTTCCCTCCATGTGCGTATCTCCTAGTCGCTTGGTCGCATTTTGTGTTCCCTTCTTGTGCGTATCTCCTAGTCGTTTGGTCACGTTTTGTGTTCCCTACTTGTGTGAATCTCCAGGTCGCGTTTTGTGTCCCCCCTTGTGTGTATCTCCTAGTCGCTTGGTCGCGTTTTGTGTTCCCTTCTTGTGTGAATCTCCTGGTCGTTTGGTCGCGTTTTGTGTTCCCTACTTGTGTGAATCTCCAGGTCGCGTTTTGTGTTCCCTCCTTGTGCGTATCTCCTAGTCGTTTGGTCGCGTTTTGTGTTCCCTTCTTGTGTGAATATCCAGGTAGTGTTTTGTGTTCCCTCCTTGTGCGTATCTCCTAGTCGTTTGGTCGCGTTTTGTGTTTCCTTCTTGTGAGAATCTCCTGGTCGTTTGGTAGTGTTTTGTATTCCCTCCTTGTGCGTATCTCCAGGTCGTTTGGTAGTGTTTTGTTTTCCCTCCTTGTGCGTATCTCCTAGTCGCATGGTCGCGTTTTGTGTTCCCTTCTTGTGTGAATCTCCTCATCGTTTGGTCGCGTTTTGTGTTCCCTACTTGTGTGAATCTCAAGGTCGCGTTTTGTGTTCCCTCCTTGTGCGTATCTCCTAGTCGCTTGGTCGCGTTTTGTGTTCCCTACTTGTGTGTATCTCCAGGTCGCGTTTTGTGTTCCCTTCTTGTGTGAATCTCCTGGCCGTTTGGTAGTGTTTTTTATTCCCTACTTGTGTGTATCTGCTGGTCGTTTGTAAGTGTTTTGTATTCCCTACTTGTGTGTATCTCCAGATCGCGTTTTGTGTTCCGTCCTTGTGCGTATCTCCTAGTCGCTTGGTCGCGTTTTGTGTTCCCTTCTTGTGTGAATCTCCTGGTCGTTTGGCTGCGTTTTGTGTTCCCTACTTGTGTGAATCTCCAGGTCGCGTTTTGTGTTCCCCCCTTGTGCGTATCTCCTAGTCGCTTGGTCGCGTTTTGTGTTCCCTTCTTGTGTGAATCTCCTGGTCGTTTGGTCGCGTTTTGTGTTCCCTACTTGTGTGAATCTCCAGGTCGCGTTTTGTGTTCCCCCTTGTGCGTATCTCCTAGTCGCTTGGTCGCGTTTTGAGTTCCCTTCTTGTGTGAATCTCCTGGTCGTTTGGTCGCGTTTTGTGTTCCCTACTTGTGTGAATCTCCAGGTCGCGTTTTGTGTTCCCTCCTTGTGCGTATCTCCTAGTCGCTTGGTCGCGTTTTGTGTTCCCTTCTTGTGTGAATCTCCTGGTCGTTTGGTCGCGTTTTGTGTTCCCTACTTGTGTGAATCTCCAGGTCGCGTTTTGTGTTCCCTCCTTGTGCGTATCTCCTAGTCGCTTGGTCGCGTTTTGTGTTCCCTTCTTGTGTTTATCTGCTGGTCGTTTGGTAGTGTTTTGTATTCCCTACTTGTGTGTATCTCAAGGTCTTTTGTAAAGTGTTTTGTATTCCCTACTTGTGTCTATCTGCTGGTCGATTGTAAAGTGTTTGGTATTTCCTACTTGTGTGTATTTGCTGGTCGTTTGTAAGTGTTTTGTATTCCCTACGTGTGTGTATCTGCTGATCGTTTGTTAGTATTGTGTATTTCCTACTTGTGTGTATCTCGAGGTCGTTTGTAAGTGTTTTTTATTCCCTACTTGTGTGTATCTCAAGGTCGTATGTAAAGTGTTTTGTATTCCCTACTTGTGTGTATCTGCTGGTCGATTGTAAAGTGTTTGGTATTTCCTACTTGTGTGTATTTGCTGGTCGTTTGTAAGTGTTTTGTATTCCCTACGTGTGTGTATCTGCTGATCGTTTGTTAGTATTGTGTATTTCCTACTTGTGTGTATCTCGAGGTCGTTTGTAAGTGTTTTTTATTCCCTACTTGTGTGTATCTCAAGGTCGTATGTAAAGTGTTTTGTATTCCCTACTTGTGTGTATCTGCTGGTCGTTTGTAAGTGTTTTGTATTCCCTACTTGTGTGTATCTGCTGGTCGTTTGTAAAGTGTTTTGTATTCCCTACGGTAAGTTTTTTTGTATTCCCTACTTGTGTGTATCTGCTGGTCGTTTGTAAAGTGTTTTGTATTCCCTACTTGTGTGTATCTCCTGGTCGTTTGTAAAGTGTTTTGTATTCCCTACGTGTGTGTATCTCGAGGTCGTTTGTAAAGTGTTTTGTTTTCCCTACTTGTGTGTATCTCGAGGTCGTTTGTAAAGTGTTTTGTTTTCCCTGCTTGTGTGTATCTCGAGGTCGTTTGTAAAGTGTTGTGTATTCCCTACTTGTGTGTATCTCCTGGTCGTTTGTAAAGTGTTTTGTTTTCCCTACTTGTGTGTATCTCGAGGTCGTTTGTAAAGTGTTTTGTATTCCCTACTTGAGTGTATCTCCAGGTCGTTTGTGTTTTGTTTTCACTACTTGTGTGTATCTGCTGGTCGATTGTTAAGTGTAGTGAATTCCCTACTTGTGTGTATCTGCTGGTCGTTTGTAAGTGTTTTTTATTCCTTACTTGTGTGTATCTCGAAGTCGTTTGTAAGTGTTGTGTATTCCGTACTTGTGTGTATCTGCTGGTCGTTTGTAAGTGTTTTGTATTCCCTATTTGTGTGTATCTGCTGGTCGTTTGTAAGTGTTGTGAGTTCCCTACTTGTGTGTTTCTGCTGGTCGTTTGTGTTTTGTATTCCCTACTTGTGTGTATTTGCTGGTCGTTTGTAAGTGTTTTGTATTCCCTACGTGTGTGTATCTGCTGATCGTTTGTTAGTATTGTGTATTTCCTACTTGTGTGTATCTCGAGGTCGTTTGTAAGTGTTTTTTATTCCCTACTTGTGTGTATCTCAAGGTCGTATGTAAAGTGTTTTGTATTCCCTACTTGTGTGTATCTGCTGGTCGATTGTAAAGTGTTTGGTATTTCCTACTTGTGTGTATTTGCTGGTCGTTTGTAAGTGTTTTGTATTCCCTACGTGTGTGTATCTGCTGATCGTTTGTTAGTATTGTGTATTTCCTACTTGTGTGTATCTCGAGGTCGTTTGTAAGTGTTTTTTATTCCCTACTTGTGTGTATCTCAAGGTCGTATGTAAAGTGTTTTGTATTCCCTACTTGTGTGTATCTGCTGGTCGTTTGTAAGTGTTTTGTATTCCCTACTTGTGTGTATCTGCTGGTCGTTTGTAAAGTGTTTTGTATTCCCTACGGTAAGTTTTTTTGTATTCCCTACTTGTGTGTATCTGCTGGTCGTTTGTAAAGTGTTTTGTATTCCCTACTTGTGTGTATCTCCTGGTCGTTTGTAAAGTGTTTTGTATTCCCTACGTGTGTGTATCTCGAGGTCGTTTGTAAAGTGTTTTGTTTTCCCTACTTGTGTGTATCTCGAGGTCGTTTGTAAAGTGTTTTGTTTTCCCTGCTTGTGTGTATCTCGAGGTCGTTTGTAAAGTGTTGTGTATTCCCTACTTGTGTGTATCTCCTGGTCGTTTGTAAAGTGTTTTGTTTTCCCTACTTGTGTGTATCTCGAGGTCGTTTGTAAAGTGTTTTGTATTCCCTACTTGAGTGTATCTCCAGGTCGTTTGTGTTTTGTTTTCACTACTTGTGTGTATCTGCTGGTCGATTGTTAAGTGTAGTGAATTCCCTACTTGTGTGTATCTGCTGGTCGTTTGTAAGTGTTTTTTATTCCTTACTTGTGTGTATCTCGAAGTCGTTTGTAAGTGTTGTGTATTCCGTACTTGTGTGTATCTGCTGGTCGTTTGTAAGTGTTTTGTATTCCCTATTTGTGTGTATCTGCTGGTCGTTTGTAAGTGTTGTGAGTTCCCTACTTGTGTGTTTCTGCTGGTCGTTTGTGTTTTGTATTCCCTACTTGTGTGTATCTGCTGGTCGTTTGTAAGTGTTTTGTATACCCTTCTCGAGTGGGCATCGTTGCTTTTCTTTAGTCTTGATCTGTAGAGTGAATTTCTGATTTGTTTACGTGGACTTCCCTGCTATGCGATTTGTTATACGTTTGTTCTGTAGAAAACGCCTCTTAACGAATTATTTATTTCAATTACATTGTACCATAAAACATACTTTCACTTACTAGATATTTCTACACAACATAAACATTGTGTTCGTTTCTCTGTCTGTAGAGTTGTGCAACGAAACCTGTCTCATAGGGCGTCTCTCCACTATTGCCAAAATCATTGTTTGGGGAGATTAGTACAACTAAGGACATGGGCAACGTTTGCTTCAATTCACAGGTTTCTTCTGGGGGCTGATCGTAAGTATGTGATATTACAATATTTTCCTAACAAGTATGTTTTATTTTGTATTTACTATTGATGCAAACAATACAAATTACATCGACGAAAGTACATCGACAATTAAATGAAGAGATAAGAGAAATGTAACTTTTCTGGCTTCTTTTACATACAGTCGGACTTCGTTTATTCTACAACCCTCTATCCGAATACTTGGCATCATCCGAAATAAATAGCAGGTTCCTATGTATCTTCTAACACACGACGACTTGAAATGGGCTATTTATTATTCGAAAAATAATCGAGGTCGAGATCCGACTGTATTTTTCTTGTTGCTTACGTGCCGAAATCAATATTGCCGTGTGCAAATGCTGAGTAGTTAGTTTTGTTGTTGTTTTTTTTCATAAAAAAGAATCAATGCATACAGACTTCTGGGTTGATGGTACATGGAACGATCAACACAATCACTGGGAAACCTCCACTGGTGATCGAATGATAGAAAACAGACGTGCATGGAATGAGACAAATGATTTGGGTAGCAATGGAAATTGCGTCCGATTCAGCAAGTCTTCGTTCGTCTTGGAAAGCATACCTTGCGACAAACATTTTGGTGCGATTTGTGAATATCATTTATAACAAACGTCATTTCTACTGGTAACAATAAAGTAATTTGTTCTTAACGTACACAATATTTGTTATTGTTTACTGTTAATTTTCTTATGGTGTCCTAATCTTATACCTTTTGTACAATAGCAGCTAAACTTGATGTAGCAAATGCATTTTCTTAAGAATTACAGCTCCATATGCTTACATACATATACATGGGATATAATTTACACCATCTCACACGTTCATGTGCTCAAAAAATACCATTGTACAAACACATGCCCTACAGTACAAACTATTATACATACACGTGTGGTAAGATATATTCTATAAACCGTGAGCTGTGATTGAATTATTGTGCATTTGACCTCCTGTCCACATGTTATTAAGGGGAGGCGCAGTGTTCGAGGGATAGAGCGCCTGACTCCTGATTCGAAGGTCGTGAGTTTGAGCCCCCCCCCCCCCGATGAGCGGGGGGTTTGATCACGAATTTCACAATCCCTAATTGTGGCGCAAGTACTGGTTGGTATCCGTGAAGCAGTCATCGAGAGTGAGCAGTATGTTGTAAGAACTTGTTTCACAATCAATGTAAAGTAAATAAGTTTAAACTTTATTCCGTGATAAAACATATAGGAGCATATTGATTATTCATTAATAAAATGAAATCTTTTGAAATAAGTGCATTAAAAGTTTATTCCAGTATCTTTGATCCTAAGTTTAAAGTAAAAATCAGGGCATGTCACCGGGCAAAATATTGAGCCAATCATCTTTTAATAGACGATAACGCATTTATTTAACGACGTTTCCTACGTCATCTAATATCGTATTTTGCATAAAAATTCAATTTATTTTCAGGTTTTGTACGGGAAACGTATATCATTACATAGCTTTTTAATTTGTGATCATCCTGGTGTTTTTAAATTTAAGATACGCCGACATTTAAGCGATTCCGGTGGATTTTAGGTGGCGCTGCGACGTCGCCAACTTTGTTTATTTCGTAAAAACAAAACTAGATAACAAAAGCGCATTTATTGTAGAGTATTTCTACCAACTTTTATAACAATCGGTTAAGGTAACGAATTTCGCCCACAACGTGTGGAACCACCTTAATACTGAGGTTGATGTTAAGCTGCAAGGACGATTATAAAGTTGGTCCATCGTACCAGAGGGGGATGCCAGACATTTTTTATAAACACTGTTGATCAGTTTTCTAGTGTTTATGCGTCCAAAAATATTGAATCCGGCAAAATTACAGTCTGTTTTAATAATAGAAGATTCACTTTACTGCAATGCAGTAAAATGTACGGATGGAACTGAACAGGTTTCCAGTTACTAACCGTGTGATACATACAGTTAGTAACTCTTTCACTAAAGAGAGGACCAGTCGGAAGTAAAACACTGGCTTCATTACTTACCACAGAAATGCCATGCAAAATTCATAATAGAACCATAGACCTTATAAACAATATACAAATAAATAAGTAGATGTATACTTTTAGAAGTATTTTATAAATTTGCTTTTACAAAATATCAATTTAACAAATCCATTTCTTTTTACATAATATTTATCTAACCATTATGTGATATTTATAACACATGCTTAATAACTATTCATAAAAGTATGACTTTAAATACATGCAGTTACACCAAAACTGATAATTTGTTCATGTTAACCAGGTTTTAGCACGACCTTAATACTTAACAATCCATGTATGGTTAAAGGCTGAAAGAAAGATGGGTCAGCAGATTAAGAAGGGCTTTTTTTCAAATCAGATACATTTTGTAAGTTGAAAATTGATTATACCTCTTATGAAGCTTGTTTCAATGAGATTATATCCAAGGTTAATTTTTCAAAATGATTGCACAAATTAGACATGTTATTTTCAAAAAAAATCTGATTAAATATCTTAAAATATGTTTTTAAAGCCTTAAAACATTTGAAACTTGAACATTTTGAAACTAATTGGAGTTAGTCGAGTAACTGGAAAAAAACTTTCTTCAGGCCTAATTCAAACGCCAACAAGCTGATTAGTATTAACATAAATGACGCCGAGAATACAATATTTACAATATGCAGTATAAGCCTATGACTTTTCAAAAGCTGCAATCAAGACATAATATAAACTTGATTATTGAACCTTGATTATATAGGTGATATTTATGTACATGTTCTCAGTCTAAAATAGAAATTTAGAACATCTCTGGTGTCCAATCATAACAATACACTGCCGACACATTTTCCATGTTTTTCTCTTTTTTTTGTACCTCCTAGATAACAGAGAACGCACACAACAGTTATATCATTTGCATCATTGTTGCCACTTATATCATTTCATAAATGATTTATCGCTTTGTTGTAATCAGTATGCAAATGACAAAAACCCAAATTGAATTCATCTATTCTGACCATTTAACAGAATGTATGTGACAAGTTTGTGGTTCTCATCCATGGTAATTAAGTGTTCTTCACAATTCCTGGAATGTTCAATCCATTTGTCATTCACTGTTGCTGTAGTTTTTGTTGCACACCATGCTTTAGCCTTATTTAGTTTTATCCATGTAACCTCATACAAATTTCCCTGATCTGAAGCAATTGCAATAGATTCTTTTCCAAAGTTTTTCATATCACTCATTTTACCAAGTATTGCAGCATGAAATGATTTCAAGTGATAAAATCTACTCTGTAGAACAGGAAATTGTGTCAGTGTTTTCTGTACTGACTTCAATTTCTGAAAGGTAAAAGCATGATTAAAGTAAGTTTTAACGAATAACTCAAACCTACTTGGGAGGCTCTCACAACGTTGTTTGTATTTGATGAAAAATCTAGTCCTCTGCACATCAAAATCACTGAAAACATTTTGTCAGACAAGGGAGCTTATCAATTTTTTGTCTGTATTTTATACAGATGTATTAAACCAATAATATTAAGCCAGTTTTTCATACTGTTGTCACTGAATTTGCAACTTTTAATAATTTATGCAAGTTTTAAAATTATTTATTTATCTGGAAAGCTATGATTTGAACAGCATCTTCACATCATTATACATGATTTGATATCCATATACACTTAATTGATGACCTACAGTGCTTACAGAACAAATTCATAACATGCTCTATGGCATAGTGAAATATTATCTGACAAAATACATCAGAAAGGTTTTATTCACGAAAACAAGAATCTTTCATACAGTAATTCAGCATCAAATAAGCGATATTATTTCAAATGTACTTTTGAAATACAGCTATGCCATGAAAATCAAGGGGTCCTGTGACCCTTAGATTTTTATATGTATTAAGATCTTATGGAAATATATGTAAAGACATTTGTACATTTAGAAAACTAAATATAACAGTAATAGGTTTTGACATGTACCTTTATGACATTCTTATTGTCAGTTTTTCTGTCACTTGACATGACCATAGTCAACAACATACATTGCAAGCAGTTTATATCTGCCAATACGGAAAAGAATGTTGGGGTTTGATCGACATGAGGCAAGTAGCAATCACACCATTCCTTCGATTCTGGCCAGTTTTCACATCTTGCAAACCTAAAAACATGTATAATTTATTCCTTTTCAAGATATACAATTTATTCACATTATATAACAAGAGATGTTTGTAAAACATTGTGCCCCCTCATGGTTTTCGTCAGAGTTTGTACAACTGCATAAGCAAGATCAAAGTATGCTCAAATATATATGCTTGAAATAATTTTTGGTAAAAAATGTAAAAAAATAGTTTTGTGGATGCATAGTTTCATTAGTGCCATATAGGAAACAGTAACAGTAACAACAGGTTGTTTGTTAACTGTAGGTAATGAAAGAGCTCATCTCATGTATGTGATGAACTGACCTTAAATTTATATAGATAGTCATGTACAATAGAAGTCCACAATTATGTCATACTGAACATTCCAATTAATGGGAGCAATTAACCTATGACCTTGACCCCATGACCTCAAAATCATTAGGGTTCCTCTGCTACCAAAGATGAATGTGTGGACCAAGTTTGAGGATGATAGGTCAAGGGGTTCTTGAGTTATTGATGGGAAACACTGTATGTATAATTGACCCATGTGACCTTGACCTTTGAGCCCTTGACCCCAAAATCAATAGGGATCCTCTGCTACCAAAGATGAATGTGTGGACCAAGATTTAGGATGATAGGTCAAAGGGTTCTCGAATTATTGATTGGAAATTTGTTAACAATTGACCCCTGTGACCTTCGAGCCCTTGACCCAAACAACAATAGGGTTCCTCTGCTACCGAAGACCAAGTGTGGACCAAGTTTGAGGGAAAAAGATGAAGGGGTTTTTGAGTTATTGATCGGAAATGGTTTGTGAACAATTGACCCCTGTGACCTTCAGCTTTAAGCCCATGACCCCAAAATCAATAGGGTTCCTCTGCTACCCAATAGAAATGTGTGGACCAAGATTGAAACGAAATGGTTACGGACCGACCGACGGACATGTACAAACCAATATGCCCTCTCTTCTTCAAAGAGGGGCATAAAAATATGTTGACTCTACCATTACTTTGAGAACAATTTTAAGTATTCATTACTAATGTGAAAGGTTCTGTGGTAATTCTTTCTGTTATTTTTAGCTTCTGTTCAATATTATGTATCGAGACAAATCATGTCTTAGAATTAAAATCAGTTTTATCCCTTCGACTTTATAAAATAACTAAAAGCCATAACACGACACTGAATATGAAAGTTGTAACTGTTGACGCATGTTTTTCATTGGAAGTTGCACATCTTTTTTTATGTATTGGAAACCATATTATATTGTAAACTGCCAGATAATTAGCTTGCAAGGAACTTGTTTGTTTTTGCTAATACCCTATTAGAACCATTATGTTACCAAAGAGCTGTTGTTGCAATTGCATAGTTTCGTATTGTAGGTTTGACTGGAAATCCTCGGCCTTCCAAAATATTTTGTCTTAAAGACGAAATACAGGCAAGTACTGACTCTGGTGGTACTCCTGAAACATACAAATGATAAAAATAACATTATATGAAATAGAAGAATTAAGCACTGTGTAATTGTAACAGCCTGCTTGAATGAGACAAATATGAGTATCGCTGTAAGATTTCAAACCTCTTCTTTAAGCGACGCCATGTGACGTTACCATGTACTGACAGTAAGAAATATTTGCCCCATATGGCAATATGAAAACAAAATGACCATATGGCGTAAATATTGTTCCCTGCTTGCAAATAGTGTCATTACACGTTGCGTTTTCTTGAAATGACGTCCCTTACAGAAGAGGTTGTAAATCCCATAGCAGCGCTCATATATGGAACTATGGTTGAAAGATACACATTTACATGTAGTGTTATATTGAAGAAAAAAAAATGCAACTCAACTTAACTATAGTACCTTTACAAAAAAATAGTACCAATACAATACAATTACTATGTTCTAGGACTGGGTAAGTGATACACTAGTATTAAAAATCATGTATTAACAAGAGATGTTTGTAAAACATTGTCCCCTGTGACCTCGACCTTTGACCCCAAAATCGATAGGTTTCTCTGCTACCCAAGATGAATGTGTGGACCAAGTTTGAGGATGATAGGTCAAAGGGTTCTTGAGTTATTGATCGGGGACGAAAAGGTTACAGACCGACGGATGGACCGCTATGTGCAAACCGATATACCCTCTCTTCTTTGAAGGGGGGCATAAAAAAGTTTTTGCCTTATTATAACATTGAATTATAATAATAATTATCATTTAATTGAACCATTTGCAAACAAATCCCATCCCTACAGTGTACATGAAAATGGTAAAATTAATTGAGTGATCATTCTGCTTTTTTAAAAATCTACGGCACTTGAGACTTTGGAATATACTTTATTCAGAAATGTGGCAAGGAGATTATCTTTTTTGATGTGTACATGTTTTGTGTTTTCGTAGATTTGCACGGATAACACTTTTCAAAATTCAATACCATAACATAACTTTACAAACTTCTGGATTTATACTGTGCATTTTGTGTATAGACAAGGAAGAGGTTTGGGAATGCAATACTTACCTCCAGCAAGTCCAATTTCTATACAAATTGCATTAAACAAGGCTTGAGCATGTGGATCGTTTGATAGCTTTGCACTTGTATTCATAGTTTGAAGCAAACGTATACTTTCGAAATACCTGCGAGTAAGTGATCATAAACATTTGAAAATGCATATTTATTGTTCACACATATAAATTTTTCCACTCTAATGTTTAACAGAAGGAAACAAAAGTAAGGGCTATGAAAAATAGACTGTGTAAATAAGGCTGATCATGCAAAATAAACCTGGCAACAAAATTAATGTGTGTTGGCATGACATTACACAAGTATTTTTGAGATCAATATAAAGGTTGATAGTTTAATAATAGAATGGATTCAACTAGTACAAGCTAAAGAACAACAGTGAGCTTAATGTTTCCAAGCCATCTTTTATGAGAACATCAGAAATGTCTGATGAAGATATTTTCACATTTGATAGTTATAATGACAAACTTTTAAGAATTGGTGCATAATGATGTCATATTCTTACTTCTCAGTGAACAGACATTGGAAGAAATACAGCGGTGCTAATTCTTTTGTAGTCTTGTCATCATGAATGCTGCTACAGATATCTGCTGCTGCCTTGCCTAGAGTAGATAAAACATTTTGAGTGTATACTTCTGACAAGTCGTTTTTATTGAAAAACATTTACAGAACATGTCATGGTATATAAAGTGATGTATTATTTTTACATGTTTAAGTGAAATACTTTTCAGTCAATTAACTTTAATAGGACAAAAGTTTATTTTCAAACAGAATCAACATACTCCCATAGAAATTGTAAAAATAAACATAACCCACAAATTTTTTGAAAAAGAAACTGTAATAGGATTTTTTGTACAATAGAAAATATAAGAAGCTAGATTTTCTGTACATGAGGTGATTAGGAAATATAACCCCACAATAAAAGCAGTACAATGTAGTAATTAACATACCTACAACCTCCGCTTTCTTTAAATTTCCACTTATAATATAATGTAAACAACTAGTTCCATACATTTCACACAAACAGGCTCTGTTTTGAGTTGATAGTTCTTCATTCTGTTCTGCACACCTTAAAAAAAGTCACAAACAATTAAGTAAAAAAAGTATTTTTAAACAATTTAATCTAAACTTATTTATTTAAAACAGATTGTGAAATAAGCTTAAAACTTAAATCAATCACTCTTCATGGTTACGAACCAGTACTTGTGTCAAGTGAGGGATTGTGAATTTCCCAATTCAACTTCATCTAAGCTGGGATATGAACTCACTACAGTTGTATCAGAAGTCAAGTACTCTACACCTCAACAACCATGCCAATTATTCTCCTGATATAAAGAACTACAACATAAACATATATGTACTAATATCCATTTATTTTAGGTGAACCGACACAAAGAATATATTATATGACAGGTCATGACACAATGAACATTTTATATTACAGGTCATGAGATTAAACAATATAGATGCATAATGATTCAAAGGCAATTATTAATAATTCGAAATAACTTTGGTAACAAAAATGTTCTAGATCTCGACGGACAAAGACGTGTCGGAAAACTGTGGAGATTTTTGGCGGGTATCTGAGATATAAATACTAGTGCGTAGTGATACAACATATTTTTCCTGTCAGACCAATGACACGAAGAATAGCAAAACGGATGACTTACAATAGTACAGTAAAAGATTCGACCAATGAGATTTGGTGTAACATTTGCATAATTAAATGGTTTTGTTAGAAAACAAACTGCAATACATTTAGCAGGATACAAGATCCAACATATTCATGCTAATTTCAAATCTTTCAATTTATTGAATGAATAATTCATTAATTTTGGGGTAACAGTTCATGTTATTTACATGCAGAACATAAATTGAAATACAATATTGTCAGTTAAGTAAAAACCTCATTAACAGTTCAGACTGAAGCTGCTCACAAGTCGTTGTCCAATTTCTTTCACGGCAACATTCCACCATAGATGTGTAAGCTGTCACTATCTACATGAAAATGAACAGATTTTTGAAGATGTGCAAACTTAGAATTGTAAAATACAAGACATATATTTTATTTTTAAGACATTCGCAAAAATGAAGAGGTATATAAAATCATGAACAAGGCTTAGAAATTAAATTATCAGCCACTACAAGTTTTGTCTCACTCATTATATTAATCAGCTAGGTTTTAAAATTGTTGATGTTATATTACAAATGAAATAATATAAAACCTGGTGAATATGTGTTGATTTTCCAGCGATTGTAAAGAAGTGTTTCAGTGCATGAACCATTTTCATTCTTCTATAGCCCTGCTCTTTGTCCAGTAAGAATAAATCACCAAATAGGTAGCCTTGTTCCATGCCTTCAGTGTTCAACTGTTGTGAACTGTAACAAATGTTGTACAGGTCATTAATAGTAACATACAAAGTATAATTAATGGTTACAAGTCGGGATTAGTAACAAATCTGGATTACAATCTAGTCTCACCAAAGCACAACCTTGAATAGATCAGTATCTTTGCAAGAACCTTGGTTTGAGCCCCAGCCTAGTAGAACATGTATGGTAGCTTTGCGATTTGTCAAACTACAATAGCTACAAGAGTATATCAATGTTTATTTTCATGAAAAGCTTATCATAACATTCTTTAAATGGCGGGGATAAAAAACCTGTCAATGTTTTCAAGTGATGGTAGTGGGATCAAATGATTTCAACAAATACAATCGAAAGATGATCTTACTGTTTTTGATGGGACTGAAATCTCCAGTACCAAAAGAAGTGTACAAGAAGCTGAAATTTTCTTATACGAGACGCTTTAGGTCGCTTTGACTCCTTTGTTCCAAGCAAACCAGCTGCTATTGCCATAACTCTGTAGGCATTTTTGAAGTCGCCTGCTTTATAAAGTGTCTACAATACAAAAAATATTTAAATTGTAAAAAGGGTACACTTGAAATTTAGGAATATATATCATTTAATTTAACGAACATTCATTTTACAACCAACGAGAAATGAAGCACTGCCATGAAACCAGGTTTTATAATAATTTACCAGGAAGAGTAAAAACTGAACTGTGTTATATGAACAAGTCATTTCATAGCAAGTGTGTAACAATTATATCAAGCATCACATGTAATACAGGGCTCGACATTAACGGTAGTCTGACTGTCCGGGACAACCTAAACTTTGGTCAGGACAAGTAAAATCTGAAGGCACTAGCCCGGTGGGACAACTTGCTTTCAAACAAAAAAAGTCTAAAAATATATCTGAAATACTATAATAAGAAAAATCAAATGAAAACGATCCAGGTAATATAATTGCATTGGTCCACTTGTTTAGATTAATAAACTGTTACTATAGAATGTTAAACTTTTAGCACTTGAACTGTAAAACAGTCCACTATTGGTATTTAAAACTTCAAAACTCGATGAACTGAGGCAAATGACAAATGCCACAAAGGCACATGTAAGACAGGCAATAATGCTATCTGTGATGTAATACTGTGCTCTCTGTGACATAATACTGTGGGGGCAGATCAAAGGGGTTTGTTTAGAAGATATTTTAGGCTAGGCGAGTGGAAGTTTCCACACTACGGCTTAGAACAAAGGTTTATGAACGGCTAGTGGGTACCGTACTTATTCTAATATATGCATATAAGACTTAAAAAATAAGTGAATTTCAGTGATTTTTTACATAAGCTTTTTACAAACCAAGGTTGGTGACAATAGGTCAATCTCAACTTAAGTTATAAGGCAGCCCACACTCCATGCATCAAAATCGAAAACCTGATTAATAAAAAATTATGACATGTATGGAGTTCATAATTTTTTATTAATCAGGTTTTCGATTTTGATGAATGGAGTGTGGGCTGCCTTCATGCAACTCAGACGAACTCATTTTAAAGGTAATTAGCCAATATGTACCTTTCCATGAAGTCTGTTTATTCTTGCACATATGAGACTATGTTCCTTCTCAAATGTTGGATTACTTTTCTTGATGTCCTCCAGAACTTGTATAGCAGATTTGATCAAATCTGATGCCTACAATAAACAGACCTGTAAAACAATAATTGTGTTGACAACCACTCTGACATCCATCGCTTCAGATTAAATAGGACTCTGCCATTCTGCAACACTTGCACACCAAGCTTTTATGAAACCAAAACATTTTAATTCACTCAGTAGCAATTAAAGTGGCATTACATATTAAAGTAACTAATCTATGTAAATGTTTTCACATATTTGGTAAGGAGTGACATTCTTGCAGATGCAAATAGTTTTTATAATAATTTTCTTAATTAGAATTTGTTTAACCCCTGACTATCTTTTGCATCCTCAGTACCCAGGCTATACATAACATATATGATACCCTGGGCAAACTGACTGTAAAAATCTCGTACTCATGAATAATTTATGTGGTGGAATCCAGCAGCGGAAATTGTCTTGAAGTTAGGATGAAATCGCAGCACTGAACGATCCAATGAGATCGGAAATTCCAAATCGTGTTAGGCATCTATTTTGTCCAATTTGCTGATAGCTCTTTACAAGGAAATTCCTTATTTTTTGTTATTGTCCATTTTATTGGTCAAAAAATGCTAATGACTATTCATGCATTACGAAGTTTCGCTAGCCAATTTGCCCAGAGTATCATATATGTTATGAATAGCCTGGGTACCGAGGATTATCTTCTGAGAAATTTCACTTGCCCTGAAGATCTTTGAGAGCATAAACTAATGATAGTAACGACTTCTGACATGAAATCATGTACAAAGAATTTTTTGATGTAATGAAACTTAATGTCATTCCATGTTCTTAATGAAACATTCTGTGTTCATAACGAAAATGATAAATTAGAAGATTCCCCAAGATATGTCAAAATCCCTACTTTCGTATATATGACTAAAATCAGCTACTTTCGTTTCAGAAACAGGACAGTATCGAACTAACAGAATGAAATGCAATTTTGGTAGTTTGAAACTACCATAAAACCATCTGTGAAGAGAAAAAAAACGAATGCCGCTTTAAAATGGAATGCAAACAGCTAGTTGTCTATATCATAATGAAAACGAGAATCAATTTACTACAAGAAATTCAGTAACAATATTAAATTAATATAGATACCTTTTCATGTTTGTCAATGGCTATGGCAGCAGCTGTAGCTTCAGCTAGAGTAATTAATAGATTTTGTAGCTGATCATTGCAGGTCCGATGACGAATTAATCCATCATATATTGATAGGAGATTTTCAACATATTGTCGTGTGTTATCCACTGTCATTCCTCCTTGTGCAATTTTGAGAACCAAAGGAAAAGCTTCCCTATAAAGAAACAAGAGCTATCATTGAAAATGATGAATACTCACAGATACTGCCTTGAGACAGTAACTGCAACCATGTCAATGATAGTATTGACACAGCTAAAGCATAGAAAAATAACAAAGGGCCATAACTCAGTGAAAGTTCAACAAAGTGTGAAGTTTCACTGAAATCTGACCAAGGGCAGCTAAGAAATAGTTTGGACAAAAATTATTCACGAAAAATAACAAAGGGCCATAACTCAGTATAAATAAATCCGAGCATGATGTGCCGATATGCACAACTAGGCTTGGTACTCTTTAGGTTGTAAATTTTCACTGAAATCCAACATAAGAAATAGCGCAGACAAATTTTGTCTACAGATGCACCACTGATGGACTTGACTCTAATAGAGCCCCCGTAGACTTCCCACCTGGTATAACACATGAAAGTATCTCTTAAAGTTATTATTTCATTGCATTTATGTAGAGAAGATTAAGGTGATAACAAAATGAACAAATTAAAAACTAGAATGCGTCCATAGGACACAGACGCCCCCACTTGCAGCCTTTGTCACAAAAGCAAATGCTATTATTCTGCTCATAGTTTTTAAATGGATATCAAAATTACCAAGTGAACAAATGTACTGATTATGGTGATAAGCCAAGGGCCATAACTTTGCACTTACTAGGTGTAACCATACATGAAACCCCCGGTGCACAACTATACAGGTTGGTGAACATTCCTGTAAAGTCTTATGACTCTGTCTCATATATTTTTGGAGATATGAGTGACGAAAGATTGCATACTCTGTAGGCTATGTTTTAACTAAGTCAAGGGCCAAAACTGTGCTTTTACTGGGCACAGCCAAACATAAACCCAGGTGCAAAACCACATAGACTGGTGAACATTCCTGTAAAGTTTTATGACTGTGGCTCATATTCTTTTGGAGATATGAGTGACACAAGATTTTGTGACGGAAGGAAGGACGGATGGACAAGGGCAAATCTATATGCCCCCCTTTTCAGAGTGGGGTCATAATTATATACTGGTATTCAAACTAGTGTACTAAGTATCATGATTTATTTAAGTAATATGGGAACTAATTTGACTTGTGTAGTCGGTTGGCACTTGATTAAATGTAAACATAAAGCAATACTAACTTTGCAGACACAAACACAGCATCTCGGCGACCTCGTAAAGATTTAACTTCTTTAGCAGCAAGAGCAAAAGCTTCATCTTCAACTTTATTACATAACCTTTTGGTACGTATAGCAATAACTGCATCAACATCTGCAGGAAAATACAAAGTATTGTAAGTAGAAATATCTTAAACAGTAATCATCTTGCGGTCTTGTTTTGAACCTGTTATGGAGTTTTCAATAAAAAAACACTTCCATATTTCTTAATGCAACATGCAAGTTTTGTTAAAACAATAGTGAACAATTTCAAAACGTTTTCATCTACTAATTAAATACAGTACCACACAGGAACTAGACACATAAATATGCCAAATATCACAAAAATATGCCTTTTATATAATAAATTCTTTCGTTAAAATTAAACAGGCAAATATTTGAGAAAGACAATGTATATGTCTAGTAACTGTACATTCAGATTCACGTACCATGAAGTTTGTTATCAATACGTTTTGTTTGTTCTTCTAAATCATCTTCTGGTGGCCTGAATAAAACATGATAAGGAATATGACTCCGCAATTCATCTGCAGTCAGTTCTAAATAATTTGCAGCTTTAGAATGTAACTCCATTCTCTGTGATTCCATAAGCACTTCATATGCTGTTTCTTGTAATAACTGATGCGTAAACATTGGTTCTAAGCAAGCATCAGGCTCACCAGTAGCTGACATAGTATCGGTTTTATTACAGTAACACAGATATTTCTGTGATCCTTCATCACCCCCATTCATTATGTGACTTCCACTTGGAGTTTTTGAACATGTAAATATTCCACTGTCCATCAGTCTTTTAATTGTGCGAACAATTTTTGGTCTGTGAGCCTTTGGCAACAAGATCTCTAAAATGTCTCGACGAACAACCTTTCCTACCACAGCTGCACATTTAATTATAAGCTGCTCTGTTGCCCTCATCGAGTCGATTCTTGCATGGATAAGTTCTAAAAACATACAATAAACAGGTGAGAATTGAATAGATGTGTATAGGTAAGCGATGAGTTTTGCTTTGTTACAAACATGGGGAAATTGCATTGAAATATTAAGTTACTTGTATGAATTTTGACGAGTTGTAGTCACCTTAAGGAATATATCACAGAATAAATACATTTTGCTTTATTCAATTCAGTATTCCTTTAATTATGTATGATGTGTGCCATGCACCAATAAAATAACATATATCCTGCCTATTTATCATGAAGTATGATTTATTAATTATCTTTGTAACAACCTTTCATGGATGCAGGAATTGGTACTTTTTCAGCTTCTACTCCTGTTGCAAACACAGCCTTTCTTGTTGTAGTTTGAGGTAGTTGTTTCCCTACATCCTGATCAACAGATCTCACATACAGCAAATTGGAAGGGTTTGCAAAATTGTGTGATGTTGCATCGGGAACATAACCCAACTCTTCCGATAAATTTCTGTCCAAAGTATGTAAACGGTCATCTTCTACAAGCTAACCAACATCATGGAAATCAAATTAAGTAATAACAAAAGTGGTAAGTAATGCAAGAAATCTAGTCACAATTCAATGACAAACTTGTTTCAAAGCCAAGCTAACACTTTTATAAATAATTTTACTAATGTATAAGAAAATTTCTTTTCCACATTTCCAGATAAAATTAGACGTGTTTTCAGTGTATTCAGGTACATGTATTTCAAAAATGGCAGACTCATACCCATTTATCTCATAATGAATATGAATGATTTCTTGACTAGGTTGTCAGTTTTAATAATTCTATCAATGATTTGGAAAGTTAATTCATGTATATAAAATCATCCAGACATTAAGATTATCTATAAAAGAGGATATATTTAAAAAGGACAAGTACCACAATTCTTTCCATATAAGCAACTGTGTACAACTAAACAAAAACAGCTAGAGAATGATCACAATAGCATATCTATAGAAGAATTTGAGTATGGACTCTTAATACCTGAAATGTATGAAAAAAGCAGTTGAATATCAAACCTCGATAGCTGAAACACCTTGCAGATGTTGTACAGTGGCTTCTGATGGAACACGAACACTTTGCAATGCAATGTTTGCGGAAATCAATGCTTTACTGGGAGCAATGGAAGCTTGCAATGTCCTATGACGAACATCATCATTAATGATAACTAAATGTTTATTTTCAAGTAGATCTCGTAGTATTTCAAGACACCAAGTAGGTACACCGTGTGATCTTTCCCGTAGAAGTCTGAAATGTACAGTTCAGTGTGCTCTTTTTAATATGCATAATTACTTGCTTCACATAGAAATAGATGCAAAGACATAAAATTTTGCTGATTGTTTAGAAATGCAATGCAATAAGCTCTAGTAATAATTTAACTAAATAGTTCTAAAACATAATTTCATCCTGATTTCATCACCATATCAGTTTTAATAAACTAAGATGTTTAGCAAATATACCTATACATAAAATTGTCATTGGAACAAAAGCATGTGTTTATCAAGGCAACTCTAATGCAAAGCAAAATTTAAAGAAAGATTCAAAATTTAAATCTCTATGTTGAAAACATCCACCCATACTTGTGATAACAAATTAATTTAAATATTTGGAAGAATATAAAAACCCTCACTGATCAAGATCTTTTGGTATACTGGAAACATTCATCATCTGACAAGCAAGAGGCGCAACAAACTTCATTTCTAATCCAGCAAGATCTGCAACTTTTACTTCTGGGTGATCAAAGAAATACAGAGCTTCTCTACAAGTTGGTGAGTCCAATATGGCAGGTCGGATGCTCATTATTATCAGAAAGTGTTTGATACTGATAAGTTCACAGAGAAATTCCCATGAAGAGAGGTCTATATTTTGTGCATCATCAATAACAATGACAGAACCATTTGTATCAGAACACTGAAATATTCAATGTCAGAGATTGTATTTAGAATATCATACAGCCAACTCATTACACTGAAATGAAAAGAATCTTCAAATATCATGTAAAAACATATAAACGAGGCATATTGCACAACATGGTCTTTAGAAGTAGCAGAAATAATAAAAATGCAATACTACATAATATATTGTTACCTCAGATGCAATTTTTCTAAAAAGACATTTCCTCTTTGCTCTTTCATTGATTTCCTTACCAACAAGTGATACTGGCTTTTCAATCTGAAAAAAAGAAGATTGTATTTCAAAGATCTCTATTTCAAAGTCACTTTATTCACATAATTAAAAAGGTAATCACTTCTTATATTCAGGCATGAGAATGCAAAATTTCATAATCAGCTCAAAATTTGGCAAGGGGCCGCTGAAGCTCCTGGCTTTTAAGCATCTAAGATGGCTTAAATGTTCTCAAAAAACGGCCTCTGTGAGCGTCAGATTCTCATTCCTGTATATTTTACAAGAAAATACAGTAAACTTGCTAGTATAACAGTTATCAAATCCTTCTCTGAAGAACTAAAAGTACCATGGTTACAATGTCTTAACGAAGGTTATTTTTTCTAAGTCAGGTGAATGTTAGGTAAATTATAGATATTATGCAGCTAGGTGTATCAAATTTGCTAACATTTGTAGGAACATAGTATGTAAGTTTGCAAGTGTTTTCCACAATAATGTATTTCCAGAAGAAGGCCTAGCAAGCCATAATGTGAAATTATATGTAAAACTTTTCACTAGTATCTTTTCTACACTGATATATTTACCTGTGTACCTAATACAGCATTTAAGACAAATAGATAATCACTGTCTTCCTGACCAATAGCGTCCAACAAGAATGGCTCTTTATCAATCTGTTCAGAATATCCCTTGCTACTCAGTAATGATCGTAGAACATGACAGGCCAAGAAGTATGGGTAACTACTATCTTCCAGTTCAACACGACATGATACGACCCTGCATAATGAAAATTCATACAATAGCCAAAAAATAATGATAAATGTTTGTGGAAGGAATTTTAATGAGCATGCTAGGGTCACATTTCCTTACTACCCATAGGGCACATTAAGGAGTCTAAAAACCTCATTAAGATATCATTTACTTAAATTTGGTTTATATAATTTATATTCGAGTTCGACAAGTTTTGAATATAGAGCATTTATGACTTTCCTTAACAGTAAAACTTAGTGGTTACAGAATTCAGATCATCAATTACAGTATTTTTGTTACCGTATTGTTACCCTATTGTTGTAAACTAAACAATAAGACAAAGCTTACTTGAAACGTTCTTGACTTGCTATAAAAAGTGCTTGATCAAGCACCTTAGTTTTGCCAATTCCAGAAGGACCACTAAACACTAAATGTCTTCTTTTGCATTCATCTCTTTTCATGATTTTAAGTTGTTCACAAATCAGAAAATCTTCATACTGGCGACCTTTGTTTAGAAGAAATGTATAGAGACAATTAACTTGATATGTTTTGTAAAATGACATAAAAATCTCTGACAAGATTTTGTATATCTAATCTCCCTTTGTCAATAATGAAGTTTTTGATATGTCAGATTTAAAATTGGTCTTGAAACAAATGTTCTTGTTAAGACGACAGGAAATGCAAGGGAAGTAACCTTTCAGGCACTTCCTGCCAAGTGCTTCAAGGGAAGCAACTATTGAAGGTAGTGACATTGTACTATATGGGTTGCTTCCTTCAACAATCATCAGTAATTGCTGAAATAAACCAGCTTATTGAAGAACTGCAATAAGCCGCATTAGTTTGGTAAGTGTGAAATTCAACATAAGGAGAGTTATACTGTCCAATGTCCTTATAAGGATTCGTTATAAGCACTTTTCAAGACACAAACCAACAAACAGATGCCAGAAAAAAGTAAGAGTAAGGTTTCAATCATTTTAAACCCCAAGCTCTAGTTTCAGTTAATAATCCTGGCTAGTAAAAGCTTGGTAATAATACTGCTATACATTTCAGTAAAGGGTAAAATTACATGGTTTATATCTAGTTATTGTGTCATTTGATTATATGTGTATTTTGTATGTACTGGGACTAACCAAGAACAATGTAACTTACCAAGTGTAGGATACATAGAATGCTTTATGCATTTGGCTTCCATTTTCTCGTCCTTTGAATAACCAACAAATTGTCTTATAACACCTATGTTTCTGAGTCCTTTCATTCGTTTTGTCATCAGAATATCAAAGAAAGAGAGTGGAAGTCGACATGCTTGATATGTGTCTGTATCACATGTTATTTTGTCTGGATAATGCATCATTAAGCGAGCAGCCATATTCACCTTCCTACCTATCACTGAAAGAAAAGAAACATAAGACTCCTAGACTATCTAAATACATGAAAAAAAATTGGGATAGAAAAATAAACATGACAAACCTAACTTAAATATCACATTAAATATTTAGGAGTTAAAAAAGTCAAGAATAGCGTTGTCTGAAGGGCTGAAATGTGTATCTGAGTATTGAGGAATATTTCAAATAAGATGGATAAAAACATATAAACTATCAACATATTATCCAATACAAAAATCCATGTTTATGAATGTAAAAGGCAAATTTGTGAAATGATTTCTTAGACCACAAGTGATAATACTGACATCAAATATCCTATTCAGTTTTTAATCCAAACTTTATTTACAATTCATTAAGAATTTATAAATGTCACATCAATGAAGTGTGTTAGGCTAACATCAGTCATTATAACTTTTATTCTGATTTTATTAAAGGGTATTGAACTTCATTTAAGGGGTTAAAAGGCTGAACTCACTGCCCCATCAACAGTAAACCTTATTTCATGAATAAGTGAATGCAAATTAACATCTGAAGTAAATTAAAAATATCACTCAATATTTATTCAATTCACATTCTTGCCTACCATTTACATATTTCTTTCCAAAAGCATTAACTGATATACAACATTCAAATGCAATGGTGCAGAGAATGGAATAGATTACCTTAGAGAAAGCAACAAATATAGTGATCAAGTTTTCTTCAAAACTTACACAAAATCACGGACCTATATACCATAGGTCCGTGACAAAATGAACCAGAATACAGACTTACCCTTACAGTGTATTACTTTTAATGCAATTGCCATCATTATTTATACATGTATGGTAGTTGCTATAGTACAATTCTGAACGGGCTGAAAGAAAGTTGCATCTCTAGCTAACCATTAACATTTTTGTTAAACTATCTGAAGTAAGATTTATTGAGGCGAATACGTCAGTTCAGAAGTTCAATATTATTTATTACTAGTGTTAGTGTAACTTGTGCAATTGAATGTATACCTGAGTATTCATGCCTTTGTGGATGGCCAACTACCCCACAGAAAGTTGTTCCTGTTGTTACCCCAATCGACACTCTCCTGAAAAGTTTCATGTAAATATAAATATGAATGCATTGCAAGACTGCATTTATCAATCTAACAGACGATTCAGGCGTAAGTAATTTGTTTATTAAATGGATACAAATAATTTATTCATAACTATTCACCATTTGCATAAAGAGCTGCTTAATTGATTTCAAAACATATCAAGAAACCCAGGTTTAGGATTGTATTTTTTTGCATGAAGGTTAGTTACACTTGAATGCTTAAAGTGATTACAGTATTTAAATTTGTGCTCACTCAACGCCTTCCATCTTATCTAGCTGAATTTTCATTCGTCCAGAACACATTAATGCGTGGGCACAATCGTTTTCATGCTTGTATCCTGGTAGTCCGAATATCACTAGAAATGTGCAGCCCTAAAAAAAGAGATAAATAACTTGTAATCTTAAAACACCAACAGATATGTCACAAAAACAGGGCATATACAAAACGTTTATCTACATTTGAATGAATATTGCAAGAACAAAGATGTCATATTCATAATTAGTCCTGGAAAGGTACAGGGTAACCTCTCTCCAGAGCTAAACCCTCCGTAAATTTTGGTTGTTGCCCTAGAGAGTTTAAATGAGTACTAGTAAATTTTAACAACAGGAAAGGTTGCTTACATATCTTATCACTCACCTTATCAAACAAGAAAACCTTGTTCATTGCACCTGTAACAAAACATCGTATTTCCATTAGAACACAGAAATGTTAACAGGTATAGCAATACACACTGAAATGATGTTACAAATGTTAATATCTGAATATGTTTATGTAAATATAAATTCTACAAATTCATGTAAACAAAAAAACATACAAATGTATATGTACTTCTTAACTATTCTTTTTTTTGTACTTTTCAGTCATATGTGATACCTGCCACTTTTGTATATAATAAATGTTTGATCTTAATAGTGTCACAAGTTAATTACAGACATGCACTTTTAACCTAAAATGTAAGCGTCGTCATCTGAAATGGTTAAATTTGTATCTAAAGTTTCATACCATGCATTGCCTTTGTTTTGGAATAGACCATTTCAAATATCTTTTGCAAAATTTCTTCTGTGTTCACACCTTCCACGAGAACAAGGTTCATAAACAATATTGACACTTGTCTCATTTCAGAGAGGTATTCCAAAGGTTGATTATCATCCAACTGCAAAGAATAAGTAACTTATCATTACCTTACCAAGTATTATATACTGCAGTGGATGACAACAAGAAGACTATTGTCAGAACCATGGTTTAGTTACAATAGACAACCAACATTTTAAACTTTTATAGAAATATTTACTACCTGAAAATTTACTAGCAGCTGTAAGGTATTTATTGCAAACTAACTAAAACCAATCCAGAATATTATATAATCAGTAAAATGGAAATAAATCAGTTACAATTAGCAGTACATGTAGTAACTTACCTTCTTCAATACCGGTGGTAAGATATACAATCTGAGCGCAATATCTAACCTCATCTCAGTGACTGTTGTTACAATTTTTCGCACTATAAAAAATGATTTTTATAATAATAATAGCATTCAAACAATTTATGACAATGATAAGATTAGCCCCCTCTGACAAACAGAAATTCTTAAATATCGATTTTCAACACTAGTGTAAAACATGCAATCACTGGGGGAAGTGAGAAACAAATATATTGAACAGATCTGTAACTAAATTGGTTAGTTATCATGTGACAAAGAGTGTAAGGAAAATTAACGATACTTGATTGTTTACCAACATGACACTTGCATTAGCCCAACCAGTATAACAACAGTTTTAACTGAACAATTCTCAAATTTACAGAAAATGCATACATTTCCCAAACTTAGGTCCAATGTTCATTTTATTCCGAACTAAACTTTTCATCTGACCAGGTTTAGACTCAAAATCATCCTTCAACTGGTTAAATGGCACCGATTCCTTGCGTAGAGAGGAATTTGAAGGAATAGGAGGAAGTAAAGATGGTCTGTAATTATCTTGCTGGGATGCAGGCCTCCTATGTATACTGCTATCACTGTCATCGTTTTCCAAACTTTTATCACCTGAAAGAAGACAAAACAAAACACTAATTAAGCAAGAATTGAAAACAAGATCCATTATAAGCTACGCTGTAAATAAATCTTTGTTATTAATTCTAATTAATTTAAGGACAATTTTTTTTAATTCAGCATTGCTGGTCTTGAAAATCTGCCATCAATTACACTGCACTAACAGGTATTTGCCAAATGTAACAAAAATGTTGGAATCATGAACAAATGACTTGAGTACATTTTATGGATTAGATGCCCCCCCCCCCCCGCTATGGACTTTTAAGTAAAAAAGAGGGCCATTTGGTGATTGTAACCTAAATTGAACT
This sequence comes from Mactromeris polynyma, assembly GCA_032209605.1. NCBI lineage: Eukaryota > Metazoa > Mollusca > Bivalvia > Venerida > Mactridae > Mactromeris > Mactromeris polynyma. Next base: position 45,809,369 of record JASFXZ010000002.1, read on the forward strand.
TGATCTCTATTTATTATGCTATGATTATGTGCCCAACATGAATTGAATCCATCCTTCCTTTCAAGAGTTCATGATAGTATATATGCACCTTCACTATTCTTCAAATTACAGAGCAATCAGTGAATCAACCATGCAATATTTAATATTTTCACTAATAAATTACTTGGATGATTAAAATCCAGTGACTCAGCCGGTAAACTGTAACTCCTCTTCTTTGCTGGAGGTACAATTCTCAGAACCTGAAACATAAAACAACACGAGTTACAGCATCTTGTGGCCATGTGATCAGGCTCTTAGCAGAATAATAATTTGTCTAAGAATTCAAAACCTAGGCCTGTTTTTCATCATTTTGAAAATGCAACTGCAAAATAGTGTCATAAATTATCTTAACAGGGAAATATTGAAACTAAGCATTTGTAAAAGAAATCAAAAACTGTTTCACTGAGCATTTCCAAATTGAACTGTTAATAATGAAAATGCAAAAATACTCAATCAAGGAATTTTATTCGTACACAGGGACACATTGCGTGCACTTATACTTCAGGCATATTTGCAGTGAAAAATCCATAGTAAAATCATTTTAGACACTTAATTAAACACAAAATGCTAACAAGAGATATTTGAAAAACATTATGCTCCCCCCCTAAAGATGCATTGTAAGTGAGAGGATTTTAATAAATATGAAGACATAGAAATGAGTATGGATGATAAACAAGGGTTTGAATATGTTGGTCTGAAAAGCATGACACTTCTTAAGTGATTGGGTGTACAAGAATTTCCAAAATAATACAATCCACAGGCAACTACCCTTCTAAGTTAGGACATGGAGTCCAAAGGGTACTCCAGTTATAGGGCAGACAAGGATATACATCTAACAGTCAGTTTGACCTTGTCCTTTGACCCCCAAAATATATAGTGTTCATCAACAATGTGTAAGTAACTTGTTACTTAGTCCATTCCTGTTTGCCTTTCGACCACTTATTACTTTGTTATGCTGTAAATTTTGCTAATTCTAAAAATTCTAAGGCGGAAATTGTGCAGATTCCATCATTACTTTCAGGTCCATGTAAACTGAAATTTTTATTTGAATTTTTTTTGGGAAATTCTACATTTGAGACAAAATATACTTCTCGACAATGAGAACTGAACTAAAATGCAGCCATAAACACAGTTGAAAATACCTTGGTATTTTACGCAATAAATTTCTGACTTTCTTTTGTAGTAATTATAAGTATCTATATTTGCTTGCTTATTTTACGTAGCAATCACAAAGTCTTTGGTAGCCCCACTTGTTTTTACCTATTTATTAACCTTTTTCTATTCACAGCGATGGGTAACCTTAATTTATGTAGGGAGATGTGTTATGACAGCAAAATCCGATCTATATATAAATTCCGATCTATATATAAATTGCTGTCTTTTGTTATCATCATTTCCTTCTTCACATTCAGAACCACCATATTCACCAAAAAATGTGTTAGACACATCTGCAAGTAAAGCAGTGGTGTAATTTATTCCAAATACACCATACCACTTGGAGCAAGAATAGTGATTATGATTGTCTGCTGGGTGTAGTGCATATTGGTGGAAATAAAAATGTGCTGCTGTTTTTCAGTCACAAGGACCAATTCACTGTGTACCAGCACACAACTATATCTTACCCTCATATGTTCCATATCATCCACTGGCTCTAGGTCAAACAGATCTTTATGGCAATGATTCCAAGTTTCAGGTGAGATGACAACCATTCCAGAATGACAGAAATGTTCGGCAGTATTCACTGCTGTAATGGCAGGTCCAAGTTCTACATAATGTCTGTATTCACTGTTGCCCAGAAATGTTACTGACATGACACCAGCAGCAACACCTAGAAATAATCAACATCATTAAATTGATCATGTGTGGTCGCTAAATTAGTTAGTTCTATTCACTGCCATCCAAAAGTTTCTTCACACTTGAATATTTTGAATTTCGTTACTTTTTCTTACAGAATTTCAAATAAAACATGTATGACCATGAAGTAAAATTATTCATCCCACTTCTGTGATGGATAGTTAAGAATCAACAATTTGCACATCTCGGCAGCAGCATCAATCGGCCTGCATCCGAAACCAATGTATGTGTGTAACTGATTGATCTGACACAGAAAATATGATAATTTATTTCAGTACAAATTTATAAATACTTCAAAAGAAAATTATTGCTGTGTTAAAAATCATTTTATATTTATTGCATGTGAAACAAATATGAAAATACATTAATTGCAATGGGAATTGTCAAAGTGTGAAGGAACTTTTGGAGGGCAGTGTATACCAAATTAGAAAGTTCTGTGTTTTGTACAAGCAATTACAAAGTTTATTGTTACCACAAAAATACTGTCACATAAATCCAGTTCATTTAAGCTAGAATTTGACCATTCAATAATATACTTAACCCTGTACACCCAGGTATGTAATCAGTCATGTAACATGATACAAATATTTACACAACTTGGATATAATAAATAATTTTTTATAGGAAATAATCAAAATAAAATTTAACAGCAGTCTACAGAAAAGCACATGATCAGATATCATCAAAGTTATAATAACATTAAATGATTGGCATAATATAACACACATCAGAAGAATGTATACAAGTCAACAATCCAGACAAAAGCTACAGTTGTGGTCAGCAATTGTTTTGTTGAGAGATTAACTTATTGTTTTGATGAAAATCTTTAATTGACTTAACAGATTTTAAGTATTTAAAAAGCAATCCAAAATTAAACCCCACCTCTTTGCACTCATGATTTAAGTCATTGAACTTAGTGTGTGCACAAACAATCACAATCAGGACTTGCCTATTTTCACAGTAAGTTTGACACCAATATCTGTGTCCCATTCTCCACATTTGTCTTGCATGTCTAAACAACATTGTACAACTTTGAGAACTTCCGCTTGCAACTCTTCTACACGTCCAACTCTCCAAATGGCTAATATTGCATCACCTGATATATGTATGTACAATGGATATTATCCTTGTAATATGAGCATAATCCAATACATTGATTTTGCTGGGTGGAAATTGATTTGTGAAAAATGTACAAGTTAAAAGTAGGTACTTACTAAATACTGAACAAAATACGCTTTTTGTCTGAAGACAGGAATATCACATACCTATATGTATAAATGCCAAAACCCATTGTCCCCAAATTATGACTTGACACTAGTTTTTTTATTAAAAATAAATCTTCAACACAATGGTATTCAATGTACAGTAAATGTGTGAAATACAATGTACCTAGTAGATCTGTTTCAGTATATCGAAAACAAAGTGAGCGTCGTGCTCTAAATAATAATACTGCAAATATCCCCCATGTTGCTCCAATGACATCACTATGCATGATGTTTAATGATGCCATATTGAATAAATATAAAAAATTGATAATTTATTGCTATTACACAAACCTGCGAACTTGAGAATATCCCCATCGGAACCAAGGATTCCCTCTACAAGAGCACTAAGGTAAGTATTCAGAGTTGTAGTCAACTGATCAACACCAGATTGTCCCATTGTACTGTACTTCTCACAAAGTGATGTAAACCCTACATACAATATAATACTCATAACTTACAATTATCATGCAAATGCACCACAAAATATCGAAAATACTTTTTTTTATATTTATATTCAGTGATTATATAATAAGTATCAGAACTATCTTGACTGACAAAAACAGACAGAAATAGCCATGTAAAATATGACAGGGATGCAAATTTCCATTTGTCTTTAACTACTTCGGAATATGATGTTGGATAAAAGCTTAACAAGTGTAGACAAAACTATTAACAAAGAATAAATTGGTATGAGCCAGTGTTAAATGGTTTTAACTTTTACAGTTTGTATTTTCAACTGATGCAGGATAAACGCTTTATAAATGGTAACTTCAAACAGAAAATATGGAAGGCAACATGAACTATGCAATGGTAAATCATACATTCGGTAAAGAAAACTTCAAACTAGTTTCGGCAAATATTTACAAAAAAATACTATAATATGCATAGCAAGTGAAAAATTGTTAATGATAACAGTGCACTTGTTTGGGACTGTTTACATGTACCATTTTCCCTAAAAAAAGTAGGTTTTCCCCCAATTTCCTTTAAAATTTCAGTTAACATAAAGCAAGAAATTTTAAGATCAGCTGGAATTTATTCACATCTCTGCAAAGACATGTAGTACATGTATCTACTATCAATCCCCCAAAAGCTGTCTAGAGCCCTAGATGAAAATCTAAATAGCAAATCATATATGAACAATATAAAATTGTACATTACCAGATATATCAGCGAACATGACGACTGCATGGTAGGTGACTGACCAAGGTATTGGCCGGCTGTGATCAGCAAATATAACAATCCCCGGAGCATGTGGCTTCATCTTCTTTAATTTTGACGTTTCGTCTTCTTCTCCAACACTCACTGAAGCTCCTGTGTATGAAGACTGTAACTTTTTTCTATCCATTTTAAAATTTCAATTTAAACACACATTAATCTGCATGTTTCATTTTATAATTTTGAAACAACTAATTTCTAATAGTCCTTCCTTCATGATTTAACACTCAATACACTGCATGTTTACATTTTCAAGTCAAGTCTCCCAAAAAGAAATTGAAATCTTATTAGTCAATCATATTGTCTAAAACCAAATATTTTACCACGATTATTCTACAAATTTTCAATTTTTTTTTAAAGTCCCTCAATTTACTAGTTTCTTATTAAAACACTAATAAATTGTCAGGTTTTGGCCATCTAGAAACAAACAATTTGTTTTTCAAGACATATAAGATGCACAATCTTAATAAAATTTAATTTCATCACTGCAAATTTTCATGAAATTTTGTTTCGTGCTTAACTTCTAATGATGATATATGTAGTAAAAGTGTCTATGATAATTGAACCCAATCGGATTATAGAAACGGTACATTGACGTAATTTGGAAGTAGACTATAAATACTTTATTGATTTGTAATTAAAGCCAAGTAAATATTTTTGAAAGTACAACTTAATATATATGCAAAGCATGGATCATACCAGCATTAATAACTACTCCTATTACAAGCATCTATGTAGAGATTAAGTCATAATTTGGTATGTGCTAAAAAGATTTTCATAATTCAGCTTGCAATCTTAATCCTGTGACATTTATTTTGCTTTCAAAGTGAACATTTTCTGGCTACAGGCTGCTTAAGCTTCCTATAGTATCACTACATTGCTTGAATACCAATTTGATTTCAGAGTAATATTTCAATACAGGTATCAATTGAAACGTTAAGATCATCCTTCATAAAATTATAACACCTAAACCAAAATCACAATACTGTCATAGCAAACTAATTTAAAGATAAAAAAAATTGTAAACTGAACATGAACAATAATGCAGAATTTCAAGAGCCATTGTTTCTGTTTGACTGAACATTCTACATTCAGTGTTAATAAGTTTACTAAAAGTTCTTTAAGGTGGCATTACATTTTTATAATATATTAATGTAAGTAAAAAAACTTTTAAATGACATCCTTCCCAACAAAAATATTTTTCATTTCAATGAATTCGACATAATTTGCAAGAAATAAGCCAGTTAAGTCAAGAATACGTGTTCCACTATTACATCTTACACATCATAATTGTTACTACATGTATCACATTATTAACAAAGAATGAATTTTATCATAAAAAATCTCAAGAGGGGATACAAATACATGTATATATATATATATATATTTTGTTTTCAAGGCTGGTCTTTTTTCATTGAAGTGTCTTTGCAAAACCAGGAATATGATAGTTTAATGAATTATTTTTAATTTCAATGGCACATACCCGTCACTAAGTTTCCATTTAAATTTCATAAAGATGTCAAAACTTAACATTAATATACTTGTATAAGACATTGCATTATTGAGAGTCCTGTACAACCCTTTAATACCTATTTTGTCTTTTGCACCCAAATTTTGAGAAATAATCCCGTCTTTTCAAATATAATCTATGAGGTAAATGTAATATGATAACTCAATTTCCATATTTATATTGATGATTGTAATTAATCTTTCCATCAACATTTTAAAGAATTTTGTATACAATAATCAGACATTTGAACCTGTTGATATTCTAGAGAAGTTTCTTGCAAGGGAAATTTATCTGCATAAATATATATCAATTATATTCAATGAAATTATCATTTTCAAAGAGGAACAAGAGTGCATACCATCGCAAAATACGCCCGTTAAAAATTTTTGTCACTAGAGTTTAAAATAAAGCAGTGTAAAAATGACTCATCTCCTATGACTCCACCTTTAGTGACCTAGGTTTGAACCTGACTTGATCCATTTGCATAAAATCAACCTAAGTACCTCTGGGAAAAATATTCCAACAACTGTTTTCGAAATTTATGCAATGTATTTAATAACAATCAAAATTGAACTCTGACCAAGTCTGGTGAAGACTGGACAAAGAATTCTTAAATTATTGATCAGACAATACCAATTTAAGGTAATTTCACTAATTAAAGGGCAATAACTTTGGAGTGAAAAGTGCGATATGGCTGGTTATCGTTCTTATCCAAGATATTATACCAATACACATTCTGAACAAGTCTGGTGACCATTGGACAAAGAATTCTAAAGTTATTGATCGGTAAAGACCAATTTTAGGCAATTTCTCTAATAAAAGGGCAATAACTCTGGAGTGACAAGTGCGATATAGCTTGTTATCGTTCGTGTCTAAGATATTATGCCGATACACATTATGACCGACTCTGGTGAAGACTGGACCAAGAATTCTGAAGTTATTGATCAGACAACATGCTGGACGCCGCCTGCCCGCGGCAGGTGAAACTATAATATGTCCCGTTCTTTGAACGGGTGTATTTAAAAATGGATATATATGTTCTTCATTTATTTGGAAAGTGCCCTTATCTAAAAGGTATAAAAGCCTTTGAAAATAGAATGAAATTGTCTATATTTTTTCATATACAACCATAGACAAGAAGAATTCCTTAATCATGTTGTCTGACTTATCTAACACTGTTCAACATTAAGGTAGTCAATAAATTGCAAAATCACAACAAATTAACTTGAAATTTGGCATTTAACAAAAGAGTACAATATATGACTTTTTTGTATGCATAAGCAATACTTGTGAAATAACTGCCGAGTGAAGAGTTCATTAATCATGAATACATGTAATAGCCATTTATAACATTTATACAATTCTACATGTATAATTATATAAACATATTTAAAGATTTGTACAAGCCATATTCCAACTTGTTCAAACTCTGAAGATGATGACATCTTCAAATGTGTGATACAAATTGTTTTCTTTCTTTTTGATCGTTTTGCGAACGTCAAGTACCGCGTTTTAGAAAAAAAAAATCTCTCAATGTTAAAAGTTAAATGCGCGACGGAGGAAAGACACAAATTCATAATTTTGCGAAATGCTTCAGTGCAATATTTTCACAAAAATTTCATGTTGGAAAATAAAACGATTTACAGAAGTACATAAAATGTAGAGTACATAATACTGTTCAACAACTAGCAAAGTCATTCCTGTATCTCTTTTTATTACAATCCTATAATGCCGCAAAACTAATCAATTTATTTTGCACAATTTTGAATGTTTTCAAATCAATTTAAGCAGGTAAAATAATGGAGAATATCTCTAAAAGAATTATACAATTAGTCTTGGAGTTGGACAATGCAGCCCTTTAAAAATATTTGAATACAGGAAACTCTAAAACAAATACTTCTGTCATTTGATGCATACTATGACATTTTTATTCAGAAACATGTCATATTTATAAGAAATCGGATGGGAATATGATTCCTACGTAGAATTTCATGTCTTCTCACAGAAAATGACAATAATAAAAATGTATTTTTTTACTGATATTCCATGTCAGAGTTGGATATCATGAGGATTTTACAATTTCACTATGAAGACATTGGACTGACTTTCAGGGTATTTAATATTGTTGATTTGTGGTAGCGACTGCATGACACTTCTGAAACTACTTCACAGACTGAACTTCCCAAGTTCTAAATTTTACTAAAATTCTAAAAGAAATGACGTTCGACATGAATTGATGCTGGATACAAACTTACCCCTTTCCATCATGATCGTTGCAATATAAACAGTAGAAAGGCCAATGTTATGTCATTTTTACAACCAACAATATTTCACGAAACGGAAGAAGTACGTATTTTATTTTGCATGTTATCATTTTCGAGGGTCGGATTTCCCACCAGACGATGTCGATGACGTCATCACAGCGCGTGCGCAGAGTCCGGAAGTAAAAAAGAAACTACAAAAATGGCTGAAGAGTTTGTGTTCGATCCAAGTAAGAATTAAACGTACCTTGTTTGCTTTAGACGTGTTCTCAGTGGAATGCTAATTGAATATTTATATTCATTCATACCTTCAATAGTCTGTATTTTCTTACCATGCGTTAAACTTCTCCATGTGCCTAAAGCGTTGTGTTAATATATATTGATAACATTCGTACTCGACCTAATTCGATATTTACGACTATCGGACCGTTGTCATTTTATTATGTTTGTACTTAGCAGGTCTATGCATCTGGTTGTACAACGATACTATGATGCACATAAGTGTTATCAAGCACTACGTATAATCAGGTTTAGTCCACAAACGAGTGAATAATATAGCTGTTGACTGAGACACAACAATCATTTACAATCATAACAATGGCAGGCTTTGCCATAATTTTTCAATTTCATAGCACTGGCCCATTTGAGCAAGTTGCTCAGTCAAAACACTCTTTCGAAGTCCTCCTTACTAGCCTAAACTTATGTTACTTATATAACACAAATTTATATGACTTGTCAGATGAAAGACAAGTTGTTGAAAATTACAAATGGATACTTCTTTGTCGATATGTTTGTAAGGTAAAATAAAGTAAAAAACCTAACACACATTACACTTTTAATTTACCATTTAAATGCTTTCATACATAAAATATGACTTGGGATTAGTAAAGCGGAGTGTAACAATGTATTTTCATTTTGAGTTCAGTCACATTCATATGTTACGTATTATAAATTCATGGGGAGCAACAAGTATGCAAAATTGTGGAATTTGAGGTTGTCAAATAACTCCATTGCCAACATTCATTAAGATATTGAGTTGAATCGTAACACATTGAACACGGAAAAGAAAAAATCTTTCAGACAATGTCCATTTTGACGACTCTAACAATCTTTTACAACGTAAATTTTCTGACAGGATGTCGTGTTGCGATAGAACTGTACATTTCACAGTGAAAGTTAACAAATCAAACAGAAATGAGCAACCATTTAGCATATTTTGATAAATAACATTAAAAATTAAGATTAGAAGTCTGAAAGGTCAGCGAATGTGCAGAAAAAAAATCAGTGTGCCTAAGGAAATCACATTGTATTTATATAAACAACAACTGATGTTGTAAAATGGTATCGGACATACAGACTAACGCACAGGCCTTCTACATCGGACCTGGCTATTTTGTATCAGCCATGTCCAAGTTCCAACTGTCGCCATGGCTGTGGATGGGTTTTAAAATTTAATAAAGTTCTTTTATTTTTCTCTAGTCTATACCCCATAATATCCAAGAAAAGTATATTTCTTTAACATTAGGGCTACATGTCTGTCAATTTTGCTAGCCCAAAATCAAAGTTACTATCCCTGGGCTTTGGTTAGTGAGTAACCGTTTTGTCTGCAATTGATAAAAAAATTATGGAAAGTCCATACCCACTTTTTGAGGCATAATGTAGTTTCCATTTTAATTTCTGCCATGTGTCATACATTTGTTTAATTATATTGATTATACATTTGTACTGATGAATGCTTTATAAAGTAAAGTATGTTTTTGTTATATATTTTAAAGCAATATTGGATCCTGTCATAAAAGTTATTTCTTAATCTGAAGTTAAATTTTAGTTAAATATGTATGCTTTTCATCCTATTGATTATTGATTATAAATTTATAGAATATTAACGTTATGTGTCTCTTTTCAGACCAGAATTATGACGATGCTACAATGGCACAGTTACAAAAGATGGAGAAAGAGGTATACATATTTCTTTATTGATGTTTGGTGCATCATTCTTTCTCAAATTAAATATAAAACAACAGCAGACCTATTCACTCACTACAGCAAGATATTCTCATTCATCCAACATACTTACACAAAAATCTGCAGCCGCAGCTACAGCACACATCAAAATCTGACTCGCTGACAAGTCACAATAGCAAAGATTCAGTTAGGATATAAAATCTTGATTTCCACAAACCTTGCTCAAATTGCATTCATTATGACGTAATATGTCATAAAAATATGTCTGGTTGAGTTAACTGTCTCCTGATAAAGCAGGATGTGTGGAAGTTTAGGCAGCAAACTTCAAAGACTCGCCAACTGTCCATGTGCTGTATTGACATCAGGGGCGTGATCTATGAAAATTCATGTTTTGATGTATTCACTTTTTTACCTTGACTTATGTTTACCCAAGTGTGTGTATCCCATTAATGTGTTGGACTTGGTGATTTCATATTCGTAGTGCGTGTGTAACTGTAACATGAATATTTTCTCTTGGACTCTTCAGTCGTTAGTTTAGTTGTTTTTTTAACAAAGATTTGAGTAAACTTTGTATTTGAACACATAAATGTCTTGCTGGTTTTGTTTTCCTACATATTTGATGATTATGATGGAACATTTTATGAGACTTTAAAATGTGGTCATGTAGTGTATTTGTTGTCTAAAAACAATATATGTCCATAGGTAGGCGCTTCAAAAGTTGTATCTGTAACACTAACAGCAATTGATAGACAGCAAGAAAGGCATAAGATAATAATTTATATGATATCTATTGGATGATTACTAATGAGGATTAACCATTACTAGACTTAAGAAGGGACAAAATTAGTCTGGTTAAAGTGGACTTTCTATTCAACAAGTTAGAAAAATAAAGGCCAGAGAAAATGGATTGTTTTATTGTTACCCACCTGTTAACATTGTTATACATGTATATATATATTATAATGATCATTTTTACGTATAACTGTGTTGTGTTATACATGTAGAGTGTAGAACGATTTATTGTGAAAAAATATTTATAAGCATTTCAGAATACCCTACATGTACCCCTTGTTTGAAAATGAAATGGCATTGGGCATGCTGAAAACGCTAAATTCTGCATATTAGTATGCCTGATTGTGATTTTTTCTTAAATATAATTTGTAAATTAATGTCTTAAGAATCAGAATACACTTATCAATGTTTTGCCTGGGGGGGGGGGGGGGGCAGCAGGGATACAAGGGACTTGAAAATAAGGTTATGCCCAACAGGTGGGAATTTAACATGCCAATTATTCTGGATACTGGGAAGTAGACTGGCCAGATTTTTTATTGAGCCCTAATGTGGGGAATTTGCATCTTCCGCAATGGGGATTTAGACAAAATGCTTGGCTCTAGGGTGGGGAATTATACCCCTCAAAAGACAAATTGTCTAATTCCCCTGAAATGCTTGCCATATTGTTTTCACTTTTGCTGTAACTTTTTGTCTCTTGTATTCATGCATGTATCAATATATTCAGATTGTTGAGAACCAGAAGTTGATTAGCGACAGGATAAGTTTTGACGGTTTAAGTGAAGACTATGCTAAAGAAGATGAAATATACAGAACAAAAATACAAGCGGTTGGTACCAGTCTGCTCTTATAAACAAATGCCTGTAACTAATTAACAATCATTAATTAGTATTTTTATCAGTCACTATCCCTTTTTGTCCAGTTTTTATCTAAAGATGTGATATTCATATCAATTTACACTATGCTTACTTAGAATTTCATATTTCTTCCTAAAATGCTTACCAACTTCCTAATATTTCAGGGAAAAAAACTTTAATAACATTAACAGATTTGATCCAGTTTTATTGTTCATGAATAAAGGTTTTGTACAAATGTAGTTGAAAATGATTCGATTTATATTTTTCTTTGTAGGAAAAAATAAATGCAGTATTAGTATTTCCTATTTTCAGGACTTGAAGAATCGTTACAAATATGTACGGAAAACTCGAGGTGATGGTAACTGCTTCTTCCGAGCATTTGGATTTGCATACCTTGAGAATCTTTTAAATAACAAGTCCCAAGTTCAAAGGTAAAAAATAACTTCGAACTGTTTCCTCAGAAATTGATTTGAAACAATTAAAAACTGCCAGATGATATAAGCCTCTCTGTTATTTTTTATGTTCTTACTGTCATTTTTCGTGGATTCCACTTTTGAGGTTGTTATATAATCTGTATATGCATGGCTCTGATATCCACTAGCCCGATGTCCCGGACAAGTGTAATTGTCTAATTGCCAATTTGGGCTACCAACAGTTGATTTAAAGTTAGTTCCGGACAAGTCTGTTTTAAAGGACTGGACTCTATAAATGAACCCCTCAAAATGGAATTAAAATATCTAATCAGTGGTTATGTATTAAGTGTTAATTTCACAGTAATTTACACAGCAGGGTGTCTGTCCAGTTAGATCATGGTGACATATCTGTAGTGTTCAATTTCCCAATAATGAATGAACCTGTTTATTCAGTCCTTCATGTAATGGTGATTGACCCCAACTGTGCAAATTAAGTAACAAATTCCTTGACCCACTGCCAAGATTTACCCCTTTAAATCTAATTTAATTTGACTCGTTACAAATTCACAAGGGTAGTTATGCACGCCTAATAAACTGTTAATCGTACCCTATTCTATTCTCGGACAACCTGTTTTCCATGATGGACAAATCAAATTCAACATGTACACAAATTCAACATGATAGCCAGTTTTCATTAATTGACGTCAAACATCTCATTTTTAGTAACTTTGATATATTTTAAAGCTCGCGCATATGTTATTGTCATTTACAGGAATGTATCATATTTTTCGTGTACAATTAGATTTTTACAAATAATATATATATATATGGCAGTTTTAGCCATTAAAAGCAGAATATGAATTTAGTGGCCACCTGGTTCGCACTGTTGATGGAGCACTGGACTGCAGTGAAATCTGTGGTGAGGCGTATGTTCTCCATGTCAATTTGACTGATGATAATACATCCATGGTCATCTATCCTCCACCTCTGATACTTCTTGGGAAGATGTCTGTTGCTTGTGGAAGTTAGTACGTGTTGGTTACCAAGTAAAGCTTGATCCATTAATTGGCCACCGTACATTTAATACTGAAATACTGTTGAAAAAAGGCTGAATTATGACATCCTGTCTGTTAGATTATTGATTATCTCCCTTGTTTGAAGTAGAGTTCTTCAAGAAAGTCTGTACTCTAAAGATCTATTACAATGATTGACTGTAAGTGTTGTCATGAATATTGTGATGAATTCAAGGTTCCAGGAAGTTGCTAGACAAAGTAAAAGTGAGCTGGTCTCATTGGGATTTCCAGAATTTACGATAGAAGATTTCCATGAAACAGTAAGTTGGTCCGAAATTTATTTTGTCTAATACATAGTTTCGAATAGCCTAATTCGAAGCGCAAAGAAACATACATCAATACCTGATATTTTTTCGACTGTTACCAAGTATTTGAACAATACTTTGAATAAACGAGGTCGGACTGTATTTGATTAACAATAAAAGATATGAAATTTTTGGCTGGAGATGACCATGTCTTATATGATTACCATTTGAAAGTACTATGCCGTTTTATCTACTTAACTTGGTGCTACATTACGTAGAGATATTGAAAAAAGAATACATGATAAATGTCTGCATAATTAGATCCTTACTAACAATGTGCAAGCCATAATTGGTTTCTTGAAGGAAATGGTTTTACTACTACATGTATATCTTTAATTGTCTTTTCATTCACCATTCTACAAGCATCTATTTCAACAAGATATAGCAATTTTTATGGAAATGGTTTTTAATTTCTTTATTTTACTTTCAGTTCATGGATGTAGTAGCAAAGGTTGACAATCAGTGTAAGTTAGATGAATTATTGGACACATTCAATGACCAAGGGCTTTCAGATTATATTGTTGTTTACTTGAGGTAAATATGCTATAACTTTACTTAATGGCTTTATGTTACTGTATCATGCTGACATACAACAGAAAATAACTTTGGGTAAGCTGAAACGCTAACATAATGTATTGGGTTTTTGCCTGATTTTAATGCACATAACATTTAATTCAACTTGCATCATGATATTGGCATATCTTAAATTGCCCCCGAAAATATTTATTGATAGGGTGTCATATCATTCCTCTATATAGAATTTATCGGAAATAGGTGAACTGATGAGGATGCATTTCTTGGATTTGAGTGTCTGAGGCTAAAGCCATTATTCGTCACTCAAAATCTGCCCTTGTGAGTGTGGTTATTTGAGAGTACTTAGTGATTTACAATGCTTACTGAGTGTTGAATACTCTTTGTGATCAACTTTCTTTGAAATTTTATTGTGAATCTCTTGTGTTCCATTTTACACTGCATATTGACACCTTGAATTTCCCAAAAAGCCACATATTGACCTTAAGGATTCATTCTGACTGAAGGGTCAATTTTTCTTGTAATTATTGGCTATTTGACTCTAAAATGGTAAAATCTGGTCAAAAATTATCAAAATGACCCTCGCGATTTAGCACCTAGTGGAAACTCTGAATCTGATACTTGAGTGCATGTAAGAGTTGTAACTCCAATCCTGATATCAAATCACCACAGTTAGATTTCATGGCAAGCATCCACCTTGAACAAAACCAAGTTTAATTCCTTTCTAACTTGTAAATTTTCCCTGTATCTAAATGAATTATTATCATACTTGTCATTTTACATAAGTACATTGTATTCATGATTATCGAAGACTTCAACAGTGAATTACCTCTCCATGCCATGGGGATAATAAAATATATTTGTTTGCTCTTACAGAAATTTATATCAATCGTAGGAATATTATCTCAGAATTTAGTTACATTTTGTTGAAGTTTTATTTATTGACTGAAATATTTCATTGTGAAAATAAGACAGAAATTCATACTTCATGTTAGTTCGCAGAATTTCATTTTAAATACATTATTCTCTGTATAAAATGTTTCCCCAAGACATATCAGGTATGTGATATTGGTGCTCATTATATTATGATATAAAGTTTTCCTAGGTAAGATATTCTCCCGTATTGACACAAATGCCTCGGATGATATTCACTTTCAACTTTGTGACAATGTTTTTTTACTCCTTCAGATTAATTGTGTCTGGATTCCTACAGAAAGAGGCAGGATTCTACTCTAGTTTTATTGAAGGAGACATAACTATGAAGGAATTCTGTAATAAAGTATGTTGAAAATATATTTGTAGATCAATAACTTAAAATTTTTAAATTATATAGTGGATCCTATATATGTGTGGTTATTATTTATTGATTTTATTAAACAAGTCTTCTGAAAACATTAAGAACGAGGCTTTGCCAAGTTTTTATCGGTTTTCGATGATGAGTTTATTCAATTCAATAAAAAATGAACACAAATGTAAGATTCTATTCATGACATTACCTTAACCACCTTAAAAGCAAGCATGGTATGACATGTGTAATTTGGTCTTTTTTAAATAAAAGCAGACACATAAAAAAGTAGTTCTGACAATATTTTTTTTAATTTTCCGCATCAAGATATGAGTTCAAATGAATAAATCACAAATCATATTCAAATTAACTAGACATTAATTTTCAATAAATAAAATGTCATACTTCGTATAAAATAAATATTGATCAACGTCAACATCAGTTGAGCGCATTTACATCACGCTTGTTTTGTTGTGTCGTCACGCGCACATGAGTTGTTACTTCACTAGTGAAATATCGAAAATAATACATGGGTGTTTTTACCACTCTGCACCGTATGTTATGTTATGAAACATTATTTAACATGTGTGCATGTATAAAATATATGTGTCTCTCAAAGAATAATTGAAACATTGCACTGCTTGTATTGGTATGCATGCCTATATCAGTCTATGTTGTGTTGCTATTAATTGCTGGTAGAAATCCCCAACCTAAGGCTGTCAAACTGCATTAAGTGAGATTTTACTGCATTTCCCAATTGCTTCGTCTGTTTTTTACTTTCCAATTTACATTTGATAGGCTGATAAGTGGGCTACATGTGCTTAACTAATGCCCGAAGTTTCTGTGTATTTGTGAACATGAAATAATTGTATGCCATCAAGGGAGCTTCGGTTAGTTTCTATTAATGCATAAATTTCATTTTCAAATGATGTCTTGGGATTTCTTAAATCATTCAAAGAACACTAGTTTAAGTCTCGTGAGATAACTAATTTTGTAAATCATTGAACTAGCAGCCTATGGCAACATCAGCTGATAAGTTCTATTTGTTTACATGCTTTAGTTGAGTTAAATACTTCAGCTTACGATAAGGCAGTGATCTGGTTCATATGTAACATAAATATTTTCAGGAAGTTGAGCCAATGGGAAGAGAATCGGACCATATTCACATCATAGCTCTGACATCTAGTCTAGGTGTACCAGTTAGAGTGGAATATCTCGATAGAGCTGATACAACAAAATGTAATCATCACGACTTTCCTGAGGATTCAACACCAGTTATTACATTGCTGTATAGGCCTGGACATTATGATATTCTGTATTCATGATAATTGGTTACTTAAGGTGTTGGTACACATGTGTCAGTATGCATGTTAGGTTATGGTAGGATTGTGACTGTTTTGTATTGAAGAGGAGAGATTGTCAGATTGGGGGTACAGTGGCTGTTTGTATTGTTTTGTAATTGCACGATATATCTGCTGTAGATGTTAGTGTGTGTGTGTGTATAGTGTGTTTGTTTTGGTTGAACTATTCTAGCTGCTTGAGTAAATCTCTTACATAGGGAATTTATGTCTTGTTTCTGTAATCTAATAATTATGTGTAAGTTATTAATATCATGGAGGACTGATATACGTTATCATAGTTGAGGTTATTGTTTCAAAATTGTGTATTGGCATGATCAAAGCTCTCCTTTTTTTCCTTTTTTTTATTTGATAAAAAGTTGAAAATTCTTGAAAAGTTTCATTTCCACTCAGAAGCTATCCTTATTCTATGACATCTTTACTGGATACCGCAAGAACAATATGGAATTTACAGTCTGACCTCGTTTATTGGGCAGCCTATCCGAATACTCAGAATCATCCGTAATAAAAATCAGATCCCAATGTATCTACTTATGCACATTGAATGGGCTATTCGAAACCAAGTATAATTCAAAATAAAATTTCGGACCCGATAAATTCGAATTTACAATGTCCGACTGTATTTGTTAATTCCATACTTGTTCCTTTAGCATAATGATGATCAAAATTCAGGTAAACATTTTGGACCTAAGCGATAGATGAAAAATTGTTAAGAGTCCTTTTGTGGTTGATCATGTGGTTGGTCAGTTGAATACTATTTGTGTTTGATCAGTTGATGACTATTTTTGGTTTGAACGTCTTTCACACTTTTCAAGGGATTCTGATGAAACTTCTTACATATGGTCATCATGACATAGAATACATTTTGTCATTCCAAGCACTGCAGAGTTAAGGGTCCATGTTTACTAGAACAAACCAGTATATCAGGGATATTAATTTCTTTCAGTGGTCACTATAGTTATGTTTCGAATCATTTGTCATTCACTTTTGATGTATGATGTTTTGTTGTACTTATTGAACAGTGTTACAAAGATATTTGTGTACTTTCATTGTGCTTTGTTACATCTAAACACGGTACGTATATATATATATATACAAATGACAACATGTTCATGTGGGATAATGAATCTCTAGATTGAGTAAATTTGCCTTAGTGAGTAAATAGCCCCTTTAGGTTTCATTAAGAGAAGTTCCATACACAGTCTGAAAATATTTCAACTACAACTTAAAGGAATTGAGTTATGTGATCCTGTTTGAATTGGTGTATCTTTATCTCTTGGTCGAATAACTGTTTGGAAGGTTGACCAAATATTTGAATACCAAAATTGCCATTCGTTGACATCCCTAGATTTGATATTACTAATCAATCTGTTTTGTAAGTGTGTATTTAGGGAGCCCCAAACATCAGCACACTGTCAAATGATTACCGCAGCCTGATGAGAATATTTATGATTACTGTTAGCTCTCATTTTATGGTGGGAAAATTATTAAATAAACCTCTATAGAATGTATGGTAGCAAGACAAGCTGCGAGTTCAGCTGCAGTATCTTGATGATTATCAAAGGAGATTGTCATGAGTTCTCTCCCTTCGTCCCTTCTATAATATATGTGTATATATATATAAAAAAAAGAAAGCACTCGTGACAATCTCCTGTGATCCGTATTGTTTTAGGAGGTTATCCATTTTTCACAAAATAAACACATACTTAGTTAAACAGTAAACTACAAGCTGTTGTTGATGGAATCTGTATTATATTAATGGCCTATTACAATTTATGGTAATAGAAGGTGTACATTGATTTATGTATGTATGTATTTGTATTATTTCAGATAGTTTGTTGAAATGTAAATGTATATTGCTTTGTATAAATATGCATAACATAGAAATAAAGTATTGGCTTTTATGTTGATTTTGTTTATTTATAAAGATAATTTTGAGACAGACACAGAGACCTGTGTAGATTTTCTTGGCATAAATGATAAAAATAAAATGAATCAAACCAACAGTAAAAATAATTTATTTATTTACATAACAGTAAAATCAACAAATTAACATGGAAGAAAGATAATAATTTAATATATGAACTTAAGATTCAGATTGCATTGAAGAGCATAAAAACAAGATAAGATTTAAAACAACGATACATGTGGATTGTCACTGACGAAATACACCGGATAGGTTTCAAAATGATACTATTTCTGTAAGGAAGGGATGATAAAAAGTCTCTCTTTTATTAAATTTATGTTTAATAATTTACGTACACTAATACTATGAAATCCTTTCACCTGCATTGCCTTTATATTTATTCTAAATGTGAATTTTGTAAATAAAGACTTCAATTGTAAACTTAACACCATTAAAACACAACCAACAGGTGTGCAGGTATGTAAAGTGACGTCACAAAGACAAAAATATTCTTTATTTTACAAATAAAATTTCATTAAAATAATCAATAATGAAATAAAGAATGATTAGTCTTTAGTTTGATTACTTTATGAACTAGAATAAACATGTATTAAACAGTAAACACTAGATAGTTGGTATACAAAGTTATACCCAAGTCAGTTAGTTGATTTTTAGTGGCATTAAGTATAGATAGAGTGGTTAGAAAAATGATTTACGCACATCTGTTTCAGTGCTAAAGAAATAAATGACCAGATCAGACGTTTTCACAGATGAATCATGTGTAATATACAACATATGCCTATTGCTGCTTGACTAAATTGCCTATCAACGACTGAAGGTCATGTTGTGAATGTGTCCTTCAACTTGATCACAGCACACATCATGGTGTTGCTCTTTCATTGCAAATGTTACATTTGTCCTTTAATTGGATGTGTTACCTTGACTTGCAAATGATGTAAACATTAAATGTTGATGGATGAAAACAAACTAAGACTATCACATGCTGATAGATTAGTTTCGCTTTCTACCTTTGATGTTCAAACACCACAAACACACAAGACAACTGTATTTTATCTGGATTATACCTATAAAGATTAGCAATCAATTATATACATGTATATTCAGTACATAGAAAAACGCAACATGTAAAATTTCTCTAAGTTCATGAACTTGCCTAGGTATGCAAGATAAAAGCTTAACATGAAATTCTTTCATTTTACACAATGATGTACGTTAAATGTTTCAATCAATGGGCAATTTCATATCAAAATGAGTTTTTAAAACACACTGTAATGATATTTAAAAGACACACAAAATGTGCGTTTTTAAATGTACTGAGTATATTTGATGGTGTATTCATTAATGAAATGTATACTTGCACATTACAATGATTAGTGAAAACTTCATAAATAATGTATGATGCTTGCTATTTATACACAGACTGTACTTGGTTAATATAAAATACCGAAAACAAATCTTGCTTAAAATATTGGGATGAATTTCGGAACATTCATTTATGCTTCTGAATGTTAGCATTCTTATTGGATGCTTATAAATGCACGATTTAACGAGCACATCAGTAAGCATTACTACAAACAATCTATTTGTGGTTGAACATACCCATGTTATAGTATAGTGATTTCTTTAAAATCAAACTAACATACCCGGTATGTACATTGCACATTTTTACACACAAACATCATAAGATTCATGTTTTTCTGTCTAGGTCACCAAAACATGTCGTACATGTATAATACAAAATGACAGAATTATCAAAAATAAAAGATAAAACGTGACCTTAATGCTTTTTAAATAATCTCATAAAATCAACATATCAATGTTTAGACATGTCCAGTCTACTGTCAGAGGAAACAATTGCCAGGGATGACCTGCTAGCTGAAGGTGGCATGTTCCCAGGGGCAAGTTGAGCTCTACTCTCTGATGGGGGCATACCCTTATTCCTTCTGTTTCTGCACCAAATCCGAAGGTTTTCAAACAGAACAACCAAATTTCCTGTGTCCCCTTGAGGACCAAAAAGCCCCATTAATGTCACAAACATTCCCATTGCAAAGAAGAGTGAAAATCCTACTGTTGAAAACATGAAAATTCCAAATTGTTGGAAAAATGATAATTGTGCAAGGAACATGAACATTGATGCCCCCAGAGTAGTGCAAGCACCAAAGAATACAGACACTCCCATATCTTCCAACATATCACTTAGTCTTGCTGACCTGTCCTTGTGTAAGGATAGTGTGTATCCCTCCGCCAGATGCACAACGTAGTCCACTGTCAACCCGACAACCATGCACATGTTTAATGATTCAAGTACCTGAAATAATGTGTTTAGCATTGGTAACGGATTGTATTTTCTGTTCTTCAATAAGGACAAATACGTAAATGTGCAGTGGTGTTGTCAACATACACGTCAATGATTCCAAATGCGTCAGAGCCATGATCGCATAACGTCATAAACTTTGTTTCTCGTTAATTTCTACGTTCTCTTGTAAACGCATTCGTATAAGAATATTATAAAGAAGTGAAATAGAAATCCAGATGTGTTACTTTTCACTTTACTTTCTTACTGCCAGAATGTTTACCAACCGTTTCCATGGAAGCGTAAAACACAATACACTACGTGACACATAACACTATTACATATGAACCAATCAAACAATTCCGCTAACATAACCTAACACATACGGACTGTCAGGCATATTAACAATTTAACGCATTTCAATATAAAGAGATCATGTAACACGGAGTTTAGTACATTTATTAATTTGTTGACTACGATTTATCAAGTAATCACAAAGAGCAGGTGTATTTGATTAATCGAAATGTCGATAACTTCATTAATAGAGGCTATACACTCGTGAATTATACAACAGCCCGTACCTTCATCAATAAGCTACATCTCGATAATTTGTTTATCACACTCCGTAAAAAAAAGTGTGAACAGTATTGATTCTGTTTCATCTATGTTAGACACTGAACAACAGAAATACTTACACCCAATTTCCACCCACCAAGGGGGATAACTCCAACAACACAGACAGTGCTGCAGCACATTGAAAATGTCGCTAGACAACCAGTTATAACGTTACGTGTGGCAATAATCAGGATTGGTAAGGCAAGACTGACGCCAATTATAATTCCATACACTGCATTTTTCGCCAGCATCTGAAATAAAGCAAAAAACAAGGTATACAATATCAAAGTCCCTTTCATGGATCCTTGCCTTGGTCGCAATTCTTTCTAACGATATTACTTCCTAAAGTCATGTTTTGAGGAACACGAACAATCAATGGCGCTACCGGGCATCGAACCCGGGTCTACGGCTTGCCGGTCCGTTATGCTAACCCTAATATTATGTTAGATCTTGTCCCAGCGACATTACACGACAACTACATGTATTATTATGGCTATTTCAGACATAAACTATGCTTGAACAACATAGATTTAACCAGCACGGTTTAAATGAAGTAAGTTTAGGAGTAATTGCCACGTCAGCTTGAATGGCTCACGTATGACTCAGGTTTGTCAATAAAGTTAATGGCCTGGACTATTTTATAGGAAATGAGTAAAGGCAATCGAGTGTAAACTTTCGTATTATTCATAAACGCAAAAGTGCTTTTTAATTTTCTGATGTTAATGTTTTTAATTGATTTGCAAATAAAGCACGTACCTCAGAAACGATCAACCAGTGCCATATGTAGGCGGTTGTTTGAAATGCATTATTCATACCAGTGGGCATGTTTGTCATCTGAAAGCAAGAAATATATGTATTGCAATTATTAGGACAGTTATTCTCATAAAATATATCAGTATGCATAACAGTTTTCAATTTACATGCACTTAAATGTAAAACATTCGTAATGATAGTAATGATATAATAGCAGTTTGAGAGGCAGACGTGTGTTATCCAAAATAAGGTGTATACTGTCTAGACAAGACTTCAACACCGTTTCTCGCATGTTAATTGTCAGGTTTCCATTGAATTCAATTTAGCATAGCATATTAAAGTAGTTTGATATTACTTGAAGAAGATACTTCAGTCCTGGTGTATAAATCCAAATCATCATTACATTGGTACTACGTTGCTTCACGTTAGTACATATCAGCTGTATTGACTGCTTAAACATATTTAGTCCCAAACCTTCTGAGTTCGAGACAGATATCAGTAGTTTTTATTAGACCAGGGCCTATATAGACATAATAGCTAACACCCCCACCCTGGTTTACTTACGTTGGAAGGCGAGCGATCTTCAGTAGATTATAATACTGAGACTTTTGTTTAATGTTCTTGTACGACTACATTCTATGTTAATGATACGGTGACAAAACAAACATGTCGAAATAATCAGCTGTATTTGAAATAACACACAGACCTTGATCTCAGTCATTTGTTTCGTAAACACGGGCATCCAGTTACATTGTATTCAAACAAACGCATACTGTTAATCTTAATATGCTTTTTTCGTACATAAATGGTGTATAATTTCGGTGTAAATTTGCCGTTTAAACTATCATTTTCAACGTACGCCTTACAACGATAGCACATGTTCATTCACACCATCTGTGATACATGTACATCATTTCATACAAAACAACTAATTGATACCACATGCTGTAAACTGCCTTACTTCTTCATTCACGAAATCTTCCCATTTGTCCATTATGGGTATTCCCTCTGCGTATCCCAGTGTCTGTACCGTAATTGTGGTGTTTACTTGAATAGCGATGTACTTTATATTGTTCCCATACTTTTTTGCTGTAAATTAAAACATGTATCATAGATAAAGACACTGAATTTGGTTTCATGTTACGGTTTCTTGTGCTTAAATTTCATATACAATGTATGCGGATGTAAATAGATTTTATATAAAACAAGTTAATATACCAATAGTAATCAAAATATTTGTAAGCGATGCGACACTTTCTTACATAGTTAAGAGTAACTCCACATAGAGTAGTGAGAGTAAATATCATTTAAACATTCACTCAAGATTCATTTGTTTTTAAAATCAAGAAAAAGACACATTGCAAATCACATTTAGTACTCGTATTTCTATAATTAACAGTATTATATCAGTTATAATTCACAGTATGGCAGTATTATTATCATTCACTGTAACACTGTTTT
Source organism: Mactromeris polynyma (assembly GCA_032209605.1). Classification (NCBI taxonomy): domain Eukaryota; kingdom Metazoa; phylum Mollusca; class Bivalvia; order Venerida; family Mactridae; genus Mactromeris; species Mactromeris polynyma. Next base: position 45,833,138 of record JASFXZ010000002.1, read on the forward strand.
AAACTTGTCATCAATACAAATACATAAATTACAACACATACAAAGATCTGACAAATATTATAATGATACATGTATACGTACAATGGAGGTATAAAACCTCTAGATTAAGCGACAAGGTCTCACATTGATTCAACATATTGTATGTAGATAAGAAGTAATTTGATGCCTCATGCATTTTGTTATAACCACACTGATCCAGTAAACGAGATATTTAAAAATATATCACACGCCAAATGTTGCAACGATAACATTACAAAATGAGAACAAAATTACGTAACAGAGTGATAATAGAGTATGATTGTACATCTATCATATTCTGGGAAAATTATATTTAAACAGATATATAAACAGCATCTATGAAGCGATCTTTTCAGGTTATTACGTACGATCTGTTGAATTATCTGTACAAAAAGACGCGCTTTAAAAGGGTAATGTACTACAATCCATTCAGATAACACATGCGAAGATCAAATCGCACAGGACAAAACTGAGCAGTGCTCATGTTTGCGAACATTTTGTGAAGAGACAAAATGACAAAAATTGTGTTGCATCCACAAAAAGTTGATAAAAAGTTGATAAAAGAAGGTGAGCCACGTGTCATGATTATGAATGTTGGTTGAACCTAATGTTAATACAGAAATTGTTCAGTTATAAACGAAAATACTCACTTGAATCAGAAAGTAGGGGTCTGGAGTAGGAACCTTCTTCTTCTCCAATCAGAGAATCAAACATGTAAAAGTCATTTGTGAGGTTGAAGGAATTTCTGTTTGACAACCAGTAAGATATTGGAATCTAAGTAGAAATATAAAGCATCTCTTTTTGTTATTATTATGAACAAAGTCGGACTATTCTACCAATATCATAAACCTGTCTATAAATGTTGGCATCTCTTTGTACATTATATGCAGCGTTAATGTAAATAAATTAGAAATAATTTTCTATACAATACATCGGGACCAAAACATTTTTTAAAGAAATTCTTTTTTGCATACAATCTGTTTTAAACATGATTTGATTGCACAAGGATCTTTCATAATCGTTTAAAATTTAACAAAATTCATTTCTTGTCTATATGTAGTTTTATTATGTCGAGAGAAAATGAAAAAAAACTAGGTTGAACGTTACACCAGCGTTGCTTAAATTATGTTTGCATCTTTGGAACAAATCGAATTATTTTCAACATGAATTACAACTTGCATTGGCCTAGAAATCTCTACATATTTACCGGTAGAAATTCTTTCATTTAACGAACAGAACGATGCTGTTTTCACAAACTTACAAGTATATCTAAATATCATCAAAATATAAAAAAGTAAAGACACATTAAATAAGACCAATGGTTTGAATAAGAATTCTTTAAATCCGATTATCAATTAAAACGTCATGTCATTCGACACGGAATTCCGCAATTAAATACGACTCCAGGAAGAACTGCTCGGGTGTATTCCTTACATTGTGTGGGCTACTCCGAACCTTAGATATGCCATAGGAATAACAAGGAGCATTGTTCTACAGTATTCAAAACATATGCCGTCTGAACATGAGTAGTAACGCCTGGCACTATTTCGTGTAGTGTCAATCGTCACAAGCAGTTCTTTGAAATAATTTACAGTCTTTTACATCCATCTTTTGTTTGCATTTTTCCTTTTTCTCTTTTGTGACTTTAAATCTAACGTACAAATGATTTTTCGTTCACATTCTTGGATTTCTTTCCACATGTATAGACCAGAAGGGGCAACAACTTGGAAGAAAAATTCTTCAGAATAAAACCGAAAGCGATTTATTTATTGTTAGTCAGCCAAAGTATTTCAAGATGCTGGCGTGATATGACTCCCTTAATGAGATTCTTGTGTACTAGCATTCAAAATTCATTTAGTTGTTGATCAATACAGCCTCTAACATCACACATTGTCTTATCAATTATTTCTTCATCATTGTCATAAGTATTCGATACCAGTGCTTTGGAGTTAAGTACAATACTCTTAATTGCTCCACTGGGAATATCATTCTGGAATTAAGCACATGGGTCAAAACCCCTCGTGGAACATATCAAAGAAATACGCAAGTGTCTTGGCCAGGAATAACCTTGTCAGGACGCAACTTCAAGATATCTATAGCTATGACACTACACATATGCGTAAAAAAGGAATTCAGTTTTGAAATTAATGTTTTATTACCGTTTTAACGATGTGTATATCATATAACGTTTTTCATAAAGTACTGTGATATGTGACCCACACACTAAACTATTTATAAATACATTTAGATCTAGTATGTTATTTGGGACAAAATGTCACTTTAGATGTACCCCCCCCCCCCCCCCCCCCTTAGTCCTATATCTGTTTCATTATAATATTAGTAAATAGTGTAAACATATAACCGAGAGCTAAGGCCTTGGGAGTATGATATAACTACTAAGTTGAAGATTTATTTGTACTTTATAATAAAACAATCTTTTCAACGTAATGTTTACGTAAAAAAACACTGAACACTGCTTGTATTTGGTTACGTAAACACCATGGTTAGCCTTAGTAAAAAATAAGTCCAAGTGCTGAACTCCCAAGGTTACACCCGAACTGTACTAAAATTACTTACTTTAAACCATTTTAATACGTAGGTAAACACAGCGATACGCATTCATAAAATAAATATATAATCGTTTTATACGGTTACCTGTAAATAGTCTTCATACGCGGACGTGAACCCCGTAGAATTGTAATCTGATGTTCTTGCGTCCATAAAGGATATTGCCTTGTTATAGTCATACGTAAGGTTCCAGTCTGTACTTGTTAGGTTTGTTTCATCCTGCAAAAATACAATTGCATCAAGTTTAAGTTACATACATGACGGACAACAAAGTTAATACTGGGAAACCTCTCTAAAGCCGTCCTCTCATGAGCAACAACGCCCCGTCAAAAACATGACCAATGTTCCTATAGATTGATAGATTTTTGGAACAATATCACTTACAATAATCTACACAGTTCATACAATGCAATTTAAAACACAATGATTATAATTATACATATTACAAAGCTTAGGTAAAAATAAAAGGAAATAATACTAACCAAGGACAATAGTTAAAACTAATAAAACACAACACTAATTTAAACAATTGATTTAACAGGGTACCTTTAAGATAGTTTAAAACAACATAGTTATTTTAAGAATACATTATTGTGATCCCATATCAAGGATAACCCCATTAAAGTTGCTGGTCAACACTTATTTGCAGTGGGGTCCTGTATAACTTTATTAGACGGATGACAAAACAATACAGATATATAACATGGCTACAAATATAGAAGTAATGTAGTGTTAAGATTCTTATACATGTATAAAATCCTGTAGAAATATTTACAAACAATTTAACCTCTCTTCAACAACAGTGATAGTTGTTCCTGAGGTAAGAATTTACTGTTTATTTAACCTGTCTAGAACAACAATCTCTCAACAACAGTCAAATGTGTGTCTCCCAAAGGGTGTTACTCTGGACAGGTAACACTGTATATGTACAATGACAAGCCTCGGTTCACAGGAACTGTGTTCCATTAATACAAATACAATGGCTGAATAAATCTAAGCATATAAACTTTATCTCGCTAGAAAATCCGATATAGAATAACCTACTGTAGACATTACAGTTGGATAACCTATACAATAGATAGTATTTCACCTATTACTTGGCTGTTTTCCAGTATGATATCGGTCATACCAAACATAGTATTTTGCGCGACTTGGCACCCAAAGTTGACGAACTGTGTACATGGGCATTATTGCGTGCAGTCCTAGTTTAGTAGTCGATAAAACCAGTTATTAATAAAGCATCTCATGATGAGAAGGACGCGATATGGACACCTTGGTAAATATGGGAGTCTTTCTGTGCAAACGTCACTGTAATATATTTTAATTGTATAGTATTGACTTTTGTTTGCTATAAACATTGTAACATGGTTTATGCAATAAACTTATATACATGTATATCTTTATTAACAAACTAGGCACGTACGTAAATGATATTGTATATAATAGAACGAAAGTCAGAATTCGAATTGGACACCATTTGTTATAGTCATTGTCATCACGCATGAACGAACTTTCCATTATTCTAAACTGTGTACAATAATGAGAAAACGCATTAATGGTGAAGCCGCAGGTAGTTCTGTAATCACAGGAATTATCCCCACGGGGGTACCGTATCTATATTTAGACGAAATAATTATGTTGGGGTTAATGTTCTTGATTTTGCGGTAATTCAGAGGGCTTTTCCCGTCAGGTGAACCCAGGCTTGCTTTGATACGAATAAAGACGTTTTCTCTCTGGTGAGGTCTCTTTATGTACACTTTCTGCAATCGCCATTTACGCACATATTTCGTGAGAGAAACGAGCGACAACTCTGCTTACAATTTGATAGACTTTGAGTAGTAAGAACGATTTATATATACAGCAGACGACAGCCTAGAATCATTACATTGCGTGTTTCATCACTCTTGTGTGAAATAATGCAACTCATAATTATTGTGTTGATCTCAAAATCAATATCAATATCAAGTTATCAAATTTTAATGTCTGGTAAATGAGGCAAATACATTTAAAGCTTGATCGGAAATAACAATGAGTCTGCATATATCGCCTATGACTGTATCGATGTACTGATGACTTTCAATGAGTGTGGTTTGTTTGCCTTGAGTCGTGTGTTTTCCTGGAGTCGTGATAACGAAAATCGCGTGAATATCACGAAATTAATGATCGCAATAGATATTCTCCGGATTGATATACGTATGGGCATTTTCCTCTTATCTTGCGGTACAAACAACAATAAACCGTTAACATCTTGGTAAACAAAGACGTCTGACTGAACTTCAATTGATCTAGAATGAAATGTTGTCTGTACCCCTGTTACAAACTCATTTTCAGCGAATTCTGGATTGCAACTATTGCCTACTACCTGTTGTGATGTCACTACCTGTCGTGTTGTCACTACCTGTCGTGATGTCACTACCTTTTGTGATGTCACTACCTGTCGTGATGTCACTACCTACCGTGATGTCACTACCTGTCGTGATGTCAATACCTGTCGTGATGTCACTACCTGTCGTGATGTCACTACCTGCCGTGATGTCAATACCTGTCGTGATGCCACTACATGTCGTGATGTCACTACCTGTCGTGATGTCAATACCTGTCGTGTTTTAGCATATCTATAACAACAATAGAGCACGTGCCTTACGTGTTCATTGTCTAACGGTCAAAATCAAGATGAAAACACTGGCTTTTACAAGAAACTTGACCACAAAGAGATGATAAATGTAAATTGATGTAATAGATGCTTTTTAAACTGCACAAACTATTTTCTCCATAGTTACCTGTTTTTGACGCATTTTCGTCTTGTGATGAATTGTTTGGTCTATACACATGATCGTTTCAGCAAATCATAATCAAGAACTCTAGCAAAACATGCTTCAACCAAATGCCTACGACCGTACTTTTATTAAGTTAAACAATTATTGTAGAAGAGACAGTACAAATGAAAGTAACTATGACGAGGCTGTAAATGAAAGCTCAGTGTTTGTTGATTTGTAGATATATTTGGTTGTTACGGATGGCATCATAGTCTGCGAGCTACAATCTAATTTTAAATTAGGCACATTCCGTGTTGCTCATGAATCGTACAACATGTTCAATGGCATAGTGTTGGTGGCAATTGTTATATCAAATTTGTCGAGGTAATGATTGAACTAAAACCTTTCGTAAAACATGCGCAGTAAAGATTAAAGAATGTCTATTATACGTGCACAGAATGTCTGCCTACCTGTAAGAAATCATTCAAATTAGTGATGTAGCAGTTTATTTGATATTGTCCGGTTGTAATGTCCTTCCGTACATGATATTCAGCCGCCTGAGCGGGAGTCCAATTAAACATCTTGTCACACATAGTCTGAAATATAAATTGTAAAACTGGGCTACAGGCTACTAAAATATCACATCATTATATCGAGATGTTGGTGCCAGAACCAGCTATATCCATATAATCTTTTATTAAGGAGATGGTAGATTCTGGCGCTAAACTCTCGATATTGATATATTGAGATAAATTTCAAACTACTTCGTATAAATCAGTAAATCCAAGTCTTGGTCACCATAGCAACCACGTGATTTTTATATATCCGTAGAATCTGTGATGACAATAACATGTCCATCAAATGTTGCATTTTCCTTAACATAATAATGTAATTAGACAAATTATCTTAAAAACCATAAGATTTAACAAAACAACCAAGTTAATGCTTCCCATGGATGATGTAGCAATAGTATGTTCCTCACTTAATCAGGAGAAAACATTTAATTTGATATTGGACGTCAAAAGTGGGGACAAATTAGAAGAAATGCGGAAAATTAGGGTTGAAGGTTTATATTGCAGCAAAGCAAGTAAATGTCATTTTTTACTTCGGTACATTTCTTTATGATGCAACAAAATCAATGTATTGATGATTCATGCTAGACACTTTAAAGTTTAAACATCATTATGGCTTTGTAATTTGTAACCAACAAACGATCCAAATACAAAAACTGGCATATAATTCATACTGTATGAATACTAATGCAAATCGCAAATACATATATTTGTCGTAAACGATGTGAGATAGAAAATGGCATTAGTTTGTCGGCCTTTGTCTAAAACAGGAAGTTAGAATTTTGCCATCACAGAAATAATGGTTAGTTTGAAATAATGCAGAGCACATGGCGTAATCTGTGACGACTTTTATGCTTAAGCATTAATAATTATTAATAAACAATGATTAAATAATAAACCATTATTTATCAAGAACGGTATCTGTTAAAACCAGTTATCTGTTCCTTACCTGAACTGCGGTTTGTGCTGTGGATGTACTTGGGTCAAATGCTGTATCCCAGCTCTTCTCCCCTTTGCACTTGGGGGTAGAGAAGTGACAGTTGTCCATAACATTTGGATTCATACCCCACACTATATACAATATGAGTGTTCTGTCGGAGTTACTCAACACAAAGGAATTTGTTGAATGTTCAGATGCGATACTGTACACATGCGTGTCCTTTAGCACGTTCAGCTGTATATAAGATATCCGTAATGTACTAACAAACCCTGATTAAAAGGACAATATGTTATATTGATACTGTCTAGCATGCACGCGACATATTCTAAGTGACAATGTTGATGCTAATGAGACAAATTGGTAGGGAATTAACGCTGAATCAGTTGATTAAAATACGAGTACATACATGTAGGAGGAATCCAGGAAGTATCGACTATATGCCTAACTATGAAAATCTTAATCGGAATAAAATATACGGTGAAACAATGAGACCATCATTGGGTCTAAAGGAAGTGGATTTGATAGCGAGGTTGTCTGAAAACATGGAGGAAAAGTTAGAAACTGGTTCACGAAAATGCGGCCTTATTATTGAGTAGGTCTTAATTTCGCGGAAGTGTTAACGTGGCATTTACAGTATAATTCAGAATGCATTCAATATCAGAGATTCAAGTCGATTTCACAGTATTTTAGAAACTAACTACTTTCATTACCAAGTAATGATTTAATGTTGCATAAACATTCTTTTATGTTATGGCAATTTCCAAATGGTTAATTTATGATAAAACGTGGCATTTAGAAATTGATTGAACGCCGTTGTAATTCCTTCTATTAAATTTGCTGACAAAAATCCATAAATTGTTTCAAAACACTGACCAATAAGTCATACGTAAACACGGTTTCTCTGATAAAATGATACGGCATTGAAGAAAATAAAACTAGTCGTATCAAGAAGGACTCATATCCTTCATGAAGATATTCGAACCCACTTACAATTGGTGCTACAGAAAAACGAGAACAACACTACTGATACAGTTGTGTTAAGGCATTCTATTGTTAATTGGTCAAACATTCGATCTCTAATATCAAGTTTCTGATGTCAAAGCTGTTTAATTATCAAGGTGTGTGTGTGTTCGAGTTCATTATTAGGTAAATGTCTAAGTAAAGCTTCTAAGGCGAGAATTCCTCTCTATGCTGTCAGATTTAAAGTGGCAAACGACACTACATAAACAATTTGATAGGAACAATTGGAGTCTGGAAAACTACAGTGATATACATTCTCTTTTGTCTTACCCTTACATTACGTTTGTTTAGCTCTAAAAGAAATTAGAACACTCAAAACTTGCACCTACCCCTTCATTGTCTGGTTCCAGTCTTGAAGCTTGAAAGATAAAGAAGATCAGTACCCCTGTCATAACAGCGAGGATCACCCACCGAATAATCTTGTGACTAACAAAGGATGAATACTTGTCTCTGAAGAAACGCACCATTAGTGACTTCTTCTTCCTCTTCTTCGGCGCTGTCGCTTCACCTTCTTGATTAGCCGCTTCCTTATATCCTTCAGGTTGCCTTATATTTTCACCAGCATCAGCTTCGTACACATCATTTATATAGGAATAGTTAACATTGTCGTTACGTGCGGCTTCATACGGGTTGGGATTTTCAATTGATATTTGCGTAGTAAATGAATTTCTGTTCTCAACAATGCTAACATCAGGTGAGTTCTTTTCAGTTTTTGTTGAAAGCGTCGTAGGTGCAATTTTCTTAAACAAGTCCCCATTCTCTGAGAATTTTGCATTAGGCACCGTGTCAAAACCACGGCTGTTATGATTACTAACAGGTTCTTCTACAGAATCTTTGCTTTCACCTTTGCAGCATGTGCAAAATTGACCACATTGCGTTTTACAGAATCGTATACACGGCCATTTAAACTTTTCAAATTTTGTGTGGAACATGATAACTACAGTTGGAAAGTATAAAATTACTGATAAGTAATTAACTATGATAACAAGTCCAGAGAACACACCGAACGCCCTTGTTGCCAACAGTGGCGATAACGCGCTTGCAAAAAATGCTACGGATGTAGTCATAGACGTAAACAACATACTGAACACGGATTTCCTGTAACAGTCTGATAATCTATGAGCTAAGCTGGGGTAAGATTCAAATGCTGTATTTCTCCAAACGTCGTAGAATACGAAAACGTCGTCTGCTCCAATACCTAATACTATAAACAAAGTGAGTACGTGGAAGAACCCAATGTACCGGAAGTCGAATACAACACGGTATATCAGGTTGGTCGTGACAAAACTGGTCATAATGCTGAGAATAGCGAATCCTGTGATCCACAGCGACTTTGTATGAATGAGGATTAATATGAATATAAAACATATACTTCCACCAGCAAACATTACGTCCTTCATCGCCTGTCTTAGCACATCTTCTAACCACAACATATCAGAACGATAGCTGAAGTCAAATACACCATTGTTTGTGCGAGCATTTTCAAGCGGAGGTTTCATGTGATCAACAGAGAATGTTTTCATCTCCGTTTCATAAGCGTCTTGGTCATCAAATCCTTGGACAGGATAACCCATTGGAATATTAGACCTAGTTATCCAAGAATATGCTGTATTTTGCGTGATTTCAAACGACTTCCCAAGGAAAAAGTAGAAGTCGCCTTTAGTTTTAACATTAGTGAAGGCCTCATACAGAACGCCAGTGATATTATCAAAGTTCGGGTCGTTGAAAACAGGGTCTACATCGGAAAAGGTCCCATCAAAATATCTTAAAATTGAGGTGATTTTCTCACAAGTTCCATTTCCATTCAATTGACAATATCGATTCTGATACGTAGTTTGTGAGTAAAGGGTATTTTCAATCGCCTGTATGGCCGTTAAGGAAGTTTTAGTAAAAACATTTCCACCTTTACCGTCGTAATAAAGGTCAATATTTGACCTTGGATATGTAAACACTCTCCAACCGGAAGTTGGTGTACGGTCGTAATAACCGTCATAAGTATCCCGGTACGTCCAAGCCAGGTCACGTGGTCTCCAATGCTGATTGTTTATTTCCAAAGGTAAATTTTCGAAATCAATCGGTAGTAAGTCGTAACCGGAGGCCACCAAACCAACTGATATTAAAACCATGAGAATGTGCCCGGCTAACGCGAGTACTGAAATCAAACAAAATTCGTCAGAATATTTTACAATCGCAGTAAATACGACCTAAACAATAGGATGAGGACTCAAATCGACCGGTCCGCTATCAAGAACTTTTTTGAGGCTTGATCCGTCGACATGAACAGCGCCATTTCGGTACAAATGCGGATCAAAATGGATTAATAATTAATATTAATATGTAAACAACATATCGGCTGTGTATTGGACCGAATGTAAGGTAAAACAAACTGAATATAAGCCATATCGTTGGGTGTATGTTCAATAATAAATAATCATTAACAATGAAATGTAATGGTATTGTGTGAACATAGAAATATAACCAGTTGCCAATCGCTCGACAAAGGTTTGAATGGGATGAAAAGAATAACATTGTTTTAATCGATATATCTACCAAACGAGTTTTGAGATAAACAGTTTTGAATAAGAATTTCTAGAACACCAAAGCCTTTATAAAAGAATTATCTGTGTAGCAGTTTATCGGTGCAAGTGTCTTTATAACTTGTTTTGTTGCGTTGCCCGCCCCCATAACTTTATCCGAAACTGTCGTATATTTATTTGTAGGGAAACAACGGCTCAACAAAAACAACGAAAAGAAACAAAAATATCGTCTTGTCGTAATAACGAATTGGCAGGGTGAAAAAACCCCAGCTACCATACATCATTCAGATAAATGTTGATAGAAGTCACTGGTGTTCTGGAAAATGAAGAATTAATTTTAGGTTTTTAATTTTTAATTAAAGATAATTACACAGACATTTGATTGTGATATAATGCACTATTAATTTGCATGATAGATTATGGTGTATATATATAGAAAGAAAACAAACGTTACAGTCAATCGACAAGATAAATAATGCAGTACTTACGGAAAGCCTGTAGTGGCCATTTTGTCACAAGTTTACAGTACAGAAGTGGTTCCCGCTCGCGCCGACTTTTCTGTCTAGCTAAAGCTTGCTGGTGATCCATGTCGCTGTCCATTTGAATATGACGCTTGGTAGGTCCTATTTTATTATTCGAAGCACTTGATTTATCATATCTCAGCGGACTGTCCAGTGATCGTGGATTTATTGTAGTCTCTTCACGTTCACCTTTGCCCATATCTGTATCATATATGATCGCTTGTTCTCGGCGAAGAATTATATAACCTGTAAACGACAGAACACGTCAGGTGAAATAGCTCGCGTACGTTACAGAAACCTCAGTAGAAATCGATAGGCTATTCTAGTAGGTGGGTAATCACAAATACGTGTTGTTGCTGTCGTCAGACTGCGTATCCTTTAATGTTCACAGTCTCACCGAGTTCACTAGTTCAACTAGTAAGGCCAATATTAACAAGAAATATCTTCAAAAATGTGGTTGGCGCAATTTGAAGGTTAAGATTTGTTGTGCAACATAAAAAAATGTCGAGATGTTACGATTGCTGGTCACTCAAGATCCAAAATGGATTTTGGTACATTCACCGAAATTCAGTGGTTTTCGGTAATGTAACGTACCCTTTATCGAAAGGTTAACCAATCCGCGTCAAGGTTACAAACGTTGTTCGGTTGAAGAGAAATTGCCCTGGTGGTTAACGCAAGATTTGATTGGTTTACACAACACTAATATGCAAATAGGAAAACCATGTTAGTACGGCTGTGCCGAAAAAAAGGTTGTTTACATCCCCCGTACCAACCCCTAAAGATGCTGCGCTTCAATAAAAACCTGCCTACCTACGCAACATCACAAAGTAGGGTTGGGAGATGGTTATAAAACACACCTTTATTTTAAATATGGCCTAATGGACGAGACATAAACCTTAATGTCATTCCGACTGTACAGTGTGTAATTCAATCATTCATGTTTGAAATACAATTCTACCTGCGTAACAAGATTTATTGTATCACCCCGCTCGTATGAATAAAAAAATCTTAATCGAAACGGAAACCATTACGCCATGAAATGGTGAAATAAGACGCGTATTACCGTAATTTTAGTACAAGTGCTTTTGTTCTTACTGTCCTTTCATTGTCTTCTGAGGAGCGTAAAATCCAGTTTCTATGACTCTCCGAAAAAAACTTACTATACAGTGAAACCTCTCTGGAGCAACACCCTCTAGGAGTCACACATTCCGTCTGCTGTTGAGAGGCTATTGCTCTAGAGAGGTTAAGGAAACGGTAACCTTAATCATAGAAGTAATTGCAAAGGCAAACAAAATAACTGATACTTCAACATGATTGAGACATACAAACGCCACTATAAAAGATAACAGTGTTTGTTGCATAATTTCAAAGTACAAGAAATGGAATATTTTACTTAATAAAAAATCAGAACTTTAGAAATTTTGTGAACATGTCGCCAGAATCAGGGTTGAACCGTATGCAATAAAATGACATCGATTGTTTATAGATCTCATATCCCCTGACCATTCGAGAACAAAATACGGATCGCCATGTACTAACAGAAATACAATCATATTTTTTCCTATTAACAGTTTTCGCCTACACAGTTGATAATATACTGGTAAAAGTGCTAACTCGTCAAACTATTATACATAGTTTGCACAAGCTGCACTGGATATAACATCTGTTGATTTTGATTGCAGTAAGTTATAACATTTATGATTCGAACGATTTGAACTATCGAAAAAGTTGATGTAAATCTGTCAAAAAATCATGTCTATCTTTCAGATCACTTATGTAGGCCTAGTTGAGATTCTTATAAAACAAAACAGCTGGATAGCTCTTTGAATTATGAACAGGATGTATTTTCGCCAAATTATCGTTTATCCACTGCACATAATACAAAGTGCATGTATAACGAACTTATATTGACCCTTTTTGATAGTTTATGGAAAAGGCTATTGGGATATTTTATCAGTATATCCCGTGAACTGAGTGAACGAGAGAAAGTCAACCCATATTGATCACTGATAAGAAAAATACGTTTTATGTATTACACGTACCTTACAAGGAAATACATGTTAAAAACACATGAACAAAATCCAAACTAAGCCACAAGTTAAATATTTTTTTCTGATAACCTCAATGACTTTTTACCAATTACTTTTCTACGGCATGTAATTCAACGGCACTAAAATTTTATAACAAAATGTTTATATTCACAGGCAGGCCTGTTCGCAGGAATCCAACTGGACGTGATTCGATCAAGCCGGGTTATGTTGTAAATATGTCACATATCTCAGTATCAAATTACAATGTACTTATCAATAACTGTAACACATATTTCACAAAGGCATAACAATTTAATCACCTTACCGCCATGGGTAAAAATAGTCTTCTCGGTGCATATGCACTTACTTAGGAATCCTAATATCGTGTACACATGTACTTATTGACGGCGGCCTTCAGGCCGTCGTCTATTTGAATAATTTTTAATCTAGGTACATGGAGTTGCATAATCGAAATGGGAGAAGCCATTGGTATTATGCTTTTTTAAATTGTTCTTACAAAACGTGATTCTAATTATACAGATAAAAAAAGTGTACTAATTGATAATAAAAAAATGTCAAAATATTTAAAATGTATTTTTACCGTTAATAAAAAGCTTTAAAAAATGTTTTACGTATGCTTATAAGAATTTACAACAGCTAGTCACGAAAACGGTTAGGCATCGTGTATTACATAGCTTCGTTTCACAACTACGCTCAATTCATCATCAAAGTTCAGGAAATGGTTCCTAATGCTGTGCACGCAAATTGAAATTGTACTTATAAAAAAGCAAATTGTTAAACAAAAAATGTTAATCCATATTAATAAGTTCATGAATGCAGTTTATAATGTACAAATATAAATACAGTGACCAAACTATGCAATATACATTGCCTTAACTTGACCCATATAAGTTATGTACTGATGGTAATATGTAAACAAAATTCAGCCAATGAAAATTGTCGTTGAAAACGTCATAGCATTTGTTGTTCAAATAACGCATTGGCAGTAAAACGGATTCAGTACATTCGAGATCAAATGCTGATGGTTGAACTGAACTTTTAATTACGTTGTTTTGACATTTTTAGTGGATATTTTTCCCTTTTGATATCCCAATAGTTCTTTTAGATCTGTAAAACTAGAAGTTATAATCATGTATATTTTTATTATTGTATTGTCTCACTGTCTGTTTAGATAAATGCATGTCACAAACTGGTCGGTTTGTTTTACATAAACAAGTCATATTCCAATTAAACTACAAATGATTGATTGGTACCAAGACTATTTAGGCAATTGTCATGAATTGTGGATGATTCTTACCAGAATTATGGCTTGGTGATGATCATACTTTCTTATTTATTGATAAACAAAATAATAAATCTTCAATATCATGCTTCCTAAAACTTGTGCCGCCGTTTTGATGCTTTGCATCAAAATTAGTCTTGTACTCTTATTATGACATTTACAAAGGTGTGCTAACATAGCACCACATCTCTGTAAGAGGATATAATGTTAAAGCGGCATTATATGTTTATCCCCTCTCAGATGACTATTAGATAGATTTATTCGGTAAAAACATGAACATAACATGGCACTACATAATGCAGACAACTTATAAAATATTATTATCAATGCATAGACAATAGAAACCATGAAATGCACACACAATACCAAGGATAACACAAAAAAGAGAAAAATGATTTTCACTTATTTCCATTGTGGTATATATGGTAGTTTCAAACAACACACATTGCATTATAAATTGAGATGTTTCAAAACCGAATGTCAGAGAAAGTTTTAGTAATGAATTTTGACCGATCGGAGAACATTTTCTAATTATTGTTTTAATAACAAGCATGGAATGACTTTCATTATATAATTACATATATATAGTTCGATGTACATGTTTTCAAGTTAGAAATAGTCACATGCAGCCAGTTATGCACACGTTCTTCAGTGACAGCAAAGTTTCGCAGAAGAAATCATAGTTTAATGTCTTATGTATTGACAATATTGACTAATTCAGTGAAATGAATAATAATTTCGTCGACAAGAATTCCATTCAAATATGTAAAAAAATGTACATACATTAATCACATAAAATATTTGATGTCGCTTTAAAGGTTTACAAATTATAATTCACATAAAAACATAAGAGTAATTAATACCTATCTCTTATTATTCTATATATCTATCCAAATAAATAATGCACATAACTTTCCTACATAAGCGACACTCAGTTTATCTCATTGCATACCCGGGTAAATATACGCGCGCGCATGCGCATTAGTGCATTAGTTAACCGTTAAATACGTTTTAAACCAGCGCTTACACGTTCGTCTACAATGCGGCAACATTTTGACCGACCCTCAGTTGTACACAGTTAATAAACTCGCTCAATTTAATGTGTTTTTCCATATCTGGGTACACCAGCACTTGCCTACCTGATATTGCGAACCATTTCAACAATGTCGTATTGATTTTGCTTTAAATTAAGCTGTATTTATGAGACATGGCGAAGGTACGGAGGTACTCTAATTGTAACCGGATGCAAATACGCATGCTATATATCATACATTTCTAGCTTTTAATAAACTTACATGCAACTTTAAGGAAATGAAATGTCAGTTTCATGAATCAGAGATCTGTCAGATGATTAAACCATGTGACCAGTGATAAATTACCCCCAGTCATATTACCTGGCTGTATAGAGTGACCAGATTAAGCCACTGTTGAGCGATATTACCCAACCAGTTGATCTTGAAATTTCGATATATTTTAACACCAATGGCGATATTTCGTGATAAATCGGCAATCATTTAACATTTATTTGACTCGAATGACTGTTGTTAATTTAAAAAAAGTAAACAAAACTGCTCAATGCAAAATAGTTAAAGAAGGATAGGTTTTAGAAGATGTGTTGCTTGTTTAATCAGCAGCGAATCTCTGTGACTATTTTTACAAAAGCTTACGTTGACCGGTGAGAAATAACAAATATACTCAAAGCCATTAAAAACGCAACTAAAATTGCCCGCGTCAGCATGGTGACGTTTTAAAGAAAGAATTATATTTTAATTCTCATTCATAACTTTCTAAACTTAATCAATTGTGAAATATGAATACTAGCGCAATAGTTTGATTTCTTTTTGATGAATGATTTACACAATTGTAACAAAAGAAAAAAGGGGTTAACATTTGGAACAAAATAAAGATTAAGTGAAATAGTTGCGTTTAGTGGGGTTAAGTATATATTCGACTGTCAGCACACGTGGTGAGCCGCTTGTTTCGGTTTTGTTAACACCAAGTATAATAGATATATAGATAAGTTTGTTTTCAAAATCTGTAGGTCGGAGACCCGTGAGATATATACACATATATACAGCACATACATGGCAACAGCAATATATATCAATACAATACTATGTATATCATACAATTAAACGATCAGTACATCTCAAGTTCAAGTAATAGAACATAGTCGAATGCTTTGCCGTGTTTCGATTATTTATGTTTTGTTGGAATCATTTACAGTAAAACCTCATGTAAAGATCACCTCACTAATAAGACCACCTCAAAATTAAGAACACAATTTTCATGTCCATTTTCACTGTTTTGCTCTTCATTCAACCTCAATATTAAGACCAGTTTTCAAGGGTCCCAATGGTGGTCTTATTATCGAGGTTTTACTGCACATGGTGGAAATATAATCAGAACTAGCCAATCCTCAAACAACCTGCCAGTTTATCTGAATACTCGATTTTAAACTGTACCGTAATGTGGTTTTGCAATGGCTGAGTACTTTCCTTATCTGGGTATATCTAATGTCGCTGTAAGTTTTGAATGCATACAATGTAGATATCAGAGCGTAGCCCAAGTGTAGGTAAAACACTGAGATATACCTGGTAGATATTAGGTCAGACAATACAACTATCTGTATTATCTATATTACGAGCTCCAAAAATCTAGCAATTTTTGGACAGGGAAGTATGAAGTATAAAAGGGCTTTTTCAAAAGCCTCTACGACGCAGTAGGGTAACAGTATTAACATTATTGACGTTCTATGTGTTTCTTCTCGCAGATAGTCCGCGAAGGAAAGTGATCAATTTTGTCTATGGTCCGAAATGACTAGAACCCATGCTGCGAACTTAAATAAACCCTAACCCGGCCTTACCCCGAGGCGATTTAAAGTCATGTCTCTGACACCAAATCGATTCCTTAAGTTTTCTGTTTTCGTTAGATACGCGGAATTATAATATTGCGTCACTGGAGAGACCGTTTACAAAATTAATATATTAGTTTGAAATATTAACATAAAATACCCTTAAAACTGCATTTTGATAGGTTTGAAACGACCCCCACTTTTACTTGTTATTAACTTTTTACATACGCACCAGTGACCTAGTCAAGCGGTCCCACAGACGAAAATAATTTCACATCGAAACTGACTTAAGCGAGTAGAATAATGATTAGTACACATGATTTTGCATGCATTTGCGTGCAATTCTTGCTTTGATAATTCAGAATATCGACCGATATCCGGTTAGTACCACGAACACTACTAGTATATGGACCATGATACGCGTCATATAATTTTGTCATTTCAAACTGGAACACACTATAACATACGGTCCCTGGTCCGAAGCTTGTAAAAATATTTCCTTTCAACATCTGTCGGAAGATTTGGGAAACATTGTAGATAAAAACAGGCACGTATGCAATATATGTGCCTAAGTCACATTTAAAGCGGTGGTGCCAATTCCGGGTGCCGGCCAATTCTTACATGCCGTACGGCGGCCGGGCGGGCATCTGTAGTGTGCGAGTGGATAATATGATGGATGGTGCGATGAGCCACCATATATACCCTGCGAGTCCCAGTGGGTTGTCGGCCAGACGCCGGCTAAGACCCGGTCGATGTCTGGCTGAATTCCGACCGGGCGCCGCCAAGTCGGTCGGACGCCGGGCGGGCTCGGCCGGCGTCTGATCGGCGTCAGGGCGGCGTCTGACCGATATATGGATTGTCTGGGTTGTCCGAATTTGGCCCGGCGCCCGCCCGATGTGTGGGATGCCCTGTCGGACATCGGCCAGGCATCGACCGATTTATTGGCGATCAGTTTGCGATGCGAAACGCCGCACCAGGTTTTAAGTCCGAGTTAGAAATAACTCGATGCCCGCCCGATACCCAAAAAACATCCGTCGCAAACTACTCACAAACCCATCGCAAGCTAATTGTGACTGGGGTATAAGCTACGTATTAACAACATTATGTAATTATTTAAATCAACGAAACACGAAGATATAACCTATTCAAGAAATAAGTTGCAGAACACATCAAAGTATCTGATGCAGACGTTATATTATGTGCGGAAGATGTAACATGTGTGCGTCAATAGATAGTTCCCACATTTACAATATTTACCTCCCTTGTTCTGAATAGTCAGTCATATTGATGGGCAAATTTTCTTGAAAGTTTTTAGTGAATATAATGTAAACGATGATGAAATAATCAGATATATAAAAGTAACTTATTCATTACGCTCATGCGGGCAGACGGCTCAGAAAATTGAAGAAAAAGAAGTTGTCACATGCAAATTCTCTTGGTATTTTCTCAATTATCACATATTTGGGAATTACTCCTCTAAGTCAGTAAGTGCTGATCCGTTTTGCATAACAAAATGGCTGATGATTAAGAACAAGTGTAAATATTGTATTTGGGGAAACTATCTATGGTTCAGTTTTCTATCACCTGAAACCATGAAGGACTCCGTGTCGCAGACATCAATGGAAAACGTGGGAGAGGTTTTGATTTCTTTTTCTTTTTTAAGTATCGTTTAACTTATATATCCTTTTCTAATCAAATAACGTAAGAATAGCGTTGAAAGGTGACTAATTTATGTATTCATTAAGAAGAGAAAGTTAAACAGAACATTATAACAAATTAAATTACATGAAAATAAACTTTTCTAATTGACCATGAACCCAGAAACTCACTCATTTCTACCCTATCAAAACATAGTGGTTATCAATATTAATCGTCCCTTAACAATGTACTAGTGAGAAGTATTTTTGAAAAAAAAATAATATCTACATATTTTACTTTTAACACAAGTCCATTTTTGTTTACATTCATAAAAAAGTGTCACTTTCTGAAGTGATAGTTTCGAGACAGCTTCGCATTGCTTTGTGTAAAACGTGTATTTCTACATTAAATTAAACTTCTCACACATTCTTTAATAATGAAAAGACAATATACATTCTGTCATACCTTCGTCTAATATTTCTTCACTTTTTTCTATACAATGGGCGAATTGTGATGTTTTTGTTTTATGAGATAGTTAGGAAAGATAATGGTTGAAAATTACTTCGTTACAAAGTTTCTTTTTTTCTTTTTATAATCGATGCATGTGCGGATCCAGCAACTTACGTCAGGGGGTTCAAACTCCTTGTAAGCAACGTCTCTAATTCCGGATCTAATAACAACGAGAACCCTATACTGCCAAAATCCCATGGGGTACTGAACTCTCGCCCCCTCCCCCTTTGGATCAGCGCATGATGTGTTTTAATTATAGGGATTTCCAATATGTTCATATTTTTATGATTTAATGTAATATCAGTGAGATGAATCCTTTACATTCTTAATTCACAAATTCGGTCCCACTGAATATCAAAATTCCAGTAGCCGTGTCAGACTCGACTGTGTTTTTATCTGGCCTTAATGATAAAACTAACAGATTGAGGTCATACGAGAGTCTCGAGGAGCTTATCTGTATTGTATTATGTACATGTGACTTCGGTTAATCGTGTGTGTTCTTTCTGTAAAAGCGGATTTATTTGAGTTGTCCGTTTTATAAACAGGTCCATTATCAAGAGATTAATCTGTATTTGAGCTATTATATACCGAGTTGTATAAACGACCTTTGCGAACAATCCGGTTAAGTAATATTGGCCTACATACTAATGCTTTGATGTTTTCACGGGTACGCGAGTCCTTGTAACATCGAAAAAAAATTAGATTATGTACAATACCATTTATGCAGGAATGTTCTATTACTTTCACATTAAAACTATTTAATGACAAAGCAAATATTACAGAGAGATATGTACATATCGATTATGAAACAGGATATCAAAACACAACGTGGTTATATAAAGTCTGACCGTCTATATCTAATACCATGACTTAATTTGACAATATAAATATAATAAAACTTACCTATATTTTATGAACCGGTTTAAATAACCACACACTATCAATATAATATCCAACTGTATCGTGGACAAACATTCCTGTTGAAATAAAGCTATATCACTCTTTCGTCTCTGTGAAACAGTAATCCAACATTTTATTTCTTCTGTCAACTTATTGACCAGTGATTGTAAAATCGATATACTTCGACATGGATCACACGAAGTGTTTAGACGAAACCAATGATACACGACTGACAACGAGTATATAAATGTGATTGCATTCTATTTTAAGGAATGGGACATATTTGTTTATTTAAGGTTTACAACAGTCATGGTCGATTTTTGTTCCACATATCATGTCAAAATATTAACAGTGTTTCATCGATTGAATCAAGCGATCAATTCACCATGGCATGACGCTTTTATATAATTATGAACTAAATACCTTTGAACTAAATCTGTCAAACATCCGTTTTCCTATTATGCTCACCTGTCGAGGAAGATATACTTGAACTTATTTTATCAAAGTTCCGGTATCATATAATTGACCCTTCCTCAGATATTTGATTGACAGGCCGATTGGCCAATCAGATAACGGGATTCCGACACACCCCCAGCAGCTCGCTTACCTTAGACAAACCTTAGACAAACAGGAAGAGATTATCGCGCGATAAAAAATAAGGTTTAATAGATTTCTGATGATGACAGCATTGTTATTGTATTATAGTATGTTAATATGTGACAATGGTGAAAAGTTTCAGCTACGGATTGTGTTATTCGGACAGCAGATATCCGGAGAGACTAGAAACATTGAAATATTTATTTATATCGGCTTTACTGGGAGGGGGCAGACATATTATACATTAATGAAAAACATAACCCTAGAAGATAAAGAAACAAGATGTAACAACATAAAATAGGTTTGTTTTACATACATATATGCAAGCAACAACAAACTGTTAAACAATTTTACACTGATTATCTAAAGTAGCAGGAATGGTTTATTTCATATACATTGTTATCTAAACCAAACATATCAATTAATGCATGCTTTCCAGTCAGGCGTTATATGAAGTAATACAAGTTTTTCCAGTTCTCCAAGGTCTGTATATCAGTATTTTCATGTATTTTCATGTATTTTCATGTAGTTTCATGTAGTTTAGTAGTAATTAGTGTATTGCATAGAACATGATCAAAAATTCAGTATTGGGCGGGAAGTTAGCCTATAAAAGACATTGAATCTGACCAATCTTTGCCATTGTCTCCAGACAATCAAGGTAACTTTTACATATTTGTCGTTTGACTGGTCACTTCATTTGTTTTAGCTGTAATGTTTGAACATTGTATTTTACTATAGCTTGGATTGCATGTTAGCACCATTTTAACATTATTAAATACAAAATCAGTTTCTTACTACACTGACCCAAAATGAAAACTTTACACTTTATTTTTTTGAATATTTGTTTTGTTAGTATATATGTTGTTGTAAGTGTTACGGATGTTTATCACGATTTCATTGCGGATAACGATTATGCAATTGTTTTAAAAATCGCCGGTTCATTCATGCGCCATACAACGTTACGTAAATTCAATGAGGCGACGTATTCTCCAATGCATTCGTAAAAATGGCGGTCACACTGGTTACTGATGCTTCTTATAAAATCGCCCAGTCAGTACTTTCTTTTCTCCAAATGTTGTGTGATAATTAACATTTTTCAGGAATTTCATTTCGACCCCTTTCCACTTAATTGTACCTAAACAATATGCGTTGTCTGATTTTTCCCCAGTAAATTACATAAATACATTGATATCGCATTGAAGTTTCAATGAAAAATAAATTAACCCCGAATATACATTTATCAACAAAATATATACTTTTGAAATCGATGTAAAGTTTTCATTTTTAGGTCAGTGTACAAATGTATATAGGTAGACGGTAGCACATGTGCACGTAGGAGACATTAATTTTACATGTAGAAGGCAGTACATTTGCACATAGGAGACATTACTTTTACATGTAGAAGGCAGTACATTTGCACATAGGAGACATTACTTTTACATGTAGAAGGCAGTACATTTGCACATAGGAAACATTACTTTTACATGTAGAAGGCTGTACATTTGCACATAGGAGACATTACTTTTACATGTAGAAGGCAGTACATTTGCACATAGGAGACATTACTTTTACATGTAGAAGGCAGTACATTTGCACATAGGAAACATTACTTTTACATGTAGAAGGCAGTACATTTGCACATAGGAAACATTACTTTTACATGTAGAAGGCAGTACATTTGCACATAGGAAACATTACTTTTACATGTAGAAGGCTGTACATTTGCACATAGGAGACATTACTTTTACAGGTAGAAGGCAGTACATTTGCACATAGGAGACATTACTTTTACAGGTAGAAGGCAGTACATTTGCACATAGGAGACATTACTTTTACATGTAGAAGGCAGTACATTTGCATATAGGAGACATTACTTTTACATGTAGAAGGCAGTACATTTGCACATAGGAGACATTACTTTTACAGGTAGAAGGCAGTACATTTGCATATAGGAGACATTACTTTTACATGTAGAAGGCAGTACATTTGCATATAGGAGACATTACTTTTACATGTAGAAGGCAGTACATTTGCATATAGGAGACATTACTTTTACATGTAGAAGGCAGTACATTTGCACATAGGAGACATTACTTTTACAGGTAGAAGGCAGTACATTTGCACATAGGAGACATTACTTTTACATGTAGAAGGCAGTACATTTTCATATAGGAGACATTACTTTTACAGGTAGAAGACAGTACATTTGCACTTAGGATTTATTACTTATACAGGTAGAAGGTAGTACATTTGCATATAGGAGACATTACTTTTACATGTAGAAGGCAGTACATTTGCACATAGGAGACATTACTTTTACATGTAGAAGGCAGTACATTTGCACATAGGAGACATTACTTTTACATGTAGAAGGCAGTACATTTGCACATAGGAGACATTACTTTTACATGTAGAAGGCAGTACATTTGCACATAGGAGACATCACTTTTACATGTAGAAGGCAGTACATTTGCACATAGGAGACATCACTTTTACATGTAGAAGGCAGTACATTTGCACATAGGAGACATTACTTTTACATGTAGAAGGCAGTACATTTGCACATAGGAGACATTACTTTTACAGGTAGAAGGCAGTACATTTGCACTTAGGATTTATTACTTATACAGGTAGAAGGTAGCACCTGCGCATATAGGAGACATTACTTTTACATGTAGAAGGCAGTACATTTGCATATAGGAGACATTACTTTTACATGTAGAAGGCAGTACATTTGCACATAGGAGACATTACTTTTACATGTAGAAGGCAGTACATTTGCACATAGGAGACATTACTTTTACATGTAGAAGGCAGTACATTTGCACATAGGAGACATCACTTTTACATGTAGAAGGCAGTACATTTGCACATAGGAGACATCACTTTTACATGTAGAAGGCAGTACATTTGCACATAGGAGACATTACTTTTACATGTAGAAGGCAGTACATTTGCACATAGGAGACATTACTTTTACAGGTAGAAGGCAGTACATTTGCACTTAGGATTTATTACTTATACAGGTAGAAGGTAGCACCTGCGCATATAGGAGACATTACTTATACAGGTAGAAGACAGCACATGCGCATATAGGAGACATTATTTATACAGGTAGAAGACAGCACATGCGCACGCAGTATACGTTACATGAACATGGAGTATTTAAAACAACTATTATTGCATGCCGTGTCATGGGAGGGATACTGATCACCAGGGTTAACCTGCATACCCGTAATGATAAATTATTGTGCACGAGAAAGAAATATATTTGGCATGTCCTTGCTGTGCATCATAAAAGTTTAACAAGTGTGTGTATTGACGTTGTTGCCTTATTCAAATGAATTGAACATGTCTTTACTTTATTATGCTACGGTTTTGTTAACTTTGCATCTTAATATATGCATTTATTTTTGAAATAGCTCACATGCATGAGTAAATAATGTTCTTTGAGCTACACTGCATAATGTGTTTTACGCGAACACCTGTTTGTCACATATAGTTTGCATTATTGCTATAACACATGTTAATATGTTATACTGCAATAAACTATTTGTTGTTGAAGTTTAATATTCACAAATTTAAGTTGCATAATAATGAATCAAACGCGTTGCTAGTTAAATATTCATAGTTATATAGTGTCAAACATATCCAGAAATTATCGTTAACTTACTGGCTTTTTGAGAGTATTAATTGTCTCTCCTGAAAAAGCATCGGTGAAATTGTTAAATCTAATGGGTCGATTTTTGCTAACAGAAATATGGAAGAAGAAACCTTAAACCCGATTAAAGATATTCACTGAAATGTTATATACACGTATGTAGACACGTAGCTATACATGAACGCATAGTACACCAGATTGCACCACGAACCACATGAGTTCTCTCCCTTCTATAGTGTACTATATAGACACGGTGTAGCGATGTACTGTATAGTACACTATATAATGGATCAAGGGAAGGAACTCTTGAAATCTCCTGTTCCACGAACGTTCTAGCAGGGTATCATGCACCTATACCACATAGAATGCTTGCGTACACATTCTACCAGCTCTTGTCTCCCCTGTCTATTGGTCGATATTTACCAAAACAAGGGTCTATTGGCTCACAATTTGTTTGCAGCAACCGTATTGATATAAATATAATCGGACTATACCCTGTCAACAATCAACATAAAAACATAACATTCCTAAGACTGAAAGGCCCCTAGCATCATTTTAAACTATGGTTGATATTTATCGACTAACTACTTTAAATTGTTGACTGCACTGCGTAAACTTTGCAGTGCGGATATTCGGCCAATTTCGAATATTTTTAAGATCATCTTTAAAGATAACTTTATGAGATAGGACATAGAAATGAAAGCCGATGATATAATAATTATGGATTGAATAGAAAAACAGTGGTTCACAAAGTACAATCAAATGAGAAATTAAGTGCAAGTACTGGTATCATGAGATCTCGCGCGATTTATGGAAATTATAATTGGGAGTGTCGCTTAAATATTAGTTGTCCTTTGATAAAACGGTTTCTAAAATAGTGTCTTCCTTACTTCAAATTGTTGTACAAGTGTTATGAATATATTACCAATGTGTCGTATATAACGTCTCCTGCAGATGATTTGGTTCTAGATCGGTGTATAGCTGATGATTGAAATAATATTAAGGTACACACACGTGCACGCGCACCCACGCGCACCCACGCGCACCCACGCACACACACACACGCACGCACACGCACACGCGCGCACACACACACACACACAGATATACACAAGGCCGCAAATCCACGAATAAGCTGCATCAATGTCAGGTAAATTTCATTGAATGTACGTCAAACAAAGGGAATATTATGTTGTTACGACAACACACAAATGAATGCCTCCACACACAGATACCTTGGAAACATCAGTTAACGAGGAGGTGTAAGGACAATCCTCTATGGTATGGGGGAAGTAAGGAATAGTCTGACTAACTAACATAAGAAATACTGGGGGATTCAAATCTAGCTAGCTAACCTCACACATAACCCATAACACATAAATGGTTATTAATTTTCAACATATAAACATGCATGACTATCAGGACAGTAACTAATCCATAACAGCAACTAACCATTACGTACACAATGAAATACACACGGTAAATACATTTGTATAGGTCTACAAGGTAAGCAAGCCACATCAACTTTAGCCCAACTTATGCTTTTTTAACTGTCCCCTGATTTCTGTCCCCATGATTCTGAACTCGTAAGTCATTCTAAATAACAAAACACAGAAAACAAGATGTTTTAAGCGGAAATCTTCGGACATTTTGAAAATACCGACTAGACACTTTCAAATACTTACGAATGGGTGTCATTTATTTCTTGCAACCGGTTGATAATGAGTACGTTTGTAAATGTGAACGTAAATCAATTGAATGTGCAGTGTTAATAACTTATTATACATTATTATTTGTCTTTAAAAGTCACTAAACTTATTGAATTATTGTCCATGTTATTAAAGTTCTTTTCAAGCTACCCATGTAAATGTATTTCCCTTTGAAGCCGTTCCTGAGTAATAAACGTGTCACTATTTATAACTTGTTGAAATAATTATATAATTAGTTAAATAAGTGTTTATCTTTAGTTTGGACGCTTTTTCACACCATTAGATGATCGGTAAATGTTTGACGTTCTGAAGAAATAATTACGGGGGTTTAAAATAGACAAATGCAAGTATAAAGCAATTTAGGATCATTTAACCGTCCACATGGTTTGTGTGGGAAATGTCGGTTATATCAACTATATCCGAAAGTTAATCGCTCGAAATAGTTTATGAAGTAGAAATACTAAGGACGTGGTTGTACATGGTATGCGGCTAACCGTTTGGTGCCTCTTGGTTGAAATATGATTGGTCAAATTCTAAAAAGTCCACTTCGAGGACAACATTTGGTTGGTCAAAGTTGTAGGTCAAAATTAATGTTATACAGCTGCGCCGAAAAACATAGAGCTGTATATAATTCTAGTTACGTAAAATCAATCAAGTCGGCACATTCACTCAATTATGTATCAGTGAAAGAAAAATGGTTAATACCGTATATTTAAACGTATCATAAACACATAAGATCATTAAACGTTTACAAGGTCAGATTTACTTTAAACTTGAAAATGTACATTTTAAAAGAAAACTTGAGAAAACGGTCGCTGTACAAGCAGAAATAATGTGGAAGTCCCAGAATGACGGTCAGTGGAGCTTATATATATACATCTGCTAATTGTAATTAAACAATATGATTATATATTGCTTACTGTCTGTACATGGTAACGTCACATGTAGTCCAGCCACGGACGTTACGTCTCTATACTGTCGCTGTACAACGTCCTGCTAAACCATTCACAAAAGTAAATAGAAGTTGGACACCGCCGGTCTTTCCACTGCATTTACTCTTATTTTCGTGAACAGATATATGCTTTGTGTGCAATAAAAACTGTACGACATAAAATTGTAGCTTTTCGTTGATTTATTTGTCTTTTCGACACAATATTTTCATGGATACGACTTGTTTTGTAAAAAAAATAGTGAATCAATCACCTGTTAAAATAAGAAGATGGGAGAGTTGCTATGGAGGCGGTGCGCACATAGTTATTACCCTACTAAGATCATTGTCGATATTGCTATTATTTGCTCCTTCTTGAGCCAATACTGAAAGTGATATATATCACGAATTCGATCAAAAGTTGTTTCAACGTTAAAATCCATCATGTATTACTACTTTGACGGGCGAAATTGGCGAGAGCGCGAATGTCAACATACAGTTTGTAAGGTGAATAGTTTACTTGCGCACCGTGGGCGGAGTTACGTTTGATTGACAGATATTTTAGCGACAATGTTTGCAGTCATAAACATTTGACCCCTGTCTTCTTGTCGAAGTGATTGTGAGGCACTCAGATGCGCTAGAAATTCGATTTTTGTGTGCATCTACTCGTGAAAGATTGCTACAGTTTTTCCGCACCCTCAAACGCCTGTTCGGTCGATAATAAAGACGCCATAATAGTGCCGTTAAAATCATGCGGCATAATCCCAGGTTTTTACTATAGACTTGTGCGTGGCTCTGTTACGAACGACGCGTGTAAAAGTCGGAGTACAGAGACACGTATGCGGGGCTACGTCACATGTGACATTTTCTGGAAATGACGTCACTTAAAAAAGTGGTTGGAAATTGTACAGCGGTGCTCATATTATATTTGCAAAAAGTATTTTAAAACAGAGTATATTTTTCTGTTGAACAAGAGTACATTGAATGTCTAGACTAAGTATATTTACACTTTGTTCTTAAATACGTAATTGAATTTATAAATATACATGCATATTTATTTAATAAAATTCATTATAATAAAAACGCGTTGACGTTTATTTTCATTCTAGCGTATTACTTCAACCATTTGTAAAATTACAACCAATCAGTTTTGTATGTCTCATATTAAGTCCCATGTGTACAGACAACATGATATCTCCCCGGTCCAGATGTTACATTTAGAACACTCAGCTAACCATCAAAACATTTATTTTTTTCTTTATATATCGCAATTTGAATAATTGAACAATTAGCTAATTGTCAAAACATCCGACTTAACAGATAATACTGTTAAATATAGCCAGTATCGGTTGTGGTCGAAACGTTGTGGGGTGGAAAAATTGTATGAGGTCGAAACGTCACAAGATAGAATAGTGTGTTTATGCAATGCACATGTATATTATAACTAGGACGGTATCAATGAAAGAAAACAAACAAATTGATTGGGAGATTCGTTTCTGTCTCAACGCATTTGCTGAGCTTTTAAGAAATTAGTTTGTATTTCATTTACGTTGCGTTTTTAGAGATATTTTATGCTTCTAGTAATGAAAGTTTAGTAATAGTCAAGTAAAACTATAAATGATCAGGTCTGAATTTTATTTTGCTGTTAGTATTATAAAAACACCCCCAACACACGGCTTTTGTCGTTGTTATTCATATTGTGCGTGTAGTAAAGTAAAATCAACTATTAGTATAAGAACCAAGTACCATTCCATACAACATGTATGAGTCAGATAACGATATTCCCAAAACCTATTTTTTATTGAGAAGAAATCATAGATTACTGTTACGTAGTTCTAACACTGTTGTTGATAATGTTGACATAACGGTAATATACAAACGACGTTAGTCAGAAAAATATGATCGTCTGAGTACATAATCACGATCAAAATCGAACTTTAACTGTCACCAGCTATAGTTTCGACGGTTGTTTCCCAATTCTTCCGGATCACAATCTCGTCTTGCGTAAGCCATTCATGTCCATTGATATCTTTCCAATTTGGTGATTTCGCTCCCGCAGTCATCTGACGATCGGTAGCAAAGTGATTCCTCTTCCTTCCTTTGTGTTCATCTTCTTCTTCAGGAATTTCTGCTGTTGGTACGTTAATATTATCCTCAGCAGTTAGTAAATTACCAGGATTATCAGTTTCAATGCCTAGATAATAATCACCTGTCTGCTCCTGCGTTCCAACAAGCAAAGTTAATGTTAGGTCGACGATATTGACTGAGATATTCTTGCCGTTTTTGTTGACAATAGATTCGGTTGAAGACATGACCAATTTCGATGTTATGTTTACCAACTCGTTTTTCGCCAGCAATATCGATTCTAGACTTAATTCTTTTGTAGTTGTAGTGACCTCTCCTTCTCCGATATTTGAATTTTCCACCGCAGTAACACTAAATACAACTTGTTTCAAGACGTGTTTCTCTGTGTGTGTATTGGCAATACGGTACTGCACGGAAACATCTTCACATGTTATATAAAGCATCATGTTTCCATCTTTGTCCAAGAAAAATGTATTAACGTCAAACCATGGTAAGGCAAGTTCACGAGAATTGGAACTTATCAACGACTGCTGCATAGCCAATGGCGAATTCATTATAGCACTTGACATGGAAGTGTTGTATGCCCCGAACCCTGAGTTTTCCATTGCGCCGATACGGTAGAGCGTCAAACTACTGTTAATCGAGCTTGATCTGTCCATGGCCTCCACGTTTATACAATCCATTGATAAAGATGTTTGGAATTTCATAGTCTCTGGTACTATTAAGTCCTTCATTTCGGGCAGTTTCTGTTCCCGAACCAATGAAGTATTCACATGTTTAGAGTTAAGCACAGATGGCATCCCAAATAATTTGCAATCCACTTGCAACCATGTCAACCAAAAAATGGAGACGCATGTCAATCCAATGCAGAGATGGTTGTTCTTCAATGTGAACATTTCAAATATTTCGGTGCGAATTAACATAAGTAAGAAAGTGACAACATATTTAGATTCCAATTGACATCATAATTGTGACTGACTTCAAAACTATATAGCAATAATTCGTCCACAAGTTGTCGCATTGAATGTATTGATTAAGTCACACCTGTTTGAGTACAAAAACGTGTGACTGAGATGTGGGACACAGCAATCATTAAATGACAATTATGATTATGATTCATTTAGGAACGGCTTCTAATTATGTATGCTATTAAAATATATGAATTCATATACAGGATTGCAACGTGTTTCATGATGATACGGTCGGGTTATCCATAAAGTAGACTACCTTGCATTATATACGTATTGTGTGTTTAAGCTGTACGCCTTTTCAACCGTGTTGCAGTGAAGTACAGCCGTCAGATGGCCTAACCAGTGTTCCCGGATTACCAACTAGTACTAAGCGTAACACAAATTACTGACATCTTCCCCACTTGAATCAGAGGCGAGAACAAATGGTTTGGTATGTATTATACCCAGTCTAATTGGCACGTGGTACATACGCTGCCCCGGAGTTCTCACCTGTGACCTTCATGTGGAAGTTGTGTGCTTTCAGAATGTCAAGAACATGTAATTTGTCGACGAGGTTTAAATGGAAACATAGCACGTTTTATTCTGCGCAACAAAAAATACATTTTAGGTGTAATACACACGCAAAAGTACATGTACATGACTGTGGAAATATTTAAATGTTCTGGCGATGCATCGTCCTAAATTGTGTTTTCTTTTTCTGAAGCTCACCCCTTTTACAGCTGGTTATGAGGTATTTAATTCAAACAACTGTAAGTTTTCAAAACTTGATTTTAACGTAAGTCTCAATATAACTCAAGGTTTGACATACTTGACCTACTAGCCCCATCATTAATGGTCAGACTGTTTGTTGCTAATTATCATTTGAAAATAAACGTACATTTGACTTGCAGACTTGAGCGTTTTGTTCCGAAATCGGGATTTGGCCAACGGGGATACCATTGGTCAGTCAGATTTAAGGGGGATCAGACTGATCAAATGTTCACTAACGCAAAAGGAACATTAGATATTTTCGCACGCTCAGTAACACACACAAGTGAAAACCACTTTTCGCAAGAATATGACTTACTATTAGTCAAAGATTGAATGCGCTTAGATGTGGCACGTGATTTGGGTTTTATCATCAATTTTCCTTCATAATGACGATCTCGATCGTCTATAATTTCTAGGCATTTATGTGCATTTCGTTAAGTTAGCATGTGGTTTTCAAAATTGTCTCCATTACATTTATATAAGGAAGTATTCAAGTTGTAAGAAATACTTTATTAACTGTTGAAAGATAAATGATTAGTTCAACCTCCGACAATTCATTTAAAACTGATTTGTGTACTATGTGACTTATTCCTATGTATTTTTATTTTATTTTTGTATAATAACACTTGGTACTTACACGTTGACAATATATATATATATAGTATGCGTTGTAGACGATGTACATGGTGCAAGTCTTAGTAAAATGTCTGTTCTGTTCATAATGTGACGCAATAGTCAAACGTATGGCATTGACACGTACAAAGCCTTGAACGGGCTTACAACAGCTCAAATAACAACACAATAACATAATAAACACTCTCACTCACATATGTTACATTCATCTATTTATAAGATGTAAATATGCATAATTATATACACGTAATTATCACTGTTGAATGAAGATATGAAGATAACTGTAATAAATCTGCCAATGTTTGTAATGTTGCCAAGTGTGTAATTTGTTGTGAAGTCCAAATAATTTGGAGGCCCTCATATATATATTTATTTATTTATTTAAGACTCATTAATATACAGTGTACATAATACTAACTACAACAATTATTTCGGTAAAAATGTATATCACTACTCAAATTGAGTTATAAGAGACTATACTTTAAAAACAAAAACACACACATTATTTAACCATTAAAATAACGACATAACTCTTAAAAACATAATATTATGTCATACAATATATAAATATATATTGCACGTACCTACTATCTACACATATAAAACCAAGGAGCAGTCGTTAATCTTTATTGTAAAAATGATTTAAATGAAGATAATAAAATAATAAAAAAATGAATTTCAAAACAAGTACTAATGCACGATTATGAAATTACTTATCATATTACGTTAGTCTGTAGAGCGCTAGACTACAAGTATTGTTATCGTATATTCATCACCGGGTGAGGCTAATGTTCTACGAGGCAATTCCACTGAAAATGATTGTATCCAAACCCACTAGTCTTCCATCTCTGTAATTATGAGGGGAAGATATCAGTTGCTTGCAAAAGACGATATAAGCACATGTTGGTCAACCAGGAACTCTGGTTAGGTTCACTGACAGTCGCTTATACAGGAAATACTGTAGAAAAACGGCATGAACCTTCATCACAACAGTTCGCAAAGAAATATATACGAGATCATAGACCTTTTCTCACGCGCTGATTTAAATCCCGGGTATTTGAAACAAAACCCTCTCTCGACCACTGTATGTTAAAAAAGTTAAAATGAAAATAATGATTCAATATAGCACACATCCAAAACTTAAACTTTGACATGAGAGTACAACACTACCAAACACCTTGTTGTGATAATCTCCTCCCTCGACTTAAGTACTCTAGGAAATATTTATTTTTATGTGTTTTCAAATACATATATGATGTGAATCTTCGAACAAGTAATAACTCACAGTTTTTATTTGTGAAATATTTGCATGAACGTTTAATGTTTGAAATGATGACATAGATACTTTTTTGAACACTGTCCTTGCGAATGATGAAATCGGTAACATTGTTGCAAACATTTAAAAAATACTCAATACGCAATACATGTACATGGAATGGAATTGAACAGGCTTGAGCCAATAATTTCTCTATTTGATGTAATAAACATAATATTTGTCTGATATAACCAACATTTTACATAATATAGTTATTCTATTCAATTAACACATAACATGACATGGTGGTGAACAACAATATATGCAAGACCTACTGCGTACATTGATTTCTCAGAGAACAGACAAATTGTCAATACAATACAATACAAAATACTTTATTGTATTGTATTGTATTTATCACACGCGTCTGTAGTCGATTGATCCGCTTTTATTGTTCCATTCAAAATAGTTTTGGCTTTTTCACGAATTTCATCTTCAAATATTTTTTGAACCACTGCGATGCTGTTTGCATTAATTGGTTGCCGATGCCAAACTCCTTTCTTTCTCTGTCGACTCATTGTTTTCAGTTTGTCAATACATGCAGATAAAAGATGACATCATGATGACAGTATCATATAAACAACTTTGTCTGCAGGATATTGTATACCAAACATCAATTTTTCATTTAACATAATGACCTCAGTACTACATGAAAGTCAATGATAGGGCAATAACCAATTTACCGTGTATCGAATCATTTTAAACGTTTTAGACATGTATTGCCTTGATATGAAATAATGGCATGCTCGCAACTTCAATTAAATATATTATCATACAGTTTTGTATATTCGACCTTCTTTTACCTGTCATTTGACATTTTATGTGTTGAGTGGTTCTTTGTGTTGGCAGGAATTGATTCCAGCTGTCCTCGAAATGCCGTCAAACTTCTGCGTAGAGGTTGCAAAACCATTAGGAAATACATTTTGATAAGAATTCTGTGATTGCGAACAAGAATAATGACATGATGAGAAAGAATATATGAATATTTGAACAATATTGAGATTTGTGTTATATATGATACACAAGGGAGACAACTGCTGTTTATATCATAATATATTTAAGAGTAATGCAGCATTGCTCGCCCTACTTAAAGCGACAACCATTTAAGAAAGTTCTTTTGCGAAACTTAAAATTATTAATTCACCACAACGTTGTAATTTAGGTTATTGCGTATAATTTTCCTCTAAAGAAGTGAATCATTGAACTAAATATCAAGATATAAGATACAAATTTTTATTTAAAGTCGGTTGTACATAATAACAAACATTAGCTAAGTATAGCTATTGACCGACATGGATAACATCAGATATATTAAAATAACGCAAACAAGTTTAACCTCTATACTGATACAAAACAAAAACACTGCAAAAAGCAAAAAGCAGATTAGGTCCAATGAAAGTTGTACGCGAGTAGATTATCGTGTCTTAATTGAATGTGACATTATTGCCACATTTAACTGATTTTCCTTATAAGATCCTTTCATTAAAAGGAGACCGAGAAGATTTTAAGTACACATACAAGATACATCTACCCCTTATACTGGATACAACTACCAATAAACTGGATACAGCTATCCATATACTGTATACATCTACCCATATAATGAAAACAGCTACCCATATATTGAATACAGCTACCCATATAATGAGTATAGCTACCCAGAAACTGAATACAGCTACCCATATACTGAGTAAAGCTACCCATATACTGAAAAAAGCTATCCATATACTGAATACAGCTACCCATATACTGAATACAGCTACCCATATACTGAATACAGCTACCCATATACTGAATACAGCTACCCATATACTGAATACAGCTACCCATATACTGAATACAGCTACCCATATACTGAGTAAAGCTACCCATACACTGAATACAGCTACCCATATAATGAGTACAGCTACCCAAATACTAAGTACAGCTACCCATATACTAAGTACAGCTACCCAAATACTAAGTACAGCTACCCAAATACTAAGTACAGCTACCCAAATACTAAGTACAGCTACCCATACAATGAGTACAGCCACCCATATACTGAGTACAGCTACCCATATACTGAGTACAGCTACCCATATACTAAGTACAGCTACCCAAATACTAGATATAGTTACCCAAATACTAGATACATCTACCCATATAATGAATACAGCTACCAATACACTGAATAAAGCGACATATATCATGGGTACAGCTGACATGTTTAACGAGAAGAGTGATAAGCAGAGTTAATATATTGAGTACATCCACCCATACACTGACTTCATTGATGTGTACTGTACACTATATTTGACTTTCAACAGCGAACGTATTGACGTAATATACTCGTATATCGAATAATATTCATCAAAACTGGATTGATCAGAATATGGTGTGATGAATCAAATTATGAAGGGACAATTTAAATGACACTTCTTAGTTTCTGATTCAATTATTATTTCATGACTGCTAAATATTCCGTAAAATGGTGAGACGCCATCAGTAGAAGCAGTAATAACAAGACCAGCAGTATATCTACTACATGCCACCGCTAACAGTACTATCATATATATATACAGTGAAACCTCACTTAGAGACCACGTCAATAATAAGACCACCTCATATTAAGACCACACGTTTCAAGTCCATTGTGACAGTTCCGCTCTTTATTCAACCTCAATATTATGACCACCTTAATATTAAGACCAGTCTTCAAGGGTCTCAAGGGTGGTCTTATAATTGAGGTTTTACTGTATAAGTAAAGCCACATCTACCGTGATAAATGAGATCAAGAATACTGCTTCTTGTGATGTACTTAATTGTACAACTTTATAAATCTCAAATATAGTATTTAAAGCAGCAATACAGTCAGTATGGAAGAACGTAAATGATTACATTCGATTAAATGAAAAAATCTAAAAACTTTAGCAGGAATTCATCGAATACGCCGACATTCTTACATAAAATGGTTATGAATGTATACTGCAACGTCGGCTGTTGACTGGTTTCAATCGTATACAGATTTTACCACCACTACTACTGTAACTTCACACTGATTTCAACTTCCGTATGTATCGAACATTGAGCGAAATTCATAATGAAAATAATATTAAAGCATGATGATTAGCATATATATTAAACAACCTGTAAACAATTAAGCCGACTCTATTGCCTGGTTCAGAATAAATGGATATTTTGAAATACATGTATATTATTTACCTATTCATCCGTTCACTCAACATCTTTGTTAGATCCTGATGAAAAGAATGTTCCAAAAATGTTTCATTGGCGTCAATTCGTTTTAATATGCTGTCGTTATGTATAGTTCAGCATTCAAACCTCTCAACGCGAATTGAATAAATGTATATGTGTATCTACATTGTATCCACCCATAAATCCTGCTAAATGGTGAGTTAAAACTGCCATGTTCGCATTTAATTAGCTGAGTAGTAGATGTTTGTGATAAAATTATAATGTTAATATTATTACAATAAAACCTCACTTAAAGACCACCTCAATAATAAGACCACCTCGAAATTAAGAACACCATTTACAAGTCCATTTTCACTATGTTGCTCTTGATTAAACCTCAATATTAAGACCACCTCGATTAGAAGAGCAGTTTGCATGGTCCCAATCGTGGTCTTATTATTGAGGTTACACTGTATATTAATCGCAAAATGTTTGACCTTTTCACCGATTATGTATTATGTACTACTAAGTGTGGAGCAGGGACTGACAGTCTCATTCACAAATCAGAACTACCCTTGACAGATTTAGGCAAAGGGAGGAGACACATAGAGAGATTGGTACAGATAATAAAGAAAGGAGAGGTCAAACATGAAGGACCATTTACACACTTTATATTGTTTGCTCACTTGCTAACGTTGTATGCCGTAAAACACACGTCAGAGACGTCACAATAAATACGTAATATGACGTCGTTTCCATGACGTTAGCTACGACGTCTTCAAGCAGTCAACCTATAAGCGCACGCATATTTCTTTAGAGCATTACATTTCGGAGATTATGGATACAGAGAAGAGAATAGTCAATAGGAACACATTGTGGAGAACAATAACGGAGAGGTTATCATGTTTGAATGTATCTCGATTTGTGAGATCATTCCAAGCAATGATTACATGCGGTAAATCCAGGGATGTGGTCAATGACCAATTATACACGGGTCCGAAGATCACAGTACAATGGACTGTGGAACCATTCCAATATCCCGAGGATAGATATCTATCGAATGCTGAACTTAGAAGTCAGATGACTTTGTTAGAGATGAGATTCCATGCACAGTCAAGTAGATTGGATGGTAAATATTTTCACTCAATAAAACATAACGCGCATCTTTCAATATTTTACCTTTAAATGAAAATCATAGTGGAAAGGTAAGATTTAAAACAAATCTTTCTGGTGCTATTTATATTATATCTGCTAACATAAATAAGTCGAACCCATACCATATACCCTAAACATCTCAGTTAAAACGAAAATGAATATATCGATTGAAAAATACAATTTATTTTTCCATGTCAATACACCATAAGTAATTTTAGATATTTATAAATTATTTATTCTGCTACAGAATCCATGAATGAAGAGAGACGAAAAGTACTGATTGCTCGATTCAAAAGACTCGGATAAATGGTGAATGAGCTTCGAGAGATTAGCAAGGTTTGTAAATTGCCTTTTTAATTTGTGTATTCCTCAAAGAGTTTACATATGGAGTATACTATTTAAGTATGGCAATGGGAAATTTACATCTGACATATAATATTTATCAATAGAGATGGGTAATTTACTTTTTGATTGTGAAATTCATAAATGCAACTGGCAATGGGTATCATTTGCGCTGTTTATACAACATTCTAACATTGGTAAAACCATTAAGTAACACGTCTACACCTTGCCATCTACAATACTGGTATAGGAATAAAAATACCGAGGATTAAATAATTTGTCGCTATTTTTATGATGTATTCTCTAATTTCAGGTTGATAGTGCAAGTAGAAACATCGAGTTAAAGTGAACATCCGATTTGTTTTCACTCAAAATAATTTGGGTGTTTTTTTTTTCATTTGAGAGAAAAGAATTATACTCTAAGTTGAATCTCTCATTGTGTGTTTTGTTGTCTATTTTACTTTAAGCCAATCGCTATTTCATAGATGTTGAAAATCATAACAGAGGGTGTAATGTATGACTGCATTCTGGATCTAAATTATTTCTTCTCAAGTGATATGTCAGCCTATACAACTTTTTTCAAGAGAAAAGCACAAATCACAAAGTTTCATAAAATGTTCTGACTGAATATTTATTCAATACTGTAAACGACCTCATTAATATGACCATATTTTCAAAGACCAGTTTTCCACATTATCAGTAATCAGATCAACTCATTCATGAGATCGAATTTCTTCAGAACTTATGGTGGTCTTATTATTGAGGTTTCACTGTATTAACTGGTCTTGGTAGACTGAATGGTGTTCATGTTAAGGTCGAAGTATTGTGTATTGGTGAATTTTAACTATAGTACATTAACTGTATATCACTTACCACTCTGTGTAGAAATGTACCACATCATATGTAATTATGATTTTCGTATTCCCTCGATTAGCAGTGACACATTGTAACCACAGTTCGTATACTGGGTCTCATATTAATCTCAAACCTTGCAACACAAAACAGTTCCCGTTATCAAAGTTTCATTGCTTATGTTATCACATTTCGATTAAAAGTCTCGTTCATTTTTATGTTATGAAGACATAGTGTTTCGCTGTCTGGGCCAAACATTTCGACGAACATGGTTTAGTATATAAAGACAGCGTTAATAAGGACTAACAAACACACCATTGCGGTAAGCGTTATAATAGAAGTAAATCGCACGCGCCATTGGCTATGCTCTCTGTCAGATCAGCGCACAATGAAGGGTTCACGGCAGGTAGTCGAATTATGCATAACATAAGTCATGACAGCTAGTCAAACTAAGAGTATCTATTCATTCAAAGAAACTTGAAAGTCGGGATAGAACATCATCCCTTTCTCCAAAAATCATGTTTATACTTGTATGAACTATATTTATTGTCATCGTGGTGATGGTGACTGATGAAGCTGGTATTGTATAATTAAAACAGACACACATGTTGTTATGGGCTCTCGTAGGCCCCGTACTGGCTCCGTAATGAGCTTCAATGACTGGTTACGATCGTTTTGCGACGTCCTAACAGGTCCGAACGGTTCCCGCTGGGTAGAAAAAAATACACTCACTGAATGTAGAAGTTTGCTTATGTTTTCGTTTCTGCAATTTTAACATGATATTTCACAGAACTAGAACCTGCAGTAACGTGCATTGTATTGTTGTTTTAAAATTATAGTTTAGGTATCCAGTGCAAGGCAGGTATTTTTTCCCTGTCAATGCGTTCTTAGATCAAAAGTATCAGTTTCTGATGATGGAATAGAAATACAAGAATTATAATATTCAACTCTTGTCTCAATGTATTAACACAACATAAACGCCGAACTATGATAACAGTATTGGTAGCTTTATCAGCTGAAAAAATAACTATTTTGGACGTTTTTCTATAAATTACGAAATGTAACTCTATGTCTACGTGGAAGAAAGAGGTGTTAGCCCGATGACAAAAGCAAATATGATAGACTGGAGAGCATTGCAGGTTTTCTAGACGGCTATAATTATAGCATTTTAATAATTATAGAGCAAATCATAAAAATACATAGCTAAATGTGATTTCTGTTTAATGTAATTACCTTTTTTAAGGATTCATTTGTGGTGTAGAGATACGCTTCCTTATAGAAACAGTAACAAATATAATGTCAATATAATTTCAGATTTCGTAATGTGTCCATATAGATAAATGTTTCCATTTCAAACCAACAAGATGCTGTCTGTAAGGGTTTTATGTATGCTTATTATGTGGTATACCTCTCCTTACAAATATAATGGGTTAATTTCATACCACGTTGCACAACGATAAAAGCTGCATAAACTTTAATTTATGTTAATGTGTTTTAATGAAATACTGAATGCCCGTAAAATGTTCTAGTTTTTTGATATATTTACCTGATGATTTTATGTCCATTTTATTATATCCGTACCGCAAATATGAAAGGATCGTGTCTAGGTCGCTCTGTGTTGGTATTGATGATAGTTTTGTTTATGGTATCTGAAACAGATGCATGGTGGTCGCGAAGGAGGAACCGATGGACTGTATTAAAGCGCTCTATTGATGATAATGGAGATTTACTAGATGACAAATTGACAAAGGAATTCGAGTAAGTAATTTGAACTGAATCTTTTAAGACGTTTTATCGTGTTCTATCCATGCATAGACGCATGTCAATTCTTTAGCCATATTTTGGCACTCGCACCTTTCCAGTACTTTAGTCCTTAATGACAATCATGTGACTCTAAAATGGCACCTGACGTAAGAATAATTAAGATGTTGATGTTTAAAATGGAGTAAAATATTGAGTGCCATGTGCAATGATAGCTTTTCTAAATGAATTAAATACCTTTAAATATACTATAAAATGTATATTTCAACAAATTTAATGACATATTAAAAAAAATTATACATGAAATTATTCATCATAAATTACCACAAGACGCTATAGTTTAATTATTTTACGTTACGTAAAGACATAATTCAAAATTTGCCTTATGTCAAGCAGAAGTTATTTTTCGTTCGATCTCATGGTTATATCACCTGCGATTAAAGGACACCACTGCCAAACTAGTAACGGTCAGCATGTAGCACATACTTCCCCTTATATGAAGCGGTACTAGGCGTTTAGTGTGGCTAACAAACCAGGCGACATGGCATAATGAAGAGAAATGTTCTTTTTGTTACTGTCTCGAACGAAGTTTCACATCACTTACTAAAGTAAAATCAATTTATGAATTAATGTTCCATTTAAACCACTCTTACGTACTAGCAATTCCATGTTTCCTAGTATTCTACCAAGAGTGTCAGAAAAACAGCGACATATTATGAAAAGAAAAAAATTCGGACTAAAATTCGCGCTTTGTTTTTAACTCGAAATACGCGAAAATTCATCCTGCGCGAATAAAAATGATTTCACCGTATACGAAATGTTGGGATTTTGTTCTGTATAATAAAACAAAGATGTCAGTATATAAATATCAATAGCAGCGAGTGTGACATGAATAATTGTATCGTCAACCCAAAAAACTGAATATCATCCGAGGCGAAGCCGAATGATACATTCTGTTTCCGAGGGTTGACATTCATATCTTCCTCACTGGCATATGAACTTTTTACTATACTGAAAATTTGCAGCTATCTAATAAAAACGTTAATGTTTTGTGCAAGCTTCCCTAAATAATCAGACAAAACATATTTACAATGGACGTTTTGTGTTCATACTGAATGCACGTCGATCAATAGTCGCAGCATTATTCATAATAATAATAATTAAAAAAGAAATGAAAGGAAAGCAAAAATGATTCCCTGTGGGAACTTATTTTCTCTCGTTTATTCTTGTACGCATGAATTGTCTGTCACATAGTACATGTACAATGGAAAGTCCCTAATCCGGAAACTCTCCAGTCCGGAAATTTCCTGTAACCGGACAATTTTCTCGGTCTCGGTTTAGTTCCTCCTATACGACATATTAAAAATGCTCCCACAGTCCGGAATCCGAACGAATGTTTCTGTCCGGATTGTTATTTTACACGTAAAATAAATCTCCAAAACCCGGACGATAATTTTCCGCAAAAATACGTCAGCTCGTATAATGACTGAGAATTGAGAAAAGGTATAATAATTTTAATTGTCTCTATGAATAAAGACCATTATACTTTATCATCGTCTGTTCTGTTATGTTCTGTTCTGTTCTGTTCTGTTCTGTTCTGTTCTGCATTCTGTTTTGATGGAAACAAGGTAATAGCCTCCTCACACATAGGCGAATCCATTAAACGCAGCCTGGCGAATTGGGTAAGTTTGTCAATTCTGGCGAATTTTGACCGAAACTGTTTGAAAATTTGTTACATAATTTGAAATATAACGAAAGGTAAACGTAGGGGAACTATTAGTTGCGAATGATTTACGAAGTGTGACGAACGGTTACTGTTAAACGCTAAAATGCGTTGGGTCGCGCAAACAATCTTTGTTCTTTCCGTTAGCGATTAGGAACGCAAACATGCGAACCGAAGCGCAACATTGCGCATGCTTCCGAAGCCGTCCGAAACCGTCCGAAGCCGTCCGAAGCTTTCCGAAAGTTATTTCCGCATCCGGCCGTTACCGGACGCTATACAAGACTGGCGAAAACCAGGTGGGGTCAATTTGCC
Source organism: Mactromeris polynyma (assembly GCA_032209605.1). Lineage (NCBI taxonomy): Eukaryota > Metazoa > Mollusca > Bivalvia > Venerida > Mactridae > Mactromeris > Mactromeris polynyma. The sequence goes on from JASFXZ010000002.1 coordinate 45,875,276, forward strand.
TTCTAACTTTCTCGACACCACGTCGTATTGCTGTTTGACTGTTGTTTGATTTTCAACTTTTTTGAAGTTTTGTAAGTGCAAAGGTATATACAATGTACCGCCGAGGGGAAGAGGAAAATCATCTAGAGCGAGAGCGAGAAAGGCTGCTGCTGTAGAGCCAGAGAAACCCGAGGAACCAGAGGTGGCAGGCTTTCTGATGGCTATGTGTTTGCCATCAATGGCAGCAACACAATTAGGAAAGTTCCACTTCTTGAGGAAACCATCAGCCAGTTGTTTCCATTCTTCAGGTGTGGAGGGGGCTGTCATAACCTCATCAACATATTCCTCACATATAGCATGACCACTACAGAGAGGGTATTCTCAACGACCCACCAGGAGTACTGCATGTCTGAGTACTTGGCACCAGAAACCAGGTGGCGTAGAGTGGCAGCTAACTTGAGGCCTGGATCCAAGGGCTCACTGTACCAGGTGTGTTGTTTCCAGAGGCGATGACGGACCCTCTCGAATATTTCATCATACATTTCAGTTGGCATGCAGAGGAATTTCTTGAAGGTTCTAGGATCTTCTCTTCTGAGCTAAACCATGAGCTGATCATAGATGCCAAATTGGCGCCGTCTCTCGGGATGCAGCCATGGTCTTTTCCAGATGCGACGTGCTCTGGCTCCTCTTCTCCACTTAAATCGGCCTCTGGTGAACTGGTGGATGTTAAGTTGTTGCTGGAAGACTTCTGGGTGGGCCATAGCAGCCACATACTGCAGACTCAGGCGTTGTATATCTTCCATTTTGACGAAGGAATAACTAATAATCTTGATATTTAGCCTCCTCCTTTTATTTATGAAATTCAAGAACTACTCAAAACTGTTGAGATACTCAAAACTACTCAAGAACTTTAGATGCGTTATGATTCGCGTGGATTCGTATGTCGTAGTTACCCTTCGTAATGATTCGTATGCAAGCGTATGCCGTTCGTTTTCTCAACGTCAACAAATCGTTACAATTCGCTTTCATTCGTCATGAATTTTCGGATTCAATTAGCTACAATACGTATTTATTCGCAACATTTCGTACAAGTTCGCAAACTATCGCAAAGATTCGTCATGGGATCGTCCTCGATCGCTTGATATGCAAATTAGCTTATCATGACCTGATAACTTGCGATCTCTAACGTCAGTTGACGAACGCTATGCGAAGACTTTCCGATTGGTTAACGTATTGAAACGAATTTTAACGAATGATAGACGAAACTTTTAATCGCCACAAATTTTTCAACATGCTCAAAATGTTCCGACGAACAAGACTAATCGCAACGGACGCAAAAGCTCACAAACGCATCCATACGAACACCACCAACGGTGTACAACGTACATATACATACATATGGAAACGAATTTTACTCAAGTCCTATTCGCCAGAACACACAAGTTGACGTCGGGGGGTCTTCGCCAATGTGTGAGGAGGCCTTTAGGTACATAAATCACAATTCAAATATTTTACCCTTTATCATTATTTTACTCTACGAAAAATCTTTTGAAATGAAACTATCGTGCATAGCTTCCAAGTATGGCGTTTTCAAAATACATCGTACTTAGTTTGTCAGGTTTTATGGACGGTATAACGTTGCGAAACACACATACTTAATTTCAGCTATGTTTGTAATAATTTGACTTGTTGAATGATTCATTGAAATACTTGCTTGAGATTGATATATCCACCCTATGCAGTGAAATTATCAAAATATAAATGAATCAAAAAAAATCTAATACATTTTCTGCGCAGTGCAATTTTGCAGTAATATCTACATCTATTTAAGAATGAACTGTAGGTCAAAATCTTAAGTTAATCATATTCAATGCTTTCATACGGTTTTAATTAAACGAGATGCGTCTATAGCGGTGCATATACTGAATAATCGAATTTTCTACAATTTCTATAACGAATAAACAAATTATATTATGCTAATTTACATTTGAAAGAATTCAAATATCAACCAATGTTTAATACAGCATGTATTTTGCATATCGCATCTTCCTTACATGAAAGGAGCATAAATATGTTGTCTCTTATAACTTATGATTTTGGGCCATAATTTAATCTTCAAGTTTACATAAATTTTGTAAAATATTGTAGCTTAAATTACTCTGCAAAGTATGAAAGAATGTATTGCCTACGGACATTCAATTCAATCTCCTCTAATCCGAACTTTATAGTTTGTCCGAAGGGTGTTCGGATTAGGGAGTTTCTACTGTCAAGTAATTATGTGTATAACATGTGTCGCCAATCTTACTCGTCAACAAATAAAAGTATATTAAACGGTCAATGAAAGGTGTGACTTATTGTATTGTTCGACCTATCTATATTGAACAATGAATGAAATGATAGCTAGGGACCACAAATCCTGTTCGAGTGTTCGACCTATCTCTGTTCGAGTGATCTACTGTTAGATAATATGAAATAAGAAGGGGTTTCGCCGGGACTTAAGAACCTGTTCGAGGTATCTACTGTGTTCGAGCCAAAACTGTTCGAGGTTTCGAAGTTTTACTGTATATAATTTTCCTATTCATCCGTTCACTCAACATCTTTGTTAGATCCAGATGAAAAGAATGTTCCAAAAATGTTTCATTGGCGTCAAATCGTTTTAATATGCTGTCGTTATGTATAGTTCAGCATTCAAACCTCTCAACGCGAATTGAATAAATGTATATGTGCATCTACATTGTATCCACCCATAAATCCTGCTAAATGGTGAGTTAAAACTGCCATTTTCGCATTTAATTAGCTGAGTAGTAGATGTTTTGTGACAAAATTATAATGTTAATATTATTACAATAAAACCTCACTTAAAGACCACCTCAATAAGAAGACTACCTCGAAATTAAGAACACCATTTACAAGTCCATTTTCACTGTTTTGCTCTTGATTAAACCTCAATATTAAGACCACCTCGATAAGAAGACCAGTTTGCAAGGGTCCCAATCGTGGTCTTATTATTGAGGTTACACTGTATATTAATCGCAAAATGTTTGACCTTTTCACCGATTATGTATTATGTACTACTAAGTGTGGAGCAGGGACTGACAGTCTCATTCACAAATCAGAACTACCATTGACAGATTTAGGCAAAGGGAGGAGACACATAGAGAGATTGGTACAGATAATAAAGAATGGAGAGGTCGAACATGAATGAACATTTACACACTTTATATTGTTTGCTCACTTGCTAACGTTGTATGCCGTAAAACACACGTCAGAGACGTCACAACAAATACGTAATATGACGTCGTTTCCATGACGTTAGCTACAACGTCTTCAAGCAGTCAACCTATAAGCGCACGCATATTTCTTTAGAGCATTACATTTCGGAGATTATGGATACAGAGAAGAGAATAGTCAATAGGAACACATTGTGGAGAACAATAACGGAGAGGTTATCATGTTTGAATGTATCTCGATTTGTGAGATCATTCCAAGCAATGATTACATGCGGTAAATCCAGGGATGTGGTCAATGACCAATTATACACGGGTCCGAAGATCACAGTACAATGGACTGTGGAACCATTCCAATATCCCGAGGATAGATATCTATCGAATGCTGAACTTAGAAGTCAGATGACTTTGTTAGAGATGAGATTCCATGCACAGTCAAGTAGATTGGATGGTAAATATTTTCACTCAATAAAACATAACGCGCATCTTTCAATATTTTACCTTTAAATGAAAATCATAGTGGAAAGGTAAGATTTAAAACAAATCTTTCTGGTGCTATTTATATTATATCTGCTAACATAAATAAGTCGAACCCATACCATATACCCTAAACATCTCAGTTAAAACGAAAATGAATATATCGATTGAAAAATACAATTTATTTTTCCATGTCAATACACCATAAGTAATTTTAGATATTTATAAATTATTTATTCTGCTACAGAATCCATGAATGAAGAGAGACGAAAAGTACTGATTGCTCGATTCAAAAGACTCGGATAAATGGTGAATGAGCTTCGAGAGATTAGCAAGGTTTGTAAATTGCCTTTTTAATTTGTGTATTCCTCAAAGAGTTTACATATGGAGTATACTATTTAAGTATGGCAATGGGAAATTTACATCTGACATATAATATTTATCAATAGAGATGGGTAATTTACTTTTTGATTGTGAAATTCATAAATGCAACTGGCAATGGGTATCATTTGCGCTGTTTATACAACATTCTAACATTGGTAAAACCATTAAGTAACACGTCTACACCTTGCCATCTACAATACTGGTATAGGAATAAAAATACCGAGGATTAAATAATTTGTCGCTATTTTTATGATGTATTCTCTAATTTCAGGTTGATAGTGCAAGTAGAAACATCGAGTTAAAGTGAACATCCGATTTGTTTTCACTCAAAATAATTTGGGTGTTTTTTTTTTCATTTGAGAGAAAAGAATTATACTCTAAGTTGAATCTCTCATTGTGTGTTTTGTTGTCTATTTTACTTTAAGCCAATCGCTATTTCATAGATGTTGAAAATCATAACAGAGGGTGTAATGTATGACTGCATTCTGGATCTAAATTATTTCTTCTCAAGTGATATGTCAGCCTATACAACTTTTTTCAAGAGAAAAGCACAAATCACAAAGTTTCATAAAATGTTCTGACTGAATATTTATTCAATACAGTAAACGACCTCATTAATATGACCATATTTTCAAAGACCAGTTTTCCACATTATCAGTAATCAGATCAACTCATTCATGAGATCGAATTTCTTCAGAACTTATGGTGGTCTTATTATTGAGGTTTCACTGTATTAACTGGTCTTGGTAGACTGAATGGTGTTCATGTTAAGGTCGAAGTATTGTGTATTGGTGAATTTTAACTATAGTACATTAACTGTATATCACTTACCACTCTGTGTAGAAATGTACCACATCATATGTAATTATGATTTTCGTATTCCCTCGATTAGCAGTGACACATTGTAACCACAGTTCGTATACTGGGTCTCATATTAATCTCAAACCTTGCAACACAAAACAGTTCCCGTTATCAAAGTTTCATTGCTTATGTTATCACATTTCGATTAAAAGTCTCGTTCATTTTTATGTTATGAAGACATAGTGTTTCGCTGTCTGGGCCAAACATTTCGACGAACATGGTTTAGTATATAAAGACAGCGTTAATAAGGACTAACAAACACACCATTGCGGTAAGCGTTATAATAGAAGTAAATCGCACGCGCCATTGGCTATGCTCTCTGTCAGATCAGCGCACAATGAAGGGTTCACGGCAGGTAGTCGAATTATGCATAACATAAGTCATGACAGCTAGTCAAACTAAGAGTATCTATTCATTCAAAGAAACTTGAAAGTCGGGATAGAACATCATCCCTTTCTCCAAAAATCATGTTTATACTTGTATGAACTATATTTATTGTCATCGTGGTGATGGTGACTGATGAAGCTGGTATTGTATAATTAAAACAGACACACATGTTGTTATGGGCTCTCGTAGGCCCCGTACTGGCTCCGTAATGAGCTTCGATGACTGGTTACGATCGTTTTGCGACGTCCTAACAGGTCCGAACGGTTCCCGCTGGGTAGAAAAAAATACACTCACTGAATGTAGAAGTTTGCTTATGTTTTCGTTTCTGCAATTTTAACATGATATTTCACAGAACTAGAACCTGCAGTAACGTGCATTGTATTGTTGTTTTAAAATTATAGTTTAGGTATCCAGTGCAAGGCAGGTATTTTTTCCCTGTCAATGCGTTCTTAGATCAAAAGTATCAGTTTCTGATGATGGAATAGAAATACAAGAATTATAATATTCAACTCTTGTCTCAATGTATTAACACAACATAAACGCCGAACTATGATAACAGTATTGGTAGCTTTATCAGCTGAAAAAATAACTATTTTGGACGTTTTTCTATAAATTACGAAATGTAACTCTATGTCTACGTGGAAGAAAGAGGTGTTAGCCCGATGACAAAAGCAAATATGATAGACTGGAGAGCATTGCAGGTTTTCTAGACGGCTATAATTATAGCATTTTAATAATTATAGAGCAAATCATAAAAATACATAGCTAAATGTGATTTCTGTTTAATGTAATTACCTTTTTTAAGGATTCATTTGTGGTGTAGAGATACGCTTCCTTATAGAAACAGTAACAAATATAATGTCAATATAATTTCAGATTTCGTAATGTGTCCATATAGATAAATGTTTCCATTTCAAACCAACAAGATGCTGTCTGTAAGGGTTTTATGTATGCTTATTATGTGGTATACCTCTCCTTACAAATATAATGGGTTAATTTCATACCACGTTGCACAACGATAAAAGCTGCATAAACTTTAATTTATGTTAATGTGTTTTAATGAAATACTGAATGCCCGTAAAATGTTCTAGTTTTTGATATATTTACCTGATGATTTTATGTCCATTTTATTATATCCGTACCGCAAATATGAAAGGATCGTGTCTAGGTCGCTCTGTGTTGGTATTGATGATAGTTTTGTTTATGGTATCTGAAACAGATGCATGGTGGTCGCGAAGGAGGAACCGATGGACTGTATTAAAGCGCTCTATTGATGATAATGGAGATTTACTAGATGACAAATTGACAAAGGAATTCGAGTAAGTAATTTGAACTGAATCTTTTAAGACGTTTTATCGTGTTCTATCCATGCATAGACGCATGTCAATTCTTTAGCCATATTTTGGCACTCGCACCTTTCCAGTACTTTAGTCCTTAATGACAATCATGTGACTCTAAAATGGCACCTGACGTAAGAATAATTAAGATGTTGATGTTTAAAATGGAGTAAAATATTGAGTGCCATGTGCAATGATAGCTTTTCTAAATGAATTAAATACCTTTAAATATACTATAAAATGTATATTTCAACAAATTTAATGACATATTAAAAAAAATTATACATGAAATTATTCATCATAAATTACCACAAGACGCTATAGTTTAATTATTTTACGTTACGTAAAGACATAATTCAAAATTTGCCTTATGTCAAGCAGAAGTTATTTTTCGTTCGATCTCATGGTTATATCACCTGCGATTAAAGGACACCACTGCCAAACTAGTAACGGTCAGCATGTAGCACATACTTCCCCTTATATGAAGCGGTACTAGGCGTTTAGTGTGGCTAACAAACCAGGCGACATGGCATAATGAAGAGAAATGTTCTTTTTGTTACTGTCTCGAACGAAGTTTCACATCACTTACTAAAGTAAAATCAATTTATGAATTAATGTTCCATTTAAACCACTCTTACGTACTAGCAATTCCATGTTTCCTAGTATTCTACCAAGAGTGTCAGAAAAACAGCGACATATTATGAAAAGAAAAAAATTCGGACTAAAATTCGCGCTTTGTTTTTAACTCGAAATACGCGAAAATTCATCCTGCGCGAATAAAAATGATTTCACCGTATACGAAATGTTGGGATTTTGTTCTGTATAATAAAACAAAGATGTCAGTATATACATATCAATAGCAGCGAGTGTGACATGAATAATTGTATCGTCAACCCAAAAAACTGAATATCATCCGAGGCGAAGCCGAATGATACATTCTGTTTCCGAGGGTTGACATTCATATCTTCCTCACTGGCATATGAACTTTTTACTATACTGAAAATTTGCAGCTATCTAATAAAAACGTTAATGTTTTGTGCAAGCTTCCCTAAATAATCAGACAAAACATATTTACAATGGAATCAAAAGATTTAATAAGTGGAATGTCTAATGAAAACTCTCTTTCGCCGCGTGATTTCTCAAATCATTAAATCCTCATCAAAAAGCGAATGAAATACGCTGGATTCGGCGTTTTTCGTTTTGATCATAACTAGTGCTTGCAATCATGGACGCGGTTAGGAGACTAATAATAAATTGTAGGCGCTTAATCGGGCAACATCGAAGTTGTAGGTGGTCAATTGACAGGTAACATCCGGATTGTCACTTATCATGCGAAATATTCTCAGCCAATCAAAAAGCGTCTAAATTACTCATGAATAATAATGAGGTTTAGTAATACGGACAATAATCAAACTGGCGTCTCTGTTGATAGTATTTTCCTTGGGTTGATAATCCGCTCCGACAACTTCGCTGCCATGTTATATGTGTACACTGTAACCCTCGATGTCTCGTTTTCGTGTTTAGTATCTCATAAAAACTAAGATATATGTGTGTTCTAATGATGTGTTATGGCTCAGCTTATGTCCGTGTGCTCGCCTTAAATGGTTAAATACAAAAACTATGCTTAGATGTTAAGACAACTTTTCATTCCAGAGACGCACAAGATGCATACTATCGGCTGAAGAGAGAAGATAAAGAAGTTGATGAATCGCTTACTGAAGAAACTTAAATACTCATCCTGAAGTCGCGAAATAAGAAATCAATAATGGAGATTTGCTGGAACGTTTTAAGTGATTTGGTTAACAGAAATGGTTATGACTCTAATGTAGTAACTTGTTTTCTTCTCAATCTTTGTTCATTTGATATATCCAATATTACGCATGTATATCAAACTATATTGATCATTATATAATCTATGTAGTAATTTGTATCAAAGTTTTGAAGGCCATTTTAAAGGCCATTATTCAGCATTCTGTATAATTTCTATGAGTTTAACTACTATTATCATCCTTATACTTCCACATGTATCGAAAATGAAATAGAATACTATTTGAAATAGTTGCACAACCCCTGTGTTCATAAAGTTGACTGTATTGACAGGTGCCGAATAGTTGGTTTGTGCCCCCACTGATTGCCTCTTTGATTCTCCTAGTTATTTCTTACGGACGGCCAGGCCATTCTTTGTGCCTCTGTTCCTTTACGTGTGTACCCTTGCGCCTCATCAAATGGCTTATGTTTTATGGACTGGTGCCGAATAGTTGGTATGTTTATTATCGGTTGTTTACTCAATATATCTCAGCGAGATTATGATGAAAAGAATAAAAATGTTTTATTGACGTCATTATATTTTCAATGCGCCATCATCATGTTTGGTTCAGCGTGAAAGCATCTCACCGGGAATTCAATAACTTTGTAAAGATGTGCATGCGTACATTATCTCGCATTGAAGAGTGTTGATTTGTGAATTAAAACTGTCATTTTCAATAAACGTTTTAGATAAAAACACATACTGTGTGTAGAGACTGGGCGATATATTGGAGAAGCACCACATCAAAGACTTTGTACCATGTGCCGAACAGATACTGTCGAGGACGAGTCACATTGTTTACAGAATGTTCTCTGTACGATAATTTAAGGACACTAATATTCCGTGATATTATATCTGTGGATGAATGTATTGATATGAATACCAATGATAAACTTGTTTTTCTCATTAATAATTGCCAAAATAAAGTGATACATTTTTTTAACAAGAGCATATACCTTTTACGACGACAATTAATTTAAGACAAATAATCTGTTTATACTCTGTGTAAAATGCTTCAACTGTTTATCTGTATACCACATTTTAATTCCCTGTCATATTTTGTGATTTCTTCATATACATGTTTTGCTTTTAATGTGCGTAATTATTTAGAGTCTACGTTTACTACTTATATTTTAGGTGACATATCGGTCCAATGGACCGGGTGTCTATTGCTACATTATAATATTTGAATATGTAAATGTAACGTCAACATGTCACTATAATAAACAATTTACTTGCTTACATACAGATGTAAAACACATGTCGAGAGCATTGAATTACGTCCCCATGTTACAATACACCAAACTACAACATCAACAAACGCGTTTTGATAGACCCTAAAAAAGCTACATCTCACCAGCTTAGCCTTTTTTGTAATGATTTATTGAAGGCCACATGGAAATAAGACGTGCTTTGCAACTGTTATTATTATGTTCTTATATGTATCAATGTAAAGCTTACAGTTCACCTTCTGAAAATAAAGCTATTTTTATTATTATTGTCTCTTATTTGCTTTGCATTTTTCAGGACTTAAACAGTATTCAAAACACAGAAACAATAGTATATGAACAATATGGCTACAATTAAAACAATACGGTCATATTAAATAATCATACAATCGATAATGGTAGTTTACACGCCATTTTTCAATATTATTCGACTGTGGTGAATTGTTCAAAAGTGTTTTGAGGCAAGGTCCAGCCAGTATAACTTTATTTTGTGAAAAACATGGACATACAAGAGAGCAACAAATTGTGTTTGCGTAATTGATAGTTCCATTATTTATGTCGGACAAGTGAAATCTATGCGTAACGTATATGATACTAGATTCGTGACACATTCACTGATTCTGTTATATCCAAAGTCACCAGCCTTCCAAGTCCGACTCACGTGGATGTAGTCAGCCGTTTAATGAATGTCATGTTAGTAATGATTGGTAATTGATCAACAACTGGGTCAACTGTCCGATATATGTCACAAACACATTGCCTAAAAACCACAGTGCCATAATACATATCGACAGGTCGTATTTACGCATCATATAAGACGGTAAGCCGACCAATACAATGCTACAGTCAGGGACGGTTAAACTTTCGTATCTTAAACGAAATTCACATCTCATGTCATGCGAAATATTAACATTTTGATTGGTTAAAAGAAATAATTTGAATTGGTGACTGCACGTTTATTAAAAACTTTAAGCTGTGGACTCGTATCTTGCGTTGTTCAGTGGAGAGTCAGCAGGTAGGACATGAATCGTCTTCACAGTTGGCAAAGAAACAATTTCCTGTAAACATTCACATAAACACAGTTAGACGTTTAGACAATATCTTCCTCATAATTCATATAATACCATTCTTGACAGTTTTCTTAATCAAACTTTATACCAATTAATAAAAAAGGCTGCGTTGAACTGACAAACTTACATACATTCTAGGGTTGAAAGACATATAATACTTAATTAAACTATACATTACCCTAGCATTAACAAGGTTTGTATCATAAACAGAATTTCAACGAAGTATATACCCGTACAGCTATGTTTAAATGTGGCGTCAATTTCACTATACAATATTTGTTTATCATAGTGTCACCCATACTTAAAGGGCCAATCATTTCTGACTAATGAGACATCTAATTTCTGAGCACATTTACTTTCCGATTCCTATCCTTTAATGCAAGGCATCAGGCAAGTAGGCGCACGGTAACCATTATTTAACTACCTGGAAGCTCAACAACCGGCCATATCAGCGCGGAAATCTACAGGGCTTCATACCGTCAACCTCCCGGCCTAAGGCGGATGCCTTAGCCACCCGGCCAAGGGAGATATTGATAACAGTATCTCAAATTTTAACTGGCGGATTAAATTAGTTAATGCCAATTAAGCTCTATGAATATTATAGCTGGTGCAAGTTATACATGTATGTCTAATACCTGGTGTATGTTGTTTTCAACACTTGGCATTGAAGCATATCCACTGGAGGAACCAGCTTCATGATCACGTGATTGATGAGACTATTATGAAATAAAAAAGATATTGGTCAACACTAGATATGTAAAATACCCAAATGTGTTTGTTATATCTATATTAAGAAAGTTGCAATATTCAAGTATCACAACACAAAATGCAACATTGATTTTCCAAAACATTTATATTTACAAGACATTAGGAAATGTTAAACAATGTTGTTTTCTGCCATAAACAAATACATGAATGCATTATGTTCCTAATCTCCAATGCAGATCGTTATCATTTTGCTGCATCTTAATTAAATATAATCATCATGGTATTACTCAGACATGAGAAGTAGGAATTTGTATTTATTAAATGAGATATAAATTTGCGTTTATTTCGCAAATCTGTAGTGACAAATAGGTAACCAAATTGCTATCCTTCTGAACAAAATTAGTATCCTTGTTGGTGATATCTCTATACAACTGGATTATACTACAGCTTATTTTATGCGTTAATATCCTCATACAATGAATACAAGTGTCCTTAAAAGAAATAGAAACATGATAAAATATGTCAAACTAAAGACTTAATAATTACCAGACAAATAAGAACGTCATGTTGACTAACACAATTAAAGGAATCTTAATCCGTTATACAAATTGGACCAAATAATAACTAGAGCTATCACTGAAGGTGATTAATACCCCCACAATACCGCTTTGTCAGACATATTTTTGATAAATTCAAAGATGGCCGCCAGTCAAGACAATGAAATTATCTATCACTATCTATCACTTCAGGACCACAATCAGAATGTGCCGACAATATACACAACTAGGCTTGGTAGAAATAATTCATGGAAAACCATGTTATGTGACATGACGGAACAAGTGGTGATTCCCATATAGCCCCCATTGCATATTTTGAAGTGGGGTTATAATAAGAATTGTGTACATTTTAATATTTCGGAGGTGATATGAATACCACAGTATGGGAGTCAGGTCAAAATCAATAAAATAGAAAAAATGAACAGTAATATATAGCACTTTGTCACAAAGAAATATAATGATACATTCGACTAGAGTATGAACTAGTAACACCAATATATTTGATTTTAACTCCCAAGATCTGAACATTTTGCATTCAAATTCGAACAAATATAGCAACAAAGCGTATTAAATTGATACAATTTATATTCGCAATCAAGACATTTTGTTCCATTGTCCTTGACTGCAGTTTCACAGATTTAATCAAATAATCAAACTACCTGGATATAACATTATATTATGCCTTATTTCAATGGATTTTAAAAGAAATCCCGTTATTTTCACTGAAAGGCGAGTCTTCAACAACAAAAACAAACCATTTGCTAGTATCTGAATGTAATAAACCAAAAATGCTGCCAACAGAACAGTAAGAACTAATCAACAGTTCCTGTGAAATAAAAAACTGAACTTGTATAGAATTGCTCACAAAAAGCTGGGCAAAATGGAACTAAATCAATGCAAAATATATCAAACAATATGCTAGAAATAACAGTTATTTTCACAGAAAGATAAGTCGTTTACAACTAAAAACAAACCATTTGCTAGTAAGTGAAAGTAAGAGAAACTATTTTTAGTAACAGTGACCTTGACCTTGGCCCCACCAGCCCCAATATCGAACTTGACCTGTATCTTCTGATGTTACACCTGTGTACCAAAAAATTTTCAAATCTGTCTAGCCTTTCATGAGTTATCGTCCGGAAACCATGAAAACCAAGAGAAACTATTTTTAGTAACAGTGACCTTGACCTTGGCCCCACCAGCCCCAATATCGAACTTGACCTGTATCTTCTGATGTTACACCTGTGTACCAAAAATTTTTCAAATCTGTCTAGCCTTTCATGAGTTATCGTCCGGAAACCATGAAAACCAAGAGAAACTATTTTTAGTAACAGTGACCTTGACCTTGGCCCCACCAGCCCCAATATCGAACTTGACCTGTATCTTCTGATGTTACACCTGTGTACCAAAATTTTTTCAAATCTGTCTAGCCTTTCATGAGTTATCGTCCGGAAACCATGAAAACCGACAGACCGACCGACAGACAGACCGACAGACCTACAGACCGACAGACCGACCGACCGACCGACCGACCGACCGACCGACAAGCTCACTCCTATATACCCCCTCAAACTTCGTTTGTGGGGGTATAAATATTTTATCATAGTAATATTCGTTAAGAAACAGTACTATCTCTGACGTATACGTATTCTGTAAGTAAATATGAATATAAAACTGAATATGACCTTGGAGTGACTCAATACTTCCTATACCGATTAGGAAAACATAATAATACATACCTCTGGATTGATCTTATTCATTGACGTTTTCTTCTTTAACATAACTACAGCAATAGCAACACCAACAATAATGAGTAGTAAAAACACCACTGTAATCACAAACAACAAACAATGAATATAACAACAGAGACAGCAAACCTGAAAAATGCATGTAACATTAAAGCGGTAAACATGTTTCCTATCTTTACCAATAGCTGTATGGTAATTTCAAACCACTCAAAGTGCGAATCATTTCACAATAACAGAATTTGTATGGGTTTGATATCAACGGTTTTCTGGACAACCGTTTTTAGATGTTTTAGATACCAAAACGAAGTAGGAATGACCTGGAACCTTTTAATTAGAATTCTAATAAATTGGAGAGGACTCTCTGTAAACAGAGAATGACACTAAGATTCAATACGCATACATGTATATCAATATAATATACTCGTTCCATTTCAGAGATTGACACAATCATTAGCATATGCATAGAGCCCATTGTTGCAGAAGAAAGGTCGTTAAATTTAATATTTCGTGCAAAACTCCTCAAATTCAGTTAATCAAAAACTATTTCCGACGGCAAGAATGTCCTTTTTCATTAAATATGTAGACATGTTTCTTACCAAAAATTAATTGCATGATAGATGTAATACCAAAGAAAGGGTTATGAATTCGTTTCAATGTCAATTGAATAAAATGTCATGGCAATTCATTCCATAAAAGTCATATGACTGTATTAAGAACATCTGAAGATTTGTGTTGTTACAATTTCATAAATGGTTTACCTATTAACCCAGCAATCAGTCCTGTATTTGAACTAGGTGTAAGTGACGGCTTTCTGTCTGCCTCTGCCGCTGATATTATACTTGGACAGAACGCTTCTTCTGTAAGATCTTTGGAATCTGATGGAAAGCGTAAATATATTTGCAAAGCTTACCGACTATCGAGGAACTTATATGAGATTTGATTTCTTTCGAATCAATCAACTGCAATACACGCATAAAAAGCCAAGTTATTGTGATCACCAATTGAAAATAAAGTATTTTTATTTATCACATATTAATAGTGTTTACACATTAATACACTGCAAAACGACACGATGAATTGAGCATTTTACATGCACAATATAAATACGGATTTAATTCAATGATGATATATATGAGGTACATACTAATATCTTTGCATGTCATCGATAAAACGTTCAAAACAGCATCTTTTGTAAATGGCTCTCCATCGCCGTCCATAACAACCAGACTATACGAGTATTTATCCCCATCATCTTCTGCTTCAGAAACATAGATTTCCACATCATCTGTGTATGTAAAACTATCTGCCTGCCTTTTTCTACGAGAGGATGAACGTCCTGTTCTAGCCAGCCGTCCGTAACGCTTTATAAAATCAACTAAACGCGCTTGGAATTCCAATACATCACTACTTTCTTCTTGATCGTAACTCAGCTTAACTAAATATGTATCATCCACGCACAATGTTTCATCCGACAAAATGCGACCCACACAAGTATGCGTTTCATTACATTGAGGTTCACTGCAAACACTTTGATGATACTCGCATCGTAATCCTTTCCACAAATCCCCACACTGGCAGATGAATGTTAAATGTTTGTCGATGCAAGTCCCGTCGTTAAAACATGCTGTATCAGAACAATCATCTACAGTAACATCACAGCGAGTTCCAGACCATCCAGATTTGCATGTACATCGGTATTCTGTCCCATCTGCGAAACATCATACACCAACAAGTTATCAAGTGATTATTGATAAAATATGACATAATGCCAGTAAGTTTTTTATGAACCGTTACCGAAGTATAATTCGTGCTAATACTAAATTTCTTTGCATTTCATATTTGGCTATACGTTCGGTGCTTATTTAAAATCGGACTATGTAAGTTGTTTGGCTATTACTTAGTTAAGATATACTATGTCATTGGACAGTATTTATAAAAAGCTTATTTTCTATAAAAAGAAATATCAACATACCTTCATTTGGAACACATATCCCGCCATTTAAACATGGATTATTTGCACATACATTTTCTTCACCCTGTACAATTTCGCAATGAATTCCAGCGAATCCGTCTTTGCACTGGCACACATATCCATCCTCTTCATCGACACATACACCTTCATTCAAACAAAGATCTACACTTTCTTCACCTGCGTTTATTTCGCAATGGTTACTCTTAGTACAAACTCCAAGATCGTTTCGACTAAAATCGTTATTGCATTCACACATATGGTAGGTATCATTAACGCTTATACAACTTTCATTTTCAGTACATTGTTCCTCAAAACAAGTTGCGTCCTTACTTACAATAACTATGATTGTACTAGTTTCCTTATCTAACGCAACAGTGTCATAAATATCCACTTCAATGCTAAATGATGTTTCAGTTACGCTGTCAATATTTTTCGCCATTACCAAAATGGAATTGTTAGCGATTGCAAATAGATCGTGTGGATTCTTCACTAGTTCAACTTGCACACTTGTCTCTAAAATAATATCCTCTGAAAATAGAGCTCCGACTATATCCCCTGCTTTGAATGTTGAATTTATTACAACATTATTCAATGCAACTTGTGGCAATCCATCAAGTTCAACATCTATGTTTGTTATAGGAATAGTAAATGTTTGGTTATATGTGTAAATGGGCGATCCATTGTCAGCGACCGTGACAACAAACTTCAGACTAGAATCTACAGTTGACAGTAATTGTGTCGGAATCGATGTGTTCAGCGTCAGTTCATTGTGATTTGATATCTGAAATAGCAGACATACATTCATGAAAAGACTGTCTATCGTTTCAATGAATAACACATTAATTAAAAACATAATGAGATTTATCTTAAATTTATACCATACTTGTATTTGCCAACTTTTTCATATGGTATTTGCCATATGAACTCTTAATTGATTGAAAAGCGATTACAAAATTCAAAAATATTTGGTACAATCAAATACTACGGTATGTTGTACTGTTCTTTTTCTCCCCAGAAATAGCCGCTGATTTTGTCATGGAATTTCTTACTTTGACAATATCCGAATTTGGTCCATTTAGAATGAACAAATGTGCTTGTCCAATATCTTCATCTCCCACAGACAATACACCAATCATAGTACCAGGAGGCGCATCTGCTAATACCGTGTTTGATCCACTTAATGAAATGGCCGTTGGTGCTTCGTTTACATCTCCAATGGGAATGTCATATTGCTGAATAGTTGAAAAACGTATTTCGAGGGTTTAAAACGAAACAAGTCTTTAAGTGTCTTTATGTATTTACACATTAAATAGTTTTGCTTTCATTCCTATATTTACAGATAACAACAGTGTAAAATCGATATATTTTTATAAATTAAACAAAGACATATGCTCATTTTCTTACATTCAAAAACGTGTATGCTGAAGTATTTCTCCATATATATGTCAAACGTCCAAAACCGTATGTAGTTATACTAAACACTGGGTATTCCATCAATATAAAAGTCTTGTTTTATTTTTAGATGTAAGTAAATCATCATTTATATAGAACAAAATGTTTCAATGTACTTTATTTACATAGTTGTACTAACAAAATGTATTTGTTATCACAGTAACTGACAAGAACACTTAATTACAATGGTATTCGTTATAAAGGAATATTCATTTAATGACACAAATCTGGTGGGAACGGAGCTGCACATTGTGTTATTGATCTAAACAAAATAAAACAAACATGGTCGTTGAAAACTGTATTGACTGTATCTTTGATATCAACTACAAATGAATCTGCTACATACATAAACTGTATTATACCTGTGAAATCTCAAATTCACCATCAGTACAGGACAAGTTGATTGTAATTTCCCTAAACTCTTCGTAATTTAATGTTCCTGACAGAACAAGTTTCAAAACGTCGTCTGTATTGGATCCCGATACTACAGCAGCAATGTCATCCACACTTTCCACATGACACGAATGTCTCTGACCTTCATCAGGATCATCAACAGTAAATGTCATTAAGACTGTGTTTATGGTACTGTTTTCTGGTACAACGTCAATCTGTCCGACAACTATAGCAACCGGAGGATCATTTGCATCTTGAATCTCGATGGTGATGACTTGCTGTAACAGATAAGCCTGCCCTTTAATTAATGATGCTTGGTGATTATTTCGTTGCTGTGATTCAGCGTGTTCGGGCCACACCCTCTTATTTCAATGTAAGTCTATGACACATAAAACGTCTTGTTAAATGTTCTGTTTTTAACAACGTACGATTTACACTTTTGCGAACTGTACATTAATTGCGATAATGCCGTTTGATTGTTGTTTTTATGTTTTGGTTAACATTGTTACAGAACTGTGCTATATAAATTGGCATAGCTTACGACCCAAACATAGTTTTCTTTGTATGCAGTATTCCAATTTATTAGTTTAATTCACCATAACCTAATGTGCAAAGGGAAAATACCCTCGAGATAAATATGTAATAATTGCTGCCGTCACAGAAAGTTGCAAAGACAAGATAAAATGCCCTCTCCACTATACCTGCACTGATTTTGGTGGAACTCCATTGTCTGTAGATGTAATGGTCAACTCATAAGAAGTTGCTGTTTCGTAATCTATACCAATTTTTCCGACAACTAAACTTTCCCCATCCACAAGGAATATATCTAAAGGTAAGTATAAAATGAACTTTCAACGTTTATCTTTCCACTGACCATTTCCACAAAGTCATAGTGCAGAATATATCCTCGAACTTTTCGATGATGCCTCGCCAATTATTCAGATGAAGAAGAATAACAATTTCTCACAATTACTAATAAAATTCTTATCTAGAGTATGTCTGTATAAAAATGAGTAAACAAAACAGCCATAAAAATACTGGCACTTGTGCAAAGTGATAATCAGTAGTTTGGAACTTCAAAATATCCCACCTGAATGTTCTTCTATGGAATATGTGAACTGTTGTTTTCTGTCCGGGTCAATCGTTATGAAGGTACCGATACTACTGCCAGGGTCAGCATTTTCGACGATGGAGAGATTATCCAAAATGATTTGGACAGGGGCTTCATTCACATCTGTTATCTAAAAATTACATCGGATCTAATAAATATGTTGTAATGTAACAGGGATAAGTCACGTATTCAAATTATAATATAAAGTAAGGTAACCATTTGAATTGATCTTTACACTGATCAGTTAAATGCTTTAACGTCTAAAACAGCATTTCTGAAGATGAAACAAAATTTAGGTCAAATGGTATAACAGATAAAATGAATAATAAAATGGCTTCACCTCAAATTCAAACGACTCTAGTGCAAACTCTCCATCTTCGTCTTCGGCACGAATTGTGATGGTGTAAAATCTTTTAGAAGATTCAAAATCAAATATTGTATCACTGACGAGCGTAGAATCCCCTTCGAGATGAAAGAAAGACCAATCATCCTCTTCCACAATGGCATATACTATCTGAAATTGTCATACCTTGAATATGATAAAGCTGATTGTTGTCAGATGCAAGAAGTGTTCACTGAGTTAACTATTTTCTACATTTATCTCTCCAGTTTTTCAGCTGGTTTACTCCGTGAAGTTGGGAATTTTGCAACTGACAATGCTGTTAACTTAATTTCGATTTATCTAATTAGAATATTGTATCAAATAAATGCAAATGCAAACAACTTTTCACTTACTTTAGTACTATCTAGATCTACAGCTTTAACTTCACCAATAACCTGACCTTTTAGATTGTTTTCTTCAATCACATTGGTAGATATAGTCAGATTAAATGGTGGTTCATTCACATTTGTTACGTTGATAACAAATGACTTCGTAAATCTTAATCTTGTACCATCCAATAAAGTGTCCCCACATGTTACCTAGAAAATAACAACACATAAATACAATGCAACCAATCGAGAGCGGTCCTCTCTTCAACACCAGTATCGCTCCTTTAAGAATTTACTAGAAATTTAACCTCTCTTGAGCAACATGTTCTCTCAACAACCGTGTGTGCTTAAGTCAGAAAGAAAGCACACAATTCATGCTTATACAGGCTTATACAGAACAGCTAACATAGTATGTTCCAACACTATTATCCATTCTTCTTGGGATTGTGTTGTGTTGTAGTGTCTATGATGTTTCGGGTTTACGTTGGCATTATCCTTGTTTCATTTTGTTTTTTCCAGTGTGTTTCTATGTATGTCGATGTAGTAGTTGGGTTGATCATTTTTTCTTTCTTCATAATGACAGCATTTCATAAAATAATACTTATTGTCATAATTATACTTATCATTGGGGCATATCTATCAGTAAGATTTTACCAAGCTTCTTTCTTTATTATGATATCATTTGGTAATACATATGACTTCATTGTGGTATTTCCAAGAAAATATTTGAAAACATAATGGTCGGTGATGAAAGATTAGTGAGTTTATGTAACATTAAAGAAATGTGCAGTAAACGATGCATGATTACCTCGACTGTATACGCCATCTTCAGCTCATAATCGAGAGTCATATACGCTACAACTAAATTGGTTCCCTCACTTATCTGCAAAATTGATGGATAAGCTCACACTTTTCTTGTCACCGGTCATATTGTACTCGTATGGCGCACATATAGTTTATAACACCTACTAACAACCAAATCAGCGTGTTCAACTTGTCTAATTTGAGGAAGTACAATCGTGACCTCCTAAGGTCCAAACACAATCTCCAAATTGACGGACCAACACCCTATCTACTACGCTGGTGCTCTCAGTTTGGTAATTTGATCGTAAACCAATGATGAATATTTACTACGTAAGTTTAAATACTTCAAAATATGCAAGATGAAACTGGGAACATATCGACAATCAGAAAGCATATTAGGACTTCTGTGTCGTAAAATATAAGAAGTGATATACATACATGTATATTATATCAATCAGACTATACCTTAAACGGAACATCGATCAAATTCAGCAATTCACAAGCTTGGTTTTGGTTTGCATCTTCATCTTGCACACTGAATACGCCAATAGTTGAGTCTGCAGTACTGTTTTCTGCTATCTAAAGTATGAAATAAAACTCTTCAATAATGCCACCTAATAAAGACTTTTCCGTATAACGGATGAGTTAGAAGAACATTTGCCTACTACTGTAAACTTGGCGATTTCCACAAACCGACCAAGTACTTAGTAAACATAAATGGTTAACAAGGATATTAACATGTAGAATGTGTGTTCGAATTGAAGTTTTACCATGTAACGATTCATTTTTTCTGCTTCATGTCAGTATTTGTTATACACTTAATTGCAATATCCTAAATATGTCATCGGAATACTTATAATTCAAACTTCAAGACAATTACCTATGAAATTATCATTTATCTTACCATCGTATTTGACAGAGAGATATCTGTTGGAGGATCATTTTCATCATTAACTAGGAGATGAACCAGACTGCTCACACCATACGTTGGCTCTCCAGAATCCAAAGTGTTTATCAACAAGGTTATTTTATCACTGATTTCGTAATTTATAAAGCGGTGGTCTGGACCCACTTTTAACATGTCACCGTCGATGTTGAAGGCTTGTACCATCTCATTATCATTTTCGGTCGCAACCATACTATGGAATTGAAAACAATTCAATACAATATGGGTAGAATTTAAATTAGTTGATATCGTGATTATGTTCACCTTTTCAATCAAAAATATGTTGGGTTAATGACATAAATTCCTATTTATGCAGAATTATGATTTATACAGATGCTATATATGCAAGCTGTGGTGCCAATTGTTGTGAAAATATAGTCACAATTAGATCTGCAACAAACATAGAAATAAAATATGTTGGTCAAACCCAAGGCTCCTTATTGTATGACATGATAATAAAAAGAAAGCCACACAATGGACATAGATATTAACTTACATAGGTCAGTGAATTGCTTTGTGTATCAAATAATTGCCTCGATAATGCCTGGTCCAATATTTTATCATAAATTTGCAAGTCCGTGTTTGAGAATGGATAAGCCAAAAAATGATATACTCGTTTTCACAACATAGAAATTTCTGAAATTTCAGCTTTGCTCTTGTAAAATAACTGATGGTGACTCAAAGAGTAGGCCACATTTTGACTTTGTCATATACTTACCCATAGTTAACTCCAAGAAGAGTGTATGTATATGTCTGGTATGTTTCCGAGTCGTATGTTATCAGATCTCCGATGATCGTACCCTCGGCTACATTTTCCGGGACTGCTCTCTTTCCACTGATGTCAATACCAGTTGGTGCTTCATTTAATTCTATAACTTTTATCTGAAACAAAATAGCTCTATGAGTGCTTCTCCAATAAAAGTCATTGGCGGCAACACAGTTTGTTATGGTTAATTAATCGTAAAATAATTGGTTTATTACCTCGAACATTATAATATGATTGCATTGTAGTTACTTTATGAGACCAATAAGATTTTTATTCTTCGAGAATATAAATGAAAATAATTAGGTTAAAACCTTTATGCTTTTTAATTTCTCTTAGATTCTGTCGCTAAGAACGAATTTAGTCATACCGAGAAGTTTCCAGTGAGGTTTATAACATTCCCCGCTGTGTCGGTTCCTGCAGCTGAAACTTGCAAATACACAAGCGCGTCTTGTTCAAAACCTAACTCTGTTGTAAGGGTAACTGTTCCATCAGCAACGGAAAATGCAGATTTTGATGATTCAGAAATGGAGTATGCAATATTCTGAAATGTAATTGTGTCCTTTGGAAAAACATTGCTCCTGTGATGAACAGGATAATAAGCTTATAAGTTATTGAGTCCCAAAATATAACAACTTAAAACATTTAAACAGAGGTAAACGGTTACAGTATGTAATAAAATTGGGTAAATGCAGTATTTAATCAAACACTAATGAGTTAATAATTGTGTATTCGGCGAAACTTTTAATGAGCAATATATTCTGGAATGAAATTTTGCACTTACACCAGGAATTGTAACTTTTGTTAGAACATTTATTACTGACAGCTGGCCAACAACAATATCGGATGTTACTTCATGAACCGTTATTTCTTGATTTCCAATTTCATCCAATATTTGTATTTCTTTTGGTACATCGACATTTTCAACAATTGAAATGCTGAAGTCAAGTGATAAGGATAATGACGTTACTGCACCGTCCGAGCAAGTTACAGTCACATCATAACTTGCTAATCCGGGTGGAAATATGTTTGATACCTTAAAAAATAAAATACCCTTTTGATGTCAAAGTAAAGATTTTGTCAACGGCGTGAGATATTGTTTTGAAAGAATACAGATGAAGCTTAATTAATTATTACATCTTGTTGTCTGTTTCTGACGAACGTCCAATGTGATCTTAGATTTAGTTACCTTGAACATTTGAACATGACGTTATAAAAGCTTTACGATTGCTAAATATTTATGAAGCAGTGTGTTGTACAGTTAATGTTAGAGTCAAAATGTTCCGACTTCTCTGCTGCAAACAGTACTGGTTAGTTTTAATTATTTCAACGTCTTCCGAGTTGTCAGAAATGTCTATGCAATTGCGGCGGCTATAAAATGAATGAATACCTTGATTAGAAGTTTACTATTATCGATTTCTAAATGATCAGTTGGTGTCAACAAACACGTGTGACTTTGAAAATCTGGTCTTCCAATATTATCTGGATCTATGACTTTAATCTGAGCGACAACTTGTCCAGCTGTTGCATCGCTACCAATCTGTAGCAGAAAGCATGAGATGTACACACATAACGTACTTGAAGACGTTTGTGAAAGATAAGCAGCCAAAATATATTCGATAAAATGTATTTTAAATTATTGATGTAAGTAGCAGGTTTGATACACAAGACATTCATTGAGCACAGTATCTCTAGCTCTGGATTTGCATAATCAATGTACTTTTACTTAAATGCTATTTAATATATAATGTTATTATGTTATACACCGTGTGATTTGTCAGTCATAATCCCAATCTCCTTCGTCTACATAGAAGTTCTTACTCTACATGCAACAGCCAGTGAAATCAAAGCAATGTGACAGAGTGTAATACTGCAACCGAAAAGGTGCATAAATGCCATGTTTTCTTTGAACATATTTGTACCAGTGAAATCCCCATAAAATAATATAATAAAACTTAACTCAAAACGACAAGTTCCCCATTATTTCAATAAAGGATGATTATTTAAAATATGTAAGTTGAGATTTATAATAAATAAATACAGTGTAAACATATATCTTTCTAACCTCTGTGGGCGAAATAGCAATGTCCGATGGGGCTTCGTTAACATCCTTAACGTTTATAACAACTGGTTTAGTAAGTGACCGAGGTGGAATTCCATTGTCTCTTGACCTTATGTTCACAGTGTGGCTGGCAGTCTTTTCATAATCCAGTACGCCTTTAGTTACCAATTTGTTGCCAATTATAGTAAACAGTTCCCAAGGTGATATTACTATGTAGGTATGTTTATCATCGCCATCTTGATCAATTGTACTCAAACTACCAACTACAAAGTTAGCCGTATTTTCAGGTATAGATTCGAAGTCAGTATCTAGTATAATATCCTGTAATAATAAGGAGGCTAATATCAGTTTTACTTCAGCGATTTTACATGTAAATAAAAGTTTTCACAAATACGATACATTACCAAAGCGGTAAATGTCCAATGCTTATGTTCTATGATTTGTTCATTTAAGTTGTTAATGTAAGTATTTTATTCATTCACATACTCTGATTTTTTACGTACGAGTCCGTGCTGCTTGATCAATTAAATAAATTCCAATCATCTATGTTAAACGCAATTCATTACATGGACTGAATCGTTTGCTGGTTTTGTTTCTATAGTAAAAGTTCTTTATCCCATACCCATATTCTAGTGTCTAAAAATATGCTTACAACTGGCGGATCATTTTCATTTGAAATGAGAAATTCAAAGTTTCTTTGCACTGTTAACTCTCCTTTGTCGTTCGCCAAAAACGTTACATCGACTTTCTTTTCAACCGACTCGTAATCAACTTTACGTTTCAGTGTAAGTTGTGTAACACATTCCGTCTTCATCGTATCCTACATCGGCATAATATATTCGCATTAATGTTTGTTCCTTAAAAGCCAAAAGCCAATATAATAATTATAATTCTCGAGCTTCTTTCATTTCGCATGAAATTTCTGGACAATACAAGGTATGTACAGAATCAGAGACTGATTTTAAGTTAATTACTTGAATATCAAATATATGATAAATGAAAAAGCATCAACAGCAAATTATTCAACTGTAAATACCTCTGCTAATATCTTCAGTCTATTGGATTCGAAAATTGTGTGTTCCAAGAATCAATGTTGGTAAATCTGCATTTTATCATGCCTGTATCACTCAGCTGTCATTGTTATCGTAAATATATATGAACCATCAATACTATTAGCAACGCAACAAATTGTGAAAAAAAAACCTTTTGTACATACCGTCGAACACATTAAGTTTCCAAGCTGTAGCCAATCTGATCCGCTGATAATTGTTAATTCTATTCTTTCATTTAAATCTTCGTCAGTGACTTTAATTCTAGCGACCTGTTCTCCAACAATTATGGTTTCAGATATTGTCATATTGATGTTATCCATGATGATGATAGCAGTTGGCGCTTCGTTTACATCAGATATTTCTGCAGTGAATTCCTTTTCAAACTGTAATATTGATTCTTATTAAAACCAATAACTATGTATTTTTTTAGTATTTTTCGAAATTTTAGAACAACATAAATACATGTATAGTCAACATTTACAACTAACCCTTTGTACAAGAAAATGTGTATTTAGTATGAGGTAAAATAATATAATCAAGATATATTACTGTTATTAAAGCTGAACTACTATCATTTTGAAATCAACTACATGTATTTAGCAACAAACTTAAAATAATGATCAAAATATACCGCTAAAGGTGGAGATCCATTATCCATTACTTGTGCAATAAAAGTAAGTTTATTTTCAGCTTCATAGTCTAGTGGCCCATTAACAACAACGTTGTGTCCGTTTATCGACACCGCTTCGGTTCCAGTTATGTTATAAATCAACATTTGACCTATGTCAGGATCTCTTGCATTCAACTGTCCGATGATTGTTCCCATTTCTGCATTTTCTGTCACAGATGATCCTATAACATTTTGTTCAGATTTACATAAGTATATCATGAGAAGTGTCATTAAGAGACTGAGAGAAATAATAGCATATATTTTAAGGGAAAATGTACAACTAAATTCTAAACAATTGTGTGAATATGCAATGGAATTAGGTATGACATCTTACAGTTAATGTACATTACGTTTTAGAGTTCATATGTTTTATTATAGTTTTAATACATCCTGATTTAACCCAGCATATTTACTTTAATTTTGATAAAAGGTACTACTAAAACTATGGCACTTCAGTTGGTCTGTTTTACCTGAAAATGCTATGTAATCTGGCGGTTCATTTACGTCTGTAACTTCAAAAGCGATAGTGAATGTTGCAGGTACGTTTGGTGTACCATTATCTGTGACTACAATCACTTCATCGTGTGTACTCTGTGTCTCGTAATCAAAAATTGGAGACTTCGCCTGTCATTAAACGGAGAATTAGATAATAATTTGAATATATGTCATTATAAAGGTGGCAATTCAGTGTTTGGTATAAAAGAGAGAGAATAAGTTGCTACAGGGAACGCCACACACATAAGTCCTCCGGGAATACAACAATCAATAAAATATAAAATATAAGGCACTTGAGGAGGTTAAAGAGTACATACGTAAGGAATGGAGGCGCAGGGAATGGCCTGGCCGACTATAAGAAATAACTAGGAGAATCAAAGAGGACAAACAGTGGGGGCCTTTGATGAATATTGGTCTTCATGCAATTCCTTCTTCATCACTCTCGTTTAATAACGTATAAGACAATGACATGAGAAGCAAATTCAAATTCATAATATTGAAAGGAATCAGTAAAAAGGTTGACAAGTATGTACCAGAATCTTGTCATTATCAATGCTGAAAGGCGAGTCTTTGTTTGGGATCTCGAAAGTGAATTCTTGTTGATTTTGTCCATTGATATTGTCTGGATCCACAACATTAAATGACCCAATGATGTATCCCACGTCTGCTTTTTCTGGAACCTAGATTACAACATTTTGAGAGAACGATACATTAAATGAAGATAACGTTCTTTAAATGTAACTATTGAAAAGTCAGTGCAACAGGAAAACATGTATTATGAAAGCAATTGTGTTCATATAATGAAATAAACATACAAACTTAGAATACCCTTTGTACTGGCAAAAAGGCTCCATACAGCAGAATGACATAAAATACTTATACGAAGAAAGCAACATGCTTTTAAAAGTTCAACAGTCTTAAATGTGCTACAGGTATTTGGTTTGCATTATGGAATACATTCGAATCTTGAATTTATTTTACCATGTATAATTTAACAAGGATGATAATCAACTGTGTTACCTTGTAAGAAGTAAGATACAATTCTAATGGTTCCTCGTTGACGTCAGTAACTACAAGTGCGAAATCTAGATGGTAAGATTCAGGTGGCTCACCACTATCAGTAACATGTAACGTCATTTCATATCTATCCTTTGTTTCGTAATCTAAATCTGCCGCAGAAGTTATCTAGAATAATATAAATAAAATAATTTTTTGGTAACCGTTAACTTTATATGTGACATCCAGGTCGATATGAACAAGATACATATGATTTTATAAATATTGGATTAAATGGTTATAATATAAAATAGTGTATTAATCATATTTGCTCATTATGTGCTCTTCAACTTGATAAATGAAAGAAACAAGGCAAATAAACACATTGAAAAAAGAACAAATGAATGAAAGGAACGGTTCGTGCGAACAAAGCACTTAAAGAAGAAGAGTTACCGGTCGTGTAAACAAATACACACATGGATGGAAGGAACGTTCATGTGATTAGAAACATAAATGATTGGACTATTGAAAAACAGTATACCCATATTTCGTCACCACTGATCATAAGTAATGCAATTTTCTCCGTAAAAGTGTAGACATAAGATTGGTCGATTTCTTTATCCTCTACTGAGAGTTTTATCAAAAGAATGTCTTTGGAGTTTTCAGGTATTTTTAGATCTGTCGCCGTAGCACCATTGAAGTAAATATTCTGCAATAGAGAGAGGGAAGAGTATGATATATTATAACAGTATTGCACCTTATTCATGATATATTACAGTCAAGCTTAAGATGTGTAAATAGCCGATTCTATAAAAAGGGTTATCAAACTATCTTTACTGAAAACGTATTTCTGTTACAAATGATAATACCATAATCTCCCTGGCGAACTATACAATAAAACAAATGCATTGTTAACCTGCTTTTTAAAATACATGTTAAAATTCTTTACCAAACAACTCATGTTCATAAACGTACCGTTGGAGGGTCGTTGGCGTCTAGAATGGACATGGTAATATCTGTTTTTATCTGCAGACCGTCCTTGTCAGTAGCTACAAGTGCATACTGCACTGCCTGACCTTTCTCAAAGTCAAAGATACGGCCTGACCGAAGATCTGCAGTGCATCGTGTTCCCTGAAAGATCAAACTTTAAATTATGTGAATGCAATGCTACATCAGTGAATTCTGCTAAGAACAGCATAGGAACACCAACTTCCGATGTTTGTATGTAGAGAATCACCTCTTATGTATATAGTTTGGTCGTCAATCGCTAGCGAGGTATAAATACTGATGATAAAATAAGAATCGTGGTGTTACGTCAACAGACCGCTTATATAACTGAGTTACCGAGAAAGCATCGTTACAACACAGACAAATATACAAAGACACATAATAACCAAAACAAAATTGAAAGTTTAACTATACATACGGACGAAACTGGAATGCATTCCACGTTCCGCACAACAACGTCCATACTCTGACTTTCTATGTTCAGCGTATCGTCATAGTCTTCATCTAGCACTACAATTTGTCCGATATATGACAGTACAGGAATATTTTCACTGATAACCGGCCTGTTATCTGGATATTGTTCCAAACTTTTCGCTGAGGACGTAAGGGTGATGCTAATTGGTGACTCGTTCATGTCAATAATGGTGATTATGAATTCAGCGGTGGTCTGTAATTCAAAACAAACAACCAATATATTATGTCATTAATTGTAAATTTCATTAATAATGCTCATCAACTCAGCTTCTTACATTGGTGTGGTGGCGTTTACAACACAAACAATTTTAAAAGACCGCATTGGTCAATAAAATGTTTCGTTAGGAGCAATAGAAATATTCAAAAAGCATACCGACATTCTAGTCTTAGCAACAAAAGAAGTAAAAGCTTACCGTCATAGATGGTGTACCACTATCTGTTGCAATGATACTGATTGTAATTGCTCTGCTTGATTCGAAGCTGATTTCCTGTTTCAACAATAGACCGAGTCCTTCTATTGATACAACGGGGTTATCGAGTATACTGAAAGAAACAGTCTGACCAGGGTCATCATCCATCGCACTAACATAAGCAATAATATCACCTATCTCTCGATTCTCTAGAAGTTTGGTTGAAGTAAGCGTTATAGCTCTTGGTGGGTCGTTTACATCTAATATGTCCACTGTTACGGTAAACACGGCACTAAGCGGCGGAGTGCCATCATCTGTGACTCTGATTGCAAGTTCATGCAGGGTTCTGCTTTCGAAGTCCAGGAGGCAGAATGAACCACCTTTAGCTAAACATTCACCACCAATATTTTCTACCTACAAAACAGTATAAGCAACAATTAAAATTTACCCGTAATTGAATATGTCCTGTTATAACATATGAAACTTCAAAAATTGCGAGCTGATTCAGCCAAATTGAAGCTAATTTTAAAGAAATCACCTTATAATCATGCCTCAATCACTACTACTAAGTAATGCGTTTCTATTTCACATAAGTTGCTTAACGGTGGGTACAAATCAGGAGTTCAAATATCGACACTGTTCGCTTACAATCTATATTTAACACATCTGGCTATTTAACAAAATTAAAGAATAATTTTGAACAATATTGCGATATTATATGTATTGTATTAATGTTATACCCTACCACAAGTTTAGATCCGTCCACAGAAAATGCACCACTTGAATCAGATATTAATTCAAATGAGTAAGTTTGATCGGAATCGTATTCGAGTACATCAAATGACCCTACTTCAGTGCTTCCCGTTGCCATTTCGTTTACCTGAACACATACATCAATAGCATGGTCATGAATGTGAAACAACTTGTACTGACAAACGTGCAGAAGTAAAACCGTCAGGAGTCATCTAGTAGATCAATCATGTATACATGTATAAGGAAACGGAGGCCTTTAAAAGCAGTTGTCATATCCGATATATGATTGAGCGGAATCATTTGTGGTTATCAGTCTATAAACATCGTTAACGCGGCACTATGTATTTTATGTAATTAATGTATGTAAGACAATTTTTAAATATTTGGTAAGGAATGACATTCTAACCGACAAACAAATGTGTATATCGCTGAATTTCACATGATTTGCAGTAACCCTAACTTTGTTCGAAGAAAGTGAAGAACAATATGCATGAACTGACACTGAATGTGCCGATTTTAGACGTGCAATCTGGTATGAAAAAGAACGTTGTTGTTGTAATTATATATATTGTCCCTCTCAGTTCGTAATCAAACCAATAAATGAGATAAAAAAAATCTGATTTATCAGAATCTCTTCTTTGACTTTGATGCTTAAAAATCAGCGAATTTAGGCAACGAAACACATTAATATCAAACCAATAGAAATATTTTAAAAAAGGAAATGTAACTTGGAAGGGAAAACATGTAACGTTCAAGACAACTACCTCATGTCCAGACAATGACAGACCGTATGGAGCTTCATTCACATCAACAACATTGACTGTAAACGCCTCAGTAATTGTCAGTCCACCAGTATCAGTAACAGTTATAGTTAGAGGAAAGTTCTGCGTTGTTTCGTAATCTATGTCAGCATCTGAAACAATATTTCATACACATACGAGAGACGTTAAAAAACGTACATTTTCTAGAGATTATTACTATCCCCAGAATAATAAAATATATAAATTCCATTTTAAAAATTTCTGCACAAGTCTATGTACAGCAAAGATGATACGTTAAAACAACACGCGTGTAAATGAAAGGGAGTGTATTATTATTGAACAGTATAATATTCGTGAAATTAAAGACAAATCAAGCACGAAATATAGTTTGCATTTGCAAAGCGACAAAAAAACATCACTATATATGAATAACAGAATTGATTACAAAAGTACAAGCCAAAATACGTTTAGTGAAAATACAAAAATTACATTGTTTCTTTTAAGACCATGTAGAATTACCTGGCATAGAATATAGTTTGCCGAATTCCTTCATCACCAAGACATCAGCACCATCTCCCGTGAGTGTAAAACTATGCGTGTCCAGTAGGTCAGGATCGTCCACTATAAACTGCCCTAGAAGCTGATTGTGTGACTTTTCCCGGACAGTTATTGTGTCGGAACTGTATGCAACAGACTGGAATTGTTTTCCAATAAGAATTAACAGTAGTAGAACAAAATACATGTAGTTAATTTAGATTTTTGATTATTAAATAATGTTCATGCAAGGACGTTTCTCTGTCCCAATTAGGGTCGTATACGTACATACACAAATTTGTTTCAAAACTTCTGCATTGTTTAGAATATTCCCATATTCAAGTACACAATAAAACGTTTCCCGTACTACCAACTTTCAGAAGAATCAATATATTTTCCACAGGCTTGTTCGTAGTTTTGCAAACACTTAATGTTTCTCATTGCCTCCACCAGGTGCATGTTAGTCAGTAAATCGCAGTTTAGAATATGACATGTTGTTGTTGTTGTAGTTAAGTTTAATGTCGTACATAATTGTACTC
Organism: Mactromeris polynyma; assembly: GCA_032209605.1. Classification (NCBI taxonomy): domain Eukaryota; kingdom Metazoa; phylum Mollusca; class Bivalvia; order Venerida; family Mactridae; genus Mactromeris; species Mactromeris polynyma. The sequence goes on from JASFXZ010000002.1 coordinate 45,906,950, forward strand.
TGACGATTAATTATGCACAAGAACATTTACAGACGCACATCGGCAATTTACGGAAAAAGCGAAAAGGTCAAACTTGACACATTTTGTCAACAACATTTATTGTATTCATGTATGTGTTTTTTCAAAGACGAAACAGAAAGCACTGATAGCCATCTACCAATAATTGTAAAATTGTTTCTTAAACAAGTCTTACTCACCTTTTTCTGTTTAAATGGAGAAAAATACCGTTATTGGTGATTTTAAGTAATGATATTAAACAAACAACTTATAAATAGATACAAATTTTAACGATTTACTACAACAGAAATTGGAATTCGAAAAAATGATGAAAATACCGGCAACTTGCTGGTTATAAATCATGATTTTCTCGTATAAAATATATTGATTACCGTTGGTGCTTCATTTTCGTCCTCAATTGTTATTCTTAAATAGTCTTGACTTTTGCTGTCTCCAGTTAAACTTTGGATAACTGCATCAAAATGTTTCATTATCTCGTAATCTACCTCCGAATTAAGCGTCAGTTCAGCTTCACATGTTGTGCCGTCTTGCTCCTGGATACGAATGAACATACTATAACATTATAATAGTAATGTAATAATGTGGGACGTAAGATAATTGCGTTTTGTAGTTTGAGCATACAATCTAAGGCCTGGGGGTAGTATCAGTTTACAAATAAATCTTTAAATGCTACCACACAAATTAATCGGAACCTTTTTATCTTTGAATATGCTTCAACGGCTCACTTATTGGCTGGTGAATTTGTAACGTTATATTGATATCGAATTAAGTAGCTATGTACATGTAGTTTTAGCTTGGTCTGTTATCACTTTTGTGAAAAGAAATGTTGGTATTACTAACATTGGAGCACTGGACATTTGTAATGCTGATGTAAGATTGTCCCTCCAGAGCTTCCACATCTAGAGCAGAATCCACCACAGGATATTGTAACGTTACAATAGCAACAGTTGTACCAGATGGTGTATTTTCCTTCACTATTATACCATCCGTACTTTGCTTCGCAGGCTCCTGTGGATTGATCTGAACTGTAATGAATTTCGTACCAACTACAAGAATCTTCACATCCTCCCTTGCCTGAAAAATCACCATATGTACGAAATGTAATATGTGTGTTTTATTATCAGATGAATAATATTGACAAAAATATACAATAGACTATAGTCTACAGTATTCCGATAGTTCTGTTCTGCTTATGAGAAATTGAAACGATATTGCACACCATATAATCTACTTACACTCAGTGCAGATGGACCGTTGTCTGACGCTTCAACAGTAACTTCATATGTTTGTCCTTTAACAAGATTTCCACTATCCAGTACTGTTACCTGACCATCTTCACTCACACTAATGTATTCAGAGAAACCAACAATTTTAAACGTGTGTGTTTGACCAATGTCATCATCTTCGACGGTCATAACACCTATCACAGTTCCTTGAGTGGAGCCCAGTATAAATTTGTTACCTACAGAAATAGGAACACTTTTGTCAATGATGAAACATTTGTAAACATTCACCATACCCAATACAGGCTACATCAATGATAACGTGTTGGAGGAATGCATTCTTTATTAATGTTACGGAATGAACTATGGCTTTCAGGTTTCGTGTGGGTTTTCTGTTTACATGTACTAATATAAGAATTAAATCATTTAATCAAATAATAAGCGAGGACTTCTTGTTTACACCTTCTAAAATAATGTTGATGTGTTAAAGCTTTGCTCTGTTTTTAATAATATTTCAGTAATGAACGATAGTCCGTTGACGTAAGCAGAGTTCCTGGGTGACGAACCAGTACTTGTCCATTCTCCTTCGAGAAAATGACATTCTCCCCACAGTAATCAGAGGCGTTGGACAAATATCTTCGTACGTATGATTTTCAGTGAAGTTGTGTCGGCAAAAATGCTACAGGGTGTAATGATAATTGTCTTACTATTGAGTCTAATATTTCTTGGATATTCGTTTGTATCAGCTACTTGGATGTCGACATTGAACACGCCCAATAGTGGTGGAGTACCTGTATCTAACACTTCAATGCCTAGCGTATATGTTGACATACTTTCATAGTTTATTCTACACCCAGCCTTGTTATCCGCAGTACAATCTTCTCCTCCATCATTTACCTAGATTATAAAATAGCATTAGCTTCAATTGTTTCGTAGCAATTATGTTTGCTTTCAAGTACATTGTTTTATTGCCAGGTCATCGGTTTGTAAGCTTAAACCAGACAGGTGTACTTGTCTATGTGTATCTGGAAACAAATAAACTTTGTTTAGCAGATCCATCATTATAAACGATCAAATAAAGAAACACATGAACTATAGACGTTTGTTTAAAAATACAGCGGAACATATCGGTCGTATCGATTGTATGTGTGTAAGAAATAAAATGCACCATAGGCCCCCTATTCATCATCTTCTAGACCTTAATACAAAACTGTATCCCTCGAAATACAGCAGGACTACAATACTAATAACAACATGCTTATAATTACAATGGTATAAAGTAAACTTTCTATGTTAGGGACAACCTTTGTATCTTGAAAAACTGAGTTTGAATGCAAAATACCGGGCATGTATTTAAACATGCTCATCATATCCAAGTGGTCTCCATATATGTGATAATTAAAAATCAAGTTGTATACTATTTTGAAGTCACGTTCATTGGTTTCAGGGAGATCAAGCTTAGACTACTCCTAAAAAATAGCTCATATCATGCAGAATAATCAAAGGTTGACATGAAAAGCAATATACGCACCTTCAATGTGTTTCCATCCAATATGAAGATACCATTTGCATCACTCACTAGCTTAAGAGTGTGAGTCTGCTCACTTTCTGGATCAGAGATGCTAATATTTCCTACATCAGTACCACTTACTGAATTTTCAGACACCTATAAACAAATATTATGTTGTTGTATTTAAATTGTATTGTATGTTTTACAAGAATGGAATGCTTTCTTTTCACACCAAATGCCAAATGGATGTTAAGTAGGACGGACATATAGTACATGTATATTGTGGTTTTTATTTTTTTAATGTCAATTCTTTAAACCAGTTACTTTGAATATGAAATTTTGTAAATATGTAATAAAAGAAATTCTAGCGTTACGAACCGTATTAGGCGACAGTAGTATATTCGAAGGGGGTTCATTCACGTCTGTTATGAGAACAGATACGTTTTTCACGTAAGCTAATGGTGGGTTTCCAGAATCTTGCACAGATATTTGTAACAATAAACCATTCTCAGTCGTCTCAAAGTCTATAACAGCATCTGATGTTATCTGTAATATACAAAGAGCCAGTATCGTTAAGTATAGATCAAAATGAGTGCATGACATATTGTATGACAGACAAATAGAGTTATTCTGAATTACTATAGTACCTTTAGAGTTGCTCCATCAACTTCAAAATAGTTGTTGGGATTCACAGCTAGTACATATGTGTGCGTTTGCGCTGAATCTTTGTCTATGGTCGATAAGGTTGACAGCACTACTCCTCGTGAGTTCTCAGGTATACTTATTCCTTTGGTTGGCAAGCCGTCGAACAATATTTCCTGAAATTAAGTTACGAACAACTTAATCACCTTTTATTTATCTTTTTTGTTTGTCAAAGTGTTGAACTCATCTGTATTTAACAAACTGGATTGTGGCGTTGTGATCGAGGGGTATCCACTCCTGTCCGGAAGTCGTGAACGAGCCCGATGATGATGGGAATTTGATCGCGAACTTCAGAATCTCTGAGTCTGGCGGGAGTACTAGATAGTGACCCAGGAGATAGTGATTCATTGATATAACTTGCAAGAACTTGGTTCACAATCAATGTGAGATAAATTAAACGAAGACAAACTACACAATACAAATGACTATAGTATTGAATCAGTGGATTTTTATAAATGAATCGTTTGTAATGTCTTCATACTTCGATTGGAAAAGGTCAGTATCAATAACAATTGATAAAATTGCATTGTTTACCGATGGTGAGTTGTTAACATCTTCAATGGCTATTGTAACCGTTTCGTTCGTTCCTAGTCCTTGTTTGTCAGCAATAGTTATCACAACACCGTAATTATCTTTTTTCTCAACTTCCAGTTCTTTAACCAGTAAGATATCTACCACACATTCAGTCGCACCAGTACGGAACTATAATGATAACAACAATTAGACAATAACTTCATACCGCTTAGTTATAACATGGTGAAATGAATCAAAATACAAAAATGGCAGGGAATCTTTTTTCACTAACATATACATGTACTAAACATACAGACACAATTTCCATGTTATTTGGAGATATCTTTAGAAAATATTGAAGGTCTCCAAAGTATAATGTTTACTATAACAGCGTACGTTATCAAATAAAAAGACAAATTCTGTCTTTATAAGATACCGACCTTAATTTGTCAATATTCATTAATACTTGTGTAACATTTTCGTACAAAGTAAACATGCCTACCTTGACTGAGCAGTTCGGTGACCGTAAAGCGAATGCTTCAGAAAAATCACTCAGGTTCACATCTATATTATCATGAGTGTCTGGATCGGAAACAACGAAGCTAGCTATAGAAGTGTTCACTACAGCATCATCACCTATCGACAAGGTGTTCGTGAAACTTGTGAACACTGGTTCCTCATTCACATTTATTACAAGTATAATCACTGTTTCCCGGCTCTATAAATAAAAAACTCTTCAAATACGGAAATAGATCTATATAAAATATCCAGTGAATCCCGAATACGATATGATATTAAAATATTATCGTCCTGGTGTGCAGAATGGACGCGAATTATAGTTTAAAATTGCTTGGCTTTCAATGGCAACTACATTCATAACTGTAGCATGCATTACATTATTTAATAACAGTTAAAACTACGATTGAATTTATAGAAACGTTGAGATCATTCTAAACCTTGCATCTATAGCCGTACAATTCTGAAATCGTTGCCTCTATAAGTGCATCATATTACACCATTCTTGGATACCCAAATGGACACATTCGAGTGACGATTAATTTGTTTTATCAATATCTAAATTGTGCACAGAAATTATAGTTTAACGGTACGCTTTTTTATTTAACATAATATGTGATTCATACCAGATACATGTACTGGTTACCTACTTCGCTCGGTGGATTTCCATTATCGTGTGCAACAATACTGAGCCAATAGCTATTCAACATCTCGTAGTTCAAAGGAATTGATGCAAATAGTTTGTTTCCTTCCTTGATTTCAAAAACGTCTGTGAAATCTGATACACTATATGTGACAAAATCATCTTCGTCTTCATCAACCGATGACAACGTACCTTTAAATGTACATTATAGTTTATATATAATATATATAAACCCAGAATTGGTTATTTCGATTTTCCTTCGTATTTAGGCTTAAAACTGTTAATTGGCCATATAAACTCAGTGTAATGTGAATATCATCAACTGTTCTCACAAAGCATAAACCATTCTTTGTTAAGTCTGTGTTTGAAAATCGTGTTAAATATTAAAAAAGAAGCGTCTTCACAGTTATTAGAAATCGCTACAATTTACACCTATTGTCATTTGAACCAATAAAAACAAAACAAATGCATTTAATGATTGTGTCGATAACAATCCGTAAGGTTTTTTAACATGTTCGTACATTTCTGAACACATGAAAATTAAATTAATGTTTCATAAATATCAATGAAACCCGTAATTACATGAATAGGAAAGTATGTCTCAAGTAAAGTTGATTAATAATGTTGGAGATCAGAAATTATTAAGTATTTACATTCATTTCATCATACCGATTAATTCTCCTGCGCCTTTGTTTTCTTTAATTGTATTGACGTCAATATGAATGTCAGTTGGGGGATCGTTCTCATCTGTAACGTGAATGAGAACTCTATCTTCTCTTTGCATTCTTGGTACACCATTATCCATTGTTATAACCTTTATTGTTACTATCGGTTCTGTTTCATAGTCTAGATGACAGGATTTCACCCCACACGTATGTTGTGATTCTTTGATCTATGTTATCAACAATAACTATAAAAGTTGAGCAGGAACTGCCGTATACAAAGTACGCAGCCACCCAAATAAGTACAAGGAGGTAGTTTAGTCAATATTCTTGTATGATATGATGTCTTCTCAAACGCCAAACTCGATATTAGAAACAATGTATAAATATTGAAAAAAATAAACATTGTATGAACAGAAAATTCGCCTAGCTAATTTTAACGTCCAAACCTATTTTACGCCCTCATGATGTACTTATTAGACAGAAAAATCATACCCCCAAAAAAGTCTGAGGTTTACAAAATTTCATTAATATTCTGAATGTTTTGTTCAATACACATGTTCATGTTGTCGATGTTATTGTACAAACGAAGATTTTTTTCTAACCTTCAACTGATTTCCGTCGATAAAGAATCTACCTAATGAGTTATCCGATAAGGTATACAGGAAATGTTGCGTATCAGGAACAACTGAGTTATCAGGGTCCGCTGTGGTAAACTCTCCCACTACTGTTCCATAGGGACTGTGTTCAGGTATCTGTTTGAAAGAGAGATAATGTTGTTACAGAGAATACCACATACATAAGACAGTGCCTCCCCACGCAGACATCATGTAAATACAGTCTGCAAAACATCTGAAGAGGTGCAAGGGTAAACATGTATGGGAATAGGGGAGCAAGGTCTGGTCGATCAACAGAAAACAAGTGTGAGAATTTAGAGGGACAACAAAGAGGAAGGTTGAATGGATGGAATACATCACGAAGCAGCATTCAACAATTATTTCGACATATATTATGTCTCTGATTCATAAAGCATTCCAAGCAACTCAAGATGGTACAACTAGTCATTACTTTAAACAAATAATTTAGCTATATTTCCCAATACTTGACATTGTTAATTTAACATATGTATACTAAATACTGTGAAGTTACTAACAGTGTTGTTTGACAGTGTTGTCGATGCTGGGCTCTCGTTCAGGTCTGTTATTCTTACAGTAACATTAAACTCTGCAGCTTGTTGTGGTGTTCCATTGTCGGTAACTTGTATTGTTATGTTATACTCCTCTTGCATCTCAAAATCAATGTTTGCCATGGTTGCTGTCTACTTGTAAGAAAACATTTATATTATTTCTTAAACTTGGATGGAAAACTACAAATTCGATCTTCCATTTACATACACTAGGGACAATAATTAAGGGAACCCCCAAATTCAATTAGAAAGAAGCAAAATTTCAATGGCATAAGGAATGTTTATACCCGAAGGGGATCAGTATCTGGTCCATGCCCCGCGAGCATTGATGCATGCACGACACCTTCTAGGCATGCTAGCGATTATGCGACGGATTATCTCCCTTGGAATCCGTCGCCATTCCTCTTGTAATGCCCGGCCAAGCTGTTGCAAATTGTTGCAACGCTGGGGTCTGTTGCGCACCCTGCGACCTAACACATCCCAAATGTGCTCAATAGGTGACATATCCGGGGATTTGGCTGGCCACGGCAGTGCTCTTACACCTTGCTGTGTCAGAAAGTCGACGGCAACACGGGCTCGGTGTGGGCGCGCGTTGTCGTCCTGGAACTCAAAGTTTCCACCAATGCGCTGGGCAAATGGAACAGCCACTGGACGTAAAATTTGATCAACGTAACGTTGGCCGGTCAAGTTACCTTGTACAGTCATTAATTCCGTCCTTTGGTTGTACGTGATGCCCGCCCAGACCATGATACTGTCACCCACATACCTATCGTGCTGCTGGACTGTTGCAGGATGGTACCTCTCCCCAACTCTCCTCCAAACACGTTTTCGACCATCAGTGAAGTTCAGACAGAATCGTGATTCATCCGAGAACATCGTGTATCGCCAATGACGCTGTTGCCGCCCTATATGACGTTGTGCCCACTGATTCCTAAGGCGTTTATGTGCCATTGTCAGATGCATACCTTTGAATGGACGTCTTGCTTTAAGCCCCACCTCACGAAGTCTGTTATGAACAGTTGACTTACAAAGTCGAATTCCCGTGGTACCCCTGAATGTATCCCTCAATACTGGTGCCGAAATGAATCGGTTCCTTAACGCAATGATGCGCAGATACCGATCCCGCCGAGGAGATGTCTTTTTAGGCCTCCCCCTTCCATCCCTAATCTTGACCCCACCCGTCTGTCGATACCGTGACACCAGTCGCGAAATTACACTTTTGGATTTACCAAAGTGTCTAGCAATTGAGTTCTGGGATTGCCCAGCTTCCAACATGCCAATTGCACGCCATTTCTCATTTTCCGTCATGTACACTTTAGGAGGCATTTCCTTCTTTGCACTTGACAAATAAACCTTTCAGATGTGTTGTCTAACGTCAAGTGTGAGAAACCACAGTTTGTAACCTTGAATAACACGATATGCACGAGAAATGTGTGAAGTTTGAGCACTTTTATTGCATGCGTTCGATACCAACGCCCGGTTTTAAAACAGCTTTGTATTGTCACGTACTCTGAAAAGTCAAAGGGGTTCCCTTAAATATTGTCCCTAGTATATATTTAAATTATGTTAAGTTTGTGTCAAATTCGATATTGGAGTAGAAAATAGGCACGATTGCTAGGAAATAAAAAAAACTTTCGTCACATTTGTCGTCTTCTGTTTCTGGGTATTACAAGTGAATAAATATACAACCAGATTAGGTTTCAATATAACATTAACTTACAACATGTTAGTAAGTTGCGAAAACATTTAGCAACAATCACCTTAATAGTATTTCCATCAATAAGAAATGTCCCGGCTCCAGAGTCGACAATTTCAAACTCGTGGTCGTCCTCACTGTCGTCATCTGAAGCTGATAGTTCTACTATGATAACGTTGCGTTGATTTTCCGCTACGGTTAGATCGCCAAGTTGTTCACCGTTGAAAAGTAACGTCTGCATTAATAGAAACAGTGAATAACTCCGTATGCTACTCTATTTTTATATAATTAAGCAAAAGTTTTTTTTTTATATGATTGCTTATACCACACTTTATTCAAAATTAGCATGGGTATGAATGGTTGTTTATAACTTATTAACATAATAACATAGACCGTTCATAAGTACGTTTGGTAGATTTATTACAGCAACTTCTTCTCATAAAATTTCAAAACAGATTACTAATTTAAGGTAACAATTAATGATCTAAATGCGTAAGTTCGATAATTAATGAACTTTGTTTACTTTGGGCGGATCATTCATGTCCAAAACTTCAAGGTGTAAGCCAAGAGTGGTGTTAAATCCAGCCGCATCAGTTGAAGTGAATGAAAGATCTATTCCTTTTGTTTCTTCATAATTGTAAGCAGAAACGACCATGACCTTTGCAGTACAGACATTAATCTTGTCCTAGAAATAACAAAATCAATCAAGTAAGAACAATATGGAGAAACTTATATAACATATTATTGTTGAAGTTAATATTCAGTAAACCAAGTGTGCGCTTTGTTCGCAAAAGTAAGACAATGTTGGATACATGAGGCATGTCAAACCAAATTGCATAGCATGCTTCATAATTGTTACAGTATATAACTAAGTTGTATGTAAGTACATTTAATCTAGTATACTATTTAACTTTTCAAGCCGTTTTAAATGAGCATCAGTATTAGAAGTAGCAATTATACTACACATACTGTCAAGTTGCAGCAGTAATATTACTGACAGCAGTTGTAGTAGTGCTATCAACAGCTGCACATTACTCTATCTTTATTGCAAACAGAAATAATATACTGATATACTTGTATTCTGAAATCGCCAGCAGTAAGAGGAGTATTGCTGCTGCTACTTTCTAACTTCATGACAATATCTTTTCACAAAATAAGTCTAATATATTACCACATCCGGCAAACATTTGGTGAAAGACAATTCTATGTGATCTACAGTGTTCTCATTGTGCTTAATTGATATATTTACACCATCATCAAAGTCTTGATCCATAACATACAGAGTCCCAATTATACCTAAAATCAACACAAAAATATCCACATAGAGTGTCATGTTGAAAATTATAATATATTTAAATGTGGATAATATCGGAAAAAACTTTCAAAAACTACAAATAAAAACTGCGAAGAAGTAGTGCGTGAATGCGGAAAAATATAATTGCGCACGAAAACGTATTTCACTTTCACCCCTCAAAGTGTGTTAAATTTTCTGTTAAATTCAAATTAATTTAATTTTGATAATCTTTGACACAAGGTAGCACTGCAAAATGACGTATACTATTACAAGTAATTAATAGACGTATCCTTTATCTGCACATTTTTCTGCTTACGGTAAGGTACTATTTCTCTGGAAGTGTCTTGATGAACTAGTGCATATTGCGGATACAGTACAATTCGCTCACTCACCTTGGCTATTTTCTTGTACTTGTGGTGAGTTTATATTAAAAGAGTGGATTCCGCCAATAGAAGAAAACTGGAAACCGAACGGTGGTTCATTCACGTCTTGAACAAACAGTTTAAGTTTTGATGTAACCTTAAGGGTGAAGAAAATAATTAAACGTTTAAGTAGCTTTCAATACAGTTCTTGCAATAACTTAAATTAAGGTGGTAATTTACGCAAAATTCGTTTATTTCATTCACTTTGCCCGTTCTTTTGTGTGTTATCGCCTTTTGTACAATGGCATGGAAATACACATACACTTTATGTATGTACTCGTATATGGAAATTGTCTTGAACTGGCAAAATAATCTATGCAAACGCTTGATATGGCACCAAACTTTAAAACATTAGTTTCTAACAGTTTGCGATAATTATTAATTACACAGAGTACTCAATTTTAAACAAGAAAATGTTTGGGGACCCGAAATAGATGCAACGCAGCAATTCGAGTTGATTTCAATCATCTTCTATTATTCTTCTATATATCTGACCTATTATTAATAAATAAGATTAAAAAGGCCGTTTTATAAACATCTGTTTCGATGTTTTTGTTATGACTATGTCGTATCGTAAAGCCTGTCACAACTCTACCAGACGTCTTTATCAATATTAACGAAACATTTACAGATTGGTGAAAGCTCTTTGTGCACAAACTACGTTTAATCTGTCACAAATTAGTCCAACGATTCATAATTAACATTACCATTAATGTGGGCGTCTCTACGTCAGTTGCTTCCACTTCAATGTCATAAAATGAACCGAAATCTTTCTCGAAATCAAAAGATTTCGTGGCAGTCAGATTAGAGCCTTTTATTTGGAATAAACCATTCGCATCTTGTAACAAGCGAAATGAATACTTCTGGTCTGCATCTTCATCCACGGCGATCAACTGAACCAAATATTCGCCTGAAGTCGATGAGTAAATTTATTAAAAATGTCAATCCGTATATAGATTATGAAATGGTTGAACGTGCTACAATATTTCACCAAGACCTTACGTTCATGGTAACTTACATGTAATACATATCTTGTACTAATTGAGTACTAATACTTATTATGTATATAATTATGCACATTCTAACAGATCATATTCAAAGTATATAAAAGTTCAGACATGTTTAATGTAAATATGTTACCGTTTTGAGTTTTATGGGTTTTTTCTGCAGCGTAGCAAAAATTGCAATTTTATTGTCAAAGAATCACATTTTGGTAATATTATTGGAAGTTTTGTGATATGTGAGACTACAATATCGTACTTGATCTTATATATATGAGAATAACACAGTTCGCACCTGGTTCCACATTTTCTGGAATACTCTCAGGCTCTATCACAACAGCCGTCTGCTTATCGTTGACGTCACTGAGGTACATCGGTACGTCATATACGGCAGACATTGGTGGATTGCCGTCATCTGTGGCTACCACAGTCACTTGACGTATTGGTTCGAGTTCCCTATTTAGCACACAATATGTGCCACCCTCACTATAACATCGCGGGTCAGAGGCTTTTGCAACCTGAACGTTAAGAATATGTCTAAATTGTATTTGTAGGCACTTGCATATGCTATGGATTGATAATTATGCCACCTATGCTAAGTTTATAAAAGTTGTAACTAAAACATTTTGTAGATGCGTAAAACAATGACAATAAGTCAATGAATGGTTATTGCATGATTGGATGGTTACACAGTCCTGAATGCACATTGATTTAGACTATGTAGAGCTATCCATACGTACTAACAATAGTTTCCATTGACCTGTCAAATATGTATCTCAATAACATTCGAAACGTTTATCACTTGTCAACATATATAAAATAAAAGGATAATCTGTAAGCAAACGTTTTCCCGCGCAATGTATACCGCAACACCAACTTGCTGGTGACCACAAATTTGCTATCAACGATTTCATTTCAAGATAATTTTATTGTTGTTTTTTTAAACCACTCCAACCAAACAAATATCACAGTAATGAATACCTTTACACATGTCTGTCCGTTATTATCGTATGTTACAAATGTATTGTGATCGGAATCCACCATATTGAATGTGATTTTCTGTCCAACTTCGTCATCTGTACCAACGAAACATCCAACTATCGTCCCATTTGGACTATTTTCTGGGATAGCGTTTGGTTCAAGCTACACATTTAAAGATATGTAATCAGATATACTACAATAGCTTGTTGTTGTATATGCTTTTATTTATCGTCGCCACCGGTTTCCCACATGGGCGACGCCTCCGGAAGAATGTTAGTCATATTAGATTTGGAGGATAGTGCATGATACAGAAGATGCCCCAGTTCCAGAAGCACCCCTGGTTCTTTTACCTGATTGATGTAAAGCATCACACACGGGACCTCGGTTTTTAAAGTCTCGTCCGAAAGACTGTTAGTACGGTCAGTGATGGAGCGGGGAATCGAACCAGCGATCCCTGGATTACAAGTCCAGCGTTTTACCACTGGACCACTGATCCGCTACGATACAATAGCTTAGAACATCCGTACGATATAAGCAATGGCGTTCTTTACACCAGACGATAGACAGTACCCGGGCTTCTTTTGATTACTAAGCACTGATTAGCAGACTACCTGCCTGGGTAGCTTATTTCACAAAGTATTCGACTGTCAATTTGAAACTCTGGCTAGGCGTATGTTCTACGTGAAGATACTATCAAATTAATTCAGCCTCCACTTCTTATTCATATGGGAAAGTTATTGGTTGCTTGTGGAACTACGTGATAGTACTTGTTAGTCAACTGACCGCCGTGCATACACCAACTGTTGACAATGGCAGTCAGTAGCTATCAACTGTACTGGACATTTAACATTATGATTTTATCATTTAAAATGTCTTGCTGTATAAAAGTACGTCTTTGCTGCAACCATACACTGATATCGAATGACGGGCAGAGTTTCAATCATTTCTAACATTTTAAACACCATCATTATTTTACTGTACGGACACTTTGATGATCGCATAAGTCAATATGATGTACCTTTACAGACGTTGGCGGATCATTGGCGTCCAATATTTCGAACTCGAACGTGACACTCACAGATTGACCTTCAATATCGTATGAATGTATTGTCGCATTCCATCTGAAACGATAATAATATTGCAGCTGTTTTAAGTGTTTTATTGTAAATGTCTATATTTTCTAACTTTGCAGTAATATATCGTACGCTTTGGTCAAAGAATGTGTGACCTCACATTATTTGTTATCTACTGTGATATAGTTTCAATTCGACAATTAAAAATATTCGACATAAGAAATAGTGGAGGTTGCAGCTGGGATCCCTTTCTAATGGATGAGAAAAATCAATAATTAATAATTGTGTTTGGGTTTTGTCCCGGTTAAATTGGGATTTTTTCTCAAGTCGATAATATCACTTCTTGTAGATTGAACATTGTGCAACTAGTTGGTTTGCCATTGAATAAAGTGATGGTGTCAATATACATTTGTATCTAGTTTACATACCAGTTGTTTTCGTTCGTTTACCCAAGTTAAGTTCTTGAAAACTGAGTTGAAAATATCTCAATTGAAAACGTCTTTTTTTCTGTAATTCTTACTTTGTTGGTTTTTCTTCATAGTTAGCAGTCCGTGAGAGACAAACACGATTCAATCTGGCATAAAGTCTACCAGTAACTGTATCAGTTATGTTATAGGTATGTCGTTCATACGCATCTTGGTCTGTTGTTGTTGTATATAAATAAGCGATACATTTATCCTTTTGAGTGTTCTCTTCAATCTGTGTATTGCCGATTTCGATCTGAAGTTGCAGAAAAGCAATCCTCAAACTGTATTGTTAAATAGGGTACATTTTTGTAAGTATGCGGTCGCAAGTCTGCGAAAAGAGATTTGTTTGTTAAAATGGCTCGGAAAGATGTTCTTCCATTACAACTGTTTCGCTCAACACAGCGCTTTGATTCAGATCCCGATGCTAAAGGAGAGTATACAACTATATGGTCATGTTTTTAATTTAATAGTGATTTTGATCACAGCCTTCTTAAATATTGTCTAAAACATTTTGTATCGTGTTTTGCAGCTTACATAATGGAAAACTAAACGGGAAACTAAGAGAACCGTTTTCTATGTCTCTGTAAGTTTCCATGCCCTTCTTCTTACTGACTGAGTCTGGATCAACTATGCAACAAACTATCCAACCTATTCATGATTGTGTAGCCTCCATAGTATCCAAAATATAACTATAGAAAATGTATTGAAAGGTGTGTAATGGTGAGTTATTTAGCACTGCTTACATCTAGTGGAGTATCGTTCGGTCTGGCACAGTATATCAGTGGCTGAGACCAGCTCCCATCTTCTCGACATCTCACAAACTGTGGACTACCTTTCAGTGTCCAACTGGTGGAACAATATGGACTGCATGTAGCATTATACTTTTTACCCTGGTTTGAAACAATAGAAATAAATCTAACTTGAAATGTAAGGAATTCATTGCCGTCCTCTAACAGTGCATGTTGTGGAGCATCCAATTCATCTTAGAACACACACGCACTGTGTAGCGATTTCAGACTACCTCCGTTTCAGGTTACCTCTGGTAACTTATAATCGCGTTCAGATTATCGGGAGGTAGGAGGAATTAATTTCCCATCACCATTCTACGTGATTGAATATATGAACAGAAATCGTTGAAAGTCGTTTCTAACCATTATGGAGCAAAATATACAATGACGAATGGACATATTCATCTATAGACAATTGGTGAAGGGTAAAACAAGTCAAACACCTAGTTAACTATTTGTGAGGTAGAACAGAAGCGTAATCAAAGTTACCTGAAGACATTCAAATCCGGGATATCTACAGTCCTTCAGATACCTATGTGTCTCAGGACAGTATTCTGTCCTAGGTAATGGACAGTTAACTTCTGAGCAGGTCGCATTATTGGAATTCAGTCTATATCCAAGTTGACATCTACATACTCCAGCGGTACACAACTGCTCGCAAAGTTCGTGACAACTTCGTGTTTCCTTAAATATGAGTAAACCTATTTGCAGTAAAGTTCTTTTAATAATGTTCTTACTTGTATACTAGTATTTCTAACTATGAAATTACAGGAATGTAGTTCTGTTCGTAATGGCACTGTGTCCGGTTTCTATAACAGTTGTTTGAATAGCTCTCGCAGTTCTATAATGTCGATGTGTAGTTTAAGCACGCCAAGGAACTCCCAAACGCATTGTTTACGAAATTTATAATTCATATTTAATAGAGAGAGCACTTGCAAACTTATAACAAAACATGTTAAAATCACATTGTGGGTGCCCCGGTAGAGTGAGTCAAAAGAAAATAATAGATGTCGGCATCCCTTAGCATTAAATCAGATCTATACTATTATAAGTTGTCATATATTTTAAAATATCTACACAACTGAAAACAGTTTATATCAAAAGTACTATGGTAACACGAACATACCGTAATGTTAGGACACTCTGTGCCACCACATATCGGGTTAGATATAACAGTACGGTTCCTTCTTTCTATTCCACCTTCACATGTACGTTCACATTGACTCCAATCAGACCACACTGAAACCTGCAGATGAGAAATTTCCTTAATACTGAAGAACACTTTCTCCAATAAACCATTCAGTAAAAGTTCATCTATGCACAAGTATGTTCCGCACACCATTATGTCAAATTGACTTTTATATTTCTACCGGGTTTAACGCCGTTGTTCAACATTTTGCAGTTGCATATGGCAGTCAGTTGACTTACCCAGTTTTTCTGGAATTAATTATCAACCAGAACTAATATGCCCTTTTGGAAGCAGCTGACAACTTCGCCACACTTCAGATGTGGGGGACCAAAGACCGAATGGTCAAATCTCACGGAAGGACATGATCACTTGCCTTGGAATCGAACGTATACCTTCGCGATGAGAGTCCAGCGCTCCACCTACTGACTTTTATAGGAACTAACAATGTCGTGTATATTATGTAAACGGAAGAAATTGACATTTTTACAAAATACATGTATGCAGCAATATCCGGCGTGTAGATCTGAAGGGAAGGCTTGCCGTACTAATGATAAAAGTAGGTAGGTAGTTCTTATGTCACACGGTTCAAAAACGTATGTTTAGTTATATATTAGTTTGTAATTTGTTATTGAAAATGGTAACTTATAGAGATATGGTAAGTACGTGAGCAGCATTTGGGGCTGGAAACATACAAATATGTTGGTGTTCCTCGACATAGAAAGTATAAAATAGAATCATTTTAGAATAGACAGGTGTAACTTAATTCTTTAGCAGTTCACCTCACAATTCTGCAAAGCTGTGTATGATGCACATGGCTTTTCTTCGTATGTCAGTTCATTTTCACAACTGCCTCCACAATACGCCGGTGTGATCATACTTCTACTTCTGATGACCACGCCTTCGCCGCAATCATTTGAACATGTGGTCCAATTGCTCCAATCAGTGAACTCGCAGTGTATGACGTCAGTTACGACGCAACCACGTGCCTCCAGCAGCGTCGATGGACAAGGGGATCCATCACATGACGGCCAGGATTTCACAGACCGAGTTCGGTTACTGAAATGAAATTATATTGAAAACATTCATCATAAAGCTTTTGACGTCAAGTCAAGAGCAAATTTTTTCTTTGACACTCAAAGCGATGACCAAAATAAGTATGCAAAGTGTGTAATCACAACATCACAAAGGCAAAATATAATATGGTTATCACTACTCACAACCATCTTTTCTGAATATTACTGCAGGTCTGTTACAAGAGCTTAAAGATAAATTACGTGAACTTTTGTCACTTTTAAGCAACTGGAAAGCACAAAGAGGAATACGCGACACAGTAAAACCTCAATTATAAGACCACCCTTGGGACCCTTGAAACCCTGTCTTGATTTTGAGGTGGTCGTAATATTGAGATTGAATAAAGAGCAAAATAGGAAAAATGGACTTAATATTGTGTTCTTATTTTTGAGGTAGTCATATTATAGAGGTTGTCTTTAAGTGAGGTTTTGCTGTATTTGGTATTGAACAGCAATTGATATGAGCAATGTTACCTTACACCCTGACCACATGACGAGGAACAGTGCTCCCACTCTGACCACACGGTTACCTCACAATTCTTTCTACAACAGGGACCACTACAGTCCCCTGTTTCAGTCAGGTTTGCGCACGGCATGCCTTGACACACCTGTGATATTATAGTCTTCCGGGAACGGTACTTTGAACCTTTACCACAATATCCGTTGTCAAGGTAACAAGTCGTCCAAGATGACCACGGTAAAAGCTGAAAATATTTTCAGTAATAATGCGATATCGGTAAATTAGGACAGAACTAAAACATACTTTGATCATCATATCATGCTTACCAGGAGGAAATATAAATTTCAAGTAACAATAGACAATGATATTAATCAACTTCAATATCATCAAAATCTATTACCTTTATACTGAACAATATTGCATAAAAGTGTGAGTTATTTGTAGGGGAAACCTAATCTTCATCATGGCCGTTTAAAACATTCCATTACAAATCGGGCTGTTGGCATTGCTGTTCATGTTCAAGCGTTGTTGTGTGTTTGTGTTTTATCCTTTTTTCAGTTGCATTTAAGTTATTTACTTCAGTCAGTTGACCTCACCAGTGTTCCTAGGTTATCGACCAGTAATAACTTGTTCTTCTGCAAGTGACTGCCATTCCCTCTGATAAAACAGACGTGAACACGGCCGCATTATATTCTGTCCAATCGGTACGGAGAACAGACATCAAACATTGTATGTATTCTGTCCAATCGGTACGGAGAACAGACACCAAACATTGTATGTATTCTGTCCAATCGGTACGGAGAACAGACACCAAACATTGTATGTATTCTGTCCAATCGGTACGGAGAACAGACATCGAACATTGTATGTATTCTGTTCAATCGGTACGGACAACAGACATCAAACATTGTATGTATTCTGTCCAATCGGTGCGGAGAACATAGATCAAACATTGTAAGTATTCTGTCCAATCGGTACGGAGAACAGACACCAAACATTGTATGTATTCTGTCCAATCGGTACGGAGAACAGACATCAAACATTGTATGTATTCTGTCCAATCGGTACGGAGAACAGAGATCAAACATTGTATGTATTCTGTCCAATCGGTACGGAGAACAGACACCAAACATTGTATGTATTCTGTCCAATCGGTACGGAGAACAGACATCAAACATTGTATGTATTCTGTACAATCGGTACGGAGAACAGACATCAAACATTGTATGTATTCTGTCCAATCGGTACGGAGAACAGAGATCAAACAATGTATGTATTCTGTCCAATCGGTACGGAGAACAGACACCAAACATTGTATGTATTCTGTCCAATCGGTATGGAGAACATACATCAAACATTGTATGTATTCTGTCCAATCGGTACGGAGAACAGACATCAAACATTGTATGTATTCTGTTCAATCGGTACGGAGAACAGAGATCAAACATTGTATGTATTCTGTCCAATCGGTACGGAGAACAGACATCAAACATTGTATGTATTCTGTCCAATCGGTACCGAGAACAGTGATCAAACAATGTATGTAAGAAGACATTACCAACTGTCCATTAATTAGAGTGCAGAAATGTATCAAACTTATACAAAGAATCTCGTTTGTAAACGCACTAAATGACAAAGTTGAATAACATAATTATTTTTTATCATAAAAATAGGTTCATCTACGATTACAATTTTGAGACATGAAGTTAGAAAGAGATGCACCGGGAAGGCCTTATTTAAACTGTAGGGACTCAACAAAAATAGATATGAAACCAAACAATTTAAATAAAACTGATGAGGGGTACTAAACTAAAACCAAAAAGGAAGGGCGTGTAGAAGAGCAAAGAACTCCATAACAATTAAAATTAAAGCCAGATAAAAAAATGTAAACTTGACGAATTATAAACACTTACAATTGAATAAGTTTGACGAGCGGAAATTATAGATATACATGTAGTATTTTACACACAGTGTCATCAGATGCCTGATGGCCGTGTTGAAGAAAATATACTTACTTGACAATCAACATTTACGTAATTTGAACATATCCGAGTCTCTGATTCTATCGGTTCTTCTGGACATGGATCCCCATTGCATTCAGGAAGTTGAACAAATCTGACATGTAGACAAAATGAGACTGTGGCTTATGATAACTACCGTAACGAAATATAGTTTGAGTCTATGTTTTTGTAACAATATAATGGTTTGGTCCATTGCGCTCCAAAAAGCTAATATAACAATCCTTTCCTTGAATGTCTTACAAATCCAGACTGTTCTCACTTACGCTTCGTATGATCGTTATGCATGCCCAACAATACAATATCAACGCTTCAAACAACGTTCGTTGATATTTGCAAACTGATTCATTGTGTTTCTACAGCTCTATGTATGTCTACAAGTCATTGTATGATAAACATAGAGTTATTCTCTAATGGGTGGCTTTTATTAAATTCAATCACGGTTTTCAATGGTAGTATTACTCGGACAAATTAACCTGATTATCCTGACCTCTATTAGCATATTTTCACAAAATACTGATTATCTAAATATATATTCCTCTCTGATCCGAGTAACTTCGGTTCTCGTCATATTGATGTACGTTTGGTCATTTAATAATATATAATGTATGAAATCCACAAATGCAATGATTTCCGTTTCCGCAACGAAAAATACCGATGATGCACGATTCACTCACGGAAAATCATATAGTCGGCGTAACCGATGTATAATATATTCATACATAAAGGTCAGGATCAGGTTAATATGTACGGTCTGAATTGGAGAGCACTGAAGTTCTCCTAATTAAACCACAGTCTGTATAGTTGGGCAAACATTGTCAAAATGAACCAAAATAAGATACGCTACATAATGATTGTTGTAAGCACATTACCTATGTCTGGTCTGCATGGCCTCACCACACGTGGCGTTACACGTGTTCCAATCTCCCCATTCTCCTAACACACAATGTACAGGACAACATTCACCCATACATGTACCGTACTCCTCTGTAGGTCCACATGCCTTACCTCCACATACAGGTTCTTGTGTTACATGGCGTGTTCTTTTGTTTATACCAGCTTGTTCACATGGAGCTTTAACATAAAATACAGTAAACCCTCACTTTAAGACCACCTTAATAACACGACCACCTCAAAATTAAGAACACAATTGTCAAGCCCATTTACACTGTTAAATATTAAGACCTACTCAATGATAAGACCAGTTTTCAAGGGTCCCAATGGTGGTCTTATTATTGAGGTTGTATTGTACAAGTAAAGCAATCTTTATATTTTGACACACTTTATTTAGAAATTAAGGCATTATGCCCATGATTCATAATTACAATACAAACACAAACATTTTGTTAAATCAAGAAATAATACATGTTTTAATTACTGATATACATCATTCTTATAGTAAACACATATGAACATAAGGAACACATTGTGCAAGCATATACAATATGCATGTTAACATGAATATAGGAATAAGTGGCCTGAGAAAAGAATGTACATCAAACACCATTTAACTTATAAATAGCAATCCATAGTACTTAGAATGACTGAGGTAATGTAGTACAGATTAAAAATACAATTTATATATCATAAAAAAATATAATACAGTGCGACCACATACACGCATCATGCAATTTGTTCGTCTCGAACAAGTGACAAACTGAAAAACAACATACGAGTACACGTCATTTTATTTTTGTTTTGGTAAACAAATATAAAGGCTTTAACGACAGGCAAACCACTCCGCGTCAATGTTACAAACGCTGATCGGTTGAAGAGATTTTTTTAACGGTTAACGTTCGATTTGATTGGTTTACTCAACGTTATTAATCAAATAACAAAAGCATATTAGTACGAATGCGCCGAAAACATTACAATCTTTACCACAAAGTGTACGTAAGTAGAATATATGTGTGTCATATTTCCGCAGCTTATTCTACTGTATATGTATATGCATGCTCCTTTATGTTGTTCAGGAGATAATAATGCCGTTGTCAGATAGTATCGTTAGTTGGTTTGATCACTTTAAATCATTTTTCGGCGCAGCCGTCCTAACATGGTTTTGTTGTTTGCATATCAGTGTTGTGTAAACCAATCGAATCTTGCGTTAACCACCAAGGCAATGTCTCTTCAACTGAACAACGTGTGTAACCTTGACGTGGATTGGTTAACCTTTCGATAAAAGGTACGTTGCCTTACCAACTGTCCAACTTCATGGACAGAATTGATTGTCATTCCTGTCCATGAAAAGGGAGACAAGTATAATACCAATAATTACAAAGGTATTGTACTCGTAGATGTATTAAGCACAATCTATATATCAATTATAACAGCTCGTTTAACATTTTTTGTTGATGTATATAGTAAACTATGTGAATCACAAGCGGGTTTTAGAACTGACTTTAGCACCACTGACAATGCATTTACATTGGTATCATTAGTAAGTAAACAACGTTATGCTAGGAAGAAACCTTTATATGTGGCTTTTTTTTACTTCCAGAAAGCATTTGACTCAGTAGTAAGAGTCAAGCTGTATTGGAGTTCTTAGTCAAAATGGTGTTAAAAGGAAATGTATATAAAGCTATAACTGCAATGTATTATTCTGTAAAAGCTTACGTAAAGACAGATGAAGGTTGTTCAAATGTATTCTCATTTCCGGTTGGATTTCGTCAAGGTTGTAGCCTTAGTCCAATCTTATTTGGAACGTTTATCAATGAATTATCTGATTATTTGTCTCATAACGATGTTAGAGGTATTCAACTTTTCCCAAATTATACAGAAATATTTTTGTTGATGTTCGCGGACAATATAGCTTTAATATCTGATACAGTTAGTGGACTACAAGGACAACTTAATTTACTTCTAGAATATTGTTCTGGTACGAAGCTCATTGTCAATATAGATAAATAAAAAAAATGTTGTATTTAAGAATGGTGGTAGAATTGCATCGAGAAAATATTGGTTCTATGATAATTATCGTTTAGAAGTCATAAACGGTTTCACTTATGTTGGTTTATTTTTTACAAATGGAATGTCTCTATATAAAATGGCAGAGTCTGTTGCTCTCAAGGCAAAACGTGTATTAAATGAAGTAGTGATTTCTTTACAGCAATTGTGTTATATACCTTATTCAATGTATTATAAAGTTGTTGATGCAAAAATTAGTCCTATTCTTCTATATGGATCTGAGTTATGGGGAATGAAGTATATGCAGTGAATTGAAAATGTTTATGTTAATGCTTGTAAAAGATATCTGAATGTGCCTCCGAATACTTGTAATGATGCAGTGATAGCTGATTTAGGGAGATACCCTATGTTTATAATGTGTGCAAGGCGTTGTATGAAATATTCGATCAGAATTTTGAGTATGATGAATGAAAGATATGTTAAAAAATGTTATGATATGCTTTTGTACTATGATAAGATAGGTTTTGAATCTTGGGTGTCAAACATAAAAAATAATTTGTATACAAATATATTTGGATATATATGGGAACGACAAAATGTCGGTAATCAAAATGTGTTTTTAAATCAGTATGTCCAACGGCTTAGTGACCAGTATGTACAAAACTGGAGAGAGAAATGTTTCTCAAATAGAAAATTATTTCATTATATTAATTTTAAGCATAACTATGAAGTTGAAAAATACATCTATGTTATAGATATTACAAAAAACAGATTCTGTTTAGCAAGATTTAGAAGTTCATGTCATACCCTTATGATTGAAAAGGGAAGGCATTTTAAAATTGATAGAGAATATAGATATTGCCCATATTGTGAATGTATTGTTGAAGACGAATTTCATTTTTTACTAGTATGCCCATTGTACTCAAGTTTAAGAGTTAAATATATACCTAGCCTATATTACGAACACCCAACTTTTCAAACATTTTACAATCTGATGTCATGTCAAAATGAATTGATTATCAAAAATACAGCTTCATTTGTATACCATTCTTTTAACTTCCGAAATGATTATATCTCTGAGTAATATTGTATAAGTTCATGATAAAATACATAATATATATACTAGTTAATGCATAGCAAAGTAACTTTATTATACTGATGTATATATGTGTATGTATTTAATGTTGTCATACATGATTTTTAAATTGTCTGACCTGTTATGCCTGTTGTAATGATATTTGCTTTGATGTACAAATGATTGGACCGGAGGCCATTTATCATGAAAATAAACAATACAATACCGAAATCCACTGAATTTCGGTGAATTTACCGAAATCTATTTTGGATCTGGAGTGACCAGCAATCGTAACAGCTCGCCTTTTTTTATGTTGCACAAGAAATCTTAACCGTCAAATTGTGCCGACCATCTTTTTTAAAGATATTGCTCGTTTTTCTTTAAGTTATATAATGAGTGTGGAGGTACGTAAAGGCTATCTACTTCATGGTCATGTGATACATTACTCTACTTACCGTCACAGAATGTCCAGAATGACCACTCGCTGGGTACACAGTCTTTATAGCAGCATAAATAACCACACGCTTCCTGTGTTGTCTCGTCATCACAATAACCACGGCACGAGGCATTGGATAGTTTCTCCCTCTCACGTGTACATTTATATCTATTTCCGCCTTCTTCACATCCAGACTCCGTACAGTAACATAACACCCAATCACCCCAAGCATCGAAAACACAATCTACAGGACAACAATGTATATTACATGGTTCCGTTTCTCGAACATCAAACGGACAAGAACCTCCGCAAGAAGCGTCTTGGAATACAACGCGAGCACGGGTTCTGGTTCCCGACTCACCACAAGTCTCTGTACATTCTGACCAAGGGTTCCATTCACTTACAATACAGTCCGTTGGTTCCCCGCATTCTTGCGCTTGTATGCCAGCGAGGTAGACAAAAAATAATAATATTTCGAATGGAATTAAATCACAGAACATTTTGCTCATATGTATATAATCTATGGTAGTCACATATTCCAATTTACTGTGAATCGATTGTGAATTCTAAAATCCTATTCCTAAATGTTATACTTGGTCATAGATTTCCGTGTAAGTAACAGAATTTAAAAACGTAATCGATTATACTTAACACCAATGTTGCTTGAGTTTTATAATTCAACATAAAACATCTACAATTTTTTTTTTCTGCGGTAAATTCGAAAAACTATGTAATCCTATATATATTTTTGCTAATATAATGTTAACAAGGTGTTACGAAGCTGTTAATTGAAAATTAATTACTGGTTGACTTGCAATCCCCGTACATTTGTGGTAAATAATAATCTCGTCAACATGTTACCTCTTGCATGTCAGGGTTCCCCACGTGCAAGCTTACAGCTCATTCAAGTAAATAACTTGATGATTATATATCGTCAAAAATCAGTATAAACGCAACAGCTTGACACAAATATCACACTGAAGGTATTTTCTCCATTCACTCGGTATTACGTAATTACCCTAAGTCATATAAGATTTAATACAAGTAAATACACTATAAGTATGTTAATTTTGTGTTCGTTTTTGCTAAAACTGTAACACTCCGTAATTCTGACAACAAGATCTAGTTTTTTTAGTAAAAGCGGATGACTCCAAAACGCCTCATCAATCCAAAACGGCCAAACAGAGATAACTAGGTTTATCGAAGCCAATATATTTATATCTGCGAAACATTGGTACGAGTGACGTTCCTGTAGTCACTAATGGGTTTTTGGAACGAAACAGTTATAGCAAGCACGAGGAAAACGTGTCCGGTTTCACGCGTGAGCAATTACTTACAATTGTACGAAATGTCGTTATTTGGTATGGTTATTTTTCAAGTAGGTATATTCATACACTATACTGGGTTCATCACAAAGGAGATTCTTATTTGTTCTTTCCTTTTATCCCCTCTAGAGTTCTCTCCCTCAATCCCTTCTATAATATAATTATGTTATATATAAATAAAATACTATAGAAGGGATAAAGGATCTCGTGACAATATCCTGTGGTACATTGTGTCAGGTATTATAGAGAATGAGGTAAAATTTGAGATACGAGCTAAAATGACAGGGCGAGGGAGTCACATTGTTGAAACTTCATAGATTGTATACCAGTAATGAATTGTGTGAAATATATTGACTATTTATGGTATCAAAGAGAATAGTTTTAATTGGTCAAAAATTCAAAGATGGTAAAGCAAGTCTTTAAGATCGGCACAGTCCTAGTCAAACAAAAGTCAGATTTACGATGAATGAAATTACTGATACTGCTGTATATGATCGGGGTATGTTCATACAATTGTGACTTATAGCTGAAACATACAAATGTTTGTACTCGCTGTTTCCGTGTAAAAAGAGTCCAAACACTTCTTGAAAGAAATACAAAAAATGTGGTTATCGCAGAATTTCAAAGTTACTTGCAGGAGATGAAATATCGGTATAATATCTTGAACTCCAAATGTGTGTCAATAATAAGCCTTGGCTGTGCAAATATCAAGATACGCCAACTAAATGATTTAAAAAGCACGCCAATGTTTTGTATACAATATGGAACTGTTATCCAAATATACGAGCCCAGTAGCCCAGTAGCCGTACAGTTATAAATATGCAAGTTTTACAAGGAATTTCTTTTTTCAAAAGTGACGAAATTTTATCAGAAATGTAGACCTACAAGCGGATTGATAATCTTACGTTTAATGCTTGATAATACTGCTGCACTTAAGTTAGCGCTTGTTCAGGATTTCCTGGAAGAGATAAAGGTCGTTCGACTTCCCCACCATCCTAACCCAACACACGGGTCTTCTGAGCTGTGCCGGCGGGGACTCGTCCCTGGTAGTGCCACGCAAGCCGGAGAGGTCAATCTTCTAGACTCAATGGGGTATCACAGCTGTCTTCCTCCTTCTCTCATTTAAATATATGGCATATCTTTGACCGAGTCTATTTTCTATCTATTTTATCCTTCTCTTTGTATTTATTCTCCTCGCGCACCGGAATATAATGGTCAAATCTGACAGCACTACGTATACTACAGATACAGATACACATTAGCCAACGCGACCTGTTTTATTTCCGTTATGCGTCGGTCAGATGAGACTAAGTGTGGTACCGGGCCCGTATGACTTGAGCATCCGTACGGGCCTGTGGTCCCAGGCAAGTCCTTATGAAATCACCCTCCTGCATTGTTGTAGACACATGCATACGGTATGTGGGTTATCCGTGTCTAGTACGGGGCCCGGTGATACCCGGTAAATGCATATTCTGGTATTTGAGGAATATATACCATGACCCCCGACATATAATGAGATACAGATAAAACTGAGATGTAATAAAAGCTGTGAATGTGTGTAAAAGTGACTGCTGTCTGATTACCTCATTATAACACGCTGGCCCTTATATAACTGATAGAACGTCGCGAACTGGCAGTAACCTGTTGTGACTGCCCGAGCAGGACCTGTCCGGAGCTAATGTGGTGTTTGAAGACCCGTATGAAAAAATTGAAAACTGGAGCTTGAACATATGTTGCTACTGATGAGGTGGTTACTGTACTGTACAAATATCCAGTCCGAACATTTATGTAACTATGTGATTGGTATTTTCTATCGAAAAAGTTGTAAAGACCTAAATATCATTTGAGAGTAAATAACTTTCTGTCAGATCTTGCTTAAAGATGATTTTGTCAATGACTGCAGTCATGCATTACATTTTATGTTATGATGTTCAACATCTTTGAAATAGAGAATGGCTTAAAGTAAAAATAGACAACAAAACACAAAATGAGAGATTCAACTAAAGAGTATAATTCTTTTCTCTCAAATGAAAAAAACAACACTCAAAATTATTTTGAGTGAAAAAAAAAATGTTCACTCGATGCTTCTACTTGAACTCTCACCCTGAAATTAGAGAATACATTATCATGTAGATCATGTAGATATAGAGATCAGAGGCCATATTCACAAACAGTTTAAGACTGAAACTCAGACTTAGACTTTAATATGTTGAGTGTTCTTGTTGGTCCTAGGTTGCTAGTACAGTATATATTTTAGTAAGAGCTGGCTAAGTTATTCAGACAAAATTTAGTTCGTTAAAATAAAATGGAAACGATAGAATGGTAAATATAAAATTTGCAAATTTGAAGTCTAAGTCTGAGTTTCAGTCTTAAAATGTTTGTTATTATGGCCCCTGATCGTACAATTACATAATAATAGCGAAATATGATTTACTCCCTTGTATACTTTATTCCTATACCAGTATTGTAGCACGACAAGTTGTACACATTTTGACGTGATACTTAATAATTTTACCGAATGTAATTACCAACGATAGAACGGTGTATACATGGCGCAAGTCATACCCTTTGCCAGTTGCATTTATAAATATCATTATACAAAAGTAAATCACCAAACTTTATTGAAAAATAGTATAATTCATATGTACATTTCCCATTTTCGTGCATTAATATAATACTCCATATGTAAAATCGTTTAGAAATAAACAAATTAAAAAGGAAATTCCCCAACCTTTCTAATCTCTTGTAACTCATTCACCATTTCTCCGAGTGTTCGGAATTGAGCATTACTGGCTGCAATTGTTCTAGCCATCTTTACTTTTCTTCTCTCTTCATTCGTGGACTCTGTAAAATAATAAATAAAGAAATAAATTAAAAAGTCTGATACAAACACAGTATTAAAGAAATAAATAAATAACAAAAACATACAGAGTTTGGATATGGAAAATAATTGTATTTTTCAATCTAGCCTTTAAACTATGATTTTCATTTAAAGGAAAACTGTTATTATTAATATTTAATTGAATAATTAAAAAACGTTAAGATTTACCGTCCAATCTACTTGACTGTGCGTGGAATCTCATCTCTAACAAATTCAGCTGACTTCTAAGTTCAGCATTTGATAGATATCTATCCTCGGGATATTGGAATGGTTCCCCAGTCCATGGTACTGTGATCTTTGGACCCGTGTATATTGGGTCATTGACCACATCGCTAGCTTTACCGCATGTAATCATTGCTTGGAATGATCTCATCAATCGAGATACATTCAAACATGATAATCTCTCCGTTATTCTTCTCCACAATGTGTTCCTGCTTTCAATTCTCTCCTCTGTATTCATAATCTTTGAAATGTAATGCTCTTAAGAAATATGCGTGCGCTTAGGTTGACTGCTTGAAGACGTCGTATCTAACGTCATGGAAACGACGTCATATGACGTATTTATTATGACGTTTCTGACGTACGTCTTTGAAGTATATTAAAAGACGCTCGTTGCACGCATGAGAGCAAACAACCTCAACTTTTTAGATAGTTTGAAAATAAGACATCTTTTGTTTTGTCCATTTTAACACATTCAGCTTTTAAACGCACGAACATTCATAACAAACGATAACGAGTGTTTTGCAGTTGTACAAATATCCCCTCTAAATTACTACAAATTCCAATATTTTCTCAAATTGCCCAAGAAAATGTTAAGGTAGTATTTATATGATTAGATACTTAGGAAGAATAATCACACGTTTTGTCACAATTAGTTATGTGCTATATTTGTTTGTTTGAAATTCAGTGGCAAGTGGGTTGACAGATGACTGGGTTCCTTTTTGTAATAATATCGCCATGTTATAAAATTGTTAATTGTTGCAGATGTAAAACGGACTTTTAAGTGAGAACATTAAGAGCTGATGGATTTCATTACTAGTTCAAATAAAGCAAAGATACCAAGTATTTAAATACTGGCCTTATAAGACGGGAATCACATACTAACAACTAATCAAGATGATAAACAATTAACCTTATACTTTACTGACAAGGATTTGATTCAGAATTCAATATAATGGTATTCAGTTTGAGTTTCTACAACATGGTTATCCATGAAAAGTGAATAGTTCAACTTTTTGTTCTATTCAAATTGAATGTGAATGTTGTCTGTGATAAAGAATTGATAATGCAAAACAAACATACTGTTCCAAAGATTCTGAAGCTAATCCCTATGTATTAATAATACTATAATGATATACATATCAATGATACAGTCTGGGGAGTATTTGGAGGATTTGCATGAAACTTACCACAAATAATCCACATGATGAGCCGTAGTGGATGACATATTTTTATCACATTCAAGATGCCCAACTATAGCTGATGGATATTCATGAAACTTTGCACCAATAATCTGCATGATGAATTTTAGTGCATGACATAATTGTTTTGTCGTTCACATTCAAGATGGCCGAACGGTGGCCATCATTGATTTTCTTAACAGTTTGTGGAGCGAACTACTTCTACAGATTATGAAGAATTTTCAAGAAACTTCACACAAACAATTTGCATGATGAGCTGTAGTGTTTGACATAACATTTTTCTCACATTCAAGATGGCCAACTATGGCTGACTAGCAGCCATTTAGAATTTCCATAATTAAAGGCTAAGACTGTTTCTTCAATTTTGGCAAAGTAATTGGTTCTAAAATACATTTACATGTAACTGAAAGGGATCTACGTCCGTTGCCTCCTGAGCAATAATGTGAGGGGTGCAAGCGAAACAAATCGGTCCAATATCTTATTATGTACACTGACCCAAAATGAAAACTTTACATCGATTTCAAAACTGTATATTTTGTTGATAAATGTATATTCGGGGTTATTTTTTTTTCATTGAAGCTTCAATGCAATATCAATGTGTTTATGTAATTTACTGGGGAAAAATCAGACAATGCATATTTTTTATGAACAATTAAGTGGAGAGGGGTCGAAATGAAAATTCCAGAAAAATGTAAATTATCACACAACATTTGGAGAAAAGATAGTACTGACTGAGTGATTTTATAAGAAGCACCAGTAACCAGAGTGACCGCCATTTTTACGAATGCATTGGAGAATACGTCGAATTTACGTAACGTTGTATGACCGCGTTTGGAATACGTTGCCATTCTAACACAAGTGAATTTCGGAGGTCATTTATGGTATCAATTTGATGCTCGGACCTGGCTCTCCGACCCAATTCATCCCATATGCTTTATATTGGGTTCAAGTCTGGGGATACAGCGGGCCAAGGCAAGACGTTAACATTATTCTGAGCAAGGAATTGTGTAGTTATACGCGCCTTGTGAGGCGCAAGTTGCATTGTCATGCTGGAAAGTGCTCGGTTCGTTATTTTGCACGAATGGTACCATTGTATTTTTAAAACATTAATATAACCTTGAGCATTGAGATTTCCTTGGATAATGACCAGATCAGTTTTCAGATTCCCCATTATCCCACCCCAGACCATAATACTGCCACCACCAAATCTGTCTCACCTGAATACAACAATCTTCAAGTCTTTCATTTCTACGGCGATAGATGCGTATTCTGCCATCTGCATGGCTGACAGTAAACTGTGACTCATCGCTAAAAAGTATCGATTTCCACTGGTTGCGCGTGAAATGCAAATGACGTCGTGCCCATAACAGTCTGGCAGCTCGGTGACGAGCTGTAAAACTCTGCCCAGTATATGGACGACGAGCACGAACAGGAACACGGTTCTGTCTCAAACGGTTTATGATCGTCTGTGCATGAACCCAGTAACGCCGAGCAATAATGGTTGCTGGTAAAAAACGAGTACTTAGGTGAGTCAACGTGATAACGCGATCACGTACGTACGGGTCTTGCAGTAGTGTTGTACCGGTTCGCAAGATTATGAATAGTCTGTCTGGATAAGCCAAAATGACGCGCTACGTTATTTACCATTGACCCCGCCCGGAGCATACCAATAGCCTGGTTTCTCTGATCTTCAGAAAGACGTGGCATCACTAAATGCAATTGATTTTTAAAACAAATTCAATATTTTTTATCTGTGCTAAGCAGCAAATTATTACTTGTCAGTGTAAACCCCGTTAGTGAAACCAATGTTGCTGCGCACGTGCAAAGTAAGAAAACTTTTTCCTGTTTGGACGCATGAATATACCAGCGATTTTTAAAACAATTGCATAATCGTTATCCGCAATGAAATCATGATAAACATGTGTAACACTTACAACAACATATATACTAACAAAACAAATATTAACAAAAATAAAGTGTAAAGTTTTCATTGTGGGTCAGTGTGTCTTTGCTTTCATCCCTCCATATTTAGAACTAGTGTATCTGTATATACCTGAGGTGCGTTTTTTAGAGGTAGGGGAAATAAGCAAGAAAAGTTAGCCAATGTAGAAAAGGTAGCTGTCTTAAAAACGCTTGAACGATTCGCTAGCTACAAATACGACACTGTTCCGCATGGACGCCATTTTGTTTAGCAAAGCTAGCACTGTCAAAACACGCTACCTATCTAAAGATGGGTGCTACTTTCCCTACGTTTAAGAAACGGCAGCGCTACTTTCCCTACCTAGCGCTAGGTAGAATTCTACTTTTCCTACCTCTAAAAAATGCACCTCTGTATGTGTGTACATGTAGACATAAGAATGTTGTGCTATATGAATTGAGTTTAACAAATATTGTTAGGTTTGCGATGGATGTCATTTGTTTTGTTATTTGGGATGTTCTTTGCTTCTTGTGATATTTCTCATATTATATTATGTTGCCTTTTTATGCTTATGGAAACAGTTGCGCTGAATAGACAAATTCCAGATTAGTATAAATATTGGTATTTTCCTCTAATCCTGCGGCACAACTCAAATTCGCTATTTCTTTCATTATCGTGTTTACCTAAATATCGATTATAGGGGCGTTGTATACACCTATTTACATAGAGTTAAAATGATATCACATGATTTAAATAACCTTCTGACCCTATGTCAAATATAATGGATAAATCGATAATGAAAGCCTTATAGAATTGTGTTTATACAAACAACAATATACCGTTAACATCGTGCTCGTGTCGCAATGAAAACGAAGACAGGATTTAGCGTCTGACTGAACTTCAATAGACATAAAATATCATTTTGTTTGTACCGCTGGTAAAAACTAATTCTTTAGCGAATTCATTTCATCTATTCCCCTATCCTTAGCAGTAAGGTTAATTTACTGGATTGAGCTTGCGATTGTCTCCTTTCTTTCTACATTTAACAATGTGATGACGTTGTCAGTTGTTTGCAGACAAACAGAACAGATTAACACTGGTTTGAAACCCAAGTTGTAATATGTATATAGCTTATGTCAACTGACAGACATAATTGATAATGGTGAAAATATTCTTAAGGCCCAATATAACAAACGTGTTACACCTGAGCTTACCACTAACATAGAGAACAAACAATTGTTTAAGTATATAATGATTTATTGTTCACGTGTAATAATATAAAGCAGGATAAAAGCAGGGTTTAAAGTAAGAATAGAAGATAAAAGTTACAGATATCATGATAAAATGATTCATACAATGAGAATGAACAGTTTAGATCTAGATAAAATATATCAGAAATCAATCTAGATTACACTGAAGAATTTCCCAGATATTTCACCACCAGAAGAATGTAATCACCATATATAATATGAATTTTGTACAAATTCGGTTCAGTTCTATACCAAGGGTCAACATGCCTTCCTAAGGTCATGCCATAGTGCAGCATTACTTTTTGTTTCATGAAACAGAAGAAAGAAAACAGACTTACTTTCTGATGCGCTATCAGAAGTAATATCGAGGAATGGAGCATTAGGCGTGCTTAGGTAGCTCTAGCTTTGAAATATTTGAACACCACATATAAGTTTCTGCATAAAACAAGATGCGAAATCTCGAAAGCAAGCACAAAAGTTACTAAGAATGAAATGTTGACCAAGCAATTGTTTCTAAGGTAGAGATGATTGTGTAGATTATACAACAGGGGCCACATAACTAGCAGACAGAAATGCACCACGATCATATTGTAAAGCACCTTAGGAGCATGAACAATTATTTTAAAAAAGGAAACAATTTGTCATTACAAGATGGCCAATCATTTTTCAAAGCATTCCAAATGAAGTTACAACGAGATTTAGCATTGTTGTATATATATACAAGTTACTGATATGTACACTACAGAAAATGTTAGAATTTAAACCAAGATATATATCATAATTCATTAAAAAAGATGAAAAAATGGAAAAAATAGCTATCACAAATACATATGAATGCAAAGTATCACAACACATTAAGGTTTAGCAGACATGTGCAATTATTGCTAATACAACAATTTTTCAACATTTAATTCCAATAAATGAATATCTAATCTAAACCGTATCCATGGCAACAAAAAAAGTTCAACAGAGAAGCCTGATAAGAGACAACATTAGTTTTAATGTAACCACCCCTTGATATAATCTCAACATGTTCACAATCTGTATTAAATGATCAATATATTCACACTTAACAGAAGAAGCACTTTTTCAAGGCAAAATTACACTGGGCTAACAATATTTGATCCAAACACATAATTATTGACAAACAAAGATTAGCTGTTATCTACAATTCAAGGCTGACAAAAATTAAAACAGAAATTAATATAAAACACCTACAAATAAATGGTTAGAATACCAAAGTGTGCAGAATTAAAAGTGACAAAATATTTAAGAACCATCGACTGTGTATCAGTATAGCAGTAAATGCATGAAGGTAAAATGTTGGTATAAAAGAGTAATATAATCCTCTTTAATATACATCACAACACAATCGTTATTTACTGATATGGCAATATGATATATATATGCAAATTAAAATACAAAAATTCTACCGGTCAACAGTTCCCATGGCAACCCAACAGAATTATAAATATGTTTTATGACTTTCACGTAAGATGGAGAGCATGAAGTTACATAAAAACAATAAAGAAACACCCTGACAATTCATTCTTTCAAACAATATCTGTTCAAATTAAAATCTGACCCTTCCAGGAAAGATGGAATTGGGAAACAAAAAATCTACGACAGTCTTAGAATGTTAATGAAAACACATAGTAATATGGAAGATAAAATGTATGTGCTTACATGGTAAAACAAACATATGACAACATACATAGCACATGTCCTGCATTAATCACCCTGCAACTCAACATCTCAAATAATAGGGCCAGTATTTCATCTATAGACAAGAAAAAGCTGTGTTCCACTGAGAGAAATAATTACATCAACTAAAAATGCTTATTTTGTACAAAAAATCATCCAATTCTGGTAAATTGATTATTTGTAAGCTATGCAGCACACTGACACTGAAAACTGTATTCATTATACTCACTTCCTACTAGAACTAAGTGTACATAGCTATGACTCAAAACTTTTCAATAGTTGACAATCTCGAGCATTAAATTTAGTAATCAATTAAAACAAGGATGAGTCAAGCACAGAATCATGTAACACGATAGAAACATAAAATGACAAATGTATACTACAGACCATGGAACGAAAAACTTAAACAATTAAAAATGAAATAAGATATGTGTTAACTATGCCAGCACAAAAGTGAGCCAGTTTTTACAAGTTAGTGCCATTCAAAGCACATTTATTAAAATGAGGTCAGTTTTAAAACAACAAGAATAAAATCTGTACATTTCTCATCAACCAGAGAATAGGATAGGGGAAACAACTCTAAATATACTTAATGTTTTTAATGTATTCTACAATGAAGTATGCATGGCAAACAAAGGATGCTAAATGGTAGACTTGCTTAAAAATAAATAGTTGATTGAAGGTTAACAGATTTACAAAATTCAATAAACATCAGTCTTAAATTAAATGTGGCCCCTTGATGACAAAAAGTGTTCGATTCCTGCAGTATTTTTAAGGATAAGACAAAAATATTTGGCTGAACTGTAACTATTTTTATGAGAATATGAACACTATAGTTTAATATATAGGCTATATCATACTTTAACTGCATTAAAATGCTAAATAAATACTCTTTCTAGTTCATGTCCATTACATGAAGAATATACATTTTTAAAGCTGAAACTGTCCACTAAATGTTCACATGATTTACATACAAAATTCTGTTGTTCACATATATTTCTTCACTACACAAAGCATATATTGTCGTCATCACAATTCAACTTTATACGTTGTCACAGTCTTTGTAGCAAACGGATTGCTGACACTGTTTGACTGGGACTCAGAATCCTCAACATTGCCTGAATTTTTTGCTGCCCATGCAACATCAAATGGGTCAAAAGTGTCCTCCGTTTTTACTGCTCTATTTGACTGGTTCTGAGTTATTGTGGGTGTGTTAGTGGTAGAAGTTTGTGCAAAACTTGAGGCCCAGTCTGAATTTGTAGGCCATACATTCTCTGCAGTTGAATTCCCATTCATTTGAAAACTTTGATGATGAGCCATCTCAAGCAAAGTTCTTTTATTGTTTGGTTGCTGCCAGGAAGCAACATTACTCGAGTCCATGGAATGACTTCTAGTATGATCTTGCAGCATCGGCCGCATTGTATTAGTAACTGCTCCCGTCGGTACAGTCATTGGTGTTGAACTTGTTGCACCTAGGAATGGGTTGGTGGAAGGTGATGCCCGGCCCTGTGTAACATCCACTGTAGCAATGTTACCAGAGTGTACGGGGCTCGGTGTTCCCCATGGATTGGTCTGGTGTATCACTGGGTGATTCAAAGCTGAAAAAAATGCATAAAAGCACTTTGATAATACTTTCTGCCATACCGACATATTTCTGCATTTAATACCAAGACAAGATATAATCATTATGAAATGCAGTGCAACCTCTCTTAGCAACACCCCTTGGCAGATGGATGTTATTGAGAGGTTGTTGCTCTAGAGAGGGCCAGCCACACTGGGCAGGTTATATTTAATTATTAAACAAAAACACTAAATGTAATCAAGATAGTAGTGTCATTAAGGTACCAGTTTATAAGTATATTGAATAATCCAAATTAACAGCCACATCCAATAAGTATCACAGATTTTCATTCAAGAGAAATAAGCTAGAAAATGTTTAAAACATCCTTCTAGTCCATTGGCTGTAACACAAGTACACTTAGGAGCTTAAACCATAGCATACAAAAGATGTTTACATCAATAATTCCTCACATTACCAATGAACTCATCATGAGATAATTACCTGGTTGAGTGGTGTGGAATGTAGCTGGCATTGAGTTTTGCTTTATTAGTGTTGATGTTTGAGCACCTTGCAACGGTGCCGAGGCAAATGGATCATCAGTTAGAGCGGACAAACCTTGTGTTAGTTGCTGACACATTTGGGAAATAGAATCCTCCGTCTCTGGTGAAGGCACCTCATGGATTACTCCATTGTTATTCAGACCTAAAATGCATACAATATAAAACTTTTCGGATGTAACAGTAATGGCGAGACTAATTATCAACATGTACTATCGATATTACCTTATCAACCATACATATATAACATGTACTATCGATATCACCCTATCTACCATACATATTTTTTATAACTTTTTGCACTTTATCAAGAATATTGCTTTCCTTTATCAAATACAGTTAAGCATGTTTAACTGGCTGTGCATGAATTAAATCAGATGAGCGTCGCTGTACGATTTCCAACCTCTTCGTTAAGTGACGTCATTTCCATAAAACGTCACATGTGACTTCACAATGTACTGACAGTTAGCAATATTTGCCCCATATGGCAATATGAAAACAAAGTGACCATAATAATAGAGTACATATTGTTTTCTGCTTGAAAATAGTGACATCACACGACGAGATTTCTTGAAATGACTTCACTTACAGAAGAGGTTGTAAATTCCATAGCAGCGCTCAAATACACAGTCAGACACCGTTAATTCAACAACTTTCTATCCGAATACTTGGCATCATCCGAAATAAATATCAGCTCCTGATATTTTTCCTCTATATAAGAAAAAAATGTGGGTCATGCAAAATGCAGTATTTGAACACCTGGTTTGATTCGAGATGATCAACAGGCCCCCAAAATCATAATAACTCTTATTTTCACACCTGCCATACAGACAGAATGGGGCTAATTCAGCCCCATATGAGGGCCCTGGTGACCAAAGGACGACTGAAAAAAATACAAGTACAAACCAGCTGATTTTGGAGGAGACACTTCCATGGCATTTTGTCTCTGCAGTGTTGAAGGTAAATCATTTAATCTAAGTGACAGGGTTCGTTTAAATGGGGAGGAAGCTTCCTGCAACTTGGAGAAACCTCGGAATGAACCCTGTCTAACCAGTAGATTCTGGGATGCATGCGGCCGCTGAACAGCAAATGGATTGTCTACTCTCTTCACAGGTACTGGCTCT
Source organism: Mactromeris polynyma (assembly GCA_032209605.1). Lineage (NCBI taxonomy): Eukaryota > Metazoa > Mollusca > Bivalvia > Venerida > Mactridae > Mactromeris > Mactromeris polynyma. Next base: position 45,944,538 of record JASFXZ010000002.1, read on the forward strand.
GTATTGATGGATACAAGCGATAGATCAATATTAGCAAGTCACGATAATAGTATTTATGTAACAATGAATTGTTTTTCCAATACATCAAACTTGTCTAGTCGTAACTAAACATAGTACTGCATGTTCTTAGAAAAAAGAAGAATTGTCTGATTCAGCAGGAACAAATATTTACCTATAGGCAACAAGGATAACAAAACTGTTGGCTCATGGCTTTTGTTTCTAACAAAAACATTCAAACTTACTTTTGAATTAACCACTCAAATCATGGAATGAAAGTTAAACAAGGCTATCTATCTCTTTATGTATATGCATTTGGACTACTTTTGCTTTCATCCCTAGAAATGTACATAGATTTTATTAGTTCTTTCATTTTGTGATCCACACCAAATAACATGTTTTTCCAACATAAACATGAAAATTGCAATTAACAAATTGGTTTGCATGGTTGATTGTTTAACAAAATATCACAATGGCATTGATGTTTGAAAATTTCAATATAATTATTTAAAGCAGAACACTTCTGTTCCATAAATGTAACAGTGAATGCATTTATAGCATACCAGCCAATATTGCACTTTGAGGGTCAGTAAGCCTCTCTGTAAGTGAAGTCTGTCTGAATGATCCCATACGTTCAAACGTTGACCGATTTTCACTGTATGTGACAGTCACATTCGTTGTGGAATCTTTATCTCTTTTCTGCTTCCTCTCCAGACAGATCGCAAATGCGCATCCCACAGCATGACTCAGTCTTTCACCCTGCAAAATTATTTTACACTACCATGTTACCATAGCTTGTAAGAACCAGTTTTCAAAGTCGTGGTTTAAAGATATTTTCCATACAGAACGTATAAGCACTGACAATAAACATATTCATAAAGATTGTAACAACCCATTTTCATAGGTAACGCTTCTACCATCAGGATCAATACGACAATGTGACTTGATTCATCATAAACAATAAATATATGACCTTGTAATAATTCATATCATTTGACAAAATTATGAAAATTATGTTTCCTTATCACTCTGTGAAAGCTGGGATAAAATGTAATACAGCAACAAAAAACAAATGATTTGCTACAAACTAAAAAAAAAACGCTTTTCATTCATTTTTGTGGAGAAGTACCAATTTACCATCCACAATTGGAAAATCCATGCAATAACCATATAAGTTAATTAAATAAGCATGCAAGTTAGTGTGATAGTGTATCAAAGTCAGTACTGTATGTTTTGGAGCCGAATCTCAGTAAATGTTGACAGTTTTCACCACTTTTTAGCTATTCTTCATAACGTATTTTGAACTGAGCAACTGGCACAAATAACTAGTGTACTCCACAGACCATAGCTTTATCAAGACAACAAAATATGATGATTTTGTATACGATTCCCAAACAAACATTAAATTTAACTATTGGAAAAATAACAAAGAGAACCGCCTGCGGGTGCCTGACGCTCGTCTGTTTAGTTTCAAGGGGGGAGGGTGCCCCCAAACATTTTTGTTTATGTTGTGAGTTTAAAAAGTAAAAACTAATTTTGGAAACCCCCCCCCCCCCCTCGAATATTTGTTTTCAACCCCCCCCCCCCCTCCCCCCCAAAGTGCCGTCAAGAGTTATAAACTTTCCTGTGTTGCTGCTTTTATGTCAAATAATCAATCATGTGAAGTTTCAAAGCTATACCCTGCACGGTTTCTGAGCAAAACAAACTTAACCAAACTTCTAGGCTAATTAAGGGGCATAACTTTCACAAAATGCAGTCCTATATTAAGTTTCAAAGCTCTACCTTGAATATTTACTGAGAAAAATGTTTTAAAAAGACTTGAACAAAAAACTTAACCCAAAATTATAAGTGAAAATGGGGCATAACTTTGACTAATGGCAGTCAAGAGTTATGAAACTTGTCCTGGTGGTTGCTATTATGATGTCAGACAACAATGTTTCTACCTTGAATAGTTACTGAGAAAAAGTGGACTTTAACAAAAAACTTAACCAAAAATACAACAGACGCCGGACGCCGAGGAAGCTATGACATAACCTCATCAGTCTGAAACAGACAAGCTAAAAACCAATGATGACACAGGTTCTAAATCAAAATCACACGCCTAACTTGAAGCCATTCAAATCATTAGATTGTGACACAGTTAGGCAACTTAAAGTCTGAAGCAAAGTTGAAAATCAAACACATGAGATGTCGGATTAAGCCAGCGTTACAGAACAAAGCAAATGAAAACTATAAGAACACTATCACCTATATGCTATCATTATATGTATTAGTAAATTAATAAACAACTGAATATATGGTAGTAAATGCAAGCTTATAGACGTATGTGATGTTTATGTACACAGTTTGAAATCAAGAAATAACTAAACAAAAACTAAATGTGTAAACAAATATCTTCCTTCATTATCGAAATACAAGTACACCGACATACTAAACAAAAATACACAATAAATAAACTAAATCCACCAAAAAGCAAATAAGCAAAGTTAAAACAAATCAGCATTAAAATGATCAGCAGTGATTATACATCAATGTATAAATTAGCCATAACAAATAACTGATATTATATTTGAGGGCAGTGATGAAAAGATGTACAACACAGAATAAGATACCGTCTGGAAACCCAGCAGCAGAAAGGGAAAATAGAACAAATTGCAAAATTTAATCATTTTACACATCTCAATATAAACAAACAATATGACAATTTAGTATACCATATTTGTCCTACTTAACACACCTGGCACGTCCCATAACACCATCATGGAGGGAATATTTAAGCATGTGAAAGGCAAATTTGATAATGTTCATATGCCAAAGTTTTTTCCAATCATTTTATCTTAATGAAAAAAACAAACTTTGCTAACTGTTTTGCAGTACCTAGAATTGTTAATAACAAATAACACAGAATGTGCGTTCACGCTGACTCATCAAACCACATCTGTGAGTGTATCAATTGCCTAAGTGGTTTGCCTACATTAAACTGCCTTTAAAGTTTGCCGAGATCAATTGCCTTCGATGTTTACTAAACCTCTAACAACAATATGCAATTGCACCACAACATCCGAGTGTACAAATTTTGTCTAGCAGATCTGATACATTCAGTCTGTGTGTTTACTTGGTTTAGTTGGAAACAATGACTTTTGGGACAAAAATACTATCAGATTTTTAATGTTTCAGCCTAGGTTCATTCTCAAAATGAGAGACCATCTTATATAGAGCTGGGATGTGTTAAAAAGGACAAATACGGTAGCCCTTTTCCTGCATCAACGCATGCAGAGATGCATTACAGAAAGTTTAGACTAACCATTGGCATGTCTAAACATCTGTTGAGGTTTGAATAGAACTGTTTGAAATAAAAGAACATTATTTGCAGTTTAAGATACATGCATACCAAATACTGGCGAGTAAGAAGAGATTTCTCAGCATTTCTAAATATCAAACTAGAACATATTTTAAAAATTTGGCTTAAAGAATGAACAGCATACATATTTAAACAAAAGCTAATTTTACTTCTATACATTTGCAAAAATGGAACAAGAGTTCATTACCTTAAGTTTCAAATAAAGTCAAATTTAAATACATTGACCCAAGCTACCCTAGTAAGTTTACATGAAAAAGCTGCGTTATGTAAGTAAAGCATGACATAGATTATTTTATAAGATTATTGATAATACCATCACCCATAGCGAGATGTACATAGACTAGCAATGGATTTCTGAGGATGAACCAAACATGATCAATATAATATCAAAGCATACCTTGTAACATACATATCTGCCTTAGAATTTTATTGTTCAACATAAAGGGAAGGGTTTATGTATTCGTATACTTCAAATCCTAAACAATAATATTGATGGGAACGATTATATCGTGGCTATAAAGTGGAAATATCTAAACAGTAACTGGTATCAACTAAACTAGATAGGACATAATATGTTACCAGACTTGAGTTAAGATAATATTCATTTCAGCAACCTCAAACATTACTGTTCAGGTTGTCAAAGTGAAGATTAATAAGTTCAAACTGCTCCATATTCAAGTCACTACAGAGATTGCATCCTAGTTCGTAATTTAAAACAATGCACTTCAAAATTTCATTACATTTCATTAAAATTTGTGCAAATATACTGTAAAAGGGGAAAACATTTCTTGCATAGATATCTTTCAATGACACTATGCTTATGTTGGCCTTCATTTAGAATGTTTCAAAACAATTGATGAATGCTTTCAAATAAAACCAATTAAGATTGGGAATGTTGGTTAAAAAATCATCAAAAATTCTACCTTAAAAAAAATATGCATTTTTAATAATGATAAAACATTCTAAACAGTCCTCGATATTCCTAGAAATCTTCACACATAGGAATTCTAAAAATAAAATTGATTTACAGCTGTAGTTCTACAATGAGAAATGGAAAAAAAATACAGTAGACAAATTATAAGTGACAGTGTATATATAACCTTGATTGTCATTAAAGCAAAGTTAATGCTTTTTTCGGCGCAGCCGTACTAACATGGTTTTGCTGTTTGCATATCAGTGTTGTGTAAACCAATCAAGTCTTACGTTATCCACCAAGGGTACATTACCTTACCGAAATCCACTGAATTTCGGTGAATTTACCGAAATCCATTTTGGATCTGGAGTGACCAACAATCGTAACACCTCTGCATTGTTTTTGTGTTGCACAACAAATGTTAACATTCAAATTGCACTGACCATCTTTTTTCAAGATATTTCTTGTTTACTTCATGGATTGCTGTTAAGTGAAACCAATACTGATCCCTTATGAGACATTATCATTACAGTTTCAAGGACTGAACTAGTTGAGCGACCCATACCTCATTTACAACAATATCACTGCCTGTCGAAGTGACATATTATGCAGAATAAATACCGAGCTAGACAATAACAATTTGCATTGAATTCCAATTTCACAGCAATATCACTATTCAATGTGGATGGAAATAACAATGCTGACACTTAAATTAGACGATTCATTGGGAGGGTCTCACTTACTGATATAACAAGAAATTAGAGTGTTTCATCAGACAAACATACTGCAAATAAACATAATAGCAAGACTTCACTTCTTGACATGTTTAAATTTTTGTAGCACCATAAAAATCAGTACCGTATGTTACTAAGCAACACACATGAATAAATTCGTTCCTGGCAATGGAGGAGAGTAATCTATACTCCAAAAATATATGTGATTATACAACGTTAGAACAATACAGCCGGATATAATTAACACAACGTAACATAGTTAATTCCAAAAAAATGCTCAGATGTCCAGGAATATCAATGCACAAATATAGTTATGAAAATTTAAGATAACAAAAAAATAAAAAATGTTTAGTTCCAAACATAAATACTTTCATATTTCACAGCTCAAAAATGGCCTTAAAACATTCAAAAAATGTCCACATATACAATATGCTTGCCAAGTACAGATTAAATTAATTTTCAAGCATCAAATTCCTATGGAAATTGACCATAAAGGCAGAAAGATCCATTCTTGATGAATAATTTACTATTTACTCTTGACAGGTTGGAATAAAGTTTCTATTTTGAACAAGAAACAAAGGCGTAGATATACAAGTGTACGTTGAAGAATAAACCACAAAACTATCTTCATCTAATATTAATTCTAAAATAGCCAATATATTTGGTATTAGTATTTATCAGATTAACAATGTCATACTGATGCAATTCTAGTTAGAGTATATGCTATAAGTATTATGAAGTAATACATGCTTTGATGTTACACATTGTGGTATTACAGTTTACCTTAATCTTTTGTGATCTCCAAAGTCTCTACAGAAAATAAACAGCAACTAATCATTAATAATTACATTCCAAAATTAAAACTGGGAAACCAACAGAAATGGAGAGGTAGATAAACAGTAAAGGGGTTTTCTTCTTCACAATGCCTAGCCATGGGGCAAAATCTGACAGAAGGTTATAAATATGCATTTCTTGAAAATCGGATGATAAGACAAAGAGTCTATAAATAGCCAAAAGTTCGAAGAAGTCAGTCCATTTGATGCATGAATATCCAGTACCGGTAGTTTGGTATTTACAGACAGAAAATTTGTTGAAAGTTCATACGAAATGCCTTGAAAGTTGAAACCCACTGCTGAATTTCGACGCAATAATAAAAACAAGCCTCTCCATTTTGTCAGCTTAAATCAATATTCACAAGCATACAACAAAGCTCTTAATGTTTTCATGCACATTCATTAAAATTTAGCAACAAAAACTTAAATCTCATGCTGTGATTTTTTACAAATACATTTTATTTGCAACATACATGCGGTAGGGCTAATGGCAGTCACTGAACAGCTAGGCAGATGGTCAGTGATTAAACTGTTGCATAGCTTCTGACTTAATTACATTTCAAAATCAATAAATAGGACACAGAGTATAGAAATAAACATGTGTATAACATGACTGTCATAGTGAAAACTGACAGCGTTTACAATTATTATAATGACGACAACAACAAAACTGAATAAACGATTTTGCATAAATAACCAACATCTTTACCTGAATAACAACATCAACAACAACATTTAACACCAAGAACACAACACACACAGCACGTTAACATAGAACACAAAAATGAAAATATCCAGAAGAAATAACTTTCCATAAAGTCAGCTCTAGCTTCAAGCAGTAAATGAACAGTGATGACGGCATTAACAAATATTTGATGCTCTCGCAAGTCTACGTCCCGGACAAACCTTTACTGGTTTCTTCAGAGGACAGTGATAGTGACCTATGTGGGTTCAAACCCAAAAACTCTGGGTTGTATGCCCATGACTTATCCATTATACTATCAAACTACTAAGAACAGCAGTCAACTTTTCAAACCATTTATACAAATGTAGTCATGTTTCCAATCTCCCTCAAGGGGCCCCATTTGAAGAAATCTCAGTTCAGTGACCCATATTGTTATTGAAAAGTGCTCCACCAACTCCAAATACCTGATATTGCATAGGCAATGTGGAAATAAAGAAGCCATCAGTAATGCCTGGACATATGATTCATTGAAATGAAACAAATAAGGCCATCCTTACAAAAATATTTGTTTGCAGTTACAAGACCAACTCATGAAAAATCACGACTCAATTTATTTTTTCAGTTTCACTCATGAATTTTTTTCCTGTCTTTTAGCCATTACAGTTCTTAACTAAAAAACCTACCTACCTATCCAATGTTAAAATTCCGGGTCGCGTAACCGCAAACAAACAATTTTTAAGGATGGCCTGACCTCAGTGAATTTAGACATTTTTATCACTAAGCATGAGTCAGGGCTCTAACTAGAGGGAGAAATGGGAGAAATAGTCTCCCAAAATGATCTGACTTCTCCCTAATTTGAACTGAGGGAGAAGTTTTCCTACATAAAAATGCCTTAAACAGGGTGAAATGCTGTAATTTATCCCTAAAATCACAAAAACTTCTCCCTGTTCTGAAGTTCTAGTGAGAATATAGGGAGTGATATATTTTGCTGCAATATAAGATAATTTCACTGAACTATCCTTATGCATAGTTTCTGAACATTTCCTTTACAATGATAAGAAACAATTCATGTGAGAGGATACTTGACAAACCCAGCAGACATGCATAATTATCTGGTTGTATAGTAACAGTGATAGACAGGAAAACACGATAAGAAAAATTGTGCATTAGATTGGAAAATGCAGTATCAACGTATGGATACCCACGAGTGATTTCAATGATGTCAGAAAAAGTTCTTCGCATATTAAACACAGTCATTGCATGGTGCAAAACTAGCTATAAAATTGGTTACTCTAGAAATGATGATGCAACATATTACACAGACAAATAATTTAAAATTTGACATTTTGATCAAATTCACCAAGTTTTTTCTTAGGGAGTAAAATGACATACATTAAGGTAATAACACCATTGAACGGTCAGACAAAGACAAGGACGAAATCAAATACTGTTAAATCATTGATACAAGAGAACAATATTATATGAATCCCCATAACGAGATCTGGCTAATTGTCCAATGAATCCTTCCATGTTCCATGAGCAATAGTTTTGACAATAGACCAGTAAGCCATCTAAGATATAATGTAACAAATAGAGATATTCCATAGAACATTTTTAGAATACAAGACTTATCTAGATCTAATTTGAAAATATTCACACTTCTGGATAACAAATATCATATTGCTTACCAGCTTATAGCATTAAATTGTCTCATACGCTCACAGAATTTACTGGTTGTTAGTTATTTGCAAATGGAAACACAGACAAAGCAGTTAGAAGTGTAGATCAAAGGAATATTACATTCACACTTTCACAGCAGACCAAAGGAAGCTTTCATTCGCAATAAGTAAATGTTAAATGCACTGTTAACATTATTCTTGCAGTGTTAATTTGCATTACACAAAAATGTGGTCTAAAAACTGCTGTACATCATGTTCAACAATAAATAATTATTGGAAAAATATTGGAAATTATCATCTAGAAATGATACCCCACATACTACTGAACATAGAGAGGAAATGTGAGTCCTGCGTTTAGTTTAAGCAATCAGGAACAGTGCCAGGAAACTGCAAAAACACTTGAACCAAGTTAGATACCTTAGTTTGGTTTAATTTCTGAAGTAAACAAGATAAACACCTTCAGAGTTAGCAAGGAGCATATTAAGTTAAATGATTCGGATATTAACAAAATCTAATGAAGAAAAAACTACTATGATGCACGTTTTACAAAAAGCAGGATGGGTTAAATGACTACAGCAGAAAAATAAAAGTTTGTATAAAAAAGACAGCTATTATAAAAAAACAGCCTAAAATAAACAGAAGACTGAATAACACATAGAGGCATGATGTCAATAACTGGATGCTTGAGTCATGTAACCAAGCAGTATGATAAGTCATGGAAAATATGTATACAACGTACATGATTCCAATTTGCATCCAATACACTTCGACAATTAATATGATGTATGTCTTATAGTGAAGAATATGTTAACAAATTTTAAAAGCACATGGACCAAATGTTCTTTTAAACCCCACCTATTGTTAACTTATCCAATGCATTCGATATTTTATAAAGCCTTATGTCACAGGGTAATATTATGGATTTGCTTATAGCGTGTATATGTGAATTTTGCATGGATAAATCACGTGAGGTATAATAACTTCAAATATCACACTTGCTACACTGAGTGTAAAGGAGACGACTTCACAAATTTCACAATAATGACCTTAAGAGTTTATGTGGTACTCAAATCTGTGTATGAATATCAGCATACTAAGAAGCCAGACTACTTGTGTCAGCATACTGCAGTGGTTACATTTCACTCATCATTCAATTAAACACATCATGCCTTACTAGGAGACAACATTAACAACATGTCAACCATTTTACACAGAAGTAACAAACAACATCCCCTACCGATTCTTTAACAGCCAGAAAACCATGACACATCCATCGTCTAGTTGTACCATCTCTACATATATAGGCAAACCCTTTCTCGTGGTTTCTGTCAGGGGCACAGAACGATACTTTCTCTATTGTTTGATCCACAATCATACTCTACAAAACAACCAAAACATTCAATTACATCTCCAAGAGAGATAATACTTTTCAATCAAATTATACTTTTTATTTAATTTGCAAGATTATATACATGTAGCAATTCCTCAGGGAAATAAGGAACCAGGAAAAAGTTTGGAGATAGTGTAAAGCTGAAGTAAAAGTCCTTTGTTTAAATTTTAGTTTCTTAATTACAAAATATTACTGGTGAAATAACGATTATATCATAAGGCAAAACATGTTTTCAAAGAAGTAGCTTTGAAGTTTATATAAATTCTACAGGGACAAGAAAGCTCATTGGCAAAATAAGAGGACAATTTCTGGAGGATACCCTTACATCCTAAAACACAATTTCCATTTTTGTACACATCTGACATGAGACAATTTTCATTTTTTGTCAAAAAGAGGAAATAAGCCAAAAATAGACAATTCTCACATCTGATCCTACTAACCTTTACTTAATATATTTCATCAAGATCAATTTCTCTAAAATTTATAGTAAATCTTTATGTGAACTTCATATGCAAATGCACAAAAGTTACTTATTGTTACTATGACAATAATTATCCCATTAAGACAAGATGGAAGGGAGATATAAAGTGTGTTTGTATGCTGTATGTCATGTACTTAAGTCTTCCTCACGTCATGTGTACAGAGAGGAATTTCCAATAATGACAAAATAATTAATGACAGGAAAAGAATTGTCAACGTAGAATTATAAGTACAGCTATGAGCGTATAGTTGATGGAGAACCTCAGGAAACAAATGTCCGGCTTTGCAGTACTTTAAGATAAGAGAAAATTATGTGGATTTTAGGGAAGACAATAATACATAAACTTCATGTCTTGAATGACAATTATGTCACTCAACTAAAATGTCATTTCAGAATACAACACAGATTACCAATACAGGATCTCACATACGTATTGGTACAGTTTTCAAACATTTAAATGGCTCAAATTGGCCACATGACTTGATTACTAATTGCGACAACGAAAATCTGACTTAAGTTCAAAGGCTATTTTTAGACAATTGGCTCATTTCATCTGATCTTACAAACCTTGCTAATTTCATCCACCACACGCAGAGCATCTCCAGATACATACAGTATAGCTCTCTGGTATTTTCCTTTGCATTTCTGAAAAATGTTTGCAAAAAATGAAAACAACTCCATCAAACAAATAGTGATCTAGGTTTAATGTCTTTGTTCAGATAAAATACAAACATACAGATATGGAACAAATAGTGATCCAGGTTTAAGGTCTTTGTTCAGATTAAATACAAACATACAGATATGGAACAAATAGTGATCCAGGTTTAAGGTCTTTGTTCAGATTAAATACAAACATACAGATATGGAACAAATAGTGATCCAGGTTTAAGGTCTTTGTTCAGATAAAATACAAACATACAGATATGGAACAAATAGTGATCCAGGTTTAAGGTCTTTGTTCAGATTAAATACAAACATACAGATATGGAACAGAAATATATCATTGAGAAAGTAACAAAAGGAAGTAATACATGTATACAAAAGAGTCCAGTTGATTTTTGCTGTTCCAGTTTTGCTTCTCAATAAGAGAAATCCAACTAATAATTATTTCTAATTATATTTTATTAAATTGTATATTAAAACATTCTAAAGGTATTAACCAAAATAAATGCATTAGACTAGATGTCCCTGCTATAGGCTTTTATGTAAAATGCAAACAAGGACCATACTTATGATATTGTAACAGAAATCAAACTTGACCTTTATTATCCTATGCATACGGTACCAATATGAATTGAATCCATCCATCTTTTCAGGAGTTATTGATCGGAAACCAATTTTCTGCATGTCATGATACATGTCTGGACAGGGGTAACACATTAAGCTCCTTTGCAAGGGCATAAAAAGTCATAAACAACATAGCAATTGATTGGTAGATTTTTTTGCAAGGGCATAAAAAGTCATAAACAACATAGCAATTGATTGGTAGATTTTTTTTCAAATAATTGTCAAAAATTATGAAGTATGGTTGATTTATCTTAGAATATAGTTTTAGGGCAATATTGGGAGACGTCTTGGTCAACTTAAGCTGCAAACATATGGTACAGCTGTGAACACATGGTACAGCTGTGAATACATGGTACAGCTGTGAATATGTGGTTCAGCTGTGTTACTTACATCTTTCAAGGTCTTCACAGCTTCCTCACAAACTTGCATACCTCGTGACTCAAACACTTCAACACATCCGAGGTACTGAAAATATACAAAATTTCATACAATTAATTACAGAACTGATTTGATTACTAGAACTACATGCCGAGTTTCACAAAATTGGATGTCATTGCAATTGTGAACCCTCACATTTTCCTCCCTGAATTTTTTTATTTTGGGTTTGCAGACCTTGGAGGCAGACGTTAGCAAGCTTTGAGCCATATGCAGAAAAAAACAGGCATATATAACATAGGAACTCATGAGTCAATATTATCGGCTGAAATCAAGTATTGATGATTTGTAACTTTTTAACAAGCTGAGGGAGAACCAACTCTACCAAACATAATAGAGAATTCTAGATAATGACAGATATTTTGACAATTATTGAAAACTTTACAATCCATGACAAAGAAAATGAATAATGATTTTCAGCCAATTAAAACTGACTCTCATAGTGAGTTATGATATAAAAATACTTTATTCCAGTTAAGTATTTCACGAGTCAATTTGAGTTTCAGAATCAATAATTTAAACAAGTAATCTGGTAACATTTACAATAATGAGTTCATGTATGTGACAGATTTTAGAATCGTACAATGACACAAAGCCAGTAACTTATGCTTAAAAGACATCTGAATTTTCTATCTGAGATTTGAGAAGGTACACTTAAACTGGCATGTTTCAGGGACCCGTGACGATTAGAGCTGTAGCTGGTAAAATTACCTGGTAACTTTAGCATCATCACCCGACTACTTTTCTTCAATGAGTTATCGTAATTAATGGGGGGGGGTACACCCAGAACCCTGCCTACTTTTGATGATTTCCCTGCCAATTAAAAAATTAGTGACACCCCTGATGTTTGGGGTAAAAAGTTTTTGAACTGCAGAAAAGATTCCAGTGCTGCAGCAACATGATCTCAAATTGCAAATGAATTGCATGATAAACATAATTATGGCTTTCAGTTTTGAAACAGCTAATTGAAAAAAAACACAATTTACTCTGGAAACTGATTATATCTGTACCACATCTAGTGACACAAACACAGAACGAAACCAGTCACCCATTAAGAGTCAATATATATTGATTAAGCTGGAATTAATGGCCTTTGAAAAGATACCATAGAAATAATCAAGAATATCGCAGGCAATAAGAGTTAACATCATTCATTAATTGACATACTAAGGTTGAATTCCTTTTGTTTTTCAAGATGAATCAATATAAATTTCACATAGATCTAGCAAATAAAGCTGTAAGTAGACAGACAAGTGAAACAAATGGTGATATTCTGTAACATCTATTTTATGCAAAGCACATCTCGAAAAACATCTTATGTTACTATGTAGATACTAAATTAAAGAATGCGTGTTCAGCACTTTGTATAACACTTCTTCGACAAAACATATCATATTAACGCAAGTAATTCAAGCATACATCGATATTCCTGTCTGAAAAGGAACTAAAACTACTTGTATTGTGTTTCAGTTAGGATAAAGTGGCTGACTTACGTCAGTTTACCCACCAAACCCTAGAAATGTACATTACATCAGTATTTATGAGTTACTGTTAACTAATATAATCAGAAGGACATCATCCATAATGTTTCGCTCAGATAATCTAAGTACCAAACAAGATGTCTATAAAAGATTCATAAGACAAGAGACCGGGGAGATAATGCCACCACTGGGAGGATTCGATTGCTCTCTACAAACTGATCGCACACGGTAACAGGGCAGACATAAACTGGGTAACAAATGATAATGAGTTATCCCATGTTTTTTGCCATCTATAACAAGCTTGTTGTACTATTAAGAGGGTTTCCAATGTAGTCTGTTATATTCCCATGAGTAAGAATGCTGGGCTGTAGTGCTCCAATTAAGATATGACACATGTGTATTGATCACTAATGGTACAAGTTTGCAATTATTAATTAAATTAATATCCTTTTTTCTGAATGCACTAAATGTCATGCAAAAAAGCAAAGGTCACATCACATGTGAACTGATTAATCTAAACTTATTTCACGCAGACAGTACCATATGTTTAATTTCTAATAATATCTTTTTTTATTAAAAATCTGTATTGTCAATGCAAAAAAATAAAAAATATAAACAAAATTATCAATTTCAACATATATTTTTCACTTATAAGGTCGAAGTTGAAATTTAGTCCTATATTTATTAGAATATGCACAGAATAATACTTATATGAATCAAATCAACCTGAGAGATTTCAAGTCTATGAATAATGAATAAAATATGAATTTAACAGAAAACTAACCATAAGCAAAAGTGTTCACTTCTCTACCAAATACAGATGCATGGATTATTATATCAACATAGATTAGTGGAGTCATCGATAGTACAGATATTAAAACATTATCAATACAAACGAGTTGATCTGATCATACTGATACAGATTTTTAAATATTAATACAATAGAAAAATCTCATTTGTTTCTGAGCAGTGTAGTGACCAGAATTTGAGCAGTGTGCATTCATGCGTGTTTTAGTCATAATGTTTGCTTGCAGAAACAAATTGGCTCACACCCCTTATATAAATATTAGATATCAAGGTAAATATAATTTTAGCATAAAAATAAACTTAACACCAATTTTGGAAACTTTGCTGGTTATGAAAATGAATCATTTAGGAAAACTATAATAGTGATGGAGATCTTTATCACCAACCCACAATGACACGTCAAGATATGTGATACATTTATGACTCATATAGTTACCTGAGAAACATCTCATGGTAAATGATTATGTGAGTAGATAATGCAGTACAACACATCAAATATCTAGGTAACTTGGGTGACGGTCAAAGGTTACTTAATGCACAACAATCAGGCAAGCTCAACAATCACAACAGAACAGAACGTGAGCGGGGAAGTTTGATCCAGATATCCTAAAACTGAGCTAGGAAGTTTGATTCAGATATCCAAGAACAGAGCGAGGAAGTTTGATTCAGATATCCAAGAACAGAGCGAGGAAGTTTGATTCAGATATCCAAGAACTGAGCGAGGAAGTTTGATTCAGATATCCAAGAACTGAGCGAGGAAGTTTGATTCAGATATTCAAGAACTGAGCGAGGAAGTTTGATTCAGATATCCAAGAACTGAGCGAGGAAGTTTGATTCAGATATTCAAGAACAGAGCGAGGAAATTTGATCCAGATATCCAAAAACGTGAGCGGGGAAGTTTGATCCAGATATTTAATTCAGATATCCAAGAACTGAGCTAGGAAGTTTGATCCAGATATCCTGGAACTGAGCTAGGAAGTTTGATCCAGATATCCAAGAACAGAGCTAGGAAGTTTGATTCAGATATCCAAGATATGTACAGACACTGGTTCAGATGTTTCTCAGGGTTTAAGGACTAAATTATGTAGTTCTTACACCAGATGAAGTCATACATAAACTGTTCAACACAAATCCAGGCAGATATATTGCTATGAACAAAAACATGTGTGCGCAAATTCCATATGGGTTTCAATGTAAATTTAACAAGAAATATAAAAATTGTCATCTTCATAATTAGAACTATGTGGTAAATCATCAGCAATCTGTGTCACTTTAACAGTGTGTAAATCTCACTAATCATACAAGTAGATGCAAGTTTAATATTTTAAGACCAATTGTTCAATCAATATACAGAAAACCCTCAATAATATGACCACCATTGGTATTCAGTTATTGAGTTGGTCTTAATATTGAGGTTGAATCAAGTTCATAACAGTGAAAAGGAACTTGAAAATTGTGTTCTTAATTTTGAAATTGTCTTTAAGTGAGGTTTTACCATACTCATATACTTGTGTAATCATAATTCATAATTCAAGTATTATTTACATACATGTAAACAATTAAGTAACTACATGTACAACACTTGAATTACGATAACTGACAACTTTTAACCAGGACATTCATCATTTCATGGTTAATCTAATACACAATGACCTCAATCAGATTTGGACAGGCAGGAAAAAAACATCCTAATTTCATACGACCACGTACGAGTATCATTAATCACAAGTCGAGTAATCACTATGTACGGTATAGACACTGAATGACACCTTGGAAATAGCAAGATCAATATATATATCACATACATATATATATGAAAGTACTTGAACACTATAGACAGTTATCTCACTACATCCTGTTAATGCTATAATATAGTTAACACTTATTGCATCTAAATGCATTGAATTATACTTTTTTAATTTTTCTTTACATCTATAGAAGTAAATCAGCGTATAGGGAACTGTCTGTTGCAAGTAACATTTTTGGAGGCTACTTGTTTTACTAGATTAGTACTTATAAGTAGGGATGTCAACGAATATTCGAATATTCGTTTTATCTTCGAATATTCGAATCCTGTTTCAATATTCGAATATTCGGAAAAATATACTTAATAAAAAAATTGATGAAAATAAAATTGTTGTTTGTTTATTTATTGCCGACCCCGATTTGTGTAATAAAGGATGTTGTTGTTGGTGTTGAAATATACGCGCTTGTAAAAGTGTCATTGTGTATATTGGGGGGTGCTAATATAATCGATAATCCGTTAATTACTGACCGTTTTTAACAGTTAGATAGTCCATAGTCTCAAATAGAAGAAAGTAGGTGTTTAATTGTCGGTAATTTTGTTGTTGACGAAAGGTGTAAAAAGTAGGCAGTTAAAACCATCGACAGGGACTTGAGTTAACGACTCGCTTTTTAATTAAGGAAGATCAAAAATGTAATTGAGAAAAGAAACATGCCGAAAAATGGGGTAACGGGAAACAACATAATTTACATACTAATTTTTCACGTAGGTCATATCATCCAATTCATGCTTTATTTGCAAACTAATGAACAATTGACGAAAACAGAACATATAAACACTTCACAAAGATATTCATAAACACGAATTTTGGCATTCAGAAGATGATATGTTAACTGCAATAACTTTATTCGTCAGAGTCTTAACTTCCGGTGAAAACAAAAGAAGAATACACACAGCACGTAAGGAACTTTGGTATATGAAATATTATTTTTTTAATAATTTTGTCTAAGTTGTGTCGATCGAATATTCGAATATTCGTTCGAAATGAAAAACGAATATTCGAATACCTGATTTGCTATTCGTTGACATCCCTACTTATAAGTGATTCAATACATTTTGTTGTACATGAAGACTGTGCAACCTCTAATGGAGTACAGATTACGGCTACTGGTAAAAGCTCTAGAGTGGTAGAGAACTCAATGCCTGGATCATCTGCTAGATAACACTCATTTATAATTCATGATTTATCCTCTGTCACAATGGTTTTGTAAAACATTATCCTTTCTAAAAACAGCAATAAATATCACGGTGAATCCTGGATGAAGATTTTCCTTGGTAAATGCAATGCAGTTATTGCACCATTAAGTCAAGCGTGTGCATCATACAGACATGAGCAAAATATTTGAAGTAATGTTTCAATTTGAGTGTGAGACAGTCTAAATATGTTCAGTAACAATACATGAACAGTAATGTTGTTGAGTTTTATATCATTTTACAACAGTGTTTCAGTTAATTGTCAGTTGTCTGAGTAGTCCTGAATGTCCCTCCATTACCAGCCAGTACACTTCCCCACATGAATTAAAGGTGAAGGATAGACCACTCTGAAGTCTGGATGTGTCATCCTCTGTCATAGACTCATACCGTCATGGTTACCATACATACAGCTCACACTAGGGTTTAAACCTATTACTACTGAGACTATTCCTATGGCTGCCAATGATTCAACCAAGTTTGATTATAATGTTTAAGTTTTTTACTCTCATGGTTTGGTATTGTCCTACTTTCATTCAGTTTGGTATTGTCCTACTTTCATTCAGTTTGGTATTGTCCTACTTTCATTCAGTTTGGTATTGTCCTACTTTCATTCAGTTTGGTATTGTCCTACTTTCATTCAGTTTGGTATTGTCCTACTTTCATTCAGTTTGGTATTGTCCTACTTTCATTCAGTTTGGTATTGTCCTACTTTCATTCAGTTTGGTATTGTCCTACTTTCATTCAGTTTGGTATTGTCCTACTTTCATTCAGTTTGGTATTGTCCTACTTTCATTCAGTTTGGTATTGTCCTACTTTCATTCAGTTTGGTATTGTCCTACTTTCATTCAGTTTGGTATTGTCTTACTTTCATTCAGTTTGGTATTGTCCTACTTTCATTCAGTTTGGTATTGTCCTACTTTCATTCAGTTTGGTATTGTCCTACTTTCATTCAGTTTGGTAATTAAATTATTTATGCTGAAGCAATATTCTAGTCAAGAGACTAGACCTCATAAGTTTATACACATTATCTTTTAGTTGTACATGAAGCTGTATTGGAAATGTTCATTGTTATTACTGGACATGAAGTTCTATTTCTAGCCATCACTCTACTTTATTTTATATAATAACACGTACATTCTTCCAAATCTACTTTACTTAGCAAAATGTACAAGTCGTTAAAACATCAGTTGTAGGAAATATTATGTATTTCCATATATTTATTTAACTGTTCAAACCGAATAAACAGAAAACCAGAAGGATATTAATCAAAATAAAACTGAAAGGCACCTGTACCATTGCAGCCCTTTCTTAGTCATAATTACCTCTATTGTGGCAATTGAGACTCTACCGACAGAGCTTAACAGAAGGCCAACAGAAGGCTGCTAACATAAACTATCTATATATCATATTGATTTTTCCATGTAAAATTTTACAAACCATAAGACTGAGATACATTACTGCACAGTATAATTATATTTGTCATATTGTAATGTCAAGCCTAAATGACTATGACATCAATGCTTAAATTAGTGTACAAGTCATTGATATAATTAATTGCAAATTCAATGCAATTGGACACATGCAGTTTCTAAACCTAACTTTACACTTCGTTTCTTGTTTACACAACTTCAAAATAAATTCAAACATTTGAATGCATTTTGAAAAGTTGCCAAAATCAACTCAACATGAAACACTATATATATAAGGCCCAAATTTATTAAACCCCAATGTTTATGTTCCAAATGGGAGTATTTAATAAAATAAAACTAGAAACATACTGACAAATAACTGACTGAAATAACCGTCAAATTTCGTGATAGGAATTTAAATGGACACACCTCATTAAATATGAATTAAATGTGCTACCATACTCATAAATAATAATTGCCAAAGCTATACGGTATGTTATGCATTTGATTATTGAAAATAGTTGTTACTTGTAAGTCAATTGAGTGCAGTTAATAGATGAAAAGTCTCACATTGTTAAACTCCTTGTATAAAATCATACCAACAAGAAAGCTATATTTATATAATTATTTCATATAGGCATATAGGCGCTCTATTTTATGTCAGATTCATGATTATGACAATTCATAGACCTATGTACCTGTACACATTATCAAAGTTAATCTGAACTTCAATTTCTACAGCTCCACTTATATAAAAAAAACTTAATTAAGTATACATTGAAGAGCGAATGCAGGGGTGTCAATAAGAGTTGGTAGCTGGTAAAATAACCTGGTAACTTAAGCATCATCACCCTCCTACTTTTCTTGTATGAGTGATCATAATAAAGGGGAGGTAACCCCTCCCCATACCTGCCTTCTTTTGATGATTTCCCTAATTCAAAAATTAGCGACACTGGAATGTGGAACAAGTACATCTACATCTTTGTTTAAATGCAGATTGACCAGTTTTGCTTTCTTCCTTTGACATTAAAACAACAACATTGCTTGGAGGATGCAAACCTTCACAAAGCAACAATTACTTCTTCTTGTTAAAATCATACAGCTATAAAATGTTAGTCTCGTTGGATATTGATCCTTGCCTAAGTCAGCTCAAAAACATATATTTTTAATAAGGCACGCCCGGCGACTGTTTGTAACAATATAATTATAAACTCCCTTGCAGTACTGTACGTTTAATGTAAACTTTAGCTATAAAATTGTTTCAGTACGATATTAAACACTTACAAAGTTTGCAAATAAACTGATACAGTAATGAGTGCATACAACCGAGTGTTATTGACCTGACAAAAATAATAATAGTACATGTCACTGTGTCTTATCACATACAAGATTAACTCCCTGTCAGAGGAGTATCAGATGTTTGAACCTGACTAAAGGTTACTACATATACCATAGTAAATGAAGGTTTGAAACTTGATCCAATAGAATATTTAAAGCAGAAAACGTAGGGATTTAATGTTTGACCTAAATGTATGGGTGTATCACTCAACTTCTTTTTAACATCAACACCAATGTTACACAATTAAGGTAATTAATTCAAAAACTTTTGAATCAAATACTACAAATCATATACATGTACTGTTGGAAAGAGTTATTTATCAATTACCTTTTAAATGGTATGTGTCTTACTTACAGTTAATGAACATGAATTAATCTACTTTACCCTGTGATAAATGGGAAATTCTTAAATCAATATCATGGATTAGTGCGGTTGCTGACAAAATAGATGATGTAAAATAAAATTAACTGTATGTGCACAGCTTGTTTTGTAATTGTTATTAGCAAAATAGCAAAAAACTCAAAATAGACATGTATATAATCGAGGGTTCCACTAGGTGCTGGTATATAATCGAGGGTTCCACTAGGTGCTGGTATATAATCGAGGGTTCCACTAGGTGCTGGTATATAATCGAGGGTTCCACTAGGTGCTGGTATATAATCGATGGTTCCACTAGGTGCTGAATCTCAAGACAGTTTTCACTCAGATGGGAAAATAAAATCATGATAAATATTTAAAAGCCCTTCTATAATTATAATTTTAACAAAAACTGATTTTTGACAGGCACCTCGCGTGATCACGTTTGCGGGTAATTAATTGTTTATATCCAATCAGATTAATGATTAACCTCTGACCCGGATGTTGACTTTTTCGTGTATGTTTACAGATAAAAAAGTTACACGGGTGTGAAGTCTTGGTCACTTATTGGATCGGCGAATGGAATTAAAGGTAAATCTATTAAATGACACATACTAATACAAAATATAGCTTTTCCTCTTTCCAATGATGTATAAAACATTAAAATCGAATGATATTAAGTAACCCGCATTTGTCTCTAAACATAACGATGTGAGCAAAAAAGTGCAAGCACTTACAGCGTATAATTGTGATTACCTGTCCGCCATTTTGGAAAATTCACTCAATAAAAGTTTATCGATAAAAACATTCTGGACCCGTCGATTGAACAAGTAATGAGTTAAACGATTGCTTTGTACTTATTTAGTTAATAAAATGTAAAAACAGAAGTTAGAAGCATGCTGTATATCTTAAAACTAAATCATACGGAACGTGCACCTGCTCGATTGAGCGTAGCTGATGTGATTTTTTCCCATCATTTTAACGGCTATACCAGCAATAAATACTGCTCGTTATTTTGAAACAGGCTAATATTCTATCAAACTTTATTATTTCTAAACAAAATCGACCATTTCTTACAAGTTTTAAGGCCGGAAGGAAAACGAAACTTGACAATTTTACCCCACCGTCTAAGCACGATCAATTTCAAATTTTTTAATATGAATTTCTTTTACAGGAAAATTGTGTGACTTTCCGTTAGTGAAGAAAACATCATTTCCTAGGTCCATTTTGTCAAGAAATTCATCTATCTATAGACAATCTGAATGCTCCAAAACCAATTAAGAATGGTGTTCTAAAAACTGGTGTACTGTCTGAATGGTATTCACATTACAAAACTATCGCTAAAGTGATACACATTGTACACATTTTTGAGCCTAGTCTTGCTACGTCAAGTGTTGACTCACTATCTACAAAATTTAAACGCTTATTAGAGACAAAAAAGAAATTAGTTTCAAAGAAAAAAGTGAAAAGTGTGTCTTCTTTGGAGTGTTTGCTTCAACAAACTTTTCAAGTTCAATCAAGAAAATTAAATGTAACACCATGCAAAACATCCGAAGTAGATAATCTACACAGTGAAACAATTCAGGTGTTGTCACGCAATGGGCAAGGTACAGAAATACAGACACTGCGTAGTGAAATAGATGCAACAGCAAATGTTTCCTCAATTTCTTCTCACATCGACTTACAGTTACATGTATCTAAGTCGCAACAGAAAGACTTAAATTTGTTTGAGTATGAGATCAACAAGAAAAGAAAAACTCTTGACAAATTGTTAAAGGAAATAAAGGTAACAGAAGAAGAGTTATCTTCCCTGAACAATAAAGTTGGGCATTATTTGGTGAGAAACGTCAATAAACGTGATGAGAAAGCTATGGCCACCCGGCAAGCTTTAAGGGATTCTGAGACAAGAGTCCGCTCCCTTACCAAGCCAGCAGAAACTAATCAAATGCTTCAGCAACAAAACAAAAACCTTCTTGTTGAAAATGAAAAGTTGAATGACAGAGTAAACATATTACATGACAAAGTGACAAAAGTTGAACGTAAGAAAATAAATGCGCAAAAATCTGCTCATTACTACTAAACAAAGGCAGGTGTGTTAAGAGAAAAACTCAATTATCAAGCTGTTACCGACAATGTCGAGTTAAAAGAACGTGTGCGTGTATCGGAAGAAGAAAACCAGAGTCTTAGATCAGAGCTAGAATTGTTAGGTGAAAAGCTAAGCTGTTCGTGCACTACTACAAACAAAGATGGATCCTACACAGACGGTGTACGGCTTTGTGTGATTGAACTTGCAGCTTTAGAAGTTGCAACAGAAAAAGTTCCACTTGTTATGCAAACTCAAAACAAGTATTTTCCTATGAACTTGAGAAAGGTGATTTGCCCAACAAGACATCTGTTCAGTCAATGATTGATGAAGACCAATATCTTGCCAAGACATCTATAGGGACACAAATAAAAGCTGCAAAATCTTGGGGGCTGAACCGAGACGGAACGACGGGACAGAAGAAGAACATTTTAGACACGTCAGTAACTCTTGACAGTGGTGACGTTATGAGTCTAGGCTTTACACGTGTTCCACATGAAACTGCAAAAACAATCCATCATGTAACAGTCAGACACATGGAACAACTGTCAGATTTACAGAAAGAATGTCCTATAACAAACTTGAATCAAATCAGAGACTCTACAAGAGCCCCAAGTGTTCCAAAAATCCTGACTGAGACTCCCAAGAATCTGAGCCTGAGTGACATCAGAGACTCTATAACAGCCCAAAAATGCCCAAGTGTTCCAAAAATCCTGACTGAGACTCCCAAGAATGATGAATTCATCTTAGACTCATTGAAGAAGTTGTCATATACTATGTGTGACCGCGCTAGTAATGAAAAATTAGCCAACAAAATGTTAGACCAGTGGCGGGATGGAGTCCTTCAAAAATGTAATGAAATGAAAAGGTGGACCACTTCCACTGTATGGCTCATGTGCTGTTAGGATTGCACCAAGTATGCAAGTTCTGATTAAAAAATTATGGAAAAAGAAACTGTTGAAGAAAATCGCCCACTTGGCCGTGACGCTCTGTCATACTTTAAGTTCTGGGCAAAAAGAGGTACATGTATAGAGTGTGTAGCTAGAACAGTTTCCGACATCTTTGGACCTGCTGGCGATCATTACAGCTTAAGGGACAAAGGGGAAGCCTACTGTGCACATAACGGAATTAAGACAATCATAGGTAACTACCGGGACAATCGCTTCAATGCTTTGTTTCAGAAGGCAGCTGAAATTCTTTTACATTCTAAAGATATGCTTACAGTGATCAGTACCATTCAGCATCCAAATCAGAAGATTAAGTCTGTACAAGCGGATCTGCAGAGTGACCCTCTCATGACAATTCTTCAATGTTTCGGTCTGTTCTATCTTAAAATAACTGGTCCCTACTGGAACCTTGTGACAGAAGGCAAAGTGCCATATCTTCTCTTGTATACCTATATACAAAGCTGTGCTAGCTTTCTGATAAGATGCTCTGAGAGACCCCAGATGTTACTTGACAATCCCGATACCAACTGGTCAGAGGACAGCACAGAAACATCACTATCGGATGTTCCACATCGGAAACGACTAGCGAGTGTACTATTTACTGTTGACAAAAAAAAAAAAGAATTGCTTTTTAAGACCACCAAAGTGATTGCCACTGCTATGCTGAAATGTGTTGAAAAGCAGTTGGTAGATTTCTTACCAAATGAAGAGTATTCTAAGGCTACAAGTTCCATAGACCTCAAGAGAACACAATACTCTCATTCAACAAACCTGGGATGTGAGCATCACTTTGGAGACCTAGATAGCTCCCAGAAAAGGCGACCTAATGCATCCATGCATCACCATACATCAGTGCAGGTACTTAAGCGCAATAGGAAAAAACTCATGCATTGGTTATTAGACATGCCAAAAGAGAATAGAGAAGATTTAATGAAGAAAGCGAGAAAAGGTGGAAGAGAGTTACCCGCTGCTAATATGAATGTTGAAAAGGCAGTTTTGAAAGAAATTAATGACGAAATGATAAAGGAAAAAACTAACCCAAAGAAGCGCATAAAACAAAATGAAATTCCAGACGAAGAAGATGAAGAGGATTATGCTTTAAATAATGTTTTAGATAATTTGCCTACAATTGACACGTTTGTCGAAAATGAATCTTGCTGTGGCTTATCAGAATCAGTGGTATCCTGGTATAGTGATTAGTGCCAAAGATAATGCGGCAGTCGTAAAGTTCATGTCGCCATCTAGGAAGCCTGGATACTTCACATGGCCGAGTCGGGAGGACACCTAGGTAGTACACAAGGAGTTCGTGCTCAAGCGAGGGTTCATACCTCAGTGTGTAAACTCGGGTCGTCAGTGGTTGTTCTAGGAATATCAAGAAATTGAGACATTGTTCGCCACCTACAAACTTAAATACTTCGAAAAATGAAGAGTTATATGCATTGACAAGTGACTGTCAGAACTGTGTTTTCTTGATTATGTTGTAAATAATGTGATTTTGTTCTACATGCAAATGTGCAAGTTTATAAGATATTATACAATGTATAATTTTTGTTATGCTTTGCTAAAATTCCATGTTTTACCATCAAAATGTGAGTAGGCGGTAGAGAAAAGAAAATTTGAAAAAAAAGACATGGTTTCTTTAATATAAAATAACATTTGAAAATCAGCTGGGGTTGCTAGTAGGAGTCCCCAGAAAGTACAGAATCCCAAGGCCATAGTAAGGGTTTCCAAAAAGAAAATACCACATAAGTTCCAACTTCAGATTTTACACAGGGAACCAACAATAGCTCGCCATTGTTCATATAAGGTTTTGAATCTTAATAAAGTTTTATTACAAAATTCAAAGTAAACTTGATTCTTTCACTGAATGCTTTGTCATGTAACGATTATAAACAGTACAAAAATTTGTGATTTTTCTTCATGAAATCAGATAATTATACCAGTAATATCTCTTCCCACACATTATTTTCGTTATTGATTACCTTAAACTATTGTTTCAGAGACTTGCCATTCCAATATACTCTGTAATACTGACTTAAGATAGATACAATTTTCCAGTAATAGAAATAGGTATGGATTTTAATCATTAATGCAGATTTAATGGTTTTTCATTCTATCTAAAAAAAAACACAAATCTCGGACCAATATAGTCCAAAAGTGCTCCAAGTTTACAACAAAAAATAGTCTTTATCAGCCTGAAATCTACTTCCTTCTTTATGTATTGCATATATATTAAACAAATCTTTACCATACTGGATAAATTTACCACCCAAGTTAAACATATTTTACTAAACCACGATATGAAACAAATAAACATAAAAAAGTTCCTAACAATTTCTTGACAGTTCTTTATGAAATGGTCTTAATCTTGGTCACCTTTTGATAAAAAAACATAATTTAAACTTAGTTACCAATACTACATGAATTGTTGAAGCAAGCTTTTTCAACTTAAATCAATCACTCTCGATGGCTGCTCCCTGGGTAACTAAACCAGTACTTGCACCTAATTCAGAGATTGTGATGTTCGCAGTTGAACCTCTCCAAAGGCAAGATTTGAACCCAAAACCTTTGGATCATGAGTCAGACGATCTACCCCGTAACCACTATAACGCCTGTCTGTGTGATAAATGTCTTAGTTAAACCTTTTAATCATAAAACTAATTCAGAAACATCTGCATCTTAAAATCCCATAAAATGTGACTTAAATGAAGTTAATTAACGTAATAATGAAGCATGCAAATAATATAATTACCAGTTTGCACTATAATTAGTTACAAACGGTTTAGCAATGCATCAGGGACCAGATCAAACATACAGAAAGAGGACAAAATTGCATAATCAAAGCAATGGCCATTTTCAATGCAGCATAATTAGGTCCTTTAGGAAGCTGAGAAAGACTGATTAATACCGAACTACTAGTACATCAACTTACAGGGAAGCCAAGAATACTCATGTGAATATGCTTGTGAATTAATACTGAATGTACACCAACGCAACTCTAAGCAATATATCATTGATCTCACATTTAAACCAATCTTCTGCTTTTAAATGCCGAGCTAAATCTGGCAGCAAAAAAGACAGACAGCATCTTTTGTTCTTCACCTTATCTCCTATCCAAGACATTAACATAAAATGTAACACTGCATATGGCTGGGCCACTTTTAGGCTTAATATTACACTCCTGCAGCAGAATGCCTGAGACCATGCACCCTGGCAGTCATGGTCTTAAAACAATGATCATCGCTTGAAGGAATTCAGAAGAGGGTCACCCAAGAAACATTTCTGTGAAATTATTTTGAAATCAGACCAGCAGAAGATTTTCAAAGGTTTTTTCTTTTTGGTTGCCATGGCAGTGAGTTCTGCATTGAACCTCTCTATCTGAACCACCCAAAGAACATTCATGAATAAGAAATTATTTTGAAATTGAAAAAAAGTTTCTGACAAGAATATTTTTGTAGTTTCCACTACATACATTTACGGAAAAGTGAACATGACCTAGATGTCTACTCTCCTTTAGCATCAGGAGCTTATTCCGATACCTTCATATTCAGCTTCTGCTTTATAACTCCTGCACAAGTGATATTTTCTATATTTAGACAGGCGAGTCGACAAGTGTTCAGAGCCATTCAGCGAGCCACTTACAACTACTCGCTAATGTCCGAAATGTAGGACAGTAAACTTGTGTAAATAAACTTTATGCGAGTGTGCATTGAATAAGCTTTCACTGTCATAGAAATGTCCGCTGTGACTGGAAATTGCTAGAAAAACTAAATAAATCGAACTAAGTGACTATCGTTTCGTCGGCATGCCAAAATTATTCTGATGCCTGTAAATGTGTAGTGAATTAAGGTCATTTAAACAACTGTATGGGCGGAATCTGTGTATATTTTGAAATGTGTCATATCGTTACTTGGCATCTTGTTAATCAGATTCGCCGCACTATTTTTAAAACCTATCAGAACAAACCTCGATCTTAATGAACACTGTAAGTGCTACACTTTTAATGATATGAACTAAAACCGATTAGCTAGATAGTCAAAATTTCCTTCGACGCGAAAGGCTATACACTGCGTACACATTTTATTGGTTTAACACTGGAAAATACCCATCTATTATAAACTCAGTAGTCAAGTGATCGTGTTGACCAATGGCATTTAGCATCAGGAACGAACGGTGAATGTAACAGCAGTGGAATCAAAGCGCTGTGTGGAGCGTACTAGATGACATGAAGATAAACATTTTGACCAAGGTTGAAAATGTGGTATCAACAGTATAAACAATGTTTTACTATGATTTGATATTTTGACCTAGTTTTGTTACCCTGGGTGACCAAGTTTCGATCTTGTCCTGTATTTTATAGAAAAATAGGTAGTGACCAAGTTTCATGAAGATTGAGAGTAAACAAGGCTTTTCAACAATTTGACCTGGTTATCTAGTTGATGCCAGATGACCCAGATTTCATAAAGACAAACATTTTGACCAAGTTTCATGAAAGCTAGGGAGAAAATGTGACATCTTAAGCGTTAACAAGGTTTTACTATGTTTTGACTCGTGACCAGGTTTTTACCCTGTGTGACACAGATTTGATCTTGACCTAAATTTTATAAGAACATACATTATGACCTAATTTCAAAACTACAGTGTAAACAAGACTAAAGTATAAATATAGTGAAATACAACATTTTTGATAACTCAAAGGCACATCACTCTCGACTTGGAAAAGTGTTAAGGTGTACATGACATTTATTGATAAATTCAAGGCCATAACTCTTGATCTTATAGACCTATAAACAAAGCCACTCCTTGCTTTCACTGGATGTGCAATTGGAACGTTTCAACTTATACTTTGAATGGTTAAGAAGTGGACATTTACCCGAACTTGAAAACTGCAAGTACCCTCCCTCACTTTCTTCTCATCTTCTTGCCACTGGTGGGGTTTTGAACACTCTGGAACTTTGTCTTTCTTTTTCTTACGGAAACTAAGCCGCCGTCTGAGACCCTCCATTGGCATTGTCACAATATGAAGTTAGTCTACACAGATGATTTCCTGCAATTATATAAATGAAATACACATCTATCAGTGCTCAAAATGGGATTGTAATATGAAGGATTTTTTGTTTTCTTCATATATTGGAATATTTTGTTTCAAATAGAAGTGAACTGCATTACATTTCACATGTAAAACACTTGAGCAACATATTTAAACTGAAAAATAAACAACACAATAATTTTTTTCTGTCTATATTCGATACACATTTACAAATATGGATACGGCAGGCTTCCAGAAATACTCCGGACAGTCAGACTCGAGCGGTACATATTGACCCGGTCCGGTAAATTTTGAAATGATATTGGGCCAAATGACCGACGAAAAATTCTGCATTTTGTCGTAAACTTGAAGTATTAGGTGTTAAATCAGCTTTGTTTACCATTATTTTCACTGGCACCGGTTCACAATTATTTCTCATGCTAGCTTCAAACTGTTGAATCCAGTGTTAGGGTTGGTGATTAACAGTATAATTAATTACATACAATTGCACAGTTTTTAAATGTTTGTTTAATATTTGATTATAGAAAAAGCCAACATGTTTTTTCGTTTTTTTTTCGAGGTGTAATTGTTTCGTACTCAAGACGTTTCGCCCAATGTCATTGCTTAACAGTAACTGGGTTGCCTAGAATAGACCAATATAATTGAGAATCCAGAAACATAGACAAACCCAGGTAAAAAAACATGGTTGAAACAAGGGACAACATAACATTGAACAAATATATACCAACATGAGAAATACAGAAATGATAATTGAAGGAAAACACTGGTGCTTTTATCAATGCCATATGCTTATCTAAACTACAAAATTTTGCAATTTTAGACATTCACGATTTTTGCTAGTTTTCTGCAGTCGGTTTTCATGGTCATATTATAATTATACTTAATTCAGAAAATTCACTTGTTTTTTTCTCGTTCTGGTAAAAAATTGTTTTCCACAGGTCAGACAGACAATTTTAACTTTCGGGAAGCCTGTGACGGAAAATACAGGAGAATTGGTAGAGTCTAAATATATGCCAAAATAGTGCAACGTCACTTTGGAAGTCGGCAGCTTGTAAAACCGTGCTCTTGTTCATTCTTAATGTACACACATACACAAAAAGTTAATTACAGTCAATTAAAATAACTAAAAATATATGCAGTATATTGTCAATATTTGTCTATCGTTATATCAACATTGTCGATATGCAAAATTTTGAATCAATGACAGCCCTAATAATCTGACAGTAGTAATATGTGATGTATCAGTATTATAATTACGTCTGATGTGTTTTGTATTACTAAGACTTTTAACCCCCATTTTGCAGGAAACGTCTTAAGTGACATGATTTAGGGGGAGAGGGGGGGGGCATTTAACAACACAAATTATCTATTTATTCACAATTCCATAGATATTCAGTGTTTTTAGTCAAGATTTCTAATAATTGCAATACCATTCACTCAGCTGCATCGTTATAAATTGGATGTCTAGATAGCAATCAATGATTGAACAATACAATGCTTAATGTGACAATTAACCCTGAAAACGTATCGTCATACTGAAATTGAAGAAATATTCTCAAACTTCCCAATATATCCGAAAGGTCCGAGTACTAATACAGTTGGCGTACATCAATAAAACAGAGCGTAAAGCAGTTGCATTCAATGCTTTCAACTTAAAGGTAAAGTATACTTTGTAATGTTATGCTCACCTGAATAGTATGCGAGAAATGTGTCAACCTCTAGTCAAAAATTCTCCTGCAAATAGTTCATGAAGGGACATAATTTGTGACCACCGGTAATCAGTCAACAGAACCTTCGTTTACAAGATTACGATATGAAAACATAAACAACCGTGTGAGCGTCTTTCATCAGATTTCTAGTTCATATCTGTATTCTGTGCTAGAAGTGAGAATAATTCGGCAAAAAATGTAAAAAACGACATTCGAAATCTAACATGGCAGGTAGTCAGTTTACAATCAGTACGCATGCGTAATGACCTACCTTGCCAAGTGCTCGTAGTTGTATGCCCCGCCCTCATCCAATCGAGTAGTGCGGTTGGGATATGGACCGTACTACGGGCATACGGACCGTATTTTGGGACAACACGGTCCGTGACTTTTATATTTATATAAAGTACTTTACTCTCAAAGATCGAAAATGAGTGTTTCACAACTATTGGAGACTGTAGATACATTGCTTGCTGCACATAATGAAAAGAATATGTGCATTTTGTACAAAATAGGCGTTGCCAAACACGTAATAATAGACAAACTACAATTTGCAATTTATCTATATGACATTAATTATGTCGACCAAATAATAAGCATGTCCAGGATTATTTAGGTACATGTATAAGCATTCATTTTTCAACCAAAACTGCTGTGCTTGCATAAACAGTTGTCGTAATAAAATCCCACACATGTACTTAAAACAAACTATTTTAATGTTCTATATGACCTATTTACTCTTAAGTTATTATAGTATATAGGCCACATAGAACATTAAAATGGTTTGTATCAAGTACCTGTGTAAAATCCATCTTAATCGTGTTGGAATTTCAACTCTGCAAATTCGGTCACCATTAATTATTATATTCGATTATCAAAGCTATTTGGAATGATCACGGACATATAAACCATATATCCGTGGAATGATTGATAATTGACCTTTGAATCATTGTGCATCTATATTGTGTAGTCACATGACTTGTCATATAAAATATTTATTGTGTCGGTCAACCCTAATCATACGGTCCCTTGTTCACCTAAAATAAATGTATATTAGAACATATATATGCTTAGATTGTAGTTCTTTATATAAGGAGAATAATTTTTAAATCGTCTGTATGTAAATTGATACATTTCATTTATTACACGCGACAGTTGACTGAATCAGGGAACAATATGATTTAAGGATTGTTGTCATTCATGTATGCCTCCTTTATGTTCACCGTTTATACTATGATGTGGTTGTAGGACTGATCGCCTTTGGCTCTGTTTTAATGAATGGTCACCGTGCCCACCATATAATTAAACTCTATTTGTGTATATATGATGTCTATATTTAATAGGTCCACTGCACTTTGGATGGCAGGGGCGTTGCCAGAGCTGATGGAATGTATACGCGGAAAATCTATGGGGCCTAAGCTAGGACATCATACCCCGAAAAATACGTTTTCTAGAACGTTCGTGGTGCAATCTGGTAACATTTTTACAAGCAATACTGTAAATTTTAGGCGTTTTATATATTCAGAAAGTTTATATACCAAACTGCACACAGATGATCAACTGTTGGTTGATGAAGTTTTTAAATAGAGACCCTGTCACCACGAGATATGTTCGCATGCAGTCGACATGGTAACTCACTTTATGCATCAATGTCGTATGTACTATTCTCTTTTTCCATACTATCTTATTTAACAGATCAAACATCACAGATTCTTCCCCTACTATCAAATAGACATAAACTGCATCCCGTATATCTAATAAGCATTTGTCAAATGTCGGCTTTGCATTTACACTACTTATTGTTTATTCGAGAGATGTGTATCCCAATCCTGGTCCAGAAACACCTCGTTTCAACTCGACGTCTTCTTACTACTCCTCGGAGTCTATTGTAATGTCAAAATATATGTCATTCATGTATTACAATGTTCAGAGTATAACACAAACTCAGTACCCTCTATGCCGAATTTTGTGAGTTTGATCTCCTTTCATTTTCTGAAACTTGGTTTAATGACAACTAAACAATATTTTCTGCAGTTGACGAATTTATCGAAAAATTTGAACGTTTCAATTGAGGCGAACGCGACATTTCCAAAATCAAATAAAGCATCCGTCCCCTAGTCGCTCCCATTTCGTATTGTTTTATCTTTTATTCCTTCGACCACATCATTGAGCAAAAACATGTTTTGCTCTGACGCAAGTACCTATACTACCTCTATCATATCTTCCTTTCGTTTACATACTGAATTTCATTGAAATATTTATTTTCTTAATACGATGAAACATGTACACACTTATAAAACAAATCATACGAGAGTCAAATCTTGTCAATTTCTGTAATTAAGTCACCATATCATGCACTTAAAGTCAGTATGCAGTGGAGAGAATTTCAATTAGCATTTGCTTCCAATTCTATCCACTTGTCTATTACATGCACTTTGTAATCTTTTCATTTACTGTATATTAAATGTCAATTTAGACAAATAAATATGTTTAAACTAACTTTTGGTTATTACACATTTTTTCTAGTTTTTCATGATCATGTGTACGCAACGGCGTATTTTGCACACAGGTAGCTACGCTCCTGGAAGGGAGCTGGTAAGGAGACTATGTATCTATTGGACACAGTGTTGCTACTGGCTTACTGTATTTCTTCAAGGAAAATAACTTGGGTGACATAAGATCGAAATTTCCTATAATGGTTATCTCCCATTTTATACAGTTTATATTTCACGCGATATAACTCAATAATAAATATCCATATCACAGTCAATTTAATATCACATCATATACACGTATCGTTAAATACAGTAATTTTAAATCTTACCGAAATTAAAAATTCAAACGATGATTGATGTTATGTGCACACATTGTCTCGGATAGCCCTTGTGAAAGGAAAGTGTATAATACGATGATTTAAGACTAATAAAACCATGTGTTATATTTATAACTTACGACATCACTTTTGTGAGCAAGTAAAGAATATATCAACTAAAAGGGAACATTTTTTGAAAAAGGAAAATTTAGGACCACGGCATCTGGTAACAACATCCGACATATGTGCACTCATGGTCGGAAGGATCACACATGAGCAAGTGATGAATACATGTACTGTAAACCTGACTTAAAGACCTCATAAATATTAAGACCACCTCAATAATAAGACCATCTCAATAATAAGATCATTTTCACTGTTTTGCTCTTTATTCAACCTCAATATTAAGACCACCTCGATATTAATACCAGTTTTCAAGGGTTCCAATGGTGGTCTTATTATTGAGGTTTTACTGTATATTTTTTCATCCTTTATATGATAAACTTCGACCAACTCGACAATGATACACACTTTATTGCACTTTGGCCGGTGTGATATTCATGTTCACAAGTATGGATACATATATCAACACAATTATAGCACTTACAAACGGGAATGATAGAGAAACTTATAATCTTATCTAGGTACAATGTGTACTCATTTGCTCAAATTGTAAATCAAACAGTGGGTGAAATTCATGTACACGGCTATAAAGTAATTTTGGAGTCGGATTTAGCGGACGAATCACAGGTAATTTGATTTTAATACAAAATTTGTACACTGTATAATTTTTATTATTCATTTTGCCAATGACTGCGATGCAAAAAGGTTGGAGCTATGACGCGGGTTTAATGCTAAACTACACACATTGTGTCTATAAGTAAACAAATAATCTGACATTTGAGGCAACAACATTCATATGAGTAATATGAGGCAATTGTGGGCACACACTTGGGTAAGTTAGCTTGTTCATAGTGCACATCTTCTTATAATAACGTCTTAAGTCGTTTCTTCCCTTCCAACTGCACCGAACTTGTCCCATATTCCTACAGACTATATACGCTAAAGAAATGGTATTGAAATATAAATTATGACCCATACTGGTCTATAAAACAATCATTTAGGTATATATTTATGACTTTAACTGGAACGAAGCCGATGTTCCTTTTTGTTTCAATTTCGCGATTTTTTGACGACACTAAGTATCTCATATTGCCAGCTATTATTTATATATTTTGACTGGTTTCGTGCGCGAGTGTGCATTTTATATGATTTAAGACGTTCATATTGTCGAATTCTTGTGAACCAAACGGTTGATCAATGTCATACTCACTTTCAGGACTCATTGGACGAGATTTATATGCAGTTATGGCTGAGAAAGATTTTGACCTCACTGAACAGTTCACCTTCCATTTGACAAGTCAGCAGAAGATTGCTTTAGTTCCGTTCTTCTCAACATGGCTGATATATTTTGTGCTGTATATGCCTTTCTGGGGTTATCCACCGGTAACGCTGGGCTCGGTTTTTTTCAAAATCTTGCCCATTTTAAGTTTATGCTACTACGTCGCATGTGCTGCTAAAGATTTTGCAGGCGGTCTGCCAACAAAGGACGAATTGATGCCAAATGACTATAGAGCTAGATATTTCCAGATGGCGCTTTTATTCTCAAGTCTAGGAGACGCTTGTTTGGTTTGGCGGGAACTTCTCTTTGTGCCAGGACTTTTGGCATTTGCTGTGGCACAGGCAATGTACTTCAAAGGACTTGAACATGATGTTAAAACAAGCAGAACTAAAACACTATTTGTTTTACTTGGAGTTAGTATGTTCATGTTTATAAAGAGTGGCATAGATTCATACGTATTAACTATTTTAGTCGCAATGTACACAACTCTTATATTTGCTATGGGCTGGCGAGCAACAGCTAGGTACGAAACGGACGGAAGTAAGGCAGCGTTCGCTGGTAGTATTGGTGCATTGTTGTTCATATTGTCTGATTTCCTTATTGCTACAGACAAATGGTGTTTTACGGTACCATGTGCAGCGTCTTTGATTATGAGTTCATACTACTCAGCACAGCTTTGTCTTGCTGTAAGTACGACAAAAGACCTTCAATAACATCACGAAAATATTGTATAATAAATATGCAAGCACTGATGAACGACGTAGTTCTTATGACATAATAGTAACTGTGGAATATGCCAATCTACCGGTAAATGTAATCATAGTAAATGTGGAATCTTTTTATATACATGTACCAATATATATATATATATATATATACATACTATGTGTCTTATGACACCATAAGTAAATAGGCAAGTATTCAATGTACCTGCAAATGATGTTACTTATTAAGCTACTAAATCATATACAGAATGCACAGCAGATATAAAACTGCATAAGAAAATTTGTCACGTTGTGATTAACAATTACAAGGATATGTCAGGACTTTTATGCCATTTAATATCATATTGGACCATTGTAGAGCCGATAGATTTATTGTGACATTTCACGTGCCAAAATCGGTTAGTTGATTCTTTGTCGTGGCATTATTCCAATATATTGAACATATATGCCTACCAGTAATATATAATGAATATATAATGAACATATACTAAATAACGATATGTCGTGAAATAAACAATATTGTGTATTATTACGTTCAAACAAACTTCAATCATAATGTACTTCATCAAATTATTTTTTATATAATTTATGAAGCATACCTGTCTACAAGTTATTTGTAAGCACAGAGAGGCACAGGAGCTAGTAACAATACATGGAATATATAACAGTATATAATATGGAAGGGACCATGGTTTACTTATGAATATTGTTACTAGCTTCTGTTTATTGAACTACAGAGTCAGCCACACAGCACAGGAGCAAGTAACAATACATGGAATATATAACAGTATATAATATGGAAGGGACCATGGTTTACTTATGAATATTGTTACTAGCTTCTGTTTATTGAACTACAGAGCCAGCCACACAGCACAGGAGCTAGTAACAATACATGGAATAAATACCAATATATAATATGAAAGGAACCATTGTTTACTTATGAATATTGTTACTTGCTTCCGTTTTTTGAACTACAGAGCCAGCCACACAGCACATGAGCAAGTAACAATACATGAACTATAAACCAGTATATAATATGGAAAGGACCGTGGTTTACTTATGAATATTGTTACTAGCTTCTGTTTATTGAACTACAGAGCCAGCCACACAGCACAGGAGCAAGTAACAATACATGAACTATAAACCAGTATATAATATGGAAAGGACCGTGGTTTACTTATGAATATTGTTACTAGCTTCTGTTTATTGAACTAAAGAGCCAGCCACACAGTATGTATGTTGTTTTTGATATTTGCTGAAGAATCACTATTAAATCGTTTATGAAATAATCACTTTATAAACACTTATGTTTATTATTACAATAAATAAAACTGTAAAGACAGGCTGGTGTGGCACAGACATGCTAAACGTCTTAGTACGATCGATTATAATTGAACAAGCAAATTATAAATAAGACCTAGCGGGTTACCATTCCAGGAACAACAAGAATCTGGTAGAAAATGTGTTCCTTGTGAGAAGACCTTATGTTTCAACAGGAATTAACTGTCAGTTTTATTTAATCTAAGAAAGATCTAGAACTATTATCAGTTGTAACATGTTTACATTTACACGAAGTTGCAGAGAATGGCAATGTAGCACACGTTTTATGAGAGACATGCTTGCAAATAATGAGTCTTCCCCCTGTGTATCCTCCTTGGTCCTCCTTATCGTCGGCCAGGCCATTCGTTACACCCCTGTTCCCTTACGTATTTACCCTTTCGCCTCCTCAAATACCCTAAGTTTTATGGACTTTAGTATTCCCGGATGTCTGTGTGGAGAGGCGTTGTCTTATGTGTGTTGCACTTCCTGTAACAACTTATATATTCTCTCTCTTTTCAAAGGAACAAGCCAGAATCTATGATATCTGTATGACTTGTTTGATTCAACAAATACATTGAATCTGTGAATCTGTTGTATCTCTAACAAACCTTCGCAGCGAATTTGTACATTCCCGTGGTATGCTGTGAAACATAAGAAAACAAGACACACAGATATCATGATAATGACTAATGGATATAAAACGACGATTCGAAACAATACAAGTTTAAAGCACACTAGATTTCTCGCTCAAATATTGATTTTCATTGATAAAATCCACAAAACAATGGAAAGATCTTTGCAGAAGTATTCAACATGTCAATTCAACATGTCAAAAGCTAAAGTCCGTACGCATTGTTTTTCTGTGAAAATTAAGTAGCACCAATTGCATCAATGGATGTTTCTGTATCAAGTGTGTCATATGTTTGCACCAACTTTCACTCAATCGACCGGCACCGTCTGTTACATCACCGTTCAATACTTTGTTGACATAAAACATGCACAGATTTACTCCCTAGCGATTTGTAAAGAAATGTTTCCATTCAGTTCTTAATTGGTCTTTATACCAGAAAATTAATTAAACATGTTAAGAGGATTACAGACAAAACTTTTGAATATTCTTTGGTGGCGTACTTACTACATAATTAGCTAGAAAAGTCTGTGGTTATCACGTTAAATAAACTCGTTAACCACGTAAGTGTCACGATACGTATACGGTTAAACACGTTATATAGTCAACATGTGCAGACTTATGCCTCCATTAAATTAAGACTTTATTATTACAAATCAAAGATAACCATTACATGGGTAGAAGGGCTTAAGTTCAAATTGTGGAATAAAATAACATAATACTAGTAGTGTGGCATGTGCCTTTTCAATCAGTTAACGCTCAGTTTTAACCCTGTATCTCTCTATATATATGCATGTATATCAATATAAAGACCACCTTAATAAGGAGACCAGTTTCCAAGAGTCCCAAGGGTGGTCTTATTATTGATGTTCACTGTATGTACGACTGAATCATTGACCAGTTGTTCAAACTATCTGATTTTAAGTAGCCTTTTATTGCAAAGAAACATGAGATGTTTATAATAACTTAAGTGTTTTATCGACTGACACACCACATTTGGATTGTATGCTTAATCCACGTAACATCTGTTGGATTTTTCACGATTCAGGCAACACATTTGGAGGCGAATTCTTTATGCATTGAGATATTTCGACCAAATAAATGAATAAGTAAATGGATGAGACAACATTTTGTCCATTTATCTCCACCGAGAATATGTTTTTAATGCTCATCAGGCGGCTCGAATGCTCAATCGTACATGGTACGCTTTAGGTCCGGGAGGTTACGGGTTCGAACACCAGACGTGACATTCGAATATCGCTTAATCGTACTTGTATCTCCCTTACCTTATGCTAGCGACCCAGTGTCAGGTAGATGTGACGGGGTGTGGTGTCATGTCACGTTTTTGTGGTGTGGTGTCATGTCATGTTTTGTGGTTTGGTGTCAGGTCACGTTTTTGTGGTGTGGTGTCATGTCACGTTTTTGTGGTTTGGTGTCATGTCACGTGTCCACGGCAGTGTATCACAGTGTGACAACACTAGATCTTTCACAATCAGACATTGGCTCCGTGTGACTGAACTTGTCAAAGGTATAAAACAGCAAGAATTCTCCCCCACACACGCCACTCTCTCATTTCTCAGATCACATACAATAGTGTGGAATTTATTATTTGTCATACACGAAGCCTTTGGCGAAATAGTGCATCATGTATAACGAGAGTTGTTTGGATTAGAAACCCTAGTTATGTAATTTTGGATAAACTTAATTTGTTAACAAAAGAGTCTGGTTAAGAAACCAATGACACACTTGTTACATGAATCAAAGGCAAATCTGAGCTTTTACAACACTCAAACTGTTTCCTGGATGTGGTATCACGACATACAACCGGTTAGCTCACTCTGTAGAGGCGTCGACTGCCAAACTGGATGTCGTATGTAGGTTCAAACCCCTGGTGATGCATTCGTTATCCGGCCGTTACAATTTGACTGAATGTGTGATGTACTCACAGTCACTTGTCTTGATTGATGTGGAGACACTGTTCGTTGCTTTTGGTAGAACATGTTGGTACTGGTTGGTAGGATCAGGAAGACTGGTAAGGTCACCTGACATCTCTTACATAGCCGAAATTTCTGATAAAAACAGCGCAACGTGGGTGTTATTTCTTTTTCTTTGACAAGGAGCAATACAACGTGGACGAAGCAAAACGTAATCATAATATTAAGAACAAATAAATTACGACATAAGGTCATATTATCCTTTTAGTAGGTGTTCGTCTCTACATTAATATTAAATCTTGATAAAATCTGTATTTTTAAAGCCCTCGACTACTCGAGGTCTCCGAATTGTCAACAGATTCCGAAAACAATGCAGCATCAGTCGCACAGAACCCACTTTGCATCCGTCATGTACGGCCCTGGCTACGGACCTGAACCTGTAAATTATTGACCACCGAATAGGCTTTTTAAATAATACAATAATTTATTCGATGCTTAGATATTGTCTTCATTATACATACAATATTGATCGTGTGAAATGAAAGCCTTTTTGTGGGAATCACTGAGTCATTGATATTTGCTGTCCAACATAAAATCAATCTTGATATGAACTTTCCCCTGTATAGCATGTTACGCTACAACAACGTTTTTGTAGACCAATAATGTAACATACTGCTCTCGAGCAGCGAGACTTTCCGTAACCAACATAACCATGCATGGTTATTCATGCACTCATCGATCTGATCTCTGGAAAATTGGAGAAAACATCCCAGCGATCTTGCTGTCTAGTACATTATTTATGTGAGTCGTCTTTTTCGTTCGTGTGTACACGCTTAGTTGTAAAGGATTTTAAAATAAACTTATACCGCCTTGTTGTAAAATTGTGAGCTGATAAAGATATTGATTGATCAACGGTTTGTCGAGTTATATATAGCTGTGTGTGCATTTCCGCAGATTAAAACAGAGATTAACGGATACACCGCACGACAGTTAACCGCAATGTAAGTATGTTTAAATTTCTTCTAAAGATATGCATATTGCTATTAACTAAATGTAACGTTAATAATTAGTTGAGTATATGTTTTCCATTGAAATACTCTACTGTTATGACAAAATTGTCATAATTGGCTGAAATTGTGTAGTTTATGAAAGTGTTTAAGTCATAAACCCATCACAGGAAATATCCATGGTATATACATGGCTCAATATGACAATGGAACTTGACAACACGGATATTCTACTTCAAAGTGTGTACATGTTTAGTATAGACAATATACACCTATTAGATGTTTTGTGAGTTATACCCCCCCCCCCCCCGCGTCATGTGGGTGTCTATGTGAGTGATGTATATCAAACCGTATTCTTCATGAATGATATTTACCCATTGTGTAAACAGTAATATTTTATGATTATTAATTTTCCCTATAAAACACGTGAGTGGTTTGATCTGTCAGCCAGAAGCAATTAAATATGATTTGTTTTCTCAATCGAGCTCAGTCTTCTTATCTTAAACATATGTATGTATGTGCAATACGTAACACACACATTTGTCACGGCTGATGTATCCAACGAATACTGATATGAAAATTTATGAAAGGTTATGTACATATACCCGTAATACTGGATCGCAATATCATGTAGATATTCTGAAACGAAAGGGCGTATATACCAGTTTAAATGTGTTGAAGAGAAAATGTCGTGCTCTATTTACCCGTTTTTCAAACAAATTCATTTCATAACTAATAAAGTGTATAGAATGATGTTTACCAATTACAAATAATATGTATGCATATTCTTGCCATCTGTTTAATATAACTAGATAGTGTAGGCCTAATACACGATCTACGTAATCTCTACTTGATTATAGACCCGGCGACTTAATGCAGTCGTTTAAGATAAATTCGTACACGCCACGCTTCCTTAACCTGTCGAGTACAATAAAACCTCGGGAACATCGTCCCGCTGGTGACACGAATGTCCCACTGACTGGTCATGTGTTGAAATTCCGTTTATAGAACATAGATCCACAATGCATCAGTGTTCAAAGCTGCTGGTAAATGATTAAAAACAGACCTTAGTACATGTGTCACTTTTGAATAAAGCAACATATGTCGATACAATATATCACAACCACTTCTATATCTATGAATATATATGAAACGGTGATACAGATAGATAAAAGTCTTCAGTCTTTTGAATTAGCAATCGCCTTTCGCTTACATGCCAACTTTCATTTCGTACTGTGGAAACAATTAAACATTGTATGCCGGAAATTGATGGCTTATGTAAACTGTAAGGGGTTTCATGAGAGGTTGTTAAGCATTACTTTGACTCACTGCGTTTTTTCCGACTATCGCACACAATAAATAAATTTTGATTTGACTTTTTGTTATTTAGCGAGATAACATGTCAAAGTATCAGTGATACTGTTATCATTAATTCAACGTTGCTTCGTAACATTGTATTAGGTGATTGACTGTACTTAGATATAATACAACATTAAAACACTACATCGTAGCCTCGATACCATATAACCATAATCGAAATTTGATGGTTTCTTGGTGCCATATTAACTTATTACGGACTTAACATATTTGTTACATATGTATATATTTTAAATACAGAAATACATGTACCACGAGGAAGTTACGTGGAATTTGCAAATGTATAAATAAAAGCATTTTGAACTACGGAACATCGTCCCTATAGTGGCGATATTTATATACATTTATTATTGTTCGATTCAAATGTTTTCATTGCATGGTTTACTGCGTTCTTGTATCACCAAGCACCGATAGAACACTTCATTGACTAAGTGGTTTGCCTCGCTCCAAGAAAAAAATAAACAACGTAACAATGCACAGTATCCTTAGTGACTGATAATTACAAACATAATTATAATACTGTAGTATTGTATACAGCCATAGCACTGGCAACAGAGTAACCTCAACATAAAATTCCACAGTACAACCAATGTATCATGATTGTATCACAACATACACATATTGATGTTTGCCGTTTTTAGGGTCTACTATATCATAAGTAAACAATAAGAAACGGTGATCATCAAAACTTATATTTGATGAAACAATCACGCCAGTTTCACAATAGAACGTAAAGCACCCGAGAGTCATACTTTCATTTACATTCTTAATTGAAACTCTTCGTGATTCTTTTCATCAGCAAATACTCTTATGATTATGAGAGTACGGTTTGCTAAACAGATATGTTCTATGGACGTCATGGTTTTCAGACGGCATGTGATGCCAGAATAATCAATAGTATATTTGTTCCAGACATTACAATGTTGCAGACACTTGGGTCTAAATATGTACTGAATACATTATAGCAAAAACATTGTATTCGTTGCAGACAGCATAAGAACAATCGTAATCATTTTATTTATTTCCAGACCCAACACCTGAGATACAAACATGGAAGCGGTTAAAATGGCGTTGTCGATTTTTTCAAGAAAGCAGAAGATAAGTCTACTTCCGTTCGTCGTCACTTCCGTTTTCTTCCTGGTGCAGCCATACGAACCTGGTTCCACATTTCTTGGAACAATTTTCAAGCTGTTGCCAATCTTGTCGTTGATTATGTACATAATAAGCACAAAGTCAAAGTTTCCGAATCAGACCAAAAGCGTTACCCTGGAAACCATTCTGCCGGAAGATCCTTACAGCGTTTTCGTCATGCTTGGATTGGCCGTGTCGGTGATAGGGGACATTTTTACG
The DNA here is from genome assembly GCA_032209605.1 of Mactromeris polynyma. Taxonomy (NCBI): domain Eukaryota; kingdom Metazoa; phylum Mollusca; class Bivalvia; order Venerida; family Mactridae; genus Mactromeris; species Mactromeris polynyma. Next base: position 45,987,065 of record JASFXZ010000002.1, read on the forward strand.
TCAATGTCATACACTTTGTTTATTGGCGGATTTCTCTTCATTGCTGCACAACTGTTCTACATCATGGCCATACACGTGGGTGGGAGACAGAAGGACAGTAGTAGTACATGCACGTGGCTTTTCGTGCTTCTTTTCGTCAACACATTCTTGAGTATTCAGTCTGGCACCGAGTCATATTTCACCACAATATTTTTATTCCTCTACTTTATTCCTCTATTCCTGGCTGGTTGGAAGGCTTCATCAGCTCTGGAAGAGAACCCCGGAGACAAAGCAGTGTTATTGGGATGTATTGGGGCGTGTTTGTTCATCTTCTCTGACTGTTTAGTCATTCTGGAACATAACGAGTACCCCATCCCGTTCGTGAGCTTCTTGTACATGTTAACCTACTATGGTGCTCAGTTCGGGTGGGCCGTCAGTACTTCTAACTACGCTTGAAATCCAACATGCTTTGGTCATGACATTCTTGAAGTGCACCAACACGAATTGCTTCAGCTTGGAAACGGTGAATTATTAAGAATTTATCACAATACGAAACATAAACACGCAGTGCCATAAATTATACCCAAAAAGGACATTTAAGCCTCGGACAAGACTTAGCTCGTACGAAGGTTAATACACGCTTAATTGTCGATCGATTTTGAGCTCTTGGTCGTAACATAATCTGCTTAATGCGGGAACATTCCGATCCAGAACAGATGCACTTATTGACAGTTTTATCCAATGCCTTGTTGTAGCCAGAGCTAAATCGCGATCCACATATTTATGCGGCCTGTTGTATATAATATTATTCAGGAAATACTTTTTCCATGCCCTGAAATGTTGAAATTCCTTAGTGATCCAGGACATAGTCGGAGAGGGAAAGTTATTCCGCAGCATAGTTTAGGTTAGTAAGTCAAAGCATGGAATCTGATCAGTTCAGGAAAGTCTCTCCCTTGTATAAAATGCTAGCAATAAAATGTGGTGCCGTGCCAATTATTAATCGTGTAATGTAGTACATGTATGTTGAGTGATGACAATTATAAAGTGAACTGAATGTTTCCTGTTTCGTTTATGATTGACAAAGTTTAATGCTACATGTTTTAGACATATTATGTTTCAATATTTAATGGTTAATACATGTGTTGTTTTATAATAGGCTTTAGTTAATCTGTATTAATTTTTATGTATTGTTGAGCATGTTTGTTCATGTATAACTAAATAGTCAATAGTTTATTCTTTGTTTTGTTTTTTTGAGAATACAGAATATGTATATCATGCGTTAGTTCATTCGATATAAATAAATTTTTATTTAGCATTCGTTAAAAGTTTGAAATTTGAAAACTATTTGTAAGATTTGTTTTTCCCGTCAAATTTCAATGATTTTAATGGCTGGATATTTATTGCCATATACTGTTTGTTGTTTTGGCATGATCACTGTTGTTATTGTTGTTGTTTCACATTTTATTATCGTGAAAAGTTTTATTCTGTAAAAACGCGTCTTATTGTTGAATTTTGTCTTTTTGTACTCAGTTGGTATTGTGTATTTTGCTAATTAATAAACAACTTGTATATACATGTACTATCTTTTCTATTCCATGTACTATACACTTAATGTATATTTCTGTTTTGTGTGAATGGTGTTATTCAGTCAGTTTATACTCTTTGATCTACAGCGTTGCTTGGCAGAACTTCATTAGACGTGCCCGGTAAAAATACCGAAACATTTATCAATAGTTCGATTTAGACGCGCTTGGTTTGATGTGAGAAAGTCATTCGTAGCCAAAGGAGAGTCAATATATCGATGTGATTTCAGCGTCCGATGTTATAAAACTGTGGAAATTAGTCTTCAAGCGTTCAAATCCCAGTTTGTGTTTATAATATTTTCAAAATACCTATAATTGTATCAAGATCATTAATCATAAAGCATGCTATATGCAATATGATTATTGGGAATATATATTACCATACATGCATAACTGCAGTAAAACTTCACTTAACGACCACCTCAATAATAAGACCACCTCAACATTAAGAACGCAATTTTCAAGTCCATGTTCAGTGTTTTTCTCTTCATTCAACCTCAATATTAAGACCACCTCAATATTAAGACCAGTTTTCAAAGGTCCCAAGGGTGGTCTTATTCATGAGGTTTTACTGTATATGTGTTATTAGATTGAATTTGTATCCGCTTCTTTATAACAAATGATAAATGTTTCCATTACTAATTTTGGCTGTTACAAATTCGTCGACAAAATTTCGTGCCATGATCTTTGTGCTGCAAACGACTTGTAAATTTCTGTCGCTCCAATATTTATGCATGTTTTACAAAGAAATACATCTACTTGTGGTTCTTCGACTTTGGAATCTATATTGTTCAAGTTTACTGAATTAATGAAGAGTATACAATACAACTTATCTTCACGAATAGTTTAATCATATCAACGTCAATAGGTTTAGGAAGTTCACATCCATTTTGTTTCCGTGTATGTGCAGATGTAACTACAGTATAATGTATGTGTACTGTTACAATAGACTTGATGAATGTAAACGCAAACCTATGATACATTGTACTAATGCGTTTGAGTTCACAGTCAACAATGAAAAGTTATTACTGAGAGATTTACACACGCTCTCGTTACTGGCACGTATACACGCAGACACCAATCTAACAAGCGAAATATGACGCGAGTTGGTGACATAAATGAGTTTGATGCACGAATTGTATGTTTGAGACACGTGACATGCATAGTTCCGATGGGCGGGAGATTAGCAGAAGTAACAGTTACAACGATACTACAGCTACACTTTTATTTCAATCTGCAGACTTCAAAAGTTAACGTACACAATTGTATGTTTACTATACATAGTACTTATATAGTAGTACATGTACTTTACTGCTGGTACTCCTAGTCTGCTGTTGCTGCTTTTGTTGCTATTTACTGTTAACTTCACTCCGATCAGATCCCGTGAAAAAAGGACATACCTTGCAACTCACCAATTTATGCTCCATGCGTCAATGTTTAATTTGTTGGATTTATACGCCAGTTTTTCAACGGTAGTTCAAGTATGAAAGGCGTTCAGTTGAACTAACCAGTTTTATGCGAACTCGGTTATTGCACTCATCTGATTTCATTCAGTATTGTTCTTGAATGAAAAACATGTCGCACTTATTTCAACAAGTATGTCGATAGCGTACTGGTTTAACTGATCATGAACTTCGAACCATTGTCAGATTTTTTTAAGAATTGTACTTGATAGTCTCCCTTGATTATCCAAGGTGCGACACTAATTGAATTGTCTCCCTTAACTTCCCCAGATCTGATCGATATTGGCTCCATGCTATAACCGATTATATATACGCTACTTTAACGTCTCATGATCATTATCGTTCGCGACTTGATTAGCCACCCCGCTTTGTTAAGTCAGCATAATGAAATTTCCCCCGGGCTGTACTAATTTATCAAAATGTATTATACAGTGATGATAGTTACATTCAGGGACCGTATATAGTACGTTCCAGTTACATTGAAGCCTCTTTCGAAACAAATATATTGAATTATGCACCCTAAGGTTATGCCTTTTATTTTGTTTCGGCAGATGGTTGCTACTTAGCTTTCTAGCATCGCAAAGATACATTTGTCTTTTTTCAACAGAAATTATAATGACACTGACAAAATACAACTACTTATTTTGTCTGTTACATTTAAAAACATGGTCTTGTATTTTTGACGATGGAATGCAATTATTTATACCATCATACTTATGTGCTTTGGTGATAATATCTAATTGAAAGTAAATATTGATTTATTTGTGATATATTATGTACAAGATTGTACGCCGGACAATAAGTATAACATTTAAGTCTGTAGTTTGAATTTAAGTATTCTGTTCTATGTAGTTTTGCATTGTTTAAATACGGGTTTTTGTTTAATATATTTGCAAACAAACATTCAATAAAAAAGCAGGTTTTGAGCCCTGCAATGGGATCCTGACTAGTCTATGATTTTGGAATAAAATCTGGATGCATTAATGTTCAAATATTACAACAAATTCATAAATGATAAGTTTTGTCAGTTTTGCAAAAACATCAAGCTACACTGTCTTACTATTGAAGTGAAATTATGCATACGAAAAGTATTTAATGTGAATGATCTCTCTTTTCTCGAAAAAAAGATATAAAACTTATAAAATGAATATCAAACCTAGTGGTATTAAATTTATATTATATAAGTTATGCAGGCTATTTGTCTGAATAATTGTAACATCTGTATTACAATATTAATATCATATTTTCACTTTTAAATATAAAGTTAAACAATATCATTATAAATAATATATTTATTGTAATCGAGTGATACTGTTTTAAATTTCACACCTTTACAGATTAAATAGTCAATCTATAATTAACCACACCAATATTTTATTTCAAGGCTATTCTATAAAATGTCATGTTTCCCTATAAATAGCACTAATTGTTAATAAACATCATGTATAATCGCTGCATCCGGCTTGATCACTTCTATGAGATGTCATGCTGCGCGATCACTGTTGGATACCGATCACGCGTACACCGCAATATATAACTTGTATTCGAAATTATAGGAAAAAAATGGCAATGTTTAACAAAAATCGTTAAAAAGGACGTCATCAAGATCATTATTTCCCGACAAATCGCTTTCATTTATTCTCAATTTACATGGAATGTTATTCTCTTCGAACATTGACTGATAGACCCAGTCTCCACGCAATTCTTAAAACATTTGAGTTGTTTTGTCAATAAATGATATGTGAAAGTATGGCCTATCGAATTACTGGATATGAATAATGTATGAACTAATTAGTTTATTTTATTGGATTCGGCATAATGTCGCAATGTCGCAATAAAAGCTTATTCTGAAACACGAGTCATTGACCTACAGGGAAATCATATACATGTTTTGACTCTATCATTGCTACAAGACTATATCTCTCCATCTGACATTTGTCTGCCATTAAATGACTATACATTATAGAAATTACACCGTTGTTATACTGCAGGTATACAATGCAATTCAGTATAAATTATACTGTAAATTGCTTTTTTGTGACCGACGTAATAAAATGCACATCATTTATATTAATAACCGTCGCCTAAAAACTCAATATTTTGCGAGTATGCTATATCGGCATCATGGTGTCGTCTCGATGAGCTCTTTATAGTTAATATAATTTTCATTACTATTCAATACTACAAATGCCATTTTCTCATGAAAAAAAGTGAATTATATATTTAATAAAACGTCTGACATTGGTTAGATGTCAGACATTTCCAATCCACACTTGTGTTTGTGTCTTTACTGTGACATAAATGAACTGCATTGACAGGGGAACACATATAAATAGGAATATGTTTGTCTAGTATTACATTTTTGTAAAGTAACGAACATGATAGCACGTACGCCAGACGCGTTGTTACATACAACATTTGCATCAAGTGGCGTGATAAGTATTTAAATGAAATAATAATAATAATATCTTTAGGTGACATGTAAAGAGGCATTTATGGTTGAAGTATTTGTTGAGTTTTTATGTTTCATGTGGATGTATCACGTGCTCTGTTTGCCAACATGTAATTAGTCTCGTTATTTGTTCATTCGTTTCGTACAAACTAATGTGTATTGAATGATGGAATGCTAATCTAATTAACGGAATATTACGCTTCATGCTTCGTTATTTGTTAAGACTGTAATAACTAGAAATAAGCTTAATGAGAGGCTAAAATAACACAATTGTGATTTATGTTAGATGTACTACAAAGTAGTAAGTTTTTGCGATGCAAATTCTTGAGTTTGCTGCACGAAATTTACTGCGCTTAGTGAAGATAGTTGCAGCTAAAATGTGTGAAATGGGAATTTGCCGCAACTGTGTACGATTAGTTTAAACATAATTTTGCCGGATATAATTGCACGCTACGTATAGATGACTACTCTTCCTTGTATCCTCATCTGATGTCAGATGTATTTTTGTGGATGATTAATTTGATTAGGTTCAACCCTTCAGTCAGTAATACCGACGAGGACTGTTGTGTGAAATGTCTCGTCTTCATTTTGATATGTCTTTTCGTACATAGTATGCACGTAAGCTGTCGGGGGGGGGGGGGATGTCTGTCTCTAAAACTATTCGTTTCGTCCCCCGAGAAACAACAGTCTACAAAACATTAGGCCCCGAGGAGGTGCAGGGGTAAAATATATGATAATATGCGGTGCAAGGATTGATCTGGCCGACCATCAAACACAAATAAGGAGAATTTCGAGAGGCGGTCGGAAGAAACGAACATGAATATGATATCAAGTAAAGGAACTGTACATGGGAATAGGGGAACTTAACATACATCTATACAACGTAAATATAAATTATAAGCACACAGCGATTGACAACCCGTTTGAACTGTCAGTAAAAATACAAGAACAATGGCTTTTCCATCGTTTATCCTTGTATATATATATGTGTGAAGTTTACATTTGGTCGATAAATCCAGGTTTTGTACTCAGTACATTCGTGTGTGGGTCAGTTCTCAAAATATGGGTCTGTGTACGTAGTGTATGGACCAATCTACAGTACACCGGACAGTATACTCACTATATGAACCATTGTGATGGGTATATCTATGTCACTGCACTTACTGCGTGTGTGGAACTGCTGTCCTCATTTTATGTTCCGCGATATACAGTGCTTCTGTTTTCGTATACCCTATGGATCACTGTACTCAACACAAGGGTCTCCGTACGAGATGATTAGTAGCTGTGTTCAGTATATTGGCCGCTGCACTCAACATACTGGACACTGCACATAGTACATGTGTCGGTGAACAAAGTCTAGAGGTTGCCGCACTCAGTATGATCTACTTATTGCTGCGCAGTTTTTGAGTTGCTAAACACTGCATATTTGTTGCTGTACACATTAAATGTAAGAGCACAAAATGTTGCTTTTGTATAGATACATAAAACAAGATAAGTGAATCAATTGTTCGAGGATTTAATTTGGTATTTACATGCCCTAATTTCACGAAAATACGTCATTACTCAATTGAATTCCATAGTATGAACATCTATCTTAATATTTAATAAACATCAAATTATAGACTATGTATGTACGATGCAAAAACACTATTGCAAATCAGCAGTCACTGTAAGAAAATTCATTTGATTACATCTCAGCAAGTTAAAGAGTTTCACACTTCTTCTTTTAAAAGATTTTCCTACAAAAAACGTTGTTTATCAACATCATTGATGCGTCACTACGGTTCTGACAAGTATGAAAATGTGTAGTCCTCTAAAGAGTTGATGGCTTATGGTAAAGTAGTAACAGAAGTTGAGCATGTTGCCCAGTTATGAAATAATGTCTGTAACCATTAGACTCATTCCTGTTGATTTGAACTTGATTACACCTTTCACTAGCCATATGGTTCTTTATATTGATAACAACTCTGCTCAGAACTACACTGATCTCTAAGAATGAATCGAGTTCATTGTACATACTATTTACCTCTATGTTAACACTTTTACTAATAACAAGGATGCCTCAATACAGCAATTTGTGTAATCTTTAGTTTATTATACACACAGGATACAGCATTTTGTGTCATCTTTATTGTATGATAAACACAAATGGTTTTAAAAAACATTTTGTTATAAAACAAGATACACATTTCAATACATATTTTTTATCAGTTTTAATGGCACATAGTACATTTATGCATCAACAATCATGAACATATGTTGTAACATAATAATTCAAAATACTGAATTGCTAAGAATGGCTAAGGGATTAAAACCTGAACAACAAGTGATGTCACTAGTAAGAGATATTCCAAGAGTAGTGCCCAAGTCTGTGACCTTGTCCTTGAATGTACAGACTTCACTCTCAATAAGACACACATTTTCAACACTTATTAACTTACAATATATGACTTAAGTATAACTGGAATCTCTTGGATCATTGAAAAGTTGTAATATAGTTATAGGTGAGACACATCAGTACAGACAAGAGCATAACAAGAAGGTGCATGAGTTTGTGAAGCATACAAACTATTATACATAACAAGAATAAATATATGTACATCTGATCTACAGAATAGCAAGCCTAACATTAGAGATATTATGTTTTTGACAGAAGTGATTGGGCAAAATCAATCGAAGTAACACCGTACTGGGGGAAACATGTGGGTTGTCATATCATTATTTACTACAGCAGATAGTCAAATTTGTCTGTATTTGAAACTTCAAATAGAGGTTACTTGTTTCAAAACTGATTTTATGAAATATAGCCCAGTGTACACTGCTTACTTAGTGCACATAACCTCTGGTCAGACTCCATGTATTTTTGCTAACAAAGCTTTCTTTACATCAGAAGCTACATAGTAACATGGTTTCCCCACACTGTTATATCTATCGTTTACAATTGCATTTGACATTTATTTCAATAATAGTATCAAAGACGTCTGTAACAATTTATACTTTCACTTTCACTTTGTGTTTGTATACAGTCCCTTATGAAAACAGAAAGTTTGCAGCAAATTTGCTGCAAATTTGCAGCAAATTAGCCGCAAACTTTTTTAGTCACAGTAAGGTTTGCAAGAAGTTCGCAGGACTTCGCGGCTAGCGGTGAAGTTACTGCGACTTTGCTGCAAATTCGCAGAAAGTTCGCGGCTAGCCGCAACTTTGCAAGAAGTTTGCGGCAAACTTGAATAAAATAATTTGTGTTGCAAGAAGTTCGCAAGAATCTTTAATGCAAAAAATCATGTTGCAAGAAGTTTGCGGGAAACATTGGCATTTCAACTATTTTTTTATGTGTGCAAATACAGTAGTGTTTAATATTACATCTTTGTAACAATTATAACATGAAAACTAGTTTTTATTATTGTGGAAAAAATATATATGTTATCATCGGTCCAATGTTGGCCAGAGTTAAATCAAAACAAATGTCAGCCCAATATCTGCTCTTCCATTATTTGTTTGACATTTTTTCTTTTGTTAGTTTGACACTTTGTAGCAATGTTATTTTAATGCCAAACTAATCCATTTGCCAAGTCTAATTGCAATGTAATGGAAAAATATTGATACACGTTTTTTAACATCTAAGCACGTATATATGTTTAACTTATCCGCACTGTAAACGTGCTTAAATTGTATCCGTGAGATAAACGCGCCAATTAAGCGTCATGCAAGCGTCTGCCAGGAACGAGGGCGCCAAGTGAAAGGAAAGTCGCTTTTAGCAAGAATTTGAAGGTAATATTTTAATATATGTTTCCTTATCACGATTTATGCTAGTTTACATTTTTTTCCTTCCTATTCATGTATTTTTTGGTTGTATATATGACTTGTTGTGAATTTCGTTGTAAAATGGGTGGGTGGGGAGTGGTGATCGAATATTTAGAATTGCTAAATTGCATTAACATGCTTAAAGGCATAGTTTAATCTTCCTATAAGGTCTCTTCTACAAAATAACCCATCCATAATAAATCCAAATTCATTATTACTGACGTTGTTTCACTGTGCTGACCCGTATACGGATGGCACTAAATATCGGTGCACACTGTCACTGAACCGGTGGAAACCGAAAATGTCCGATTACTATGCTAGTTTGGTCGCACATTTTTTACATCATATAGTATTAAGCATTTTTTAGTTTGTTCAGTCGAAAATTGGTTGTATTTGAAAACAAGATAAAAGTTCAGTAGACCTTTACCTCTTTTTCTGTGGTATGTGTAAGTTTTTTAAGCACCTTCGCTTATATTGCGATTTTGAATCATACAGTTTCACACGGTCACAAAGTAACTTGATCATGATTTTACATACTTCTTTCATGTGGTTAAATCCTTAACAACATCTATGTATGCCAACCTTTCATTGCTTACTTGTTGCAGCTCAGAGGAGGATATTATGGGAGCAGCGAACATACATCGGGTCTGAGGCGGATGTGGGTTTTTCCAACATTATCGAAAAAAAAAAACCTTTCATGGGCAACAAGAAGTTTGTAAGTATGACAGCCTAATGGGATACATACATTGATTGTCAAACACTGGTTTTGTCTGAGATTCTGTTAATAAATTAATGTTCTTAATATAAAATATCACTTGTATAACTTATACTAACTGAGTATCATTGTGAAATAATATTCTGTACAGAAAAAGGAAAGTTTTAATACTGCTATCATTACTAGTTACACGAGTCCCATGATTACTTACATACAAGTTGGTTTCTTAGCATAATCGATCTGTATACATATTTATATTTAAAGAAAGTTCTTAAAAAGGTTTAAAATTCCTTTAGTGATTTATATTGGATTTAAGTCATAGATATATTGGAGAGAAATCATTTTTTGAGACAAGTCGTGACATAGTCTTGAAAAGTTGATCTTTGAGACCTGTGGGTTGCGGTTGCTACTGCCAAGGTCCACTATGAACCTTCACTATTTTTCAGACTGAGAAAGAGTTCTTCCTTATGAGGCCTTCCCTGTCCAGTGCCTTTATCTCAGGCAACTGGGCCAGTTCCCTGGACAAACTTTGTGAACTATTGGAGTTCTCACTCTCACCTTGTCTCCCACTCTGACCATCTCCCTACCTGTCACACCCACTCTCAACTGTCTCACACCACTCTCACTGTCTCCCTACCTGTAACACCCCTGTCTCACTACCTGTAAGTTGTAACTACCCACTCTAACCCTGTCTCCCTACCTGTCACACCCCACCCTCAGCCTGTCTCCCTACCTGTCACACCCCACTCTAACCCTGTCTCCCAACCTGTCACATCCGAACCTCATCCTGTCTCCCTACCTTACACAACTCACTGTCTCCCTACCCGTCACACCCCACTCTCACGTCTCACTGTAACACCCCACTCTAACCCTGTCTCCCAACCTGTCACATACCACTCTCACCCTGTCTCCCTACCTGTCCCAATCTACTCTCACAGTCTCCCTACCTGTCGCACCCCACTCTGACCATCTCCCTACCTGTCACACCCACTCTCAACTGTCACACCCCACTCTCACTGTCTCCCTACCTGTCACACCCCCCTCTCGGTCTCCCTACCTGTCACACCCCACTCTCACTGTCTCTAACCTGTCACACCCCACTCTGACTGTCTCCTACCTGTCACACCCCACTCTAACCCTGTCTCCCAACCTGTCACATCCCAACCTCATCCTGTCTCCCTACCTTACACAACTCACTGTCTCCCTACCTGTCACACCCCACTCTCACCGTCTCACTGTAACACCCCACTCTAACCCTGTCTCTCAACCTGTCACATACCACTCTCACCCTGTCTCCCTACCTGTCCCAATCTACTCTCACAGTATCCCTACCTGTCGCACCCCACTCTGACCATCTCCCTACCTGTCACACCCACTCTCAACTGTCACACCCCACTCTCACTGTCTCCCTACCTGTCACACCCCACTCTCGGTCTCCCTACCTGTCACACCCCACTCTGACCGTCTCCAACCTGTCACACCCCACTCTGTCTCCTACCTGTCACACCCCACTCTGACTGTCTCCTACCTGTCACACCCCACTCTGACTGTCTCCTACCTGTCTTTCCCCACTCTCATCCTCTCCCAATCTGTCACAACCCACTCTTACCGTCTTCAAACATGTCACACGCCTCTCTCACTGTCTACCAACCTGTCACACCCCACCCTCAGCCTCTCCCAACCTGTCACACCCCACTCTCACACTGTCACTCACTCATTAACCCTATTCCTGTATTTACCATAGACATTTAAAAGGCATTTTGCTCACTTAGTCTTTAAATAAAAGATGTTAAAGGTTTTCTTGTAATTGTTACAGCGGTCAGCCTATGCAGTGGAAGTACTTAAGATGGACAAAAGCTGAATTGTGAAGGCATTCACACCCTCCTGAGAGCTAAGAAAAAAATGGAACAGCTGATCTACCATTCCAAGACACAATGTCGAAACTTTAGTTGTCATACAATAATGGACTTATTCAGAACTGATCCAGAGGTGGAGAAAGTTATTATGGACCTGAGACCAAGTCAGACAATGATTTTTCAAGTAAAGGGTGACATGATTTACATGTAATAGTGCAGATCATGAGACTGAGCCTGGGGTGCAGCAGGCAATCAAAATGGTCGTGTTAGTGCCCTCTGAGACCATCTCCATTATTCTGAACAACCAGTAGATTATTGCCATTATTCTGTATGATACAGGATCATTGATTTATAGACAGACTGAAGAAGATATTTGTTGTTGGTTTAATCATATTGTTTTGAATTTATTGTAAAATATAAGTTTTGTGTAATTGCTGTTTTATTCTTTTAATGAGTACAGGCGTTTATGCAGTATTGTCAAATTAAGTTATTAAGATAAACCAAGATGGACATCTATATAGGTAAAAAAGTAGTATTTTATTAATAAATTGCAAAGACAGATGAATTAATAACAAGACTAGTGTTGAAATTAAAATTATCAAGTACAGTCAATCCACATGTCTTATGCGGCCATATGCAGTAAACGTCATAGATCTTTGAAAAATTCCCGACAATTTTCACTATATCTTTATGTTTTGCTAAGCGACTTTTGTTTAACGTAACTGGTCGTCACTCAAAGTTTTTTCAGTTATTTTTTTCCTTTCTTTAAACTAAAGAATTCATAATAGACAGATTATATAAGATTTCATAAGATCTGGTGAATATTTTTTTATTACAAATAAAAGAATAAAACTGTTTGTTTTGTACATTGTATTTTTAACATGTTGAAGCACATTTTAAGTACAAATGTATGTTTAGTAGCAGACTAGAAAATATTGAAACCTGATATCTTATCTGGATCCAAGCTTTGTATTAAAAGTCTGTTTCATTAAGAGACCACTTTTTGTCTGACCCTTTGGTGGTCTCTTAATACAAGATTGACTGTATCTAATATAACGTCTTTTAAATGTTTAAAGAAATAATTGTTCACATATTACTAAAAATGCAAATATATTATTTTTCAATGCATATTATGTGTTCTCTTTGTGCACATTGTTTTTTTAGCTCACGAGAGCTAAAGTCGTGCTATTGTGATCGCCCTGTGTCCGTCATGTGTTATGAACAATATGTTTCAAACAACTTCTCCTAAACCTCTGGATGGATTTTGACTCAATTTCCTTAGAATCCACCTTAACAACCATGACTCTTCTTAGCAACCATGTACATGTGCTTCCATAGTAACTAATGAGTTTTATAACTCGCCTGTTATGCATATGATAGTCATTACACTCAGGTGAGTGTGATCTAGTGCCATCTTGTTGTTTGATTATTATAAATCATGTTTCTACTTCATTGACTTGTATGAAAATAATTTGTGATCAAACCATTAATTTTTGAACTTGATAATGACAACTAATTCATATCTTTTTGCCTCTCTTACCCGCTAGTTATATTCCAGTTGTTAAATATTTTTCTGTGTGAGTTCAAAATCTAGGTTAATCTTGACAGTTATATTGATCATAATAAATGTTTCTGTAAATAAATTGTTATTGTGTTACATTGTTTAGTAAATGTCTGTATATTGTGGAAGTTTGCGGTAACTTCGCAGGAAGTTTGCGGCAACTTCGCAGCAACTTCGCAGGAAGGTTGCGGTAACTTTGCAGGAAGATCGCGGTAACTTTGCAGGAAGTTCGCAGTAGGCGGAGTCCTGTTATAGTTGCTGTGAACTTCCTGCAACAAAATTGTTTGCAGCAAATTTGCAGCAAACTTTTACCATGCAAATGAGGTTTGCTGCAAACTTCATTTGCATAATTTTGGTTGCGGCAAATTTGCAGCAAACCTCATTTGCATGATAAAAGTTTGCAACAAAACAGTTTGCGGCAAATTTGCTGCAACTTTGCGGCAAATTCGCAAGAAAGTTTGCAGGAGGCTTGTTTTTTTCATAAGGGGTAATATATATACATATTACAGTAAACGAACACAAAGTGAAAGTAGAAATTGTTACAGACCCCTTTGAATAGTATAAGTTGATTGACTTCAAGGACTTCTATAATACGTTTTTACTAAATAATGTAATCAAATAAAAGTAGGATAAAGGTTCCAACACTGAAGAAACTCTAATTGGTCTCTTTATTGATATTTTTAGCAAAAAGAAAATTCATCAATCCAATCATACAACTTTTCTGAAAATACTAATCCACTTTGACCCTAAAACCCTATAATTAAAAGTCATTAAATAGAAATATAGGTGTCTCTTCACTAAAAATAAGGTGATCAGTTAGAAAGTTTGCTCAGTGTATCCTTATAAACAACCAGCATGGAATGTGTTCAACGTTTAGAATAAATATCAGAAGCACTCAATATACATGTAACATGCGTAAAACTTACAAAAAGAAAGCAACATTAACAATAAAATCTAACAAAACAACAAGAGCTGCAATATATTAGCAACAGTAAAATTCCTGGTAAAATCAACAACCCATTAGCCACATCACAAGTGTGGAACAAATGACTATACATGTAGTCACAAAACAAAAGAATATCAAAAACAATGACAGGGTAACATGGCCGACACCTTATCCACCACCCTGCCACTCCCTTTCATACATCTACTCCAGATAACTATAAATATGGGTTTGCCTTTCTAATCCTGTGGTTCTAACAACATCTTGTGTCAATGACAATGAAAACAACAACTGACATCTTACCAAAATTCATTTACTCTAAAAAACAACATTTATAGCAAGTTCCATACTTCATCTACTACTACGTATGAATGAAGAAAGGTTCAACACAAATACTCCACATCAACAGTTCAGCACTCTGACTTTATGAAGATGCTTACACATATTTCAGTTATTATACCAGTTACTCATAAAAAAGTTTATTTTACATCGATTGTAAAACAAGTTCTTACAACTTATACTAAACACTCTCGATGACTGCGCTTCCTGGCCACCAACCAGTACTCACATCACATTTAAGGATTGTAAAGTTTGTGATCAAACCCCGCTCATCGTGGGCATCAAACTAATGACCTTCTGGTGACGAGTCATGCCCTCTACCATGTGACCACTGTGTCTCCTAACTCATTACCAGTAATACATACAGTTATGCTGTTTTCACTGATTACCTGTGTGTTAGGTTTTCGACCAATGCATTTCACATAAAACTTGTATAAAGTGTACACGCAAACAATATATCTTAAACACTCAATTGTTTCTGCAAATGAACTTCACATTTAAATTATAATTAAATACATATATACATTGTAGTAGATGAAATTCCCTTTCAATCGAGCCAACCACTTCCTGCCTTTATTATTTTTGTTTCCACAAATCACCAATACAAAGGTCAAGACATATTTAATAATTTCTACTTGATACTGGGTTGAACTGTAGGATATTTTGCTAGCACAAGCAGAACAGAAAATATTGATTAATCGAGTAGCTTTTTGCAAGTTTAACCTAAGGTATTGCAAAAAGTCACACATACCACAGAACAAATTTCATTGTGTTATCAATGCCTGAAACACATCCGAGGGTATAGCAATGTGCAATCCCTCCTGAGGAATTTGATATTTATACAGTATTTTAAGTCTGTCCAACGTTCACCAGTTGGTGCATTCACCCCATTTCATACCATCAATAACAATGTCTGACTGGAAGTGTACAGGGGAGAAAATATGGCATTTTATCCAGTTTATTAGTGCTAATGTGACAAATACTAATATTGGTTGGAAGTTAACACCAGTATATTGATTGAATGAGTTTCTTTTTTTTCCCTTTGCCCGCGAAAACAACATTTTCGTCTTGAAGAAGTAAAAAATGCTCAATACTATGATGTAAACAAACTTGCCACTAAAACTAAGACAGTGATTGCATAGCTGCAGATGGTCAACATGAAATCATCATATGAGCGCCTCTGTACGATTTCCAACCTCTTCTTTAAGTGACGTCATTTCCAGATAACGTCACATGTGACATCACCATGTACTGACAGTAAGCAATATTTTCCCCATATGACGATATGAAAACGCAGTGATCATATGGAGTAAATATTGTTTCCTGCTTGCAAACAGTGACATCACATGTTGCGTTTTCTTGAAATGACGTCACTTACAGAAGAGGTTGTAAATCCCACAGCAGCGCTCATATATAAATATGGAATCACAGCCTCCTACCAAACAGGAAACACTGTAATCGGTCTAGTGAGTATATTATTCTGGTTGTGTTCATAATCATAGAAATACAGTACAATAAATTGGATAATACAATCATTTTCAGGGATATGGATATTGAAAGGACAGCACTCCAATAAAATATTAGTAATACATGTACATAGTAATACATAGTGGCCGTAAACAAACAAAAACACCTAACTACAGTAAGGTCAACACAAAATAGTTTTCTTGATTATCATCCATTTCTTCATAAATTAACTGGAATAAGAGATTCTATTTTTATATTCATTTGATCAATTATTCGATTAGAAGCTGGATCAAGTATTTTGTTTGAGCAAGAATAGAAATACATAATTTAGTGGATTTAGTAACAGAAGATATCAGATTAGTAAATGCACTCTGATCCATATACTCTATCCTTATTTAAAGAAAACTCGAGATTTCTCAAATTTGTCAGTGCCTCGTATGATGGCTTTGATATAGGAAATTTAATATATCTTAAGATAACAAGATGCCGTGACCTTGACCTTGAACTTATTTGGGGTCTTCTACTAGTCTTAACCAGGAGGCATACCAAGTTGCAGGAGCACAGGCCAAAACTTCATCGACTTATTGAGCGGAAAATGTTTTTCAAGTCAAGATAACCTTGACCTCTGACCTACTGACCTCAAATTCAATGGGGTCTGTTTGTCATAACCAGCAGACCTTTCAAGGTTGAGGACCATATGCCCAAGTGTTCTTGAATTATTGAGCAGAAACAAAAAAACTAATGGATGGACGGATGCCAGTTCAAACGGATAGAAACGTTGATTACTATAAGGCACCTGCACTATACAATGAGGCCTTAATAAATACATAATGTCTTCATGAAAGACAGATTGAAAGTAGGATGATAATTAAGCAAAAATTTATCATGGCCTAAAAATCAGATCAATACTTTTCTTCACGTCTAATACCTATTCCTCTGCTAAACAGGAAACAACAGAAATCTCATTGTAATAGAAAACCCTGGACATTTTTACAATGTATTAGGAACCAGAAATATTATTCATTATGCCACATAGATAGACTAATAAATTACTAAATAATGTCCTATTTGTAGGACATACCGTCAAAGAAATCAAATACATGTACAGTAGGACCTCATTCATTATAATTCATTGGGTCCGAAATTTTATTTCAAATAATCCATTTCAAATCAATGTGACTAAGATACAAAATGTACATCGGGACCTGACATTTATTTGGATGGTACCAAGTATTTGGAAAAAATGTTGTCGAATAAACGAGGTCTGACTGTACCTTCATAAAATCATTATGTCTTATAGAAACTGCTTATTCCGTTAACCAGTATATCAATAGCTGCATATACAATATAAATATGGAATCACAACCTTCAATCAAATAGGAAACACTGTAAAACATCCAAGTCTTAGGATGACTGTTCTCCTTATTGTACAACTTTGTGGAGTTTTTTATGGAATGTAGAAGAAACAGGAGATTTTTTTTAAAGACAGTGGTCAATTTGTGGACAGAGGGCAACTGTTTTCTGCAAGCACAGGGCCAGTTATACTGATCTTACCAATCACAGAAACACAATCATGGTTGATTTCGATTTTTGATCAAGTAAGACTTTATTTCCATTGCGGGAATATCTAAATCCTGCAAGTCAGCGGTATTTGTTTTTACTTCTAAATGAGTCAGGGAAGTTTCTTTTATTTGATCTCTAGACACCTGTGGAAACAGAGATGCCACATTGACTTTGGAATTCACACAATTCATGCCAGTATTAGGAAATCCACAATGATGTCCTTTTCTATGCAGTATCAGACTAGTCCCATTATAAGATAAATCTGATTTAAACAATGTCTTCAGTCCTACCAAAAATATATCACATGGTAGTGGTTCTTTCAACGGAATAAAATTCATGGACACAACATCAGAATTGATATTTGTATACATTTTCTGTATAGGCTGATTAAGAAATTCATTTAAAATGACAGACTGCATGGAAGGATAAGTAAATTTATCTTCACTATTTGACTTTGAATCGAAATGTTCCACAGTTAACATATATTTAGTCATTGTTAGTTTGTTATCAGATACACCTTCTCCAAGGCCACGCTCATCATCATACAGTAACTGTCTTTCTATCATCATTTCCAGAGATCCTACCTCCAAAGAGGCAGCCCCATGGGGCTGACCAGTATGAAGAGTAACCCTCGTTTCTTCATCTTGCAGAAATGTCATGGTTGTAACTGGATAGTAATTTCTTTCAATGTTCTGACGTTTAATATCAGATGGGTGTTTTTTGCGGCCAATAAACTGAAAACCATTTTCATCAGTGTAAAAACTACCAAGATTATTTTTAACACTGGAAGTAACACGCATGATAGGTTCCCAATCTCTCATATTTACAACAAACATATCTAAAGCATTCTGTATATACAGATATCTGCCTTGTAATCCTGGGTGATGATATAACTTCACTCTGTGAAACAGATTAGAAAAAACAGATTGGACTTCAGTGCAGAAAGGCCCCTCGATAACTCGGACAACAGCCACTCCTTGGAGCAAGTCAGTGGCTGGACCAGTCGGAAGGAACAAATACGCACCGCTACCTCTAGATAAATAATGTTTAAATTCTAAAATTGTTTTCGTCTCCCTAGTTTTATTATCTGTTTTTTCCACCCATTTGTTCAGAAAACCATTATATGACTTGAACTCGGCACCAATCTGCTTATTTTCAATATATATTGGTTCATACACATTGCCTCTATGTCTCGGTCTTTCTTGTTCGAATTTCAATTCAGGGGCAATGATCAGTTCATCTGAATTGTAAATAGATATTCTCGACCAGAAACTACTTGGTGTTTTGTTAATGGTTGTGAATGTATAAGTTTCTGTACCAAAAGCTGTTATTTCAGACAGAAACACAACCTCGAAAGCCTCTCTGTCAACTTCGGTTGTTGAAACAAAAATCGGATTCAACTGAAATGGGATGATCTTTCGTTTCGAATCCTGAATTTGCAATTGTACTGAGTCAACAATTATTTCCACAAACTCTGATCTGAAATGTCCAGTGGGATTAAACAGAATAACTCTAACGCCTTCCTTCATTGGTGTAATCTTACGATGCATTGACGCCTGTTTGAAGTTGCTGCGTGTCTGTTCAGGTTCAAACATAGGTGTTGGAGTCTGAATCTTACCTTCAGTTAACAGGAATTGAGCAGCAGACGAAAGAACATCAGCGGCATTGTTATAGGCAACCAGAAGCTTCTCTTCATAATCTTCAACAACAAATTGCTTTGATGTACCTGTAATGGCATCGTGATGGAGAAACAATCCAAGATTTTGTCTCGCTTCTTTCAGTAACCTTGCTAAACGTTGCATATTACTATACTCTACATTCCACAATGAACTGTATCCATAGGCTATCGAGTTCTGAATCTCTGCAGCTCGGAGACGAGATTCAACCTCTCTAGAAAATCTCTTATCAAACGGTCTTGTAGTAAAATATCCAGTCCAGTATGCTTTATCATGATCCGAGTAAGGGAAGAAGTCACCACTAAGGGACTGCAATCCAACATCTAAAGTGTCTTTCAATCCGGTCTTGTCTAAATGTTTGAAATAATCACTAACTGTTCCAAATTTTACATTGATATTAAACGCTTTCTGAGAATTCATGTAGTCCATCAGTAACTTGTAATTTTCATACTGCTGGTCCCATTCCTCAGGGTGATCAAACCTGAAGTCATCACCTAGTGGGATAAATATAGTATTATGTTGAAACAAACTGCCTTTAAGTCTGTATTGTTCATATAGTGTTTTAGCTCGGTTTGCTATATTCTCGTCAGTGATTGGTTGAACAACATGAAACATAGGTTCGCCGGGAATCTGTCGAAAATCAAACATTGAGCAAGCGAATTTATCCGGCCCACATGTGTGATGCAGGCTATACAGCATATAAGGCATAACATGACACCGTATGTCATCAGAAGTTTGACTATCCCAGAATTGCTTCCACTTGAACTCTAGATTTCTTTCCAACACCATTCTACCTTTGGTACCCTGGTGTATTCTTCCAATCACCATATTGGACATACCTGCTTTGCTCCAGATGTACGGCATGGTGCCCGAGTGACCAAAGGGATCTATGGACCAGCTGTTGTTAGGCTTAACTCCAAGATTTTCAATGACCCATTGGTGACCTTCAATCAATTGATCTATTACAGAAACATAGTGGGTGGAGGCTTCATCAGGCATCACCCATCCACCAGATACAATCTCCAACCGACCTGTAATAGTAATATAACATCAGGTAAATACAACATATGAACATCCATAGACAAATTCAAAAAAAGAAATGACTTCCTAGTTCACTTAAGGTCAATTTTCAAGTTATTCATAATTATATACCTAGTAAGTTAGAAGTAAGCACTGCATCTGAATGCAACAATGTTTCACATAGAGTAAAACTCACAGTCTGATAAGGTGGACTGAAAACTTTTGATGTCAGTGCAATAATAGCAATATTTGCAGTAAGTAATAGAGAATCCCTTTTAAACTAATAATACTGAAACCAAAAAGTTTAGACAATGAAAGTGTAATGTAAAATCGCTAACAGATGATTCAACCCAATGTGCTAGCATAGTCTCAGAAGAGATCAACTCAAGTTTTAAGATATAAAGTTGCTTATAACTGGTCACCCTAGCATATGAAGAAAAGACAATACTGCATCTAGTTGTGTTGCAATAATGTCACCTATGTTTTTGTTATTTTCATTCATGGGGAGGTAGCATCAGACTTCTTGCTGATCAGATATTGTTGGGATTGTAACTTTCGAACAAAATTAGAACTTTGTGTCATAATAACTGGAACAAGACTGTAGTCATTTTGAACTAAAGATTTACAATACCTGATTTTATCAAATCCTTGACTTGAAGTTTAATGAGATCTGTCTGAGTATCCCACCATCTACTCAGGAAGACAATTTCAGCCCAAATAAATGTCATATCTGGGTATAAATGTAGCTTACGAACCATACTGTCTAAGATGATTTTTACTTTTCTGTTATAATAATCGTCGACAGTTTCTACCCAACCAGGGTCAACATGAGAAAAAGGCACAATAAACACTGTCAATGGTTCAAGATGTTTTCTGTATGCAGCATCGTCTAACTGAGCATGTGGCATGTTATACTCTCCATTTGTGTATATATTGAAGTCAGTACGCTCAGCGAGATCCACAGTAGTGACAACGTCTTTTGGAACAGAAAATTCTGCCCTACACTGACCAGCCATAGAACTTCCCTGGTAGAAGTTGAATGACAGTGGATTTTTGGCGATGAACTCGTTCAGTTTATCCTGATGAGACCTGGTAGAAAAAGTATTTGTCACAATTACAAAAAATAAATCAGTAATGCAACTGTAAGATCTAACCATCCATGTCAATAAGTAAGCATGAAATAAAAATACATGTAATTCAAATCAATATATAACTTTTCTAATCATATTACAATTAATGTAAAAAAGTAAAGTGTTTCTTTATTATAGTGTCTTCCCTACTTAAAAGGCCAGTGATTTCTGACTAATGAGACACCTGGTTTCTGAGCACATTAACTTCCTGATTCCTATCCTTTAATGCCAGGCACCAGGCAGGTAAGCACACAGTTAACATTATTTAACTAGCTGGCAGCTCACCAACCAGCCATATCAGAACAGACCCTTACCGGGATTCGAACCTTCAAGGTCCAACATGCACAAACACTAATTTCATGAATAATAACATCATAAAGTATGATTACTAATACTGCCACTGCAGACAAATCAGACTATGCAGATAAAATATGATACACCGAAAATGTCTGTTACCAATAGACTGTTGTATGTAAATATCATAATTACTAAAAATTAAAAAACACTGTCAAAAGGCGTGTACATATCTTTAATGGTTCACATCTTTGAGGTGAGTAGTGTTCGAGGTGTAGAGTGCCAGACTCCTGACCTGAATGTTGTGAGTTCGACCCCTGCATGGAGTGGAGTTTGATCATAAACATCACAAGCCCGGTATTTGGTGCAATACTGGTCAGTAACCAAGGAAGCAGTCATCAAGAGTGATTTGGAGAAGTTGTAAGAACTTGTTTCACAATTGATTTTACAACATAAAAAATCAATTATATTAATATTAGTCTTCATATTTAAAATATTTAAAATTGAACTCTAGTTTATACCTGAAAACCTTAGGTAGAAATCCAGCGTATGCTAGGACAACATATACCACAATGAGTCCACCAGTCACTAATCCCACCATCAATCTGTGTCGAAACTTCATTCTACACCTCATATATGTACATATAAAGGTGAAATTAATATGGAACCAGATCTGAAAAAAGTAGTAAGTGTATTTAGTCAAAAGCCTGATCCACCTTAGTGTAAAAGAGAGAGAATAGGTAACTACAGGGAAAGCCACATACATAAGACAATGCCTCCCCACGCAGATCTCCGGAAAAACAACAATCCACAAAACACTTTTTGCAATTTGCTGTGTAGTATTAAATGTGAATAAATTTGGTACTCAATTCTGAGAAATTTGGTACTCAATTCTGAGAAATCTACGTTTCTGGAAATTGCTGCTCAGATTGCCTGCAATGATAATAACATCAAGTTTTCACACTAATTATGATAAAAAGCAGTTTTAGCTCATGCTTATTACCAAAAGGTGTACTGATGTCAGAGTGTCTCAAACATTTCTGACAGTCCTACTTCGTATGTTTTCATATTTATGTAAATTAAGGCTGCAGAGATTAACCAAAGTCCAGTTATTTTCCGTCATTTTTTCTCATGTTTCAGTTCGGTACTGTCTTGCAACTCTTATGAATATTCAGTTTGGTATGCCAGATGACATTTTATTCCTGATGCAATATTCCTGTCAGAGAGTTATGCTCATTATGATAAATTGATTACAAAGCTAATGTAACTGTTTATTATGATTACAGGAGTCTGGACATGAAGTTCTATTCCTTAACCAATTTTTTGTACTTCAAACATTTATCTAACCAAACCGAACAACTGAAAAGGTAGTAATAGAAACTGAACCGAGAGACACCTGTATCGTGGCAGCCCCAATGTAATCTTAATGTAATACACATTCACTGTCTAGTGCCTAGGTAAAGTGACTGTAGTGATAGTGAGTTACTAAGCATTATAATGATTCAATGTAGACAGAAAATGATTGACAATATGTAGTGTAGTTTTGACGACAAAATCACAACTTAAGCTTCTGTGAGCATACTACCATTGTGATGTAAGACAATTATTTAAAATGTATGCATCTTTAAACGTAGTCCATATATTAGACATGTACATTTAACCATAAACATCCATTATGTTGTTAATTTACTTTTTCCTTTCATTTTGCATGTAACGTCTAAACGGGTCCTATGCAATGTGATGTAGCATTTTCGAATATTTTCAAATATTTTCGAATCCGTGAATTATATCATTAATTGACATAGAAACAGTTAAAAGTAAGTACTGTAGAATGTCGTTTTGTACTAAATCTTTCCTACACATTGTCCACAATATGTTAACAAAATAATATATTATACGAAATCAACGTCGACGCCTGGAAGAAATAATTTTCGCATGTGTCATTTATCCTGCTTCAAACGATGCTGGGTTCCGGAATCCGTTTTTTTCACTCATCAAAAATTTTGTCTAATTTTCAATTTGTATATTGACCGTGTTTGTTAATTAACTGGGTATGTTGCGCAGCAATTACACCGAATCTCTGTGAAATCTGCACTGGAAGCAAATGCGCATCTTTATACAATTAGCGCATGGCATGATCCAGCGTAGAAAGCATCAATTGAGCTATTGGAAATGTATTTTCCCTGCTGGTCTTGTTCATTAGTTCAATTTTAGTGAAAAAATACATGACATTGATAGGAAGTCGACATTACCGGAAAATGTCAAAATGTGAAATATTAAATGTAGGGTCTTATTTATATGACTTCTTAAACCGGGCTGGTCACAAAACTCCTGATGCAAAAATAATTACAATTTTGAATCTGAAAATACTTCGATCCACTTGACATGGCCATGGGACAGTATCTGCGGTCGAAACTTTTTGGTGATGTTTTTAGCTACAAACGTCTATCTAAGACACAAAAAGATATTCATTAAAATGCAATATATTCGTTACTGATGAATTTCATGCATTACAAAAGTGGCATTCAGAAATAGCACTTCCGATTTACCTACCTTCTCATAACTAATTTAGCAAATGACAAATAAGTAAAAGGGAGATAACTGTATGAGTTGTGGATAAAAGTCGTCTTGCATAGCAGGGTTTATAGCCTCCCTTTGATAAAACACGACATTTGTAAATCTGAAAGAAGATGGAAGATGGAACAACAAGCCAGAATGTTGATTCCAAGAAGCTCATACCTATGTGGTGGGTGCAATTTCTCAGGTAAGCTTAATATATATGTTCTTAATAAATCTTCAGAGAATTTCATAGACAATTTTCGGATGGCACGATTTACCACACAATACCTAACACCTGTACCTGGAAGTTGCAACATACCCGGTTAACCCCTTCTGTTACAGTTCCACAGTGATTCGGTGAACCGTTACAGCCCTTATATCTGAATACAATAGAAACGTGTGAAACTTGAATAAACAACATGACAAGCGAGGGTCGCGTCGTATTTTGATCAGTGTCACAAGCGCTTTATTCCATGGTTTAGAGCGTCTATATAACCCCAAAAATGTGGTATCTCGATTTTAAAACTTTCGGTTATCAATTTGACAACTAATTTCAGCGAACCAGTTGGGAATGAACTAAAGAATACCCGTGACAAAAATTTACTGTGTTTACTTTGAAAATCGGGAGATCGCGGCTCCCAGCCAGGAGACCGTGAATTGGCTGTCAAACCTGAGAGTCTCCCGCGGAAATCGGGAGAGTTCTCCTGTATGACCAGAGTACATAGAAATGATTGTACTTAATGAAAAACAACAACATTTGTCTGTCCTAAATTTACTTATAAGTCATTCTTTATCATTGATATCCAAAAACGGTCTGTCAGACCCAACTTGTCACCAACTGAACATCTCAGCTGTTGTACATGATGTTGATATGCTCCTCTGTTATCGTCCCGACCATTAATGATTTTTGTTGGAGCATATCACATTATGTACAACAGCTGAAAAGTTCCTATGATTTTAGGTAGACCCATATTATAGGATACCACTAATGACTGAAATCTGCACCACTATAACTGCATTTAGAGTCGTCAATGACAACATAATATAAATTAGACCAAAAACCTGCAATAACTAATGTTGGGTTTGCAGAGAAGACTTTTGATTGTACTGATATCTCATACAAATTGAATCAACTCATTCGAATCGATAACATGTAGATATTGTTTCTATTGATGACACCCCTTTGACACATACTGTCATTTCACATGTAGTAATACTACTATAGCACGTCTGTTGTACTGTATGATTAAGAATGGAAAGGTAAACAACTGAGTGGTTATAGTCATGCTAAACAAAGGTGTACACGGCGGTAAATGACAACCAGGACATTGTGACTGTCTTGGTAGGTGAGAGAAATGATATATCGAGCGATAACAGATTTTATTTGATTGAATCCCTCATAGGACGCTACAATACCAAATGAACAATGTGGAGTGAAATCATGAGAAACTCTCTAAAAAAATTAGCTCCAGTTGTTTTTTAGGCATTGATGCATTTATACAAGTGTTTGTTTTGGTTGATTCCAACAAGAATTATAAGTACAAAATGTTTCTGCATTTTAGTCATGTATTAGATTGTCGGTGGACCTACCCAGCTTTTCTGGGTTTCCAATCAGGCCTTGTCCGACTTCCTTAGGCAATTTACATGGCTTTTTCATAGAGTATGAATGACTAGATGTTCATATATTACCTTCAGTCAAACTCTCATTGAGAGAACGTACCTCTTGTTTGTGTTTCCATCACATGACCCCCATGTTGGCAGTAGTGACCTCTACTGACTGACTTTACCAGAATGATAGACTTGCTTCTCAATCCATTAAATAGTATGTTTTTACTTCATTTCAGCTAACTCCCTTGCAGAATTGCACAAACATCTTACAGGGCATTATGAAGGAGGAAACTATTATTACCATCATTCCCTAAGGACAGCCTTTCCAAAACATGACCTTGTGTGTACTGGAAGCCAAACTTATGATGATCTGTCTGTAACTACAGCTACACAGACTGAGGAATGTGATGTTCTTGCTAAACTAATGTCATTAGATGTTAAATCAGTATTATCAATTGATACTCAAACTGATTTTGATAATGCAGAATTAGGTAGAATAAGTGACAGTTCCATTACTAATGTCTTTGGTCAGCCAAATTGTGATTATTTAAATTCTGAAAAAGACTTTTTTTCTATTGGACCAAAGACAGAAGTGGATGATAGATTAGGCTTGACTGAGTCAGATGAAAACACTGTGGTTGTTAAGAAGGAAATTATCAGCGAAGAACACACAGATAATGAGCCAGACTTCCAATACTCTGATTACAATGTTACTTTACAAGAGGACAGTTCTAGTACTGATGATTATGAACATGATGAATTAGAATCGTACCTTTCTTTTAACAGTAGACAGGATAGTCCACCAGTTGATGAAGATACACATGTAAACAGAAAAAATTCCAAGAAGAAAAGAAAATTAGCACAAACTGTGAAAGGAAATGAAGCCTCTATACAAAAGAAATCATCAGTTGATAAAAAACAAAATAAAGCATGTGGTACGGATGACATAAATGAAAAGGTCCGCAAGAAAAGTTCTTTCAGGGAAGATAAAGAGTTATATAAATGTATGGTATGTAATAGAAAATTTGCTTACTGGAAGAGCTGGAGTCTTCACATTGAATCCCAACACTATGATACATATCCAGACAAGTGTCAGCAATGCTTTTTAATCTACAAAAATCCTGATGAAGCTTCATCTCATGATTGCGAGACAGCAAGGCAGTTCAACCACGTGTGCTGGCAGTGTCCCAAACCACTGTGCTTTAGATGGAGTGAAAACATTCGCCTGCATTTGAAAGATATGCATAAAGGTGTGTTGCCTAGTGGTTGTACTTATTGTAATTTGAAATTTGTCTCAGAATTTGATCTGAATTGTCACATGACTGAACACGATCCATCTCTTCTGAATTGTCCTGTTTGCAAGAAGGCAATGGCTACCTATGTTAATTTGAAATCACATATCATGCTTCATAAAAGAAACCATATCTGTGAACGGTGTGGGAAATGTTTTACGAAAAGGGAATCGTTTAAACACCATGTATGGGCTTGTATTGGGAAATTCGCTTGTCATGAATGTAACAAAACATTCTGTACTAACAGAAGACTTAAATGCCATATGCTCATTCACACTGGTGAGAGACCTTTCATTTGTGAGCAATGCGGACAACCCTTTAGGAGTAAGGAAGGTTTAAAATCTCATAAAAAATTTATTCATTTGGGAGAAAAGAATTATAAATGTAACGAATGTGATAAATCATTTACCACTGCGAATACACTGAAACGCCATGAAAGAGTTCACATGAAAATTCGCCCATTTGCTTGTGAGTTTTGTAGTAAGCAATGCTCTACAAAATGGAATCTTGATGCCCATATGAGGCAGCATAATGGTAAAAAGCCGTATACCTGCAATATTTGTGGAGTAGCTTTTGCTCATAACGTAGCAAGAAAAAATCATGAAGCAAAGTGTACATTTAAAATGAATTATTCTGATGAACCAGTGGAATGGATTTCTGGTGGAAATACTGTACTCTGATCAACTTTGTACCTTTCTTTGCTAATTTTATTTATTTTGCATCTCATGGGACCATTTATGCAGTTATACCTCTTCAGAGTACCACCCTTTGGGAGATGCCCATTATGGCTGTTGTTCAGACCTTGTAGGTTTGAAGAGGTTAAATTCATAGTAAATGTATTTGGGAGAGATTTTGCTCAAGAGAGGGCTGTTTTATTTGGTCTGATAGTGAATGACTCTTTTGAACAAAGTAGGAAGCAATCACTCCTAAATGAGTGCATTATGTGAACTAAATTCAGGCACATCTGAACACATTCCTTGCTATGACTCTTACAGCAGCGGTAATTAGGTTGGCAGTGATCTCAAATCCAAACCATTCAGTGACCTTTAGTCACAGTTTATCATTATAAACCCATTCCATATTTTAGTCTGATAAACTCTTGCTTCTTTCAACTGCTCTTTGAGGATTTCATTTTCCATTAATAATTTCTCATTGGCAGTTTTTCAAGAATGAAAACTGAAGTTTACTGTTAAATTTATAGTAAATTCTTACTACATGTATTTGGGAGAGATTTTGCTCAAGAGAGGGCTGCTCTGAGATGTTGAGCTATACATGTATAATCATAAAAGTTTGTTGTTGTAAATCGATGGATCAACATATTTGACTGCTGAATAGTCATTAATATTATTCATTTTGTTAATTGGAATTTTGTACTAAATAGTAACTGAAACTGATGATCGGTAAATTTGTAATGAAAACTATTATCTGACCAACTGCCCTACTTTTATTGGCCATGATACCTGAACTACACATATTTTTTATTTGGTCTGATAGTGAATGACTCTTTTAAACAAAGTATGGAAGCAATCACTCCTAAATGAGTGCATTATGTGAACTAAATTCAGGCACATCTGAACACATTCCTTGCTATGACTCTTACAGCAGTGGTAATTAGGTTGGCAGTGATCTCAAATCCAAAACATTCAGTAACCTTTAGTCACAGTTTATCATTATAAACCCATTCCATATTTTAGTCTGATAAACTCTTGCTTCTTTCAACTGCTCTTTGAGGATTTCATTTTCCATTAACAATTTCTCATTGGCAGTTTTTCAAGAATGAAAACTGAAGTTTACTGTAGAGGGGTTTTGTTGAACATTGCTGAATATTTAGACTTCAACAAACAGCTTTTGATTTCGTCCTGTAATAACTTAATGTCTTTTTAGACCTTTTAATGTCTCTCCCACTTTCTTTTGTTTTGGATATTTGTTGTATTCATTGTCATTTTTTCATTCAACTGATTTTCTGTAGCTCATCAATTTGTTTCTCGAATGTTTTAATTCAAGTGCGCTGTTTACTACACTTGGCCTTTGATACACATAAACATTTTTGTTTTTTAATGCTGCAAACTTGTATGTTAGTCAACGCATTCTAGAGTGCTATCAACTCATACTTTAGTCAACCCGTACCTTAGTCAACCGGTACCTACATTTTTTAAACCATTATTATTGGAGATATTCTTTTTAAATTCACTTTGACTGTATTATGTGAACATTTATGAACAGTATAACTACCCAGTAATGTTTGTCAGTACTTATTATGCGGCAGCTAATACCAGTTAGTCAACTCGTACCTTTGGTAAATCAAGTCATATTCAAGTCATACAAGCAATTATTAATAGAGCTAATCTGATTAAAATTCTGTTTTCCTGTACTGTGTGGCTGAACAGTGTAAACATATCAAACTATCCCAGTAGCGTTTATCATTACTTAATAGACGGCAGATAACTCGTACCTTTGGTAAGTCATATTCAAATCATACAAACTGCGCCAAATATTGAATTAATATTGTCATAGAATCCAAAATTGAATTAGTTATATTATAGAGTATAAATCGCAAACATTTATTTTAATGGGAACATCTAGTACTTAACATATAGTTTAAGGAATTTGCTTGCAGTAGCAATCCCAGGTAAATATTTAAGCGTTATATTTTCCATGTGTTTCAATTAAAAATGAAAGAACTCCTTAAAACAAACTCAGAACTGTTTACCATTTTAAAATATCTCCACTAGAGCGATGTTTGGTCTAATTTGGGCATTTTCTCATAAGAATTTAGTCGTTTTTATGACAAATCAATGGCACCAATGAATTTTTTTTTTAGATAAAATGCTGTTATTTTTTTAATGAGATATTTCAACGGAACTTGGTCAGTTTATGTATTTTGGTATGCATATTTTATTTCTGGTATTATTTTCCATCTTTGACATAGGGTTAAAGCAGAATGTGACTGTAACACATGTAGTAAAAAAACTATCCAAAAAATAGTTCAAAATTTAATCAAATCATAAAATTCGCTTCAATACTTGGAGAAGAGTCCTGATATTTCTGCAAGGTCAGGGAGATACCATTGCCTACCAGAATTAAGACACTCTGGTATAAAGTTCCTTTTAATAATGAACTGTGGTTCAACACTTTGAATGTCCTTTCTTGCTGGCCATACAAAACAACCTGTTTTCCTCGTTGGTACATGAAAGATTACAGTAACCTGGTCACTATGAGCTTGATCAACACACCCAGGGTTCCTTTGGTCCTGGTAGGCTACAACAATATACTCATTTATTTTGAACATTTCTTGACACTAAACTCTAGTTCATTTTCTACATCAGGAGCATCCACAAGGTCACATATTTTCCTTTTTTTGCTTTTCTTTTTTTCCATTCAACATATCACTGTGTATTTCATTTATTACTTGTTTCTATAGTTTCAGGTGAGTTTCTCT
This sequence comes from Mactromeris polynyma, assembly GCA_032209605.1. NCBI lineage: Eukaryota > Metazoa > Mollusca > Bivalvia > Venerida > Mactridae > Mactromeris > Mactromeris polynyma. Next base: position 46,017,805 of record JASFXZ010000002.1, read on the forward strand.
CAGATGTCGCCATCCTTTACGCGCAGCTTTGAGCACATTTGTTTTTTCTCACACTGGCATGTCGGACAATCAAGTCATCATTTTGTTGCGATTTCGCTTCAGAAACTGAATCGATGAATGATGCTGCATGGAAGCACATCTTTTTTGGCTGCTGTCCAGGTCCCCAAAATGATGCTCACAGGAAAGATTTGTTAAGTGGGCAAATCCTGTTTTCTGGATATCTTCCTGGCTAGGTTGTTCACTAAACTGTCCCCCAGGAAGAAAATCGACCAATTGTTTCTAAATGCACCTTAACCATTACATCACTTACTACTCTAATCATTTCATGGAGCAATGTTTGTTCTTTCTCAACCACAAATAGTTTTTCTTTGAATCCAGCTCGATTCCATAGACATCTTCAGTTTCCCAGTGTCCATCTGGATTTGAGGGAAAGTTGCTGGGTTGGTTGTACAGCTCTGCAGGAAGCTGATGATCTCCTGAATGTGACTTTACAGTAGAAGGTATGGCACATTGTTTTCGGTCACTAGGTTCCATTAAGGTCCAGTCACTTTATAGTACACAAGTCCAAAACACTGGAGGAGTGTCCTTATTGAACTACTTTGCAAGTCAGCCCTCACAGCAATTGGTGTAAAAGCTATCTAAAGGTTTGAGGCCCAAAAATAAAAATCTTCCAAAACATGTAACATGAGAAATTCCCAATTTATTTTGGCAAATCCTTTTAAGACCAGAACTAAAGGGATAAATAGTGTGCATAAAGAACTTGCAACCATTGGAAAGCACATGTCATACAATGTAGTAGTATTCATCCATAAAATGAAAACCAAGTTAATGATAGTCAGAGGGGTGAATCAGTATACTCCAGGATTCTGAATATAATTTTTATGGTGTTGCCCAGTCACTGAATTCAACACGAGTTATCACCCCTTGATTCACCAGTTTCTCCAGTTCCTGTTCAATGGCAGGTTTCATGCTAAATGGTAAGGATCTAGCTTTGCAAAATTTAGGAATTGTTCCTTCCTTCAGGTGAAGTTTGGCTTTGATGTCCTTGATATGACCAAGTTCTTTACGAAACACTTTCTCATATTTCAGTTTCAGGTTATCAACTTGTCTATTCAAGTAATGTTCATTATGTGAAGCACTAACCGTTAGTGATTTCAAATGTCTCCAATCTAATTTCAGCATGTGAAGCCACTCAAGACCAACGAAGGCTTTCCCCCATTTGGAATCACATACAAGTCTAATTGTCTTTCTTGACCATTTAGCTGCACTGAGCAATTAATTTTTCCACGAGGCTGTAATTCTTCACCGGAATATGTCCTTAGTTTCAGGGTCGTGTGCTCCAGTCCCCTATTAGGCCAAACTTTGCGGAAATCAGTTCCAGCTATAACTGATACACCAGCACCAGTGTCTAATTCCATTTCAAGGTATTCGCCATCAATATTAGGACAAATTGTGATGGACTTTCGTTTCTCATCATCCATAGAGAATACATCCTCTAAATTAAAGAGACATTGTTCATCATCGTCACATTCTGCAACATCTTCAAGATAATTCACTTTCTTACTAAAGTTACTTCCCTGTTTAGGCTTCCTACAGGCAGTTGCTATGTGTCCCACAATGCCACAAATATGACATGTTGCTTTAATAAATCTGCATCCGTCTGCAGTGTGATTAGTACGGTTGCACCGATAACATGACTGCTGTTTATTCTGTACCTTAGTTTGCTTTCTTCCAGTTTTTCGATTTATACGGTTTATCTTTAATAGTCAGCTTATTCACACCAGAAGCAGCACCATGAAGTTCTTTCACATCTCTTTGAGCCGACTCCATGGATAAAGCAATTTCTATTGCTTTAACATACGTCAGATTCTTTTCTGATAAAAGACGTTTTTGAATTTGTTCATTTAATAATCCACAAACCAGTCTGTCTCGCAATGCATTATTTAAATTGTCTCCAAATTTACAGTGTTCAGATAGTTTACGTAAACTTACATTAAAATCTGTGATACTTTCCCCGGATCCTTGATCCCTTTTATGGAATCAGAATCTCTCTGCTATAATCAAAGGCTGAGGGTTAAAATGTACTTTTAACAGTTCACACAATTCATCATATGATTTGTCCTTGGGCAAATCTGGAGATGTTAAATCCCGTAAAAGTCTGTATGACTTTGCTCCAATTAATGCAAGCAAAGCTGGAACTTTCTTTCCGTCATCCACATCATTCACCACAAAATACTGGTCCAGACGTTCCTGGTAACACGTCCAACTTTCCTCGTTAGAATCGAACACCTCTATCTTTCAAATTTGCGCCATTTCGGACGGACAATTCAGATACAGTATACACCGCCGTTGATTATTTTCTATTTTCTGATTAATTTCAGCTAGCGTTTATGGCTTACGTTTAAAGTTTATCCTCGTCACCACTTTATTATGTATATATCCAAACTGGCTTCATAAGTCCAGTTACTGTAGTCCAGAAAAACAACCACGTTTGATCCGTCCTGATAGGTATTCCGCCAAGCTTTTTCCGGCGAAGGTCTGAAATCCGTGGTCCATATTCTGTTGTCCATCCCCTCTTTGATCATATCATTGATATAAGCTTCACAGATTTTCTGGCCCGTGGCTATTATATCGGCCACCTTGTACTTCACAAACGCCCGCTGAATGTTGTTCAACAATTCCCTAGTGGAGAAGACGCAGTCAGTGACATGCGGCGCAAGTTTGTTTGCCAGAGCCTCCGGCATGCCATCGATACTTGTGTATATCCTGAAAGTATGAAATGTAATAATATTAGGATATTTATAATTACCAGATGACTAAATTTTATGCATTTTTAACAAGTGTTTACACGGTAGCTGAATCTGTTATTGGTATAGTCTTTAGTAACATGTACAATAGTCAATACACAAGCTGTGTCCATGAAAACAGTTATATTCAACGTGTTTATTCAATTCTGACACCTGGGTAATGCGCCTTTGCGCGCCGTCAAAGAGTGCTTCGATTTTTGAAAATAGATACAAATATTTACCAAACTTTATCCTTGTTGCTAATGTTACGTCGGTGGCACAATAAAGAAAACAGGGACAACATGTTTATAGAAGAATTTTTTACAAGCTGGCAACAACCGGTTTTGGTAGAACTCCTGGTCAAACTTGACTGTCACTATGACCATGTCCACTGTAGTCCATACAACTAGATTTCCCAAGACAATGTCTGAGATCCCCATTAACCCTTGCATCTGTTCATAATATCCATCCAGGCTGTTTGATTTGAGAACATATTTGCCACCAAAGCTTTTCTCCAAGTACTTGATTTTCTTCTGCTCAACTGCCTGATCAATGCTTATGAACCTGGCACTGTAAGGACACTTAATTTCCAAAAGTCTTCTGTTATCAGCATGACAGTCACAACCAACAATGCTGTCTGTGTACAGTCGTCTTGCCTTTTCCTCGTGTTTTCTACCCAATTTAATTGAAGGTACTTTGGCCAGATAGTCTTTGTTGTTGTTCCCTAAAATCTCTCCAACTAAGCTCTATCTTTCTCAAGTCTTTAGAACTTTCCCAAACTTAGTTGCAGTGATGGATCCCTTTCACTGTTCAAATCACTCCGAATTGTTACTCTGACCTTTAGTTAAACGGTCAATGTCACAGGGTTTAGAAGTATGTGCACCTGCTTTCCTAATGAAATAAGGTCATTCAAATCCAGGGTCTTTATCACTTTTAAATGTTTTATGTGCTATCCTACTAACTGGCAACGGTGTGGTTTCAACAACCTCCTTATATGAATATGCCAGCATGTGTTTCCGACTTATTTGCGCTTGCATATGGTGCAAATCTTCTGTAGCTCGAATGTTTATTTCTCAGTTTCCGGTTTGCATGTGCTTCCGCTCATGCAATTTTCTTTTCGGAATCTGAAGCAAGGGGATTGCCTTGATATTCTTTCACTACGGACCAACCAAATTCTGACGAGTCAGCAATACGACTTAGCTTTTGACGTCCATAAATAAAGTCCAAACCTTCTGAAATGCTATTGGAAGCTCCTGTCAAATCTAGCTTTTTTATCTTGGACTCTGCTTCTTTCAGCGTACTTGCCACCTTCACTTATACTGGTCTTCGCAACTTTTTCTCTTAAACGTATGATTGTCTATGCATGAAATATCTTGCTGAATTTTTGCGAGCTGGCTAAACTACGTAACGCGGAAAAGTAAAAATTATTTGGTGGTCTGGAAAGTACCACTGCCTTCCAGGGTAGCTACATTCAGGCAATATGTTTCTTTTCAAGACAAATTGTTTTCCAACCACTTGGATGTCTTTTCTTGCTGGCCACATGTAAGTACCTGGATTTCTACAAGGTATCATAAAATTGACTGATACAGTGTCTGTTGTAAGGACCTTTGTTACACACCCAGGATACCATGGATCCTGGTATGCAACAACTACATACTCTGCCTGGGAGCATTCCTTTGACAGCGAGTTCAAGAATTTTATAGTCATCCTCGGAATCAGAGTCTCTTTCCAAAACCTTTCTGCTCTTTGCTTTTCTACCTTTGTCCATTATTTCAAGAATCTCTCGCTGTACTTCATCCTCCTGATCCCTGTGTCGTTTCCTTAAATCACTTCCACCGCAACAAGCTTAGGACCATTTTTTTCTTTTCCTCTAGCATATAATTTATCCAGGTGATAAATTGCTTGCAATTTCTCTTAAGCATTTGGACAGAGGAATGGTGATGGAATGTCGCATTCAGTCTTCTTTTTTGACTCAAGTCCAAATCACCAAAGTAATACTCACACGCGAGGTTGTTAACTTGTGCAAATACTGTCCTATTCAATTTCCAACGAAGCAATGGAGATCGTTCTTTGTCTGCTTTGATACCTGGACCTTAAGGTGGTACAGGAGTTGAAGCATGGTGGTTGTAGAGCTTTGGTCTCTGCAAGCTCTGCTGAGTAAGACAAGTACTTGTTCTGCCTTGAGGTAGTCTTGGGCTTTGTCCAAGACTATCTTTTGAAAGCCTGCCAGTCTGCCTCAATCGTCTTTGATGCATGTTTGGGGTGCATACCAATTGCGCACATCTATCTGCTCCACAATTGGATAACTCTTTGGGTCACAGAAGATGACGACACCTCCTCGAACTTCCACTTGTTAAGTTTCATTGATTTGGAGGAAGTTTGACAACAAACAGCTTCGGAGTTTGTGTTTGCTCATTCAAATCTACATTTCATTACACCAAGGGGCTTGATTACATCACCTGAGTAAGTTTTCAATATCAACTATAAAACAGTTTTTCTTTCAGCCAAAGTTTGTCACAACCCTTTTTAGAAATAATCGATAAGCCGGCAAGTTCCATTTTTACTTTTTCTTGTTTTCAACATGGAAAGTACTGGTTCTAAAAATACAAATTAATATAAGACATTTGATTTATATAAAAGCAATACAAATTTAACAGCAACGTAAATCTACCTTCAACAATTTTACATAATGATTGAGGGTTACGAGTTGACCAAAATAGGTACACATTATGTTTTCTTTCATTACATTCAGCCAAACATAAATAATTTATAATCTAACTTCTCAGTATTATATTAGCTAGTATTAATACAATACTAAAATGAAAACAACTCATATATAGGAGTGATAGTATAGGCTACGTATCGAATTTATTATTACCCGAAAATGAAGGTTTTGGATATTCCAAAAAGGGTATTTTGTAACTGTGAGTCAGAATATCTATAATATCGCTGTTAGCGCCAATTTCAGTCCAAAAATCTACACATTTCTTTAAAAAACCTTTAACATTTACAGAGTTTAAGCAAATCTCAAAGTTTGATTCTTGTAACTCAAAAAATGTGTTAAAAGTATTTGAATCATAAAAATACTTATCATTCACTCTTGGTGGTTCCTGATCCACTGCCACCTGGTCCGTCTGTGTGTTGCTGGTATTGCATCGCTCTAGTGGACCAGACTGGGCATGAGTTCCGGAAGTGTCCTTGTTGACCGCATGCGAAGCAAACGTCTGAGGCAGAGGCTGTGCGACGAACGGGACGAAAACGCTGACCATAAACTCTTGTGTCCCTGGCACCGAAAGTAGGCTGGTATCCCTCTGTTCTTGGATGTTGGGTCTCGGTTGAACCAGATGAGCGTGGAAAATAATAAGGCTTATATGAACGATCAGTAAAGGCTTGAGAATGCTTGACTGGCTTTTCATACTCACGGACTGTCGACCATTTAACTTGGGTGGGTACCAGTTGACCAAAGAAAGGTACAAGTTGACTAAGGTATGAATTGACCTTTCACACCTTTTGATAGGAAATGGACAGGCATTATCAAGCTTGATTACGGTACATGTATTACATGTTATTGATTTCCATGATTTAATATCTACAGATGAATATATTGATATGAATATGAGTGATAAACTTGTTTTTTTCCATTAATAATTGCCAAAATAAAGTGAGAACATTTTTAACAAAAGCATACATCTTATGATGACAATTAATTGATGACAAATAATTTGTTTAGAATCTATGTAAAATACTTATCTGTTTATCACATTTTGATTCCCTGTTATAATTTTGTGATCTCATATATATGTTTTGCTTATAATTTGCATACTTATTTACACTATATGTTTACTTTCCATATTTTAGGTGACATATAGGTACAATGGGCAGTGTGTCTATTGCTGTAGTATAATATTTTTATATGTAAATTCCTTGTACACATGTCACTATAATAAACAATTTACTTACTTACTTATTTTACATGGTATGAAATTGGTGTCAATCGTGTGCAGCTCTGTTTTAATCTGTTCAACAGTCCGAAATGTTGTTGTAAGTGTGAAAAGTGTTGGTTAGGGACGTGAACTAGTTGTATTATTTACTTGTTTCTGTTTGCAGTGTTTATGCATATTGCTTAGTTTTATTTATGTCAGAATCTAATGTCCTTAAGTTTTAACTTTAATCCATCATTCAATATCTGGGTAGCCTTGGTTACTTATGTACCATCTGTAATATATGTCAACTTATTTCAAGATAAGGTACTCAAGTTTGCGTCAATTGTTCTTGTTTGATTTCATTGTAAAGGTGTGTTTTTGTTCTCACAATGGAAGTTACGTAATTGATGTATTTTTTGTTGCTTTTTAAATACAGATTTCAAGCTGAATTCAGTAGTGGACAGACATTACTTAAAATGATGATGTTAGCACTGGGGAACATCCACTTAAGCACAATGATCATGCTGAGAAACTGTATGAATTTTTGCAACTTCTGTAAATTTAAAAATACACATGAATTACAGTTTACCAAAAAAAACACGACTTATCTTAGTTATTATCAGTACATGCACATTGATACACTACTTCATGTAACAAATATCATGAATTAAAATAACTACCCAAGTCAGATATTATATACTACACGCAAATGATATGTCATTGTCAAGAACAGTAAATATTGAATGATTGCTATTCAGGATTCAGGTCATTAATATAGCTGTACAAATGAATATTGTTCTTTGAATCCAATAATTTATGAATGCTTCACAAGTCTCAGACATATACGTGCATGTCTGAAACTAACACATGTAAGCCTACTTATATTAATACCTTCCAAGAGTATACTGTCACAGTTTCTCATGTTTTCAATTTCTGCAGAATATTTGTGATAGGAAGTTAGTCATACAGGCACATACAGTGAATATTTGCTTTACTTAGTCCTGCATATTCAGACAGATAATTCTAAACAGAACAGAACAATACATTAATTAGACTTTTCACTCATTACAAAGAAAGTTAATAACACGTGAACATAGCAATTTTGTATAAGAAACAGTAAGGTAGTTTTTGTCAAGCCCGTTTGCGGTGAGCTCGATAAAGTCACCACAATGGACCTGTGCGAGCGAGCGTGCGTAGCTTTCTCTTCCTCATTTGTTTGCATTATACGATAATCTGAATTCAACTGCCATAAAGCTTATCCATGTGTAAGTATGCATAAAATATGGGATGGACTTGTGTTGAATGTCTTCGTTGAAATTCCTGATGTTTTAGCTCAATCAAAACAATGAAAAGTTTCTGGACTTAAGATGTGAGGATGTTTGAATAGAATGTGCCTTGTCCTTACCAATAACTGAGACCTGAAGGTTTTACTTGTTTCTTCAGATACCCACCCAATGCAGCAAATACGGCATAGTTTGATGAATTTGTATGAGCCTGAAACTTTTCATCATTGTCCTAAATGTTTTCTTGTCTCATTCAATTGGATTTCAGTGTTTCCTTTTCTAGATCAGGTTATTTGCTCATGTGCTCCACACATTCCATGTCTTTATATAGTCATGGTTTATTTTTTCCTAGACTGATTTTTCACTGTAATTCCATGTATGACTCATTTTTGGATTAATTGTCAACATTGTCTATTTCTGAAGTTAATTTCCTTTTAATCGAATGTTATGAATCACTGTGCAAGACTGCGTCATGGATTTCAATCTGGTATTGATGCCTTATTCAGGAATTATGAAATAAGTGGATTATCATGTCCATGACATTGATCAATCATTCCACCCCTGGACCCAAAAGAAGGTACTCAACTAGCATGAATACCTTTTAGCTGTTTGAAAAGTGTGTGACATTTTTCAAGATATATACATGTACATGTATTTTGCATATTAATATTTATAACACATACATTCGAAAAAGTACACCATAGTCACTTTATCAATTTGTCTTTTTGTCATCTACACTTTAAATTGGCAGTGGTGAACAAAATCATTATAACTAAATGATCTGCTCCTTAGAAGCACTGTTGTAAGGAAAGATACTTGGAGCATAATCAACACTATCTGGGTCATTGGACATTAAGCCTGAAAAATTAATTAATATTTTCTTATGTGAATATGATATTGTCAATTAACATTCCAAAAAGCTGTCTTCGAAGACCTCTTGAAACTGGCTTTCAGTACATGTACTTGTATGTCCTGTTCAAAGCCGAATGATTCATTTGCAGCGCCTTGGATGCTTTGTATCAATGTTTTTTTGTATATATTGGTAATGAAAATGATTATAGAGTGTTGTCTTTTTATTTGTGTATGATATTACATGGATAATATCAAGGAAGATGTTTGTGATATACATTTGTTACATGAAATACACATAATAAAAGAATTCAGACTACTTGTATTATATATATATATATTATTTTCTCCTTTATTATATGTTCATCTAGCTGTACTGATAATGCAATACCAGCAACTTCTGAGTTCAGCTTGCTTGTAATACTGTCTCTCTGCAGGGACCGTATATAGTATGTTTTTACGAAGGGTGCGTATTTGCTATTTTTTGTTTCGTTTTTTGTTGATTGTAGTAACCACTTATAGGTATCATTTAAAAAAAGAACAAGCAATTTCTACATACCGTTTGTGTGCGAGTGAGTGCCATATTTACCGAGAAAACAGGTTATATGTACGCCGTATTTGCGAAAAGTTTGACGTTCATGAAATCGAACAATTTTGAATAACTGGGAATAAACTTGAATCATTCTCCTGCAATCCTACCGAGTGGCGCTGTGCAATTTCTTATTTTGATGGAGATACAGAGTTTTAAAATTGAAGAGGTATAATGTTTTGGCTAACGCTAAGGGCAGTGTCGATTTCACATGGCTAATGGCTAAGACAGTCACCAAATATTCTATGCCAACAGCCATGACAGTTCATCGAGAAAATCGCCAGGGAGTTTTAGCCCCAAATGCATTGTGGGTTACTTGTGAGTGATAATGGTAAGTTGCACTGATTTTCCTGTATTACGAACAATAATAAAATAAGAAATCTTAGTTATAAACACCCGCACTACCATGATATTTTCCGAGTTAGCAACTTTGAAATGAGGGTACAAAGTGAAAGTCCAAGCAAAGGATGGTCAGGAGTCCATCTTATACACGACAACGCCTCCTCTCACAAGTGCAAGGTTGTTAAGTCTTTTTTGGCGTCTGAAAATGTGGAAGTTGTAAACCATCCGCCTTATTCACCTGACCTGAGTCCCTGTGACTTCTTTTTATTTCCAAGGCTTAAGAAAATGTTTTCTGGAAAGAAATATAAGTCCAGAAGTTCTCCTGGCAGCGCCATTTATCAGTGTCTCCAACAGATACCAAAAGAAGACTATATATCTGCTTTTCGCGATTGGGTAAAAAGGTTATAAAAATGTGTTTCTGTAAAGGGGGAATACTTTGAAGGTTTGTAATAAAAATAGTTTTGATCAAACGTAGCACTTAAGAAATCCGAACTCACTGACAGAACTTTTTGCATGACCCTCGTATATATATGCACACTGTGCAATATGATATTTATTGTATCGTAGAAACATACACGGATATGTGATAACTCGTCTGAACAGATGGTCGGTATTATTTGAAAATAAAACAATGATATTGCAAATATTTTATCGTTGCGTGCACGTCATATGATGCATGTTTTTGTCACTAATGGGTATAAGGCATATCATGTTCCTGAAAGAGATATTTGAAACATAACTACTTATTTGTTATTCAGATAATTAATACGAATGCCTCAACTTTAATAAAAACGACATTTTTTAGCTGTATGCGCATTAAATTAGTCATGTACTGGAGATTAACATTTTTCCTTTTGTAATGTTACACCACTTGAAACATAAACATGCATGTATATATATTTTGCGCATTAAACTACAACGAAAGGTATAGACAGTAGTAAATATATGTTATTGTAAATCACAAACATACGGTCGAACCTACAGGTCAAATGAATGTCTGCTTAATCGGAACCTGGCTATAAAATCGTCCACATAGTAACGTTGCAAAACAGAAGTCACATAGTTCTTAACTCGGACTTTCTTATCGAGCACCTGGCTGCAATCACAATACTGCTAGCGGTTCAAAATGCAGTAAATGGAATTAGATTTTGATGCGACGGTGTCAACTAGATCTAAATCGTTATGGTCTTCTGACACTTTAAGTTCTTGTACTTATGTATCAACCCCTATTTCTAAGACTTTTCAACCCCTATATCGAAAAAAACAAACAAAAAAACATATTTCAAACCAAGCAACTAGGGCAATTTACAGTCTTATTAAAAATTCTAATCGTCTTAACCTTCCGATAGATTTACAAATAGACCTCTTTAATAAAACTGTCAAACCTATTTTACTCTAATGGAGCTGAAATATGGGGTTTTGGTTAACTAGATTTAATAGAACGTGTACAATTAAAAAATTTAAAATATATATTAAAATTAAAAAGGTCGACCCCTAATTATGTCGTTTATGGTGAAACAGGATGTATGCCACCTGCTGTTTTAGGCCAAATAAAATGTGATACATAGAATGATTGTGTGTATTTTTTGTGTATATATCTTTATGGCATTAGTATTCATTTTGGAATGTAAATAATCTTAAAAATTAAACTTAAACAACGTGATTGTCAACATTTTTTCAGGTAACAAATGTGATAATTGTCCAATTAAAAACATATTCGAGGGGTTGAAAAGTCTTGGTTTAGTAGGGGTTGAAAAGTCTTGATTTTAACAGGGGTTGAAAAGTCTTAGGCTAATTAGGGGTTGAAAATGACAGTGGGGTTGAAAAGTCTTGGATATTTTACCTTAGGGGTTGAAAAGTCTTGGGGTTGAAATGTCTTGGGGTTGAAAAGTCTTGGGGTTGAAAAGTCTCGATACCCATTACTCTACCTTGTATGGTGACCATTCGAAACAGGAGCAACCTCCCTGCTTTCAAAATGGAGGAAATTTACAGTAAGAGTTACCTCCCCTCATTTCAAAATTGTGGATTTTCCTCAAATATGGCAGCCATTTTGACATCAGGGGACATTACTCATGTCTAACATAGCCTCCATTTTGAAATAAAGGGACGTTACTCTTATTTATAATAGCGTCCATTTTTAAGCAGGCGGCATAACTCTAATTTGCATGGCGACCATTCGAAATAGGAGTTACCTCCCTGCATTCAAAATGGCGGCAATTTACAGCAAGTGTTCCCTCCCCTTCCTTTCAAAATTGTGGATTTTCCGCAAATATGGCAGCCATTTTATAACAGCGGCCATTTTTAAGCAGGTCGCATAACTCTACATTGCATGTCGACCATTCAAAACATGAGTTACCTCCCTGCATTCAAAATGGCGGCAATTTACAGCAAGTGTTCCCTCCCCTCATTTCAAAATTGTGGATTTTCCGCAAATATGGCAGCCATTTTATAATAGCGGCCATTTTTAAGCAGGTCGCATAACTCTACGTTGCATGTCGACCATTCAAAACAGGAGTAACTGCCCTGCTTTCAAAATGTCGGAAATTTAATGTTAAGAGTTACCCCCCTTATTTTAAAATGGCGGATATCAGGGGACATTACTCGCGTCTTACATTGCCTCCGTTTTGAAATAAAGGGACGTTACTCATATTAATAATACCGTTCATTTTTAAGCAGGGGACATAACTCTCCCTTGCATGGCGACCATTCGAAACAGGAGTAACCTCCCTGCTTTCAAAATGATGGAAATCAACAGCAAGAGTTACCTCCCCTATGTTCAAAATGGTGGATATTCCGCCTAAACGGCAGGGCCATTTTGACATCAGGGGACATAACTCAGGTCTTACAGTGCCATTCTCGACAACTCTCGGGCATTTCCGTACCACTTCGTTACTCGGATAACACTTGACGTAGTTGGCCGAGGATTTCCGAATGCTTACAGTGCCTCCATTTTGAAATAAAGGGACGTTACTCTTATTACAAATAGCGGCCATTTTTAAGCAGGGGCAAAACTCTACCTTGTATGGCGACCATTTGAAATAAGAGTAGCCTCCGTGCGTTCAAAATGGCGGACATTTACAGGAGTTACCTCCCTTAATTTCAAAATGGTGGAAATCAGGGCAGGCCCGGAACCACCGGGGGGGGGGGCCAAGGGGGCCTTGCCCCCCCCCCAGTCGGCTGTGGAGTGACCTTTTTCTATTCCTAAATACAAAATTATATCCACTACTATTTTAGCATTTTAAATGCAATACATTGATTTATGGTCGATTTCCTCTTGTATACTACCAGTATAGTTGAAGCAAGTGCCATAAAAATAAATGTTGTTTAGTCACAATAAGTATTCATGACTAGTGTACGGTTCTTTTGTTTTCAAAAAATTTTGCCTTTGGGTGGCATTTTATGTCGTCTGTCAATGTTGTTAACGATGAATCGTCAACAAGTGGACTTTCTTATCGAGCACCTGGCTGCAATCACAATACTGCTAGCGGTTAAAAATGCAGTAAATGGAATTAGATTTTGATGCGACGGTGTCAACTAGATCTAAATCGTTATGGTCTTCTGACACTTTAAGTTCTTGTACTTATGTATCAACCCCTATTTCTAAGACTTTTCAACCCCTATATCGAAAAAAACAAACAAAAAAACATATCTCAAACCAAGCAACTAGGGCAATTTACAGTCTTATTAAAAATTCTAATCGTCTTAACCTTCCGATAGATTTACAAATATACCTCTTTAATAAAACTGTCAAACCTATTTTACTCTAATGGAGCTGAAATATGGGGTTTTGGTTAACTAGATTTAATAGAACGTGTACAATTAAAAAATTTAAAATATATATTAAAATTAAAAAGGTCGACCCCTAATTATGTCGTTTATGGTGAAACAGGATGTATGCCACCTGCTGTTTAGGCCAAATAAAATGTGATACATAGAATGATTGTGTGTATTTTTTGTGTATATATCTTTATGGCATTAGTATTCATTTTGGAATGTAAATAATCTTAAAAATTAAACTTAAACAACGTGATTGTCAACATTTTTTCAGGTAACAAATGTGATAATTGTCCAATTAAAAACATATTCGAGGGGTTGAAAAGTCTTGGTTTATTAGGGGTTGAAAAGTCTTGATTTTAACAGGGGTTGAAAAGTCTTAGGCTAATTAGGGGTTGAAAATGACAGTGGGGTTGAAAAGTCTTGGATATTTTACCTTAGGGGTTGAAAAGTCTTGGGGTTGAAATGTCTTGGGGTTGAAAAGTCTTGGGGTTGAAAAGTCTCGATACCCATTACTCTACCTTGTATGGTGACCATTCGAAACAGGAGTAACCTCCCTGCTTTCAAAATGGAGGAAATTTACAGTAAGAGTTACCTCCCCTCATTTCAAAATTGTGGATTTTCCTCAAATATGGCAGCCATTTTGACATCAGGGGACATTACTCATGTCTAACATAGCCTCCATTTTGAAATAAAGGGACGTTACTCTTATTTATAATAGCGTCCATTTTTAAGCAGGCGGCATAACTCTAATTTGCATGGCGACCATTCGAAATAGGAGTTACCTCCCTGCATTCAAAATGGCGGCAATTTACAGCAAGTGTTCCCTCCCCTTCCTTTCAAAATTGTGGATTTTCCGCAAATATGGCAGCCATTTTATAACAGCGGCCATTTTTAAGCAGGTCGCATAACTCTACATTGCATGTCGACCATTCAAAGCATGAGTTACCTCCCTGCATTCAAAATGGCGGCAATTTACAGCAAGTGTTCCCTCCCCTCATTTCAAAATTGTGGATTTTCCGCAAATATGGCAGCCATTTTATAATAGCGGCCATTTTTAAGCAGGTCGCATAACTCTACGTTGCATGTCGACCATTCAAAACAGGAGTAACTGCCCTGCTTTCAAAATGGCGGAAATTTAATGTTAAGAGTTACCCCCCTTATTTTAAAATGGCGGATATCAGGGGACATTACTCGCGTCTTACATTGCCTCCGTTTTGAAATAAAGGGACGTTACTCATATTAATAATACCGTTCATTTTTAAGCAGGGGACATAACTCTCCCTTGCATGGCGACCATTCGAAACAGGAGTAACCTCCCTGCTTTCAAAATGATGGAAATCAACAGCAAGAGTTACCTCCCCTATGTTCAAAATGGTGGATATTCCGCCTAAACGGCAGGGCCATTTTGACATCAGGGGACATAACTCAGGTCTTACAGTGCCATTCTCGACAACTCTCGGGCATTTCCGTACCACTTCGTTACTCGGATAACACTTGACGTAGTTGGCCGAGGATTTCCGAATGCTTACAGTGCCTCCATTTTGAAATAAAGGGACGTTACTCTTATTACAAATAGCGGCCATTTTTAAGCAGGGGCAAAACTCTACCTTGTATGGCGACCATTTGAAATAAGAGTAGCCTCCGTGCTTTCAAAATGGCGGACATTTACAGGAGTTACCTCCCTTAATTTCAAAATGGTGGAAATCAGGGCAGGCCCGGAACCACCGGGGGGGGGGGGGCCAAGGGGGCCTTGCCCCCCCCCCCCCAGTCGGCTGTGGAGTGACCTTTTTCTATTCCTAAATACAAAATTATATCCACTACTATTTTAGCATTTTAAATGCAATACATTGATTTATGGTCGATTTCCTCTTGTATACTACCAGTATAGTTGAAGCAAGTGCCATAAAAATAAATGTTGTTTAGTCACAATAAGTATTCATGACAAGTGTACGGTTCTTTTGTTTTCAAAAAATTTTGCCTTTGGGTGGCATTTTATGTCGTCTGTCAATGTTGTTAACGATGAATCGTCAACAAGTGGACATTGGTAAAACATATTAGTACTAGTATGAATTGGTCGTTTTGCGTTTTTTTAACAAGTTAATACTAGTGGAATTCTCATGAATGAGTCCTCAAATTTTAGATCCCGAAATGCACCAGAAGCAACCCTTTCATACCTATATAGTAAAAAATTTCCGGGGGAGATCTGACTGGGGTTGGTACAGAAAGTGGTGTCCCCTGGAAATTTTGTAAAATGTTGGTACTTGTATGAATTGGTCGATCTGTATTTTTAACAAGACGCATGTAATACTAGTCATTTCTCATGAATGAGTCCTCAAATTTTAGACCTAGAAATGCACCAGAAGCCACCATTTCATAACTATATTGTAAAAATTTCCGGGGGAGATTTGACTGGGGTTGGTTCAGGAATTGATGTCCCCAGGACATTTTTTAAAAAGTTGGTACTTGTATAATTTGGTCGATTTTGTATTTTTAACAAAATAATACTAGTGCAATTCTCATGAATGAGTCCTCAAATTTTAGACCCCGAAATGCACCAGAAGCCACCATTTCATACCTATATTGTTCAAATCTTTCGGGGGAGTTCCCCCGGACCCCCCTTCAGGGAGGGATCATTGGTCCTCATGATTGGCCCCCCCAGTCTTGAATTTCTGGATCCGGGCCTGCAGGGGACATTACTCGTGTCTTACATTGCCTTCATGGGAAGACCATGACACACTTCAAAATGATTTGAAAGAACTAGAAAAATGGGCAAACCTATGGGGCATGAAATTTAATGCCAAAAAGTGCTATATTTTAAGTGTTCGCCAGAAGTCATCATTCTTTTATCAACTAGATAATACGATTGTGATCCATACTACATCAAAGATGTTAATGCACTGGAAAGAATACAACGACATGCAGCTCGCTTTATACAAAAGGACTAGATCTATTCCTCAGTGGGCGATGGTTGTGTCACAGCAATGCTGAAGAAACTTCAGTTTAATTGACAGCCTATAAGATCGCCGCAAACAGGCAAGGTTAGTCTTCCTGTTCAAAATAATTAGGGGTATGGTGCCAGCAATCACGGACCTAGATGTAATAAAAGGCTGATAAGAAAACGATGACTTCAGCCATTTTGGCCGTAATTTTGATAAAAAACGGTCATACTTTAGACGAAATTAAATCTGGGACCAATAATATAATGTATATATTGGTCCCAGATTAAATAAACCTTTAATTCAACTAATTTCAATATAAAATGTTTTTATGATAGCCAAGAGGGTGTCCTCTAATATGCAAAAAACTTGTTTAAGATATCTTAAATAATAAAGAATTTAAGGAGTGGCCGTGTTTTCCTTTACAGTAGTGCTATATTTTACGGCATGGTCGTGTTTCAATACGTGCGTTCAGTCCTTTGATTTTATTTCGTACAGCGTCCAGGTGACACAGAAGTTAAATTCAGAATATGCCACGAAAAAAGCCGTTTAGCTCTAAACAGAAAAAGAAACAACTCCAAGAGAGGAAAGTTAAGAAACAAGGTTTGTCTTTAGATTTAAAAAGCGATCGAAACTCTTTAACAAACTCGTTTATTTACGCATTTCCAGTAAAAAGATATTCGTTCTAAATGTTTTCGTAACTGCAATATTCGTATCACTCCATGTTCGTAATTTTTTATTAAACGAATAATTCGTGGTTGATGATACCTCCATTACAGAAAATGGGCCTTCATTTGGACAGCATTTGGAAAGAATGGAAGAAAGTGGAGATGAAAAAGAGGTCGAGGATCTTGAACTCCTTCAAAAACCAGTTATTAAAGTCAACCAACAACCTTCAAAATTTATCACAGAAAAACATGATCCGAACAAGTGAGTACATTTATCATTAGTGCTTTTTTATTTTACTCTGCAATGCATAGCTATTGGGAATTATTGTAGAATTGCTAAAATTAAGTTCGCATTTGAAAAACTCAATCAGATTGGTGATTCATTTTGAACAGATTGTTTAATAATTTGTTCAATGCATCATATTCATTTTCTGATAATGGTCTGAATCACTAAATGAGCGCCATGCTCTTTTTCAAAAGAAGTCATTTCCAGAAAAGGTCAATTGTGACGTCGCCATGTACTGACTAAGCAATATTTGCCACATATGGTTATATGAAAACTTAAACTTGTAGGTAACATCTTATTGTAACTCATTGTAATTTGTATATTTTGTGTTGTCAGATTATGAAAATGTGCCCCAGAGACTCATTCTCTAAAATTTCAACATGAATCACTGCTATATAAATGCATTGTTTGGAATAAGCAAACATTACTGGGAACGAACAAAAAGAGATTAATTACCTGTCACATAGATTTCTTTTTATAAACATTATGAATTATTATGCATAAGCATACTGGTATTTTAAGAAGAATCTTGATCCAGTTTTAGATGGTTGTTGTAAAATAATTTGTTGCAGATATCGAATGCACTTCCAACATGAAAGCAAAGAAGATCTTGCAAGAAGGAAAGAAAAGGCAAGACTACCATACACATCTTTACCCGAGGTACCAACGTCTTCTTGTTTTTCATATGGCATTGAGTTTCTGATTATTCTAGTAAAGATTACATTTTTGTAACAAGTGGTAAGGTAACTAACAAACAAGCAAGATAGGCTTTTTAGAACTTTTTAACATACTGCATGTATAAATTCTTGTGGCTAATAAAACATCTACTTGTCTAGATGACAACATGTCCACTTAAGATCAAACATTGTGTAACTAAAGGGCCCAGATAGCTCAGTAGGTAGGGTGATTGCTCTATACATGTGAGGTTATAGGATTTAATTCTTGTCTTGCTGCACAGAAGCCTAATTCTTGCACTTACAATATGACTAATGGTCAAATGTTCTCTTTTAAAAAATTGAAGTACAGTAAAACCTCAATAGTAAGAGCACCTCGAAATTAAGAGCACAATTTTAAAGTCCATTTTCACTGATTTGTTTTTTTTTCAACCTCAATAAGAAGACCAGTTTTCAAGGGTCTCAATGGTGGACATATTCGTGAGGTTTTACTGTACATTATAAAGATTGTGTTGGTTTGATGTTCTCGTCGCTAATCATTTGCAAGGAAATATAAATGATTCACAACTTCATAACTATGAAACACATGGATATCAAATTACAGGGAATGATGCACCTTTGAAACAGATTATAATTTAGCAGTATATTTACACTTGCCTAATGCTTAATATTTTACACGATAGGACTGCAAACATTTTTGCCTTATTTTATATTCAATGCAAACTCTCCTTAGCAACACCCTTTGTGAGATGCTTTTTTGTCTGTTATTGAGAGGTTGTTGCTCAAGAGAGGTTAAGTTTCCTACACGAAAATTGATTACTTTGTTAAAGAGAGTGTCACCAGGCCATCAACTAATTCCTATATTCCTATATTTCCCTATATTATTAAGAGATTTCCTATATTATAAAAAACTCCTATATTTTTCCTATATTTTTCATGAGAAATGTTGTCAATAGCTCTTCAAAAGCTTGTTTTGAATTGATACTGCCTTTAGATACTATTGATTTACAGTTTAAAGCTGTCCTTTACACTTCAACTATCACCATCTTACAGAAGGTTGCTGTGCACTCATGGGTCTTCTTAAAGGAAACCTTTGATGGGTTGGATGTTCAACTTTAAATCTTAAAAGGTGTCCACTTAGATGATCACATGAGTGCTACAGTTGCTTTTTGAGATGTTGATGGAATGTTTTGGTAAAGTAAACTTATATATAAAAGTGATAAGAAGCTGAACAAGTAAGTTAACATTACATGTTTTCCCTCAAATGAACTCATTCTGCCATTGAATTTCCTATATATGTTTTTCTATGCAAAATTATCTAGATTTTTCCCATATTTTGTTGACTAACTTTGTTGACAGGTTGCTTTGTATTATATTTTTTCATATTTTAGGAAGATAAAGAGATGGATGTATCATTTGATATGTTGATAGACATCCCCAAACGTCCTGCATGGGATTATACACTGACAAAGACAAAGCTGGAAAATAACGAGGAAAGATATTTTAAGGTGAGGGGCTGTAACTTTGGGGTTATAGTTTTTTAACTGCAGTTGTCCAATTTTCTATTTGATTCAGACACATACTGTCATTTCACTCATGATATGCCTTTTATATAGCATATAAATAATCTATAATAGGCATATCCAGGGTAAATTCTGTGTCAGATTTTCAATGAGAGAATTGCTCCCATTTGAGATTTTTAATGAGAAATGGATGACAAAATAATAAAAACAATGCTGAATAGTAATTTTATTCATATTGACTAGAACGAAACACTTACGTATTGATATAAACTGATGCTACATTATTATTTAAACTGATTATGTTACAATGCATATAGCAGATGATGCTTTCCCATCTCATCACTTGCTAGAATTATCCCTGCATATCACAAGTGAAATGAAATTTTGTGTCTATTACCTGTGTAACTACAAGAACAGCAGCAGACATTCCTTTGATCTTTTGTCGCACCATTGTTCAACCATTTGTCTGTTGGTTGGACTTAAGTTTGCGTCACTCATATATCTCAAAAAGTATTTGACTTGGGGATATGTAACTTCATAGGAATAACTGTCATCACATCAACTTTGCGCGCCAGTTCCCAATTTCACGAAAATACTTTTATGTATGCTTAAGGCTATATTTGTGCTTTATAGCTGCCTCACAATGCTGTTCACAAACATATACTGAAGTGATTATATGTACGTTGTTAAGCAAAATAACATGTATGATAGTCTTGTCATCTGTTTTTGCTACATTGCATACTAACTCTTCAAAGCAAACTGATAAGCAAGACATTCTTCATGAAATGTACTTAAAAAAACAAACTTATATATGATAATAAGCAAATAATCATACTTACCGGTAAGTACATTATTAAAAAAGTAGTGGCCTGGGTTTTGTCGATTTAATTTATTTAGTTAGAACAGTGTTACATCCCTTGATTTAGTGAAAGGGGTGGGGGGCACCTGGGTCCTATGGAAACATGTCTAGTTATTCTTACAATTGTCATTCAAAAATTTGATCTTAATGTCCATGCTAGTTTTATTAATGCAGTATATACACTGAACAAAAAAAGAAATAGTGTTTGTTGTGTTAAAGAAATCATTGTGTATATAAAGTAGATAGGTAATATTAGCCTTGACCTGTTATCAGGATTCATAAATTTTAGCGATTATTTTTGCACTGTTTATCATCAACAACGTGAAACTCGATTTGCACATGCATGTATTGTTCAATATGTCCCATGGGGTATTCGGTCAATTTGTTTTACTTGTCTTACTGACATTGTTGTCAAGTAAACGAAAATGCTTCAAAATTTGTAAAAAAACAACATTTTTTACATTGTAGCATTTTGAGTATGCCAATAATACCCAGTAATTTACGCGAACGTGCGATTGGCATGCTTGATGCTGGCATGTCAACAGAAGATGTTGCAAGGCATGTTGGGAATTCTAGTCGAGAGATACGAAATCTTAGCGCACAATTTAGAACGACAGGACACACATATGACTTGCCACGTCGTTGACGTCCGCATGTTACAACACGTGGTCAAGACCGCTATATCATGAACTCGCATATGCGCAATCGATTCCAAACTGCCACTGCTACTGCTGCTCACACACCTGGGCTTCATAATAACCGAATCAGTGGGCAAACTGTTCGTAATCGTCTGCGGGAGAACGGTTTACACAGACGACGTCCTTATGTCCGATGCGTTTTAACGCAACGTCATCGTGTAAATCGTCTTAATTGGGCACGTGTACACACTCGTTGGACTTTTGGATGAATCTAGATTTTGTTAAAATCATGGTGATGGCAGGGCGCGCGTCTATCGTAGGAGAAATGAACGATATGCTGAATGTTGTGTTCTTGAACTAGATCGTTTCGAGGGTGGGGGTTCTGTCATGGTTTGGGCAGCCATTGCCCATTGTTATCGTTCACCACTAGTCGTCATTAATGGCAAATTAATTGCTCAACGTTACCGCAATGACATTCTCGCTCATCACGTCATTCCCCTGTTTCATAACAACGCCAACATCTCGATTTTTCAGCATGATAATGCTACATCTCATACAGCTAAAGACACTGTAAATTTTCTTATAACAAATAACATTGATTTCATTGACAACTGGTCCGCTAAAAGTCCTGATCTAAACCCAATCAAGCATGTGTGGGATATTCTGGACAGACAAGTGAGGCGTCGTCCCAACCCACCTGCTAACGTCAACGAACTTCGTCAAGCACTCATTGAGGAATGGAACAATATTCCACAGGCAGAAATCAACACCTTAGTCAATTATATGCACCGGCGATGCACTGCAGTGGTCAATTCAAGAGGTGGTCATACCTGTTATATTTTTGTTTTTAACCCCTACCTCACTTGGTCAAAATTTCCCCCATTTTCTGTTAACCTTTGGCGATCATTTTTGCACCAAACGATGCATCATGGAACACTCTTTATATGCATAGATATATAACAATGATTCCCCCGATTTGTTTTCATCCAGCTATGTTCAAGCAAATTTAGCGGAAATTTCTTATTTTGTTTAGTATATATACTTAAGTTTACAGTTTATTATTTTTCACACTGATCTAATTTTTGTTCAGTTGAGCTATTGCGATACATGTTTGATCATAATTCTTATCTAATTTTCAGACCTACTTGAATGATTTATTTACAAAAAGCAATGGCGAAGATTTTAGTTATTTTGAATTAAATCTTGAGACATGGCGACAGTTATGGAGAGTTTTGGAGATATCAGATATATTTTTGGTCATCACAGACATAAGACATCCAGTGAGTGAAAGTTCTATGTTGTTCATGTATATTTTTAACAGTTATACATGTATACATATACTTATTGATTGGACCTACATAATTTATCATTTGTCTAAGGAAATTATTGCTCAGAACATTATTGTATTGGCCTTATTACAAAAAATTGAGCTAATGAAATTCGGACGACCAAGTGACAAAATTGGTGACTTTATTTCCATGACAAGATAATCAGGAAACTGAGTGAATGAGTTTAATATCACTGGTCATGACGGTATTGAATGGCTTTTACTTTCAACTGATCTCACATGTTGACTGACTTGTTAACAAAACCTGGCTAAGATACATACTTGTGGTTGTGTAGCAGTTTGGCACCTTCATGAACTTTCTGGGTCCAAACTTTTTATATGTTATAAAGTTCCTCATTTTACCATTTTGCTAACTCCATAGCATTCCCTCCAGCTTTTATTATTATATAACTTCTGTATTTTCACAGGGAATGCATTTCCCTCCAGCATTATACAAGTACGTTACTGAAGAGTTAAACAAGTCTGTGATTATTGTGTTGAATAAAGTAGACTTAGCTCCCCCATCATTGGTTGTTGCCTGGCAACGTTACTTCAAAGAGCAATTTCCATTGGTTGATGTTGTTTGCTTCTCCTCATTTCCAAAATCATTAGAAGAAATTGAACTGCAATCAAAAAATGGTAAGTAAGTAAGAATTGACATGTTTTCAAACTATTCCCTTTTAGCTCTGTGATGTTGAATGAAATGCATACTGGGTAATTGTTTAGGATATGTTGGTTTTTTTGTGGAAGTTAAACTCTTTTATATTTCCTGTTTAGCACTTTTGGCAATAAATTCCCCAAATTGATATTTCCTTTGAAAAAAATGTTGGAGACAAACTCTTGATCACCTATTGTCTTATATACATAGTAATTTCAAACAGATGTAACAAAGGGTAAATCTCTGTCGACTCTTAATGCAGCAGGTGCTGTTTTAAGTATGTTACGCAGCATATTCGAAAATAATCCAAGCTTTTAATTTATGGATCTTTTCAAACTTTTTGGCACTCCATTTTGCTTTTATATAGCAATGTATTTTTCAGAGTCTGATTTGAATAACATCAACTTTAGTCTTGCTACAACTGTTTAGATGGAATTCAAACTCATGGTTAGGGAAAGATATAGGACCATCTAACATGTCAGACATTTCATACAGGTCCTGCAACTTTTTGCAAAGTCCCAAATATCTGAAAAGTTAATTAGGTACAATGCATTCAAATCAGTAAATGTCAGACAAAAATTCTTAAGATCCAACCATGATTGCAAGTTTCGCAGATCGAATGACAGGCCATCTGTGAAGCAATTTTGGAAAATCTGATTTTAAATCTGTGCATTTTTTTAACTCAGTTAAACTGCTATTTTGTAGCTTTACATAGAAAGAGAAGACTTGGTACATACCGTGCGTTAGGTCCACAACAACTTCTTTCTGTTTGTCAGAAAATTGTGCAATCAGATGGTAAGTGGTCAGATTATTTGTTCTAATGCTGTTTAATGCTCTTTGATGGACTTGAATATTTGTATCACATAATTATGGCCTCACATGTGAAGAAATTGGTCCTCTCTTTATGTTTTGTCTCAGTTATAGACTGCCTTGTTGCAACACAGCAGCTTGTGCCATACACATGCATAGATATTCACATTAATTTGAATGTTGGAATAGTCAAAATCCTTCCTGACAAAAAACTGTATAAAAGCAAAATATTTAATTTTCAATTGAGATACAATGTACATACCAGTATTTTATTCATTTGGTGATGTATGTGTATTGCAGATATTAATTAATACATACATCATCAAATGAATACCACACTGGTATCTACCTCAATGTTTCAAATGTGTTTTTCAAGTCAGGTTTGCAAATTCAGATAGGCAGAATGCCATTTCTGCTTTTAGTACTAGTACCAATCATTTCATGCATCCAGTGGTGGGACTATGACTTTGTTTAAGGTGTGAAAGAGATATTTTTTGTGTTAAAACAACCATCTTATTACATTTTTGATAAAGAAAACCCATAGTCTTCACAGAAACCAACGATCATAAATAAAATAATTTGGCAGCAATGATTTCTGATTAACCTCAGTACCAAAATTGCTTAAATGACACAGATCAAACAAAACCATGCCACAAGGAGTTGTTTTGTCTGGTGTGGGACCTATATGTCCTTATATAATACAAAAACCATGGTCAGTATTTAGCAAACAACCATCTAATTATATTATTGATGTCCTTGCTATCTTGTACATCCCTTACTTCTGCAGTGGATCTTTCAAGTTGGAAAGAAAAGATAGATGTTGATCAGGGAATACGGGTTAGTGACAGTGATGATGATGATGATGACAGTAGAGGTGGAGAAATCATTCATGTCAAACGGGATGTTTCCTATGAGCAACATGAAAAGTTCAGGGATGGAGTTCTTACGATTGGTTGTGTAGGTAAGCTTGTATACTGTCGACATTGGTTGTGTAGGTAAGCTTGTGTACTGTCGACATTGGTTGTGTAGATAAGCTTGTGTACTGTCAACATTGGTTGTGTAGGTAAGCTTGTATACTGTCGACATAGGTTGTGTAGATAAGCTTGTGTACTGTCAACATTGGTTGTGTAGGTAAGCTTGTATACTGTCGACATAGGTTGTGTAGGTAAGCTTGTGTACTGTCCACTCTTGTTGTGGCAAACTTGCCTGAGTCAAATTTTCTGTTGTGTCCAAGTTTTTGGAATGTCCTGATTTTTTAACAAATTCGCAGCTTAAATCTAATTAAAAAAATTGATTAACATAAATTCAGATCATATTCAGCTGTTGATGATTTCACACATCACCATGATGAATACTTCGATTTACCTGTATTTTCAAGCATTTAGTTATTGATCGTTAACACAATGGAAGAAATTGTAACTTGTTAGACAATTAAGGCATACAGGCCAAATTGTTCAAATTGTGATCAGACAATCAAAGAATTGTACTGAAATCAATCATAATTCAATATAAAATGGTAGTTTTATGATTAATGTGGATTTAATAATTTAAAAATGTGTTTGATTTTTCAGGATATCCTAATGTAGGAAAATCATCACTTATCAATGGTTTAATGGGAAAAAAGGTAAAACAAGTTTTGAATTGTTTTTATTCATATATACATGTATATGTTATTTAGAACAGATATTAATACTCGGATGTTGTCTGGATATATATTGAAGCTTGTCTTATCAGATGTTAGATTTCTTCCTCTCGTCAGCTGATTATCTTTATTTTGGCAAATATTGTAAGATAAAAGTTGTCTAAATTGTTTATGAAAGAAATGGTAATTTTGTTCAATGATGTTAGGGGCATCCTTGTATAAAGTATCACTGTGTCTAGAATTGTACTTATATGAATGATGCAGTCTAGAAGATCCTAAGTACACTAATGTATAAGTGATAAGACTTTGTAACAATATTCCAATTTAAAAGTAACATAAACTTGCCATATTGGGGTCACATGAAGTATTCAATATTTCAGGTTGTCAGTGTGTCTCGTACACCCGGTCACACCAAACATTTCCAGACAATTTTCTTAACACAAACCGTGAGGCTGTGTGACTCTCCTGGTCTTGTTTTTCCTTCGCAGATTGACAGAAATTTACAGGTAACAGAAAATAAACAGTAATTTATTCATCGGCAATCAAAATTAATTGCTTGATAATGAATTCCTATTGCCCCTTGTGTTCTTGCTGCATTGGCAGTTTTAATGTCTAAAATATTCCTGACTAATCTGGCCCTGATTTCACGAAAATTTTCAGGTAAATGCTTAAGAAACGCAAGCTTTGCATTTCAAACAAATGCATTTCACATAATTATGTTATGGGTTAGGTAATTACATTGTTTAGCGAAATAAAAATGTTGTTGCTTCTCAGTAAATTCCATGACTTTCAAATACTGGTATGTTGAGTTGAATTGTTAACCTTCCCATTGCAGACTGCTTAAAATTTATGAATTAAACTCATTAAAATTGATTACTAGCCCTCCAGGTTAGCTCAATCATTAAAGCACTTGACTGCCATACTGGAGGTGGTAGGTACGAACCGTGGTGGTATTTATGTCCTCTATGACAATTTGACTGAATATAATACTCCCAAGGCCATTTGTTCATTATCTCTGTTTCATTTGGTGAAGTTGTTGGTTGCTTGTGGAAGTACATTTTAGTACTGTTCAGTAACCAATGAATAATGGTTAAGGCAACTGACATATTTTAGGCCTAACATTAATGAAATACTGTTGAAAAACAGTGTTAAAACGAACACAACAACCTACTAGTACACACATTTATTGCACATATTACCCAACTTTTAAAACATAATCTATTTTCTGGCCTCTTCACTCATTTCTACCAGCTTAAATTGCTCCATGTTTTTTAGTTGATTTTTTCTAATTGTCAAATCATGTGTAGATTCATGTCAAATATTTAGACAATTTTTTGGATCAGGACTATTTTCCTTGTTCCTCAACCATGTTCCTTGTTCTTGATATCCTTATATGATAATTTTTCAAGTTAAGCGCTCATTATCCCTGATATTTTAAGTTATAAATTCACCTAAACACACATGAAGAAATATGTCTTGCGTTTTAGGTGAGAAATTTTCCGCAAAAAGAGATTTATCCAATGCTGATAGTTGAGTAGGATTTTTCCCTGATCATTTAAGTTATAAATTTTCCTAAACAAGCTTTAAGAAATATGGCTTACATATAAGGCTAGATATTTTCTATGAATGAGTTTTAGTAAATGCTGGAAGTTGAGTAGGATTTTATTAAAAAGTTCATGTCAAGCTATTTAACGTTAGGTACTGACACTGTGTCCATTCACTCTTACATTACGACTACACATATTTTATCTACCTTTGAATTAGTATCTTAGCAGTTGCTGGTCTTCATAACTAATAACATAAAATGAGACTTGTGTTGTTGTTTTTTTATCCATTTAGATTCTCGGAGGTATCTATCCCATAGCCCAAGTACGAGAACCATTCTCTACCGTAGAGTATCTAGCTAGGAGATTAGATATACCAAAGATTCTTAGACTTACCCCTGTAGATGAGGATGGTGATGTTAGTAAATATAGATGGTCAGCTATGGATATATGTGAAGGTATATATTAGCTATCATTACATTCTCAAAGTTAATTTGGTAAAATATTTAATCATTTAACCGAAAATGGCAATTTGGTTCGTATAAATCAACTTTTATTAGCTAATTGGATGTCAGATGTGCTTTGTCAGATAAAAACATGATAATTTTGCCATACTTAAATTTCTAATTGTTTAAATACTCCAGGAAGGGGTTCACTGTGATATTTGTAACAACTCGATCACTTAAGTGTCTGTCCTATAAATTCTGTTGTCTGTGAAGTGTAGATTGATTATGAGAGAATTTTAAGCAAATTCAGAGTGTAAAGTAATTGTTAAAAGACTATTATTATGATTGAATGCTGAAATAATTTCTACATATACTGTAGATCACTACTAATTCATGATTTTTGCTATATTTCATGAATTTACTTCAACATTGATTCAAATTTTTGTGAACATTAAGTTGAAGATGGCATTAAATACCAATCAAATTTGAAAACATGTACATTTTCTTGCAGCCTGAAATCAATGCCTCATGAAATAATTATTTACCTAAACTGTCTAATTTCAAGATAAAAAAGTACTCAAGAATTCTAAGTGATGTACGGTATACTTATACTTGTTTATGTATATACTGTGTACTTCCTAATGCGACTGTTTGATTTCAGCGTGGGCGGAGAAAAGAGGATTTCTTACAGCAAAAGCTGCTCGACTTGATGCACATAGAGCTGCTAACAATATACTGAGACTTTCTCTAGATGGTAGACTTTGTCTTTGTTTATATCCTAAGGGTTATGTGGAAAAGAAAGGTGGGTTTATAACAGCATGAATTTATTTCTTGGCTGATGTATTATATCTATATCCGTACTTTTGCAACCACAAATCAAGATAATATAGCACATGAAAAGTTTATACTGATCATGTAACTGAAGGAAGTGTACTTAAACGTTAGTTGAGAATGACTTCCAGTGTTGAGGGTATAAGTTGATTCAGGGAGGCGTACTGGTGAAGTGGTTGATTGCCTGACTCCGGATCTGCAGATTGTGAGTTTGAGTTCCATATTGAGTTGAGTGTCTTGAGTGTATTCTTGTATTTGGTTTGAATACTGGATAATAAATGGGAAAGCAGTGATAGGGAAAGAATATATAAATTTGTGCAAGTTACCAGAACTTGTTTGACAGTTGATGTAAAATAAACAAGTTTAAATTAAATTAAGTTGAATCAAAACTTGATTGTTAACAATAATATTGATATATTAAATTTGTGTTACTTTGTCTCTATTGTTGATAATCTTTATAGTTGTTTGGTTTGTAGATTTGGACTTGAGTAAAAGTATATACATTATATGCAATATTCTGTCAACCTAATCACTGCTCCTTGGTTTCTGGGCAATACTCTCTACTTCCTCTTACAACTTATAGCATGAGGACAATCTTGCATTCATTCATTTGTATAGCCATGCATATTTTATTGTCTATATTATTATTTCAGAATATTGGCAGGGTCATGAAGATACTAGAGTGTTCACTGAATTACAAAATTCCTATAGACAGAAAATTCGAGCTTCTGCTGATTCCGATCATGAGTTAGGTCAAGAGTCTAGTGAGAATGATGAAAGTAATGACAGTGATGGTGGTAGTGTTCATGGGGCTGGTGTTGGAAAAAAGTCTTACGCTTCAATCAATCCATTTGCTTTGTTGTCAGACGACACTTGAATTGTTACCTGCGAGATTTACCACAAACACACAGCTTTCTAATTAATGCTTTTATCCCAGTGTGTATGCTTACCATCTAAAAACATGTCCTCACATGTAGATTTAGGATGGTGCACTGGATCATAAAGGCTTATGTTATCATATGATTATGTCGGTTATTATGCTAGTACACTGCAGTTGCCATGGTCACAATTTTGTCTCTGCATCCAAAATTCTTGCTAATGATGAAAATTGCCTCCTAAAGATTCCCCGTAGGAACAATTGTTGAAATGGTGACTTTCTGATTATAAATGTTACACAGTACATCCAAATATTTTGTAAAAAATGGTAAAAGCATGATGAATGTGGATTTTAAATTGTTGTGTATAACAAAAGAAAAGTTCTCAAATACACTGAACCAGAGGTATAACACAACCAGTGGTATAACACATCCAGAGGTATAACACAACCAGAGGTATAACACATCCAGAGGTATAACACAACCTGTGGTATAACACAACCTGAGGTATAACACAACCAGAGCTATAACACCACCAGAGCTATAACACAACCAGTGGTATAACACAACCAGAGCTATAACACAACCAGAGCTATAACACCACCAGAGCTATAACACAACCAGAGGTATAACACAACCAGAGCTATAACACAACCTGAGGTATAACACAACCAGTGGTATAACACATCCAGAGGTATAACACAACCAGAGGTATAACACAACCAGAGGTATAACATGACCAGAGGTATAACATGACCAGAGGTATAACACAACCAGAGGTATAACACAACCAGAGGTATAACATGACCAGAGGTATAACATGACCAGAGGTATAACACATCCAGAAGTATAACACAACCAGAGGTATAACACGACCAGAGGTATAACACAACCAGAGGTATAACACGACCTGAGGTATAACACGACCAGAGGTATAACACGACCAGAGGTATAACACCTCTATGTTTTCCGACATTTCTGTTTGATATTTTATGTGGTTTTACATCTTGTAGACATTTACAGATTTAACACATTTTCATATCCTGAGTAGTGAAATGCATGTTTTGCTCCTTTGTAAAGGTTACAAACAAAAAATTATGATAGATATTGTCCAGTTTTTTTAGTGTTTTTAAGTCTGTGTCTTAGAATGTGTGATTTCAGGAAATTGATTTGTTTCCGTATTGCATTATGGTGAAAAAAAGAGATTTTAAAATGCCTTAGTTATTACGAGAATTCAGCTTTTTACTGTATTATATTGCAGTTGTAAGTTATGTTAAGTGGTAAATAGGCAGTACAGTTCGTACAAGAGATTGTATTGACATTAAAAGTAAAGTTTCAACTGTTTCTGATTTACATGTATCAAATGTGAGATTGGTCTCTACATATTAAACACTATTTTCTATATTTATTACCTAGTAGATACAAAGGATGAATAATAATGCATTCAATGTTTATTCAGATTTTAATTTTTTAAGCTTAGATTTTGAGTGCTTATGTATCTTAATTATTAGATTCATTCTATGTCAGTGATATCTAATGAGAGTCTACATCTTAATGCATCAGCTGATTTTGTTAATTGCTCATGTAGTAAGTGTCTGACTACTTCACAATACTTTCAGATGACAAGTTTAACCTCAAGTGTGTTATTACGTAAGTGCCTGTATTGTTAGAAAGTCATTGTTACATTTAATGAAGTCCTTGTTGAGCTTTTGTTGAGTTTCTGGACAATTTATGCAATTAAATGAATTGTTAAAGGTTTATAATTTGTGTTGGTTTTTTTGCGGTTTCTGCATGCTGTACAACAATATAAAATGGTTAATTTCACACTCCTGTACAAGCTTTGTCATCAAGCTGAGACTATAGAAATGTAAACAAGTATAACTTACTGTCGTCAACCATAGGAAAAAATACACATACCAACACGGGCTTGATTAATAAAACCAACCCAGCTCCAATGGTGACCATCTAAGAATAGATTAACCTGTCGCCACAGACTACAGAGATCATGTTTTTATAAAGCCAAAGCACATGTCTATCAGTAGATGACACTTGACACTGTTTCAACTGTAAAAATAGATTCATACTGGCACCAACCAGCACCAATAGAAAGTATCATTCTAGCCAATAAGAAGCCTTGAAACAACCTCATGATCTCCAGCACCTAGGTTCTAGCCAATTAGAAGCTTTGAAACAGCTACATGGTCTCCAGCACCTAGGTTCTAACCAATAAGAAGCCTTGAAACAACCTCATGATCTCCAGCACCTAGGTTCTAGCCAATTAGAAGCTTTGAAACAGCTACATGGTCTCCAGTACATAGGTTCTAGCCAATTAGAAGCTTTGAAACACCTACATGGTCTCCAGCACCTAGGTTCTAGCCAATTAGAAGCTTTGAAACAGCTACATGGTCTCCAGCACCTAGGTTCTAGCCAATTAGAAGCTTTGAAACAGCTACATGGTCTCCAGCACCTAGGTTATAGCCAATTAGAAGCTTTGAAACAGCTACATGGTCTCCAGCACCTAGGAGTATGTTTAACGAAATACAGCAATGACCTGTTCGATTGCAAATGTAATTCATCTATTCAATGGTCAAGCCCTAAAGAGTTCTCAATAAGTAGAACGAAACCGGTCAGGATGACATCTACACAGTCTAGCAGCATATCTGCCACTGCTTTAATTAAGTCATATTTATCATCTATAACAAAGTGTACCTTCATGAATACATTTCATAAGGGTGATTAATCTACTTAAACATTTTTTGGGGCCATCTCGGAAAAATGTAATCAATGTAATTAAATACTAACTATTATTAATGAAATGGGAGTTTGCCAAGGTATCTGTGAAATTGTGTATCCTTCTAAAGTACAATATGAAGAAGTAAGTGCTATACAACTTATAAGATCAGACAGTTGATACTAGGCTTTATGATATGATTAATTTAGACACAAGATTGAGTCAGCAAAGTCGTATGTTGACAGTCTCAAGTAGCTATGACTTAAACAGCCATATTACTGTTGTTCCATACTATATTGTGAAATGCTCATGTGCTTGGCCATCTAGTCGGCAATTATAATAAATGCATGATCACTACTCTGAGATAAGACCTGCTTATGACGATACTGATCACGCCCTCGGGTCCGGAAATCTGTAATTATGTCAATACTGATACTTGTGATTTATTGTACTTTATACTTCTCTATACTTAATCAACTGCACACGTCCTTTGCCTGTATGGAAGTGTTTAAACCATATTGTCACATGTTGTTTATTTTTACTTATATTCAAGTAAATGCTGAGTCATTCAACGTCCGTACTATATACTTTTCTACTTAATCAACTGCACACGTCCTTTGTCTGTATGGAAGTGTTTAAACCATATTGTCACATGTTGTTTAGTTTTACTTATATTCAAGTAAATGCTGAGTCAGTCAACGTCCGTACGTAGTTTCATCATTTGCTGTGTGACATAAACGTACACATTGCCAGATCTGTCATATAAACTTCAATTTTGTTATTGTCATCAATTGATGCTATTGAAAAGGTTATAGCGACTTCCATATATATAAGCATCCTCCAACTAATTGAGCAGTGTGTCTCTTGCTAATTCTACTTAATTGATTAATAAGTACTGCAAACGAATTTAAATTACGATGATGAAGCACATATTGACTTTTCAGTTTGAGAAACGTCCGATTTGGCACTCATCAACAGTGTTTTACATCTCAGATTTCAAACTTCCATTTCATAAACACTATATTCTTCGTGCATTTTGGATTTTAGATAAAACAAAGCATGCCATAAGTATACCGTTATCAGATTGCTTTTAAAAAGAGATTTCTACTTAAACTATTAATTTCCTTGTTGTGTTGATAGTTTCCTAAATAAAAACAATACGGACACAAACTCCACAAAGGATTATGATGGAGGAGTTTCCTGTGTAGATAACAAGTGTCAAAATAATTCAAGCTCGGCAGGAAAGTTTTCCTCCTGATAGTTTCTAAAACCATAACATGTGCCGTTTTGCCATATGAAGGGGAATTAAAAATCTAAATTTAGTTACACATCTGCTGATTGGGAAGAATGGAAGTGGAATTCCCTGAAGTTTCTACCTCTGATGTTCTAGTCAAGACTTCGGTCATCAGTTCATTCAACTTGTACATGTGTATGGTGCAAGACAATACAGTAAAACCTCAATAATACGATCACCATTGGGACTCTTGAAAACTGGTCTTATTATTGAGTGTGTTTCTTATCTAGACGCTAGTATAGATATCGCCATGTCCATGTATAATTCGTTTGTTTAATATCCACGTCCGCGTATTTCATACAATGCAATTACTCGGCGTGTAAGAAGAGTTGTTGTTCTTGCCGTTGGCACTGTGTGGTGTTGGCATTTCTGGTGGCTTTATTGATAGCTCTGGTGCATTTTAATTCATCCTTTCGCGTGGTTGATTTATATTTTGATATCAGTGTAGCAAACATTGACACGAATAATGTTTCCAAGTCATGAAAACTGCAGTTATGTCCCTGGTCTGTTAAACAAACTACTTGCTTTACAAAGAGGTAACTGAAATGTTACGGCAGTCAGTTGACCAAACCCGTGACCCTGTGTACCAACCATTACTTGACTGTCCTTTCGTAAGCAACCGACAACTTCTCTCCATGAATCAGAGGTGCAGGACAAGTACTTCTGGATGTGCTATCTTAAGTTTGGTTATCTCGGAGAATATAAGCCTCATCAAGGGATGGAAAGGAGACCGGTGGTGTGGTGGTTTGTACCACCATGAGGAAGTAGTAAAATACGAGGTTTATGAATGATGAATTGTAAATCAAATGGCGTTTGATGCAGAATCACGAAACAGGCGAGTTTTTGATAGTAATACATTGTAGAATGTAAAATTTGCTTACCTACGAAATGAAAATAGAAAATAATGCAGATAAATAAACTTTTAAGATTCTATGGAATATCTTAAATCATACATTTTAACTCATATAGCCCGTACTATACTCATGTGGGTAATCAAAGATACGTTTTACAGTAAATCATTCGCGGATGAGTATTCCGATTATTACTCTGTATATATACTATAAGTAATAAGAGGTTTCGAGTGATGAACACCGAACACACGCGTTTCTGTCTGTTAATCTTGATGAAGAAAACACTTTAACATTTTTTACCTGTGTGTGGGTGTTGGTTTTGTAAAGACATATCGTATTCTTGTCTAATTTACATAAACATGCTCAATTTGAGGTTTTCGGAAAACGTTATACGCCACGGTTACGATTGCAGGCGTATGTATATATAATGTGCGTGAATGACAAATTAATTACTACTAATGTTATTGTATATAAAACCAATTAGGGAGAACGCATGTACTAATAGGGAAGTTTAAATAAACAGTGAAGTGGCGAATCGTAGTAAATGGCTTCATAGTGTGAATCATAAACCGTTGTACAAGTGTATATAAATACGTGAACTATGTCGTCCTCCGATAGTGACAGTCAACCATACGTGGAGTATACAGACCTTGTTCGGACGACTGGATTCATATTAGCTGGAGTTGTTACGGTTTTGATATACTTTAAAATGTCCAGAAAGGATGCTAAACCGGCTTTACCCCCGGGACCAAGGAGATACCCTGTTGTAGGCAATCTGCCACAGTTAAAGGGTGACGAAATGTTTTATGTGAAACTTAATGAGCTTCGGCAGATTCATGGTGATGCTTTATATTTGGAATTAGGATCTGTGAAGATGTTTATAGTGTTTGGACAGGACATGAATCAAAAAGTCCTACAGGGTGAAACTGATCATTTCAAATACAGACCACAGTATCTTGTAGAAGTTAAATCTTTGGGACTTTCTGATGGTATGTATAATGCTCTGCGTTACTATGTGTTGCTAATTGCTTATGATTTTATTTTCTCTAACTACCATATCTAAGGTACAAAATGTTGATCTAGTAGTTTGCATACTTGTTAAACCCTTTTCAGAATACTTTATGTTCATGTATAATTACATTTATTAATTTTATAAATTACGCCTTTCCCTATATATCCCTTAGGACTGCTGTATATGGGTTTTCCCCTCTCATCCTGTGGTACAAACAAAAATGTACCGTTTAAATCTTGCTCGAATTGTAATGAAAACAAAGACAGGCTTTAATGTCAGACTGAAGTTCGATGAGTATAAAATTAAACTTCTGTCCATTTGAGTGAATTCTGGATTTCAACTGTCTGTTAAATCGAGCAAATTAAACCATTTTTTAAAGTTAATTTGAAACAACTATGTCGGTGTAACTCGGCGAGGGATGCGTAAACGAATTTGTAACAACTTTATCGACTTCAAGGGAACCCTACAATGTGACTATGTACAACCATTCAGACTTTCATTGTGTTTTAAACATACAAGGTATATTCAGCACAATTTGAAGATTATAGATCAAGTATTGGGCTGGTTTAAACACAGTATAATTATATTGTATTTGACAAGCTCTCTTTACCCACACATAGTCGGAAAAAGGTCAATAAGTTAAGTGATGCATACCGTTTGTTAAGTTAAGAATATAGAATTTGGGAAACAAGTCATTTTAATTATTTTGTTGCCCCGTTTTACTAGATATATAGACAACAAAATACTTTATTTGTCTCGATTGACGATATTCAAATTTTGCAGCAAACATGGCATGTACATGTATTATACCAAATTTTGAAATGAATGTCTATCATGACCTATCTGGTTTAAATGTCAGTTGAACGTAATTTACCACTTAAAACAATCATAGTTTACAGCAGATGTCAAACTTGGTATAGACCAACGACAAAATCGTTTAGGCCTTAGCGATAAATTGAACTATCACCTGTATGAAGTATAATTCAATGTACCGTGAGATAACCATGATAAAGTAGCGACTGACCATGACGGGTTGTCAAACTTAGCCGTCGGGCAAACAAGATCATTGATGATATATTGAATGAAACATGTGTCGAAACAAACGGCCGTATACATAGACAGTGTCAATCCGGTTAGTGATATGTACATGTAGTAGACAAGAACATTATGAACGACGTCTTAAGACTCATTGTAGAAAGAACGGTCATATGGTATGTTCTTGGCTATAAATTATACGTCAATGAACGTGTCTATAATACAGTCATACTGATCGGTACTCGATGATTCCATTATCAGAGGAAGCTATGCACCTAGCGTGCTGAATGTCGGTACTCGATGATTCCATGTATCAGAGGAAGCTATGCACCTAGCGTGCTGAATGTCGGTACTCGATGATTCCATTATCAGAGGAAGCTATGCACCTAGCGTGCTGAATGTCGGTACTCGATGGTTCCATTATCAGAGGAAGCTATGCACCTAGCGTGCTGAATGTCGGTACTCGATGATTCCATTATCAGAGGAAGCTATGCACCTAGCGTGCTGAATGTCGGTACTCGATGATTCCATTATCAGAGGAAGCTATGCACCTAGCGTGCTGAATGTCGGTACTCGATGATTCCATGTATCAGAGGAAGCTTTGCACCTAGCGTGCTGAATGTCGGTACTCGATGATTCCATGTATCAGAGGAAGCTTTGCACCTAGCGTGCTGAATGTCGGTACTCGATGGTTCCATGTATCAGAGGAAGCTTTGCACCTAGCGTGCGTGCTGAATGTCGGTACTCGATGGTTCCATGTATCAGAGGAAGCTTTGCACCTAGCGTGCTGAATGTCGGTACTCGATGATTCCATGTATCAGAGGAAGCTATGCACCTAGCGTGCTGAATGTCGGTACTCGATTGTTCCATGTATCAGAGGAAGCTAGCCGCGGCCGTGGTCCATTGGTTAGTGCGCTGGACTTGTAACCCGGCGATCCGGGTTCGATTCCCGGTCGCGGCAGGTCATACCCTTCCATGAAAATTTGACAAAAATGTCGATTTTCCTCCACATGTGGAGAAGTTGCCGGCTCCTTGTGGAAGGGTAAGTTAGTACTGGTAAGAATTCAGTCCAGGAAAAACTGGTTAGGTGAACCGGCCGCCGTATATAACTGAAATATCGTTGAGAAACGGCGTTAAACCCGATGAAACAAACAAACAAACAAACACCAGAGGCAGCTATGCACCTAGCGCGCTAAATGTCGGTACTCGATGGTTCCATGTATCAGAGGAAGCTATTCACCTGGCGTGCTGAATGTCGGTACTCGATGATTCCATGCATCAGAGGAAGCTATGCACATTGCGTGCTGAATGTCGGTACTCGATGGTTCCATGTATCAGAGGAAGCTATTCACCTGGCGTGCTGAATGTCGGTACTCGATGAGTCCATGCATCAGAGGAAGCTATGTACCTTGCGTGCTGAATGTCGGTACTCGATGATTCCATGCATCAGAGGAAGCTATGCACCTTGCGTGCTGAATGTCGGTACTCGATGGTTCCATGTATCAGAGGAAGCTATTCACCTGGCGTGCTGAATGTCGGTACTCGATGATTCCATGTATCAGAGGAAGCTGTACACATGGCGTGCTGAATGTCGGTACTCGATGATTCCATGTATCAGAGGAAGCTATGCACATGGCGTGCTGAATGTCGGTACTCGATGATTCCATGTATCAGAGGAAGCTATGCACCTTGCGTGCTGAATGTCGGTACTCGATGGTTCCATGTATCAGAGGAAACTATACACCTGGCGTGCTGAATGTCGGTACTCGATGATTCCATGTACCAGAGGAAGCTATTCACCTGGCGTGCTGAATGTCGGTACTCGATGATTCCATGCATCAGAAGAAGCTATACACCTGGCGTGCTGAATGTCGGTGGGTCTATCCGCTTATGTACAAATAATGCTATAAGGGACATCAGCGTCTTCCTGTAGCTTAATATCTGGAAGAGACACTATGACACTGTGTCGTTAAAACCGTATTTCCAAGCTCTTTCTGTGTGTCCTATATTGTTATGGAATGCACATAACTTAAATAAAATGCAATTCCATAACCCCGTATGTAACAAAACCACAGGAGTAAAACTTTAAAGTTGTTTTTTTCTCAAAAGACGAAAAACAAGTTATGGCTCTGGAAATAATGCTACGACTGGCTGTTTATTTTTATTTAAGTCTCCATTACAATAACGACTCCAAACACAAGTCTTATATAAGTATTGTAGCTTTCTCCATTCTTCCGGATATTTGATGGAATAAAACCGCACACGGCTTAAATACTCATATATGAATACATGTATTAACATTCTGCTTGTCTATAAATCATTCCCGTATATACTTTGCGTTTGTATTCAATAATCGATTCTGGAGTCTTTCAAATATAACATGAATATAAACCAGCATATTATATCCTCTTAGACAGCTGGTTTAAAATAAGCTCTTGTTTATTATTTAGGCGGCTGTTCTCCTCTATAATTAAAATACATACAATAATCAGTATATATAGATACAACAACACGCAGTCGTTTCAGTTCAGAGCCTTTTATACTTTAAAGATGTATCCGGCTCATCTGAATCTAACACTTTTTAATGGACTTCATCCAGTATTGTTGTTTCATAGTCTAAAACATCATTAATAAGGACCATGTTCATGTATAACCGTTTAAAACAATATTGTTTAATCATATTACTAACAGACAAAACTAGTAAAACACCCGCTTGTTAATTTTATGTTAACACAAATGTCTTTTTTCAACAAGTACAGAGAAATACACTATAAATGTATTCTGTGATACTGCATATTCATTGAAGTTTTAACTAGATAAAGTATATTTTTCATGATTGTTTTTAGGTAAACAAATGAACAAAAGAAATGAGAAAATATATCTTGAAGTGAAGCCCCACTATCCTTATTCCCTAGAATAACAAAGAAACGAAACTGTTTGTTTGTTTATTCAAAGTTTACAATGACAAATTCAAAACCTAAAACACACACAGCATAAAGTTAAGGCCAAGTGAAGGTAGTGTGTCTGTTTAATGTTAGCCTTGTCGTGTGTTTATCAAGTCAATGAAAGTCTTGTTCAATTTAATGTTTGAATTTACTGTACCACATCACGATACACGATTGGTTGAACTTTTAAAACCCAGTTGAATACCTCTTTATTGACATGTTTAAATCTTACGTTCTGTCAATACTGATACAAGTGTTCATTCGACTTCAGACGTCTCGTTTTGTTTAAGTAGTCATTACATGAAACAATATGCAGGTCACATCTATTGAACTTCAAACATGAATTTGCATAGATCAATTCTTACGCGAATAATTGTAATTATTATTATGTGGTCATTGTAAAATGTAATGTTTTAAAAATGAAGTATCGCAACGTTTCTTACAATCATTAAGAAAAGGGTGTTTGCTCCTATATAAATGGTCAGCCATTTCCGACTTATGAGACACCTTTCTGTGCACATTTACTTCCTAGTTAATATTCATTTACTTCCCAGTTAATATTCTAAACTTAATGCAGAGCACCAGGCATTCATGCAAACGGTCACAATTAATCAGTTATCAGGCCATATCGGAACGGGTCCGTACCAGGATTCGAACTTTTCACTTTCCGCTCCCATGCCGGATTCCTAAACCACTTGGCCACGAACGACGGATATAGTGTATAGTGTTTGAACTACATTTGAAATGGGTACGCTCGTACATGTGGTCCTATTTACGTATGTATATTCGTGTACGGAACAGTGTAATGTATCATTTATTAACCCACCCCATGATTTCAGTACTTTTAGAATTTTGATTTAGTTTCATTATTGAGCAGTAAATTTCCGTTCTGGTTTGTTATCTTGACATCTTGAACACTTTACTATAACATACAACTTTACGTGCAGGGGCGTATACAGACTGTTGGGTTGGGGAGGGAAACTGTATTGCTACGTTCGCCTGTGATATGTCAGGTGACGATAATCTTGTGCGTATCGACATATTCACCTTCTTTGTTACTAACTGTGCTGAATATTGTTCACGAGAATGGCGAGTCTGGGGTTTCCGATGCCTTAAGAGCTTCTATGTCTCAGACCACGCTGACGTCAGTCTGTCTATTCAGACATCCGTTCCAGCCATCTATACTCATTACATTTAAAAATGCACATTTTTGTACCCGCGATATGTTTTTTAAATATCAGTTCAGTGTGTTTTAAAACAAATTTTGATATGAACATACCCATTGACTGAAAGAAAATTTAGCGTTCATCATTGTGTAAAATAAAACAATATCTTGTTAAGTTTTTATCTTGCATACCTAGGTAATTTCATGAAATTTGAGAAATCTTACTGAGCATCTATCGTATAGAAAACGCACCCGTTCATGGTTTTCATGTGGTCTAAATCAGTAAGAACACTCGTATCGTTGTCAATCATACAGATAATGCCGGTCACCTGGTTTCTGAATCCGCCTATGACATGAGAAGTCCCACCTGACATGGGATGAGTATTTGATGTTTACTGAAGTTTATTGAGGTTTTAACAATAAGAACAATAACTATTCTTGTTTGTTTAAGTAAACAAATGAACAAAAAATGAGCATTGTATTACTTTAAAGAATTCCTACTCAATTTGTTTTGAACATTGAATGATTTTGCTGAACGCATTCAATTCAAGCTGGTATTTATCGTATGTTTTTTTATAATTATGCGGCTTTTATCTAACGCTAGCTCTTATGGACTCCCAAGTGTTATATCAAAAACCGCCGGATTGTAATACGGTTATTACCGTAAGTCCCCCGGCCGAGGCGTATGCTCTCCGTGATAAATAGACTGAAATACCAAAACATAATTATATGTATTTGATGTGGCGGAGTTGCCTGCTTTAATACAGTTGTATACCACAGTTGTAGTTATGGTTCATGACCCATGATCACAGGCCCAGGATAAGTGTCACCACTGTACTTTACTGAAATACATGTAATAATGGTCACATCACAAGGGAGTCATGGTGGTCGAGGGGTTGAACTCTTGGCCTACTGATCAGTAAGTACTGAGTTCATATTCCGCCTTTGGCCAGGTTGAGTCGAGTTCTTAATAATCCCTGCATTAGGCGCAAATATTGGTTAATAACACAGGAAGCAGTCATCTAGTGGGGATAATAGAACTTGTAAGAACTTGTTTCACAATCGATGCAAACTACAGTAAAATCTCACCTAAAGACCACGGCGATAGTAAGAACACCTCGAAATTAAGCATACAATGATCAAGTCCCTTTTCACTGTTTTGCTCTTTATTCAACCTCATTATTTAAACAACCTCAATAAGAAGACCAGTTTCAAGAGTCCCACATGCGGTCTTATTATTGAGGTGTTACTGTAAATTAACTTATATTTATATCATTACTAGTATTACTCATATATTAGGAACATTGAGCATTATTGAGCATGAGAACTTTACATGACATCATTTAATTTCCAGGCATTGTTTGGTCAAATGGATTACAGAATGAAAAACTAAGAAAGTTTGCAGTTCCGGGAGTCCATCCAGGACTTGGATCCACCTCTCTCAGTCAGAGAGTTCAAACCGAGGCTGAAATGGTTGTGCAAGAACTTACGAAAAACAAAGGAGACTCTTCGGTTTTGAAGAAAATATTTTACGAGGCAATTTGCAATATCAATTGTGCGATTTTATTTGGAGAAAGGTAAATAATATATCAATATAATGACAAACAAGTAATATAACAATATAATGATTGTAAGCTACGCATTGACATATTTATTATTAGTAAACATACTTTATTGTGTTTTATTGCGGCGATATAAGTTCGGTTTGAACCTTGAGGTCAGTTTTCATTATGGATTAGGTAACAGACGTGGGAATGTTGTAACAAAACACAAAGGTTTGTGCAGTTTAGTTCCAGGTAAAATTCACTGATAAAATCATTTGTGTCAGATTCAAAAGCATGTTAACATTCTCCTGACCATAAGATATACATTTTTGTAACTGTAAATATTAAGCAGTACATTGTTTAGATAACGTATTCACACGGTAAGCCAACCCAAGGACTATAGAACTATAGCTTAAGGAAGTATTACTAAGTAAATAGTTTAGTAACGTGACATACGCATTACAACACTGTATACATAATTATACAGTACAACGAAGAGATGCACCCGGCCATGTGGACCTGCAAGTCACCTACATACTTATTAATAAAGTTAAGCATACATTTATATTAAGTATGACTGATTAAGCAAACGTAATATGTATTAAAATGTCGATAATTGCTTCCTGATTGTCTTACCAGTATCTATACTCATGAATTGTGAAAACCACAAAAGATTCTCGCCCACGTCGGGATTCAAAACGTGACTTCCGAATCAACAATGTACTCGAAGACCGCCATAAACTAGTACATGAATGCGGACGTTTTTGTTTGCAATCGTAAATAAGGAATGACAAACATTTATTGTAAACACCTGGAAACAAAAGGTCCTACCGTGCAGACAATCAATATTGGTTGATATTACAAATCCATCGTGATTGAAATACCGGAAGTAGTTTTGGTCAAACTACAGAGTTATGTAACTTTTATTGTAGTGTATCTAAAATACCCAACTCAATTCTTTTCATACCATCTCTTCTGACACAGACGTGTTATTGCATCTATTCATTATCATATTTTGCGATCTTTCATTTAAGTTTACCGAAAATGCGTATAATTTCATAATTTATGATATGAACACAATACATCCACTTATGCTCATAAATTACTGAGTTTATTAAACTCGCCCCCCCCCCCAAACTCACACAAATATTGTTTGTTTCTTTTTGTTCAGAAAACTTGTGCCATACATTTAGATATTTCTTGGTAATTTTACCATACTCTATACCAGTAACTACAGTAATCATAATCTCATGTAAAGACCATCTTAATAATAACATCATTGTCACTGTTTTGCTCTTTATTCAACCTCACTGTTAAGACCACCTCAATACGAAGACCAATTTTCCAGTGTCCCAAAGGGTGGTCTTATCATTGAGGTTTTACTTTGTACCATTTGCTCTGTTCTTGACCATTTTCTCTCAACTTAAATTTACACACTTGTATTGGTACATGCTAGAATTAGTCAGACCTGAAAGTTCACTAGCGGTTCAAGGGGGGGGGGGGGTCTGAGTATAAAAACGAAAATATACCGAGATTGCTCCACCGCTGCTTATGCGTTGTATTTGTCCTCCTGAATTGGTTAAGACCAAATCCAGGATCCGCCCCTGAAGTTCTCACATGATAGACTTCTCTTCTCTCACCGTGAGAATATGAAGGTGTCATTTCACATTTAATGT
Organism: Mactromeris polynyma; assembly: GCA_032209605.1. Lineage (NCBI taxonomy): Eukaryota > Metazoa > Mollusca > Bivalvia > Venerida > Mactridae > Mactromeris > Mactromeris polynyma. The sequence continues at coordinate 46,061,324 of JASFXZ010000002.1, forward strand.
GTGATCATTTGCTTTAAAGTAAACGTTTACGAGGGTTTTTGTATAAATTTACATTTCTTTAAGTATTTAATGGACCATTTATGTTTTAATTCAAATGCACCCGAGGTATATATGCATTTATCGCGTAATGTAATATATGCAGTCTTAAAATAAGTGTATGTGGCAGAATAATTCAACTAAAATAGTGATAAATATCTGAAAACGTTTCAGCTTAAATGCACAAATTGCTATGGAAACATCCCTATATACTTGTATATTATTTAGTTCCAAGAAATGAAGAACTTTATAACAATGTCATTAAAACGGAAAAAATATTTTAACTGACGGAAAACTTGGAAGATTGATCTTTTAATTCATGCGTCAATTTGCTTACAGGATGCGCGACATTCAGATCAAATGAGTATTTACAATTTATTGAATAAATTTATCCAATGTCTAAGCAAGAAGAGGGAAATCATTCAATCGGTTGACTGCATTGTAATTAAACAGAAAATGTAATTTACCAATCAAGACAGAACACGCGTAGCTGGATAGATTCAAATGATACGCAAGCATTGTATATGAGAAAGTGCGGATGTGTCCCCCCCCCCCCCCATTATGAAATGTAAGCGGTTCAGGGGTCCGCCACGTAAGCTGTTTTAAAGGTAACTTGTCCTTAACAGAGTCATGTTGCAGAAACATATAAAATATTAATCAAGACGTAAAGTGCATGACTACTGATCCGAGGCCATACGTTCCAACCGCTCTTTTAGCGATATGTGATTTCTAAATTAGGCGTGAATACTTGTTAGTAACACAGGAATAAGTCGTCATGAGTGATTAGTAAACATTGTGAAACAATTAAGTCTAAAATGACATGTTGGCCGATGAATGCGAGACAGTACTGGACACGAATTGGTGTAAGAAAAAAAGTTGAGAAAATCTGTTTTGTGCGTTTTTAAATGTACTGAGTATAGATATGACATTCTGATATTCTTCCTCCATATCATGCCTTCACAGATCATATTACTATAACCCTTCATTGACCGCACTAATTATAAGTCTAACAATTTAATGATTTTGCAAATATTGTATTTCAAGTTTAATCCGACTTGATCTTATCTAAAATGTTTTAACTGTCTTCGCTTTGGGATTCAAGTCTTTAGAATGACTTTTAGAAGTCACACGATTGTGCAACGGATATACAACGTTTGCAACCGTATTGTCGTGTATACGAGTAGCCATTCGATACATTCACGTACCCGGTATTTGTTGTCCCAGGAATGTAATGTTTGCAAAAAATACGCCCTCAAGCATAGTATTGTTATGTTATGGTATTTTTCTAAGATCATTTTGCTTAAATTGAGATTAAGACAAAATATTTTTTTAGATTAAAGTTGTTCTATTAATTCGTAAATTCCTCGTCTGGTATCTTAATTCTCACACCAGCTGAATAACTTGATTGTACATATTAGCTCCTGCACGATAGTTGTGTTGTGTGTATATTATACAAACAAGAAATGTCTGCACCAATGTCCTATAAGAAATCGGGAAGTTTAAATATACGCAATTACGAGTTTTGTAAAAACTTACTCTACAGGTTTTTTGTCTGAATATTATAATGGAACCGTACTTATATGAAAAGAGAGCTTTGAGTTATGAAAGGTTTAATATTCTGTATGCTTAATGTATGATTACATTTCAAGTATGGGTGCAAAAAGAAATGCCGATTCAAAAGCAAATATGTTAGTTTATATTTACATGAAAACTGAATTTGATTAAAGTGAAGTAGCGCGTTAAATCGAAATTGCTCTATACATTATTGCGGTTGAACAATTATACAAAACTACTGATTTGTCTTGTCATAAACATCGTTATAATGAGATGTATCTACTGCGCAAGGGTTGTTCATTAATTTATACAGAGTCGTATTTACTGAAAGTCCTGATCGAAGTATGATAATGGTATAAAAGTGGGGGTTGCACTGAAATACTCACCATTGACACGACTGCACATGTTAAGACTTAAAACATTTTAGTCATTTTTAAACCGCAGTATTCTGCAAGTAATTCGAACATAAACTGACAAACGACACATCACAGCAAGCGCCTTCATAGACAGAAACCATCTACTCGTAGGTATTTTCTTTCAATTTCGGAAAAAGAAAAAAGTACCAAGAGCCCGAGTATTGGGAATGTGGTAAATTTGATACCCGGCCGTTTCCTGTGTTTGACTACGGGCATATGCGTTGACCTGTAAGTGACTCTTATTAGACAAACCGTAAGAAGGACGATACGTACTTTCTGAGCTCATTGTGTCTGTACAATACAACATGATGCAGTTCTACTTTTTATGATTGAAACTTGAGCTGATGGACTCCGGTAATTAAATACTATTTCACATGTACAATGGCGTGTTACGAGAATCATGTTACATCAATTTCTGTGCGGTAGTCATGAGACCGGGTTTTCTCAGATGCCACTTAATTAGAAAATAACCTTGGGTCATGTTTAGGGTAGAGTTTCAGCAATTTACGGGCTGTCGAATCACTTTCAAATTTTCGTTCGCACGTTTTGGAATGTTTTGAGATGCGGAAACTAAAATACCCACTCGTCTAGCAATCTGTCTAGTTGTATATTAGGAATCCATTGAAGTAATATGTATACTGTATGTGACATCACGACACTTGAAGATGCAATCATCAACTCCATCATATATCCTGGCTTGAATCTCGTTATCCACTAGTAAATTCATACGTCTCTTCAAGTAGAGTGCTTGTACTTAAATCAAACATAAACAGGGCTCTACATCTTATACAAGTCAGTATTTGTAAACTGCATTACTTTCCTTCTCTGACACACGCATCGTCAACATCGTTATATTAGTGTCTATTTTCAAACAGACAATGAAGTATGAAGGAATGCACAGGTTTTGCGTAGCGTGATATCATTTGATAGCGTTATACTAATGTATTAAATAAGTATGCTTAACAATGAAAATTGCGTGCGTGGGTGCTGATACAGAGATCTAGTTTAATGTTTTACATGACGATCATCTAGAGGCATTGAACAAATTCCAACTCGGACAAAATTCCATGATCATTTTTTGCAATTGCGGGCAAATCAGTCCCATCCTGTTTTTTTTCAAGTCGGACCAAATAACCCCCATCACTTATGCATAGACGGTTGAAATCTCTGAACACTATTTATTATCCATTAATCCACTTAGACCTACAGCTATTGGCAGCGTCAATGTATATGTACATATGTGTCTGAGACATTAAATCTTTATGTTTACTGAAAATGAAACTTAAGGGTTTCTCAGTGTTTAACACCTTACAATTATTTCAAATATTTTCTATTTTTAATGTGTTTTTTTCTTCACATTTAAGATGTCTGTAAGTGGCTTCAGTGTTTCAGAGATTGAAACAATTTGGTAATTAAACTTCACTTGTTCCAAGTATTTTAGAGATTTCTGATAACTTATTCCCATGAGCTTATTTGAGGTAATAACAAACACTTGGGATAGGCTAAATATAACCGGAAACAATCCGGTGTTACAGTGGTACAGCGTTCGCCTCTGGTGCAGTAAGGTCGAAAAGGTGGTGGGTCGAGCCCCGGTCGTTCTGTACCTAGTGTCTTCAAAATGGTATTAGGCGTTGTTTTGTCTGAGCTCGGCATAAAAGTGCTAGTACTATGACTAATTGGCCTGGTGTCGGCGACGTTTCTGGATATGGTATAATGTCACGTGTCTCTAACGTGATGTTACAGTGCGGCACCGTCTCCTTAGTAACTGTAAATGCGTTAGTAGGAACAAAAACCCACCACACAGACACCACACTATACATTAACAAACATCTATATATCTTTCAGGTACGACTACAGCGATCCCGAGTTCAAACAATTTATAACAATAATGGACCAATTATTACAGAGACAGGGAATTAAAAATCCTCTTAATTTCTTTCCAATTCTACAAAAATTACCAGAATCATCAAAGGTAAGAAAATATGTTCGTACACGTCAACCTTCAATATCTACAGATCAAAAACCCCGCTCAAGTATTCAATCAATGCAGTTATTTTGAACATTAAAGTTATTCCGGAATAAGGTACACACTATTTAAATTAGTGTTTGCTTTACAATACATTTTGCGTTTAGATGTAAATCTCTTTCAAGAGCCATTGAACCGAACGAATGTGATCCTTATCAGTGTTGTGCAATGCGTCTTTACAACTGTGTTAATATGCCTTATATGCCACAATCTTATTTCAACTAAAGAATATCTTCTTACCGCAATTACTTGAAGTGATTGCCACATTGTTAATATTTGTAAATGGTATAACATATTTGTATCATATACTAACTGCATACAATATGTAAATGGTTTGCTCTTGTTTTACTAGACAAAGAACTTAAAGCGCATTCTTCAAGATGTTGCAGCATTTATGCACACGAAGGTTGAATCTGCAAGGAAAACCTTTGACAGTGGTAACATTGGAAGTCTGGTGGATGCATATTTAGCTCAAGAATCTGTCGAAGAAGCTGTAACAGGTATTAACATTATTGCATTATTCAGACGAATGGTTCGGTGCCAAATTCCATAACCCGGGTGGGATTCGTACCCGCTGCGGTGTGGGGCAAGTTGTTTTAAATAATGGGAGGCACAGTGGTCGAGGGGTATATCGCCTGACTACTGATCCGAAGGTCGTGAGTTCGAGTCCCACACTTAGCGTGTATTTATTACGAACTTCACAATCCCTAAATTTGGCACGAGTACTGGTTGGTAGCCAGGAAGCAGATACCGAGAGTGATTAGTATAAGTTGTGAGAACTTGTTTCACGATCGATGTAAAATAAATAAGTTTAACGCTAAGTTATGTTTGTATTTATTATACCATCCTGTCTGAAATGCAATCATAGTAACGCGAACAACTCCATTATATACGGATTGCGTATTGTATGAAGAATACTGACCAGTGTATAAGTTTTGTTAATATATTTACAGAGGGAAATGTTTGTCATATTGCTCGCGACTTTTTCGTCGCTGGAACAGAAAATGTAGCCATTGGTTTGGTATGGTTAGTTGGGTACATGGCGATGTATCCAGATGTACAAGACAAGTGCAGAAAGTGTTTAGCTGAGGTAATTTACCGTCTATCTCATATTTTAATACTTGTTTGAGTAAAGCGATGCTCAACATATATACTAGTAGACAATAACGTGTTTATAGCGAGGATGGAAGAAGTTTATATGGTAAAGCGGATGACTTTATCTGGTGAGCCGAAGGTTTCTGGTACGCATATACAGTCGGACCTCGTTTATTCGACGTCCTTCTATCCGAATAATTGGAATTATCCGAAATAAATATCAGGTTCCGATGTATCTTCTTATGCACGTCGAATTGAAATGGGCTATTTGATACCATGTATTATTCGAAGTGAAGTTTTGAACCCTATGAAGTCGAATGAACGAGGTCCGACTGTATATATACCTTGGGCGGTGTATGTCTAAAACCAAATTGTTGAAGTCAACCTGATTCCTAATTAGATTGAACTTTAATTCTCCAATATTGTGAAAGCATGTTTATGTATTGACGTGATAATGTGTCCGCTGTTGTAAGTGGTATTCAATGCTTGCTAAGTCTGTATCATTAAGAAGATATTTGATACATGTAAATCTTACTCAACGTTTGTGCAATTATTTCTTTGTTGTATACTGTATTTCTATTGAAAAGAACCGATCAAAATATATATTTGAATTGACTTACAGTAAAATATTGACAGAAAGACTGTTTGCTTTGTATGTAAATGAAAAACTATTGAATAGAAAGCAGACATATTGAAATTCATAATGAGACGCATTCGTAGTTGAACTTGAAAGTTGAATGGGTTACGGCGTAGTTATAAAGGGAGACAAATACTGTGCCCTTATGTTTGGTTTCAAGATCTTTTTGGTGGTTTTTCCCCTTCCACTAAAAATTGGTTTAAAACTATCAGACGTAATTTCCATTGTTTGAATCAAATCGTTTTCGTAGTGGTGCTTTTTTGTGACACAAGTTTATTTTTTTTACCACGAGTTTTGTTACCAAGAACAAAGAAAACTTCTTATATAACATTACAAGACACTTAACTAATTGTTTATACAAACTCATGTACAAGATCTAGACTGTCTTGAGCAATGATTTACTTCACTCAAACATCGTATAACCTTGTGATGTCGCTCGCTGACCGTAACATATTATTTAATCGGTTCAAACACCAACGGTTTTATAGGCAGTTTGTACAAAACAGTTAACAGTGCATATAATTCGATAGGATCATTGACAGGTCAGCAAACTACGAGCAGTGTGGGAGACAGTTTTATGTTAACATTTCTTTTAAAATGATTTATGTTGGATTTAAAAATTTAAAACAAAACCTTCCTGATTCCTGGGGAATCGAACGATGTAAACTGTTTGTATTTTGTTAAGAAAACACAACGATTCTCGTAATCCTTTACTTAGTCAAAACACTGAGCTCCCAAACGTCAATAAAAACTGAGCTCCCAAACGTCAATAAAAACTGAACTACATGTGTACAGTCGGACCTCGTTATTTCGACAACCTTCTATCCGAATACTCGCTATTATCCGACATTTAATATCAATAGCAGGTTCCGATGTTTCTTTTACGCACGTCGGATTGAAATGAGCTAAATAAGATGAAGTAATTTTTCAGGCCGATGAATTCGAATGAAAGAGATCCGACTATATATATCCCGCTTACAATTATAAAATAAAAGTGCTGTACTTAATAACTAAAAGCCGCATAAAATATGACAATTAATGAAATTCTTTCATGTTTCTTTCAGACTTTACAAGACAAAGATACCATAGATATGGAAGATGTGGCAAAAATGCCTTACATAGAAGCTACCGTTCATGAAGTGCTCAGACTGGCAAATATAGGTAAGTACGTTATTTCGTTTTCAATAAAACTATTAATTCAATATCGTTTATCGACACTTTTCTAGTCCTGTGACTCATTGGTTATAACATTATTAAGTTCTGTGTATTCGGATGTACATTTTATTGAAAGTCCATTCATTGTAAACAATTTGTTTTTATTATTTGGTTAGAAGTATTTTCGTTTCATCGCGTGCTTCTCCTAACCACAATAGCTGTGTGACGCAGATTAATTAATCATTACACGAACAACAAGAAATATTTGTGTGTGTTTGTCATCTTTAGCAAAGCATTTAATTATTAGTGCATCACAATATATGGTTGAAACTTATTAAGCTTGGTATTAGAGGAAATAGTTTTAATGTTATTAAGTCCATGTATGATATAATAAAATATAGGGTTAAGTTTTAGCAATAAACTTGGTGAAACATTCCCGAGTATGCTTGGTGTTCGTCAAGGGGAGTGTTTGAGCCCTTTTCTCTTTTCAATTTATATTAATGATTTGGATGATGAACTATACAAAAAGGGTTTTACAGGAATTGATCTTACCTTTATTAAACTCTATTATGTTATAAACATATATATTCCTTATTTCAGTCTCATCAATGCACAGTACAATATAATAAAATAATAGATTAACTATATAAAAGTACATGCATACTTGAACATATATGCTTTGTATAGCTTTTATCGTACATTTTAAACATTTTGTTTAAGGAGAATCGGAACATAATGATAGCATACACATATTGATAATTTGATATTTATCAAGATGCACAGTTTGTACTTAGACTTATGTAATTAGTAATCTGTATTCACGTTTGACCATCATTTGACCATCATTTGACCAGTATATACTGCATGCCTTGTTGAACATGGATCATTTCTGACCTTTTCACACATTTATATGAAATGTTATTTGTTATTTGTTGAATAAAGTTATTCTTCTATGTCTATGTCTACACTGAAATATTACATAATAGACAGCACGCGTGACAATGACGTACACTCGGTGTCATATATTAATTAGCCAACTGCGAAAAAAACGTAACCAACTTGTTATTTTTTCATAACCTTCACATGGAGTAAACTAGATAGCGCCGGAATGTTCCGCGTTGATTCCTACAGTTTTCAATTGCTATTCTTGGGTTACCAACCAGGGCTAACCGCATGTGACAGACAACTTTCCCACATTTATCAGAGTAGGGAGACGAGCGACGTTTGGTGTATAAACAGTAAAATCTCGGAGAACTCTCGAGGTTCGAAGCTGCGAGATTGGCATACGATCGCTATACCAACAGATCTAACCGAGTGCACTCGACAAATGAAATTCAAGGTTAAAGGTATATCTGACCTTGACCTCTAAGACCATTAATCATTTTCGGCGAATTTACAGCTATTCGTTTTACGTTTATAAATGCTTAACGCATAATGTAACTTTTTCGTTTCAGCACCTCTGTCTGTTCCTCATGCGGTCATTGACAGTGTTGTGTTCGAAGATTTCACAATCCCAAAGGATACGATGGTATTAACGCATCTAGAATCTGTACATCTGGACCCTAAATACTGGGACGATCCAGCCGCATTCAATCCAGACAGATTTATCGGACCGGAAGGCGACCTGTTAAAGAAGGAGGCGTTTTATCCGTACTCTATTGGTAAGTGCAAGCTGTATATGTAATCACAAACATAAGACACCGTTTATCAGTAACAATACAAATCATACGACAGTTTGATGGCCGGATTATTCAGAGTTCGATACAATGTATTGTCCGGAAGAACTATCCCAAATTTTGTTATAAAAGACAGAGTGGATAAGAAGGAAACGCTGCGTACAACTTATTGCACTGTCCCAAACAGTATGTCAAAAACCACAATTGATCACCATGGAACACGCAGTAGAAACACCACAGACAACACATAAATCAACATATAATACAAGACCGAAATGAGAATCCTCGGTGGTTACCGCCATTTTGCAAAATGTTACCAAGTAGTTTAAATTGATTTGACAGGTACCCCATTATACCTTTCCTCTCCCACAAGGCCAATTTTAGAAAACAAACACAGTTTACAAAAAAAACGATCGAGTTTATTACATATTCGTTAAGGACTCTCGAACTCGCATGACCTGCAGTAAAATAAAAGTTTAACATAAGTTGCGTGCGCGTATTTAGTAGCAAACTAATCGTTTTACGAATACCGCCATCATTATTGTGATGGATGCTTGTCAGACTTGTATCTGGGCAACAGTCGGATACGTTAATACAGACACAATGTTATTTAAACATCGATAGTATTTAGGTCTATAAACTATCAATATAATGCAGACTGACTGTAATTCTCCGGTACATATAATGAATATCATTTGTTCAAGGACGTTATCGATTAATATCGCCATGTTTGTATTTTGCTCCAGATAGTCCCAAAATGAACATAATGGATGTGAATTATACTCAATTGTCTGACAAAAGTGCTACTTTTACATGTTTTCGTGTGTTTGACTAAACTAATGCTTCACCGACGTAAAGCGTTTTTGACATATACAGAAAAAAATGAATAACTGATGAACAAATACTGATACAAGACCGTCTGTAAACATGTATATCCTGATTTTCAGGTACACGATACTGCTTGGCATCTAGATTAGCACAGATGGAGCTGATTTTGGTACTGTGCAATACTCTTAGACATTTCAAGTTTTGTGACGGTCCTACATCTCTGAAACACACACAACCTGGAGCGTTTGTTGAACCAGATGCGTTCCATGTCACGTGGACGCACATTGACACATGAATGACGTAAATGAAAGGAGTGTACTGAATGTTTTTCTCGATTAAAAATAAGTTTGAGACGTGATGAAAGTATTAATCCGGTCACGTGTTCTGTGTTGACGAATGCAGAGGAATACACTTGCTCGGAGAAAGAGGTATGTCGGTCTCATGAGACAAATAACACGGCATTATGGGATTGTTAATTCAAAGTACTATTTGGCAGGTCGAAGTTTTCGTCCGCTTTTATAAATTTCAAATAAACTGAACTGATTTTTGAAAAAAATACGAATAGATTCGCTTTATTGGTTAATGATCCAATATGTTTATCAGATGATAATATTGTGTATGTGTTAATATTATAAATGTTGGTTAAAGGGTATATATATAAAGGGTCAAAACAGGATGTAATGATATTTAGTCACCCTTTTACTAGCACTCAGTCACACTATGGTAATTATGCCTTTCAACGTTTGTTTTTATTGCTTTAATGTATGTTTTTTTCGGCGTAGCTGTATAACATTGATTTTGACCTACATTTTTGACAAACCAAACGTTGTCCTCGAAGTTGGCTTTTAAAATCTGACCAATCATATGTTCACACAAGAGGCACCAAACCGGGTTTTCGTAAGATGTGCGAACATTATAAGTGGGATATTGCATAATCTTTTTATGTCATCAAATTCTTTACAAACCAGAACGAAGCAGATTTCCCAGGGGTGCGAATCTAATGAGAAAGCTTCCAGACGATCCAGATCACTGACCTTCTTTTTTTTCAGCACACATTTCATTGCAAAACATAAACAAATGTTGCTTCAGACTTCGTAATGGTTTAAATTAATGTTTGTTTAGTTAAATAGTAGTCCCTACCGCATGTACTCGCAATGACTTTTCTGCTTACGGGCACGCATCTACGAGGAAACAGCATATATCAGGAAAATTCGACCGAGTTAAATGGTCGATTTATATTGGCTTCGTTAGTATGCCTACAGACATTTACTACGTACATCGAAATTGCTAATTGCGTTTCTGACGACGGTCGTATCGATGACGTCATGACGTAATATGAGAGAAAGGAAAGGCAAAACTGGTAATATGTTAAAAACAGCCTCCAAGGCTTTTGAATGGTAATTGGTAAAAACAAGATCACACGTTTTGTATCTTTAATGTTATTTCAAATACAATGTTTTTATATTGTAATAAAGCAATAAGAAAATATATAGTTTAAATATTTGTGTACATATTTCATTATAATCATTGTTTTTTGCTTTTTATATGTTTGTTTTAGTCATAATATGGATATGAATAAAATTATAATAAATGAGCGTTGCTATGCCGTTGTTTGTCAACATATTTGGTAGGTAGAATCATGACCTGTTCACATCAATTTGCTACGTGGAAGAGTTCCCATCCTGCGTCATAATGAAAACAACAGAACAGAACATACATTTGAATAAGACTTGTACAAAGTACATCGTCTACAACACGTACATGTTTATATACATACATTTTGTCATCGTGTAAGTAACTTACTAAGTGTTGTTGTACAACAAATAAAAATACATAGGAATAAGTCATAATCGTCGGAGGTTGAACTAAGCATTTATCGTTCAACAGTTCTTTCAAAAGTATTTCTTACAACTAGAGCTTCTTTAACATATAATGCAAGTTTAATCATTTCAATTCTATCATCCGATTTCAATAGTTGCAAACATTTGTACACAAGATGATGCATGTAGTAATGAACTTGGTGATAGAACAGAAAACAACAAGTTAAACTATAATATTGTCACGTGATAGATCGAATACAATGATGATGGATCTTGTATGATATCAAAGTTGCATTTGTAATGTCACACTATATACATTTAAATTCGGTTACAGGAAAAGCACATATACATTCAAAATACTCAAAGAAGAAGGATGAAAAAAGCACACGTATTTCATTAGCGATCGTGTGAATTATGTTTTCTGACCTGATGACTTTAATTACATTAAAGCTAAAAACTAGTCTTCAACAAAATTGTATGCCATGTATTTCTTATCTGATTTATATAAATAGATCCTTTATCTAATCAACTGGCATTTAACAAGATATAATTGTGTCTAGTATATGTGAATATTAAGGAAGTTAACAGAAATGGTGAATTTAATTTTCTTTATAAGTGTCCTTGGTGTGTATAGTGTAGCTAGTGATGAGAACGCACCATTTGAAGTAATCATTGAAAGGTTGGAGTATTTAGAGAAAACAGGTAAGATTCTAAAATGTATAAGTCAGTTGAAAATTAATGTACATGTATCAATAAGTAGCTCTACATGTTTTCAAATTATATGTTTACCACGTTCTCTAGTGTGACAATTGCCAACTTCTAGGCATTGACGCAAGTAACATGTGTGCATCACAAGGTATAATCACAGACGTGGTTATAATAAACACATCACACATAATTACCGAAATAGTCAACACAGTTGCTCTGAAGATAAGAGGCCCATGCACAGTTAAAAGCATTGAAACATTACAAGAGACTTTAAATATAAAGATTCCGAGACAAATGTCACTTCATATAAAATTATACGTAACTTGTTAGGAAAACGGATCAATAAGACTGCCATGCTCACTAAATAACCTTATTTTGTTGTCGCTGGGTGAATGTTTGTTTGAAATAACTACTCATACTGATAAGAAAACAAGAAATAACCACGAATACTATGCAATAGTGCTTGTGTTAAAATGTATAGTAAAAGTCACTTACAATACCGATGCAAGTTGACCAATACATTCCGAACTTTCGAAAACATATACGCAGAACATGGATTTGTATTCCAAAGAACCATTATACATTAACAATTCAAACATTGAACTTCAATCAGTCGGTCAGAACAATTTGATTACAGATGATAATATCTGGATCAAATTTCGAATTATTGGACATTTTTTATGAAATAGCATTTTTTCATCACACGACTTGTCCCCAACTTCTGGCGTGATCGATCGATTAGTAGATATTTGTGCTAGTGATACAAATCCGTCAAATTAGGACAATGCTTTAATCTCAGATTGGAAAAAATACAGGACGAGTATTCCAAATTTCGATATCACCTCCCTTTGATTGGAAGTAAGAACAACATGTATGACATTTGTGAGCAACTACACATGTTATTCTCATGTCTTCACACGTCAGTGGGAGTTGTGAAAACAGTCGAGTTCATTGGTGAGAACTTTCGAGTCGAACTGGTCAAGGACTAGGCATGCATAACGAGTTCAATCGTCCCTGTGATATTTTACATAAACATGATTTTGAGCATGAATTAATTAGGTAGTTTTAAAACGTGTGGTTCTGTGAATAATTCAACATGTAAGCCTGATTGCCCACAGTGTTTAATTAGTGCAAACAGTTAGTGTTTGTACGACGAATCCAATACGCTCAATTATAGCTTTAGAAACGATTTGTTTAGTCAGCAATGGTCTGTCCAAGTAATATTACGTCACTTATATACTTTGTACACAGCAATATGTGTTATATGGACTGAATAGATTGCCCAGTATGATTGCATGTTCTTTCTAAATCACACCATGTAAGTTAATACTATAGTTCAAGGTCCTGTATATTCGATGGCGTCAATGAGTTCATAGATTGAAGGGTAACCACGTTAGTTTGCTTAACTCAGTATATGTAATTACTTAGTATATTTGTGGTTTGCGTTTTCTTACAAATGATCAGATAAGCTCAACGACAGATTTAAAGATATATTATGCTCAGTTTTTGTTCAATTTTGTACCGAAACAAACATGAAAAATATATTTCCTATAGTGAAAACATCAATAAATATGCATTAACATAGAATGAACTCATAATTTATTGATCCGTATTTGGTGAAAAAAAGACTTTTGTACATCATAAAATAAAACAATCAGGCTATTTTACAAGTTTTGTCTGCTAGTAATATGGTCAAAAAAAGATATTTTCAATCGGTTATACATTACAATGGTACTTATTAGAGATGTTTTAGCCAATGCAACAGCAATACTGGATGACGCCAATTCAACCATTTTATGTTCAGATGAGCCAGATACATATTTAAGCATACTGCTAAGAATAAAACTGAATAATTCACTTAAGCATTTTCTTGAAATGGGATACTACTGTACGAGGGATGATCGAAAATAAACATGACTCGCTTACTCACACCACTATGTTATGTTTTAGTATTATAATATATATACAATGTACCATCTTAAACCGCATGTCATGCCCGTTCAGTTCATATGAATTCAATAATTGTTTTCGGTGTAGCTGTATAACATTGATTTTTACCTACATTTTTGACCAACCAAATTTTTGTTTATAGGGTATGTATACACGTACTTGGCATATTCTGTATATTAGTGAAAAGATCTAGCTGACCCATAATTACCTTTTAAATTTTCAATTTCGAAGGCATAACAATTATTTTCTTATCGAAATTGTCGCCAATAAATGCACAAAGTCGAACTTAAAATAATTTGAATGATCAGATAAGCTCAACGACAGATTTAAAGATATATTATGCTCATTTTGTTATACATTTTCTTACCTAAACAAATATGAAAAATATATTTTATGTAGTTAAAACATCAATAAATATGCATTATCACAGAATACAGTTATAATGTATTTGTCGAAAAAAGACATTTGTATTATCAAAAAGTTTTTAAACGAGTTTTGTCTGTTAGTAATATTATAAAACAAGATTATTTTAAACTGTCAAACATGGCAATGGTTCTTTTTAATGATATGTTAGACTATGTAACGACAATGCTGGATGAAGCTTATTCAAAAATTTAGGTTCGGATACATCTTTAAGGGATTATAACTTCCGAACAAAACACAATAAAGTGTTATTTTGTTTACCAGTGTCTGAACAACATGACGTAATTACAAATCTTCAAAGGCAGAACACGAGGCTACAGTCAGAAGTCGCCCAGTGTAAGAAGCATAGTGATGATACAAAAGAATATATCGGTAACTTGCCTATCATTTCTCAACATTCTAGCATTAAAACGTTTGATGTTTGATTACAACTGAACCAAGAGTACGTTTATCATGGCAGGCTATCTACATTGATTGAGAAACATGTTCTGACAACTTATATTAATCACTGTCGATGTCTGATTGCTGTGTTACTAACCAGTATTCCAACCCGATCCGGGGATTATAGACACAGCGGTTAAATCCTACCCCTCGGGATTCGAGCCCATGACCTTCAGATCGGGAGTCCGGTATTCTAACCATAGACCTCAAAGTTGTCGTAAATAATTGGTATTAAAACCAATTATAGTAGGAACTCGTTTATTCGACAACCTTCTATCGGAATACTTAGTCTCGTCCGAAATAAACATCAGAATTCGATGCATTTCTAAGGCATGTCGAATTAAATTGGGCTTCTCGAAACCATGTATTATTCGAAATAAAATTTCGGACCCGATGAATTCGAATGAACGAGGTCCGAACGCATCTTTCATCAATTTCAGAACGCTAATCCACAATAAACCCTGTAATGGTGAAATATATACCGAAAAATCAAAATATTTTTTTCAGACTCAAAACTATCTAAACGCTTCGTTTTGGAACAGCCCGAAGGGACAATCGCATTTACTGCAGCGATTTCTCCAGTGGTAGTAAACAACGTAAAAGACCAGGAAATTATTAAGTTTGATACCATGGTTACCAGCTTCGGTGCCGGATACAACAACCAAACTGGCGTATTTGTGGCACCGATATACGGAATATATATGTTTAGCTGCTCCCTGCTAGATCATATGGGTGTTGCTGGTGCCAGTGGTGTTATGGTACACGCAGAAATTGTTCACAACCAGCGTGTACTAGGTCGAATCTTTGCTCACGCCGAAACAACATACAGAGACCAAGGAGCGCAGACAGTCGTTGCTGAAGTACATCAAGGCGACCAGGTGTTTGTTCGCAGCATTGATAACCCAGACCTAGGACTTGGTGGAGAGTTCTATTCCACATTTTCAGGCTACCTTTTGCAGATGCTTTGATTAACGTCAAATGTTATTGTTTACATTCCATTTTATAATGCATGGAATAGAAGTAAATGGCCCGGAGTTATTTTCCCAATCACACCAGAGACACATACATTTCGACATTATAAAACACATTTTTTAATAAAACATCCAGGTTTTATGAGAGCTAAACTGTAACTGCCTATTCAACATTGTAACATGTTTAGGAAATATACTAATATTTCTGTTTTATGAATAAATACGGTCATAACGGTACTCAAATGTGTGTTTTTCCAGCAATATCCATAAAGTTTGAGCACTATTCTAAACAAAATGCTCTCCATGTCTATTGTTGTGCAATCCTGAGTTGTCCCCCTTTCCTCTACCCATTATTTTTGTTTTATCTTATTTTGCCTTCGTATTCATATACTCCCTTGTTTTATTGTTTGTTCATATTCTCCCGTGTTTGGCTTTATGTTATGCTCCTTTATATATTTGCTTTCTGTTCCCCATTCCTTTGTTTGTAGTTGGCTCTCATACCCCCTCGACCTTTATATAATTCTTCAACCAATAGGCTCTGCGTGGGAATGTCCTGTTTTGTTAAAACAGCCTTCCCTGAAAGTCAACGACACTTATAATCATATAAAACATTGTTTCTTAATGACCATATATAGTATTGTCTCCATTATTTCATTGTGGTATCCTATCAACTCAGGGAATGTTCATGAATATAAAAAATAACTTTGTAATTGAGATCGGAAACATTAAGTGAACTTGTAATCAAGATAACTTGTAATTACAATGAATTTTATGATCGTCGTATTAAGGGAAATCACTATAATTGAGATTGGGAATCATCGTTGTAACGTTAGACTCAATCGTAATTCAATCGTAGAGGACAGATGGGGAAATTGCATGCAACTTGATACAGAACAACATAATGAGAGTTGCAATAATGCTTTATATCTCATAAGTTTCATTTGAGATATCAGAAATAACATGCGAATGAGCAATTTCAATACAAAGGTAGCCCATATATTCACATAGGAAAACCGCCATTGACTGGATTGCGAAATTCTCGACCAATCATACTAGTCCAAAGCAATAAACGGATGAGGAAAGCTGGTGGTGACAACGAAACCAGTCTAGATCTGTATCTGTATTCACACGAACACAGACCTGTTTCTCTTTAACGCTCTCAATAGTTCTTGTCAACATTTGTTTATGGATTGTCACATTGTGTAATACTTTAAATCTTACACATTATTATTTCGAGCATGAGCATAGTTATATTCATTTATGAAGCAACATTCCAGTCTTGTGCAGAAATGCACACGAACACATGTTCCTGTGCAAATGCGATATCAAATGTGTCAGACACCAAACCGTGTGTGCATGATATATGTAATTATTCAACACAAGACATGGCGTCAATATGTTTGTGCATTACATGTCAATAACATGTATAACGTGACTAATATTAGGTGAGGTGACAATATCACAGTTGCTGCATCGACCTTAACATTAATTCGTAACATTATCAGCAATTTTCGTGTAGGCGTGCACACTGTGAGTTTGTTTAGATAAATATAATGATAATATATTACATTTTTGTCTTGTTATGACATAATTTATCGTAAAGACAAATAAGTAAAACCATAAGTATAATGCAAAACACGATTGTCTATGGTTGTTTTTTATGGTCAACCAGACTATTTCTTGCTTCCCTATTCCCATACATGGTTACCCTTGCGCCTAATTCAGGGATTGTAAAGTTGGCGCTTCAACCTCATCCTAGTCGGAATTTCTTATCAAGTGTCAACCACTTTACCCATCAACCACTATGTTCTTGTCGATAATGCCTTTGACAGACGTGCATCAGTTGGTTCAGAATAAAATCATATTCATTTCAAATGCTTTTGCCCGTTACCATCGACAGTTATTCAATGCTGATGTTCGAGGTTATCTCCCTTTATCCATTCTAGAGTTATCTCCCTTCATCTCTTATGTAGTATTCTACGGTAATATATATACATATGCTATTGAAGGGATAAAGGGAGAGGAATCGTGACAATATCTTGTTATCAGTGCCTATGAAAGTGTGAGAAAATGTGTTGTTTACATCATATCTTGCTATATAAAATCCGTGCGTGGACGCGTGTCTGACACAGCTTCCGGGTTAGTGTATTTGTTTCCGATAGTTGGGTGAATAAAATAACTACGAACACAATACAAAACAATTAAGCACAAAGTACTAAGCTATCTACAATCCTGATATAACTGATAATGTAGTGTTGGTTAGTACATGAAGAGAAAATGTATACAGAAGTATTCAATAATAACTATTAAATCATTTGATTGACTGAACAATATATACTCAACAACACACCATCTTGATACACAATGTCGTTCTTCGCATCAATTTAAGAGGATAAAACAAAAAATATCTTGTCAAAAGATGGTCGGCGCAATTTGAAGGTTAAGATGCGTTGTGCAACATAAAAAATGCCGAGATGTTACGATTGCTGGTCACTCCAGATCCAAAATGTATTTCGGTAAATTCACCGAAATTCAGTGGATTTCGGTAGGGTAATGTACCCTTTATCGAAAGGTTAACCAATCCGCACCAAGGTTACAAACGTTGTTCGATTGAAGAGAAATAAATCATTTTGTTGAGTATATATCTGAGTCTATATTTATAATGAACTCCGTATTGCGGTTCTCCGTACGCTGTTTCAATTTTCCGCAGTTCGGGTGCGAGCTTCGACGCTACTCGTATACAGTAAATACCAAGTCCAACGCATATATATGTCTGTGAACATCAGCCATAACAGTTGGCATTTACTTCGTGAACTGTTCGGATTGACAAAATAAATGTTGTTTTCCTTAAGGCATTCAGGGTATAGTAGACAATGTTAGAATAGGTAAATATTAGAAAATTGAACTGAATTATAGATTGTTTTTATTTTACTTTATTGGCGTCGAATGTTATGCTTTTTACCTTGCCGTTACAATTTAAACTTCCTGGTTTCTTTTTATCACATGTGTATTACGAATTAAACACGTTCAGAGCTTGTCATGTTGTTTTAGCCGATTTAGATAATCAAATTGTAGAAGCACCACAAAGTAATGAAGACGATTCTTCACGATTTAGTAAGTTAATTGTCACGCATGCGCAATGGTACCGAATGGCAAACTACGACAGTTATAAATTATGAAGAACTTTCTTCAAAATAAGTCATTCTAGCGACGGGCAGCGTATAAATTACGCCATAAACCTTACTCATAACGTAGATTCATTGACGAATATATTTATTTAATTCAATAAGACATAGTCCTGTGCGGACGGAATAATTAACCTAATATATACACGCACTATTCGGTACATATCGTTATGGCTTTGTTATTCCCTCAGCATCAATATTATCGGCTATTGAAATATAATACAAACTTTCATGTCAGATATTAAAGTAGCGTAGATATGTTACCATAGAAACCGCAACACGCGGAACAACGCCGTGCAGTGTTCGATGGATAACAAACATGTACTAGTATTGAAATATTTATATAACAAGACATGAAATCAAAACGAATTGTGTTAAAAAGTGGTGACTAAACGGACGTGGGTAAGGTGTTCATTATTTTCATATTTCCCATTCAAACTGATTAATATTCTTGCACAACGCGTTTTGTTAATTCAGAAGTCACGTTGTATTTTATGCACTGATTAACAATGTATTGAACTGTTTGCTGAGCCTGCTTCTGTAATTATGCATCGAGCAGTGTAGGTGGAGCATCTCTTATATAAACGTTTTCTTATTACTTAGAAAGTGTATATTCTTGGATCAGAATGTTAAAACAAGTTGATTAAGAAACACACAATGGTAACTGAGTCATATGTTTCGTATTTCCGAGAATTAATGAGTTGGTTCCAAATTACTGTTTATTTTAAGAGCGATTGACGTATACATGCGCATGCAATTGTGCCTGTATTGGTTTTTAAGACATTAAGTTTCTCTTTTACGAGAAAATAATTCAAATTCAGATGACGTCATAATAACCATAGCAACATCGCTTACTTTGAAGCAAATATGAGACACAAATGACTCATAAAACTCTATGCACTAAATGTTTTAATACGTAAAATAGTTATGTGATTATGTATGATCGTGACTTATGGTTTTAGTGTAGGAGGGTGTTTTATTTCGAAATATTTTTTTATCGACTGGTTTTAAATGTTTATGAAATTGTAACGACAATTCGGGGAGGGGTGAAAACGAAACAAGCCTATCTACGTACAGATAAAGAAACGCAAACAGTCTTACCTCTTTTTACGTTAACAACAGCTTTACCTTTATCAGCATATAGTTTACTACATTACACTTCACCAAGAAAAGGTGCAAGTTAATGCTGATTCGTAATTGTGAGCTGTATAATTAGAAACGTGTTATGAAATAAATGCATAGCATAATAAATGGGTTAGTCATGTCAAATTGGATCTACAATCTCGTATATTCGGTGCCCCCCATAATTGTTCGAAACCTACCGACATGGCAGAAATAACAAACGGCGAAAGCAAATCGATTGTACCTGCGACATCTGTCTTGATACATGCGAAGGCAATATACAAGAATATATGAAACATGAACAGCTTAATTACAAAACAACAATACAAAAGTAAATGTCTAGATTAATAATAAAAAAACATTTTATTTCAGCTGCACATTAGAAATTAATGATATTTTCTAATTTATAGCTCTTACACTCAATGAAACTATGTCGGAACAACGTGTGTTTTTAAAGGAAAGGAGGTATTTATCACTTGGAAATGACTTAAAACAGATGTTACCCCGGGGGTAACCTGAACTCGATTCCACATTACACCTGTACAGTTCCCCATCGCTGAGTGTTAAAATCCAATGATTTGAAATCAGGGTTGGTAAATTGAATAAAACTTGTAACAAAATTGAAAACCAGTCAAAAACTTAAAAAGTCCGTAACGTATTGATCTATAGCCCTTGTTATCGTTGTTGGTGTTGCTGTTACTGTTGCCGTTCCAGCTGTTGTTGTTGCTTTCGTGTTGTTGCGGGGTTATAAGTACTTGAAACGGGAGTACTCTGCAATTGATTAACTGGTCTTATTTGTCAGTTCTACTATAAGAAAGATAATGTTAATGATAATACTAAATGTATGTCTCAAAGGTAACAAACCAAGACATAGTAAGTGAATAAAGTCTTATTTATATTTGGATGATACCAGTATGTATTTGTGTATGTATTAGTTACCGTCTCCCGTGGCCGAGTGGTTAGGGCATCCGCCTTTGGAGTGGGAGGTTGAAGGTTTGAATCCCGGTAGGGGTCCCTTCTGATATGGCCGGTTGGTGAGCCGCCAGCTAGTTAAATAATGGTTACCGTGCGTCTACGTGCCTGGTGCCTGGCATTAAAGGAGGTGAATCGGGAAGTAACTGTGCCACAGAAAGTAGGTGTCTCATAAGTCAGAAATGGCTGGCCCTTTCACTATAATTAATCAACATTTTTTATTTATAAATAACGATGAGCTGTTTAAGTCAATCATACATGTTATGTTCTGTTGTGTTCTTTAATAAGGCCTTCAAAACTTCAAAAAACTACAACAAAAATATATTCACTTGCGTTTATCACGTAAAATATATATCACATCTTACAACTGATTTTCTTTCTATCGGAAAAGATTTCCAGTTAAAGTAAAAAAAAAAAATAGTTGTTATACCTTTATTCCAGTCATTTATACTTTGTATACACATAAAACAACATAACGTCATAATCGGTGTTTATACATTATTAGTTTTTTATTAAAAGTAATATAATATACAAACAATACAACTACAATATCGTAAACGATACATCTACGATTTTCTTGCATTTTCATTTATTAACGCTTCGACGTATTAAAAACAATATAAGACATAATAGTAATAGAGAAAAAAAATCACCGTTAAAGTCAATAAATGATTCTACTGTTACTCCACTAGTACTGGTGTACTTCTTCCTGCCTTCTTGCAATAAATTCCATTTTGACGAGCTAATTAGGCCTAGTAATCATTCAGAGATTGATTACATTCAGTGATCATGTCCCGTCCATGTATGTTAATCATTGAACTATATCTGACTAAATGACATCATGCTGATAACGCAGCTTTGGTAAGAGATGATTTTAATCCGACTCTCATATTAGCAGCTTATTGTAACTCTGGAAATAATGAATACTGACGTCAAGACAAAATACACAGCCAACAGAAATCACTAGGAGGCATGAACATACACACATGTAACAATAACAAATGTACAAAGGATAAATGAACACAATACATAGCCATAAATGATCTCCTAGTATTCAACAACCTATTATACGGGACCAGTAATTATTCAATATAAGTCTCACGTTCTTACATGTATTACTGAACTCAAATGACTGCTGTTGTTAAGAGTCAAACTAGTGCAACAAATCATATTAGCGCTAATGTTCATGCCAAAGACAGTAATAGGTTTTTTTTGTGGTTCCATGACAAACATCAAGCACGTGAAAATGACCGTCAATCATTTCTTTTATGTGTTAGAAAGCATTGAAAGGCAAATAATGGCGTTGATGAAATTAATGAAAGACCAGAAATCGAATCAACTTTACTTTAGTACATTGCATTATTGCGACGAACCCATTAGGACAGGAATGATTACGGAGTTATGATGCCCGAAAGTATAATTGTCCTTAGTAGTGAATTAACTTGGTTGAAAAGCGACACCAAAACAAAATATTTTAATGACCAGTACAACGCAAAATGGTTCACATCTACACGGGACCTATGTTACAGACTATGATAGAAAACAATGCCTTTCAAATATGTGTAGCAGATTCCTATTATGTATATCATTGTTAAGACCGATTCGAGAACCGTTAAATGATAACGTTTAAAAATGTTTTGCAATTCTTTCATTCCGTCAACATATATTCTGGTGATAATTATTATCGACGTGGAATAAAAAAGTATATATTTTACATTCGAAAATGTTCGATTCAGCGTAAATAACCACCGCGTGTCTAACCACGAGTCTGATGATGATCCTACAGACAATTCTTCTCTATTTTAGGAAAGCTACCTCGGGGTATTCCTTAGATTCAAAACACTTTTAAATCACGCCATGTCGTTAATTAATGTTGCTTGAAGCCACTACATGAAGCAAATCTGAGACAGGCTATTGTCTTCTGATATAACGACCAACTTACAGAGTTTGTATATTCACATTAAGACCATTTCCCCCGCAATAGTTTGTTATACAATCAAGATCGTAGAAGAGTACGTACATGAAAGTGATCACATGCATTTGTCAATTTGACTCTAGCTGCTAATTCATTTAAATCCGTCCTTGAAAGGAGTTTATTATTTTATATGGAAATTATTGTTCGGAACTTTTTGGGGATTTCAATAAAGAGATAAAGAAACTTCTATTAATTTCTACAGCCGAATGCAAGTGTTTTCGTTGTTTATGTTTGTATATTGTGCTCCTTGTATATCTACATACAAACAACAATAAGCACAAGGAGCATTGATTTAATATTGTGTGGTCATTTCGCATTCTGATTAAAATGATTTAGTTACCGAGAGCAAGGTCAGACTGAGGCTGCTTGTTTCTTTGTGCTGGATTATTGTGTTTGTTTTTGTGTACGTAAGGGTCAATTGCTTTTTATGATTAGTTACTGCCTACTTAATTCATTTTATGTATGTGAGTTGGAAACCAATGACAGTATAGCGATTAAGTGTGAGGTTAGGTAGCTGTTTAATTATGTTTTAGATTAATGTGAAATTCCTCTTCCCAATGTACAATTCTTTCACTTGATAAAGTGATATACCCCTTTTCGGCATATTGTTGCGAGATTTCTTGACTTGTTCCATGATGTATTCCATCCATTAAATATCCCCTGCATGGCCTCCTTAATTCTCCTTAGTTGTCCTTTATGGTCGGTCATGCCATTCCTTGCGTCTCTGTTCCCTTTCGTATTTACCCTTGCACTTCCTCAGAGCGTGATGTTTTGTGGAATGTTGGTTTCCTGGAGGTCTGTGTGGGCAGGCATTGTCTTGTGTATGTGGCTTTCCCTGTAGCAACTTATTCTCTCTTTTATTTATTTCTCTAATGCTCGAACATAAACTATTACGATGAGTTTAAACTGCTTATGAGAGACCATTAAAGGTTTGGTGCGAACTGAATAAAGTTGAAAGACACCACGCCTACGTTTGAACACAATCGTTAGTCGGTATAAGGTTTGATGGATGTTGTGTTTTTCCTGTTGCTGCTTATTCTTTGTGTCGTTGTTCTTATAACTGCTGGTGCTAGTAAAAAAATATAATCCATATCTTCAAACGTTTTCATGAAAATACAAATATTTCATCTTCATACAAACACAGATATCGTACCTTCATACAAATATGAATATTGTATCTACATACAAATACGTTTAAGACCGTTCACGAAAATACAAACAGGGTATGTTCTTGAAAATAGAAGAGCGAAGTGAGGACACAATGTTAGGTTAAACATGTATATCAACCAGCTTGTAAAGCGAAGATGAATTTTCTCAAGCAAAACTCGTTATTGACATTAACGTCAATTTTAAAGTGCCTAACACACACGGAATCATCGTGATGACACATGTGGGCAGTAACATTTACGACGTTTTACTTGCGCTTTCCACAAATAAATACGGCTTTATCAAGCAGTCTGCAGTCTTTCAAAACCAGCCATAATAGCCAAAAAGCAATTTACACCATAGATGGGAACAAAAAAGGACTTCATTAGATTTAATTCATGAAAGTGTGACAGTAATACGATTATCACAGTACCTGCATACGACATGTGCTGGAAATAGCGTAGTTGACTGAATGTCAGAAAGTTAATATTCAAGAGCTTTATCATTTCTACATTCCGTAGGTTTTGTAATAATGATTTTGTTTTCTGTAATATTTTTAGTCTGACAGGCAGATACTGGTTACGCTAAAATTGAATGAAATGCTGTTTACACAATCTGAACATATCCACTGATGGATATTTTTGAAAAACATCGTTATGCTAATTTTCTATTCGTTGTCAGCTAAGCACGTACAACTGTGAACCCGCTGCGATAATGACGTCAAGAGAGAATACGTCATATATAATACAGTAGTCAACAAGGCCAGCAATCACTAGATCTAACAAACTCTAATGAATTCAGTATGTTGTTATATTACAGACAGCAATGTTGATGAATAGTTCATTAATATCCGTTATTTACATTCGCGCGCTCTCTCTCTCTGTGACATAGTCAGTACCGTGTTGCTAGTTCTGTAGACATCATTCGCGCGCTCTCTCTCTTTCTGTGACATAGTCAGTACCGTGTTGCTAGTTCTGTAGAAATTCTTGTAGTAGTTTATTATCGAATATTTTCTCGTTAATAAGAGAAGCATTAATGCTTTAAGTATGAAATCCTGGATTAAAAAGATGAAACGTTTGGTCTCTGGAAACTCCTCAAATAAGGATATAGAGGGTATTTATTTTTTGTGATCATATGTTTAATACATTGTTTATTTACAGTGTAATGTATAATTATTTTAAAGATATATTAGCGTCACAGTCAATGTTTGAATTGTTAGATTAATAAATTATTAATTAATACTATTATTAAAGTCCACCACGAGATAAATATGTATGAAAGTATATGTAGTGATAAGCCTGTCTTTTGAACATACTTGACGTTGTCCACTGTAAATGTCTGGTAAGTATTTGGTAATTTGAAAAGAAATTATATTTTGTATGCGAAAATGCATTTTAGCTTCTTTAAATATTTACGAAACAGTGATTTAGCTTTTTCGTAGATTAGCCTCTATAATATTTTATTTAAATTCCTAACTATAACAAACATCAAGTTTTTGTTCCAAATTTGAGATTTGTTGATTGTTACTTACAAATTGATTTCACTTTGTGTATATACATTCACTTGTAACAACCTACCAATTTAAGTATTGAACTTTGTTTGATTATGGTATGCTTTTGATAAAATGCTGCTACTTAGAAGAAGTTAATACAGGTTTGTTTGGCTGTATAACGATATTACCTGATTAATCTGTTTAGGTGATATCAACACTTTGTTGACATTGAGTCAAATGCGGCAAAATAAATTTGTGTTTTCTTTAAATTCCTTTGATGACACGAAATTACCCGCATATATTTGAAACTGTTTCGAATGCCAGTCTATGTCACGCCAAAAAGTATTGTTATATTTTATTTTAAACAAAAAAAGTATTCTCAACATCTGAAATTCATGTAGATGTACTGAAACTATTTCTACGAATTAATCTCTTAATTATCTTTTACAATGTATACAACGATTTCAGGTTTATTTTTAGCAAGGTTCAGTCAGGAAAACTACATGTCTTTCTTGCCTAATTGTATTCATTACATAATTGGTAATTAACGAACTGTGTTGTCACTGGCTTCTTTAATTTGATAAATTGTCTTTTCAGCCCACTGTTCTAACACGATGAGCGACAGACGCGCACATCTCACACGGCATAGAAATACATCACGTGTAGCGATGAAATCAAATAAGAGAGATTCTGACTTTCCGACATATGGAACAGCTGAAGGCTTGATAAAAAAGAACAGATATTTGTTGGAGCAGACATTAGATATGATAGAACTCTACCCTGAATTGGTCAAACAACCAGCTTGCAACAAACTTGTAGATTTTATAACAAAAGTTGGCATTAAGACGAATGATATATATCAAAAGCGTTTAAATAATACAACCGACGAAAGTTTTGTGAGCGAAATATATCGGACGGAAAATAGTGAACAGGGTGAAAAGAATATACCGGTGCCAGAAATTCTGGTATCACACGCTCAAGAGGATGAACTGCTTTTCAGTAGTCGTTCCCCAACTGTGTTTGTTTGTGGGAATCTGGATGACAATAACTGGCACCGATTGCTTGTGGGTCTCTGTCGAGTATATAATGTACATTGTTTCTCTGCACATCATTCATTCTTCAACCAGTCAATACAAGTATCAGACATATTGCTGTTTCTTATGGATGCAACGACGGTCAACGATCATCGGTATACAGAACAACTTCGGTCAGCTGTCACTAAAGGTATTGAGATTGTTTACGTACGGGACATGTCGTTTGAATTTCAAGAATCCGAAGAAATCACTAAAAGGTTGAGTTCAAAAACGCGATATGTATCTCAAACAGTGCGCTCGCAAACACCAACTAACTCTCTTACAGACTTTAAATTTGGTCAAAATCAGTCTAGACGCTATTCGCTCGACAATTTCTCGATAGAAAGTGACGATTCGACGAATCATGTCTATACGGTACCTAAAACATGCACATTGAATGCTGAACAAATGGACACATTGTCTGCTTCAACTTTGAACAAAAGACCATCCACTCCAAAACAGTCTTTTGACATTGCAAAGATTTTACGACTGGAATATGGCACCGCTCATGGATACCATCAGATTTATCATGAACAATGTCTCGAACGAATCGTCACAACAATTGATTCTAAAGTACACGTTCTCTCTCGTGCACATTCGTCGTCTGCTTTTAGCAGCGCCAGTATTTCATCTCCAAACACACGCGTATCCATGTACTCTAGTGTCAGCAATGATTCGGCAATAGATGATATGTATCACAGTTTATCACCGGAATCATCTTTATCTGGACCAAACGCGAATAAAACTGACGTTAAAAGAGGAGCAGACGATATATACTTACCAAATGACCAATCCCATACTTCAGCAGACACTGTGTTTTTGGTCTCAGACGAAGCCATGAATGGCAAACCAGTAATGTTCCGTTGGCCTGACGACGCGGATGAGTCCATTATCAGCTCTCCGTCGATTGATTCGTTCGGGTTTCAAGATGTTGATCTAAGCGAACGTTTAAACCAGTTAGATTTATTTGGGTCAAACAATTCTGATTAAATGCACAAAGAAATAGAAGATGACACCTCAAATGGACAGAGCGTAATAGATTGTTTGAAACAAACCTGTCATAGTTCATGTTATATATTACAATGTCAGTTATTATATTTTTACTTACATTTCATTGTACGTCTGAATCCATTGTCCATGCATAGATAGATGTATTTCTCATAACATGTACAAATTACATGGCATTACAATATAAAAAACATAAAAACAGTTCATATACATTTATATTTTTATGCTAGCATTACTTGGTTCTCCGAACATGTACAATGAGCATAATAGTGTTTCATATACATATACTCGTACGTGTATACATTATTGCATCAAGCCATTCCTACATGTATTATGTGTTATACAAATTATTTAAATATTTAATTCCAATAAATATTGAAACAACATTGGTATTTTATCTCCTTATACAAAGTAATAATTGTGTTATACATGTGTTTATAGACAACCCTACCATGATAGTATTGAAGCGTCCTCGTGATATATTTCCCTAGTTGTCGTTGGAAAAATAAAGACCAGCTGGGGCAATATTACAGAAACATCTTAAGTAAAATCTTATCCTTATCCTTAAAATTCATGTTCCTAAACTGGTTTATTTAACATACATGCTATTATATGGTCAAATCAAGAGTGATAAATGAATAGTATTAATATGTTGTTATCATCACCATTAAAAAGCAGTTTTAATATGGCTTTGTAATTACATCCATTTGAAGTTTTGAACTTAAGTGAAAATATTTAATATTCACTTAAGATGCTTCTGTAAAACGGCTCCTGATCTGACATAATACATGTACCTGTGAAACAGATCTGCTTTAGTCATCTTATTAAGCGCACCTGTTAACTGTTTGGTGGCGTAGCTAGAGTGATTGTTGAGTGCACTATTTTCCGAGTGTAGAGTCGTGTATAACAATCTTAACAGAAATGTACTGTAAATTCACAATCTCGCAAGGATTTCACACTCCCGTTGATTATTTGTCATGTCTGCAATGATATTAATTGAAATTAGAGTGGTTTTGAAATTTCCGTAATTAACAAATGTCAGTGTGTGTTTGTGCTGGTTTTCACGTTCCATTGACATATACTATTGATTAAGGTGCGGCGATCAGTCGATTTGACATTTGCTCTGTACAAATAAGTTAATCAGCAAGCAACCGACATACTATCAATTGATAATAGACAGAGTATTAAATGTAATGTATTTAGACGCACTACCTTCGGACAAACCGTCAACAAGGGCACACAGTTCTATTAGAAATTCAGAATGTTCCACTCCAGATAGACAGTCGTGTATACCAACCAACTGGATCTAAGATTATAAAGCTGAGTTTTATATAAGGCTCGGGCTAAAGCATTGTCAATAGGAAAGGTCAAAACTGAGCTTACCAGTCCTGTCCCTGGATATCCTCACGTATATATAATTTCGAGTACTACCTGGATCTTGCAACAAACTGACTCACCATTGACGATGATGCGAGTACTACCTGGATCTTGCAACATACTGAGTCACCATTGACGATGATGCGAGTACTACATGGATCTTGCAACATACTGACTCACCATTGACGATGATGCTAGTACTACATGGATCTTGCAACATACTGACTCACCATTGACGATGTTGCGAGTACTACCTGGATCTTGCAACAAACTGACTCACCATTGACGATGATGCGAGTACTACCTGGATCTTGCAACAAACTGACTCACCATTGACGATGATGCTAGTACTACATGGATCTTGCAACATACTGACTCACCATTGACGATGTTGCGAGTACTACATGGATCTTGCAACATACTGACTCACCATTGACGATGATGCGAGTACTACCTGGATCTTGCAACATACTGACTCACCATTGACGATGTTGCGAGTACTACCTGGATCTTGCAACAAACTGACTCACCATTGACGATGATGCGAGTACTACCTGGATCTTGCAACAAACTGACTCACCATTGACGATGATGCGAGTACTACCTGGATCTTGCAACATACTGACTCACCATTGACGATGATGCGAGTACTACCTGGATCTTGCAACAAACTGACTCACCATTGACGATGATGCGAGTACTACCTGGATCTTGCAACAAACCGACTTACCATTGACGACGATGCGAGTATGTCCACAATCTGGAATACCTACTATAGTTTTGGTTATATGTATTCTAAATTTTACATTTATTATCTAAATGCGAGGTTTAGACAGATCTCATTGAGACCGTTCGAGGTATGTGGAAATGATCTATCAAGTCGAGCAAACATAGGGAGGCGTAGTGGTCGATGTGTAAAGCGCCTGACTCCTGATTCGAAGGTCGTCAGCTCGGGCCCGTTTTGAGTAGTGTTTGAACATGCACTTCACAATCCCTGACCTTTGGGTGAGCACTGGTAAGTTTACCAGGAAGCTGGCATCGATGAGAATAACTTAATAAAATAATTAAGTACCATTAAACAAATATGCAACTAAACTTTCTTTTGCATTTAATTTCTCTTTCTTATCTTGTTGAAAATAATTCATCCATGCATTGATATCTTTTTAAGACTGGCATTCCTTGATGAAAGACACTCCGTGAGATTTCGCCTTAATGTCAATTGGTGAAAAACTTCAACAAATTACTCTGACAATAAACTGTTTTGTATCTGATATAAGACAAATGACGTCATTAGTTATGAATTCAACATCTGTGGACAATGTGGCATAATCGGACTTTGAACTTATATGAAGTTGTTTGAATTTAATGTATCCAATGAAAATCGCCCTGTAGTCAGAATCAACACCCTATGTAGGACGCAAAATGTGGCTGTTGATGTGGAGTGGTTGCTCGAGACAGCTTGAAATGATGGTTTGCCTTACTGAAGGAAAATATGAAAGTGTCGCTGAAGAGAGGTAGTTGCCCAATCAAGGTCTGCTCTGGAAAAATGCACTGTACATTCGTGACCATATACGATGAGTATTCAGAAAACAATGTGTGAAATGACATGACTAGGTGAGGAAACATGCTAAGATATATGAGTTCAGCCTAGAGTCTCAATTACAGATTAGGTATGTCAAGGTGTTTTCTTAACAAAATACCAACATAGTGCTTTACTAATTATTGTAATCATTCGCTATGAAATGGTTCGTATTGGACTGAAAAGTGCAAACACACCCCTGACGTAAACTGGAGCTGTGAATATGAAACAGCAGTTTAGACAAACTGTAACACCAATTTTCTCATGTTTCCAAGTATTTAGTCGTGAAAATTGTCACGTTTCATGTGTCAGCGTCATTAACACCCGGTTGTTGTGAAAATAGTGATTTTACAGCCAAGTGTCAGGTTGCAAGCGATTGATAAACCATTCGTTTACATAAGTGTTTCACAAAAAATTTGGAGAACTACAAAATACTTTGCACTGAGTATGCATGAGATGATTAGAATTCGGGGGAAAAAAGACAAAGAACGTGTTAAGTGTTGATTGGCCAGAACAACACGTTATACAATACTCGATGAAATACATACATGTATGAATTCGTTTGTAATATATCAGTACTAGTATTATATTTCCAGTGCCTTATGTTGCAGATTATTACATAAGTAGTTTCTATTTATCTACATGTTTTTGTAGCGTTAGTACTTGTGACAATTTGCTTGTATTTCACTTTGATAATGAGTTCCATGATTATGTATGTATGAATGTATGCTTGTATGTATGTGTGTATGCATCCATTGAATGTCTGTGTGCTTTTTCGTTTTATGTAACCAAAGGCAAACGTGTATGCTGAATCCGTTAATAAAGTAAAAAAGTATATATTAAAGATGGAATTTACTTGCTGAACAGTTTCGTATATATTTTCGAAATATAAATAA
This sequence comes from Mactromeris polynyma, assembly GCA_032209605.1. Taxonomy (NCBI): domain Eukaryota; kingdom Metazoa; phylum Mollusca; class Bivalvia; order Venerida; family Mactridae; genus Mactromeris; species Mactromeris polynyma. Next base: position 46,092,885 of record JASFXZ010000002.1, read on the forward strand.
AATCTTCATATTTTCGTCTAAAAAAAAAAAATATTAGTTCGTCTCAAAATGTTTCTGTGATAACTTGATAGAACAATAGTTTGTACCATACAATATAATACGACTGATAATGTTTGATGAATAGCGCTAGGGCAAGATAAAGTTTGATGAATAGCGCTTGGGCAAGATAATGTTTTATGAATAGCGCTAGGGGAAGATAATGTTTTATGAATAGCGCTAGGGCAAGATAATGTTTGATGAATAGCGCTAGGGCAAGATAAAGTTTGATGAATAGCGCTTGGGCAAGATAATGTTTTATGAATAGCGCTAGGGGAAGATAATGTTTGATGAATAGCGCTAGGGCAAGATAATGTTTGATGAATAGCGCTAGGGGATGATAATGTTTGATGAATAGCGCTAGGGGATGATAATGTTTGATGAATAGCGCTAGGAGGAGATAATGTTTGATGAATAGCGCTAGGGCAAGATAAAGTTTGATGAATAGCGCTTGGGCAAGATAATGTTTTATGAATAGCGCTAGGGGAAGATAATGTTTTATGAATAGCGCTAGGGGATGATAATGTTTGATGTATAGCGCTAGGGAAAGATAATGTTTGATGAATAGCGCTAGGGGATGATAATGTTTGATGAATAGCGCTAGGGGATGATAATGTTTGATGAATAGCGCTAGGAGGAGATAATGTTTGATGAATAGCGCTAGGGCAAGATAATGTTTGATGAATAGCGCTAGGGCAAGATAATGTTTGATGAATAGCGCTAGGGGGAGATAATGTTTGATGAATAGCGCTAGGGGGAGATAATGTTTGAAGAATAGCGCTAGGGGAACACTTCATTTTAGATGTCACGTGATGTCAAACAAGCCACAGTGGCGAGCAGTTATGCATACATGATAAACGATAATGCTGATCTTTTGTTGTGTTTTGTTCTGATCGGTTTTAATGGGTTTTTTTCAACATTTTCTCAGCCGTACGTAACGGTCAGTTGATATAACCTGTTTAACTGAAATCAACCAGTACTACGAACTTACCCTTCTCCAAGCAGCTGACAACTTCTCCACATGTATCTGAGATGGAGAAGACCGTAGTCAATTGTCCCGGAAGGACACCTGCCCAGCCTGGGAATCGAACCCGGCCTTTCGGTGTGCCAGCCCAGGGCTCTACCAACTGAGCTAACCGGACGGGCTTATAATTATGAATCTCCTATATCTAACTTCTACATGAATCATTTGACTATTGAGACCGATCAACAAAAAATAGTTTAGACAATTGAGATTCTGTTAATCAAATCGAAAGTGAAACATTCCATCTGACCGGAAAGGCGAAGAATACACTTTACAAAATGTCCAGGATAATACATTGCGTAGGATATTTATGTAAATGTATAAATTGAACTTCAAATGGACAAAATACAAACTGGTGCGTTCGTTCTTTTGAACAGTGCATTAAGTAAAGCATGTTAAAGTTGCTGCTCAACTATGTCATCTTTTATGAACCTTGAAGTTGTCATTAGTGTCTATGTAAAATTGAAGCGTATACTTTTGATATTCAGATGTTGCCTTCTAAAGGCCCGGTCACACCACAAGAACTTTGCTGGAGCGTTCCTGGAGCGGTGAAAAAATTTCATCACCGCTCGTTACCGTTCACCAGAAGTTGGCCCCCGTTAAGGAAACGCCGTATACGCTCGGCCACCGCTTATGGTCCCTCCTACCGCTCCGAAAGTTTTGAGCTGCACAAAATATTGCGAGCGGTGAGGAGCGGGCAATTTTCCTCTCCGGCAAAGTTCACCACCGCTCCAACAACGCCCAGTCAAAGTTTGGCACCGCTAGACGCAAGTTCGTGGACGCTTGGGTCCGCTAGGCCAACGCAGAAATCTTGAACGCTGGACCACCGCTGCTTCGCCAGCTTTGCCCGGGCGGTGATTAAACGTTGCACAAACTTTGGTGGAGCGGTTGTAAGCGTTTTACGAGCGGACACGGGATTGCTGGAACGGTGTCGGGCGTTGAAGCAGCGATCCATTGCGGTGATGAACTTTGGTTTGGCGTTGGTATGGAGGTGTCGGAGCGGGACCAGAATTTGGCTATAAATACGGGGAGAAATGGACCAGGAGCCCATTTGGAATCGAGCTGCCGTTGAGTGCAGACCTCATTTACATCGAATTTGCTCAAAGTTACAGTAAAACTGTACTACCATGGATGCTGAGAGACTTGCTATGATTGGTGCACTAGTCCAGCAGCAGAATCAGAACCTCCTCAGATTGCAACAAGCTGTTGACAGAAGGAGAAGAGAGAGAAGAAGGAGAGACAGAGTTGTGTGGGTCAGACAGTGGATACTGAGAAGGCCTGAACATGGACTGTATGACAAGCTGATGGTGAAGCTGAGGAATGAGGATCCACGAGCCTTCCAGCACTTCATGAGGATGCCACCAGCCATGTTTGATGAAGTTGTACAGAGGCTGACCCCCAGATTGACCAAGCAAGACACCAATTACCGAGCAAGCCTGGAACCTGGTCTCAAAGTGGCAATCACCCTACGGCACCTGGCCTCTGGTAACACCTACAGAAACATGCAATACGCCTGGAGGGTTCCCCACAACACCATCAGTGTGGTAGTCAGAGAAGTGGTAAAGGCCATCATTGAGGAGTACACAGATGAACTCTTGTTTTGCCCAACAACTGAACAAGGATGGAGAGACCTGGCTGACCAATGGTACCAGAGATGGAACTTTCCCCACACAGTTGGTGCCATTGATGGCAAGCACATGGCCTGTAAAGCTCCTCGTTACTCTGGTTCAGAATTCTACAACTACAAAGGCTTTTATAGCGTGATCATGTTTGCCATGGTGAATGCTGACTACAAGTTCACCTACATTGACCTATCAGGCAATGGCTCATCCTCAGACGCTCAGATCTACAACGAAAGTGATCTCCATCGTGGGCTGGACCAGAACAGGATTCATGCCTTTCCTCAGCCAGACCCCCTACCCAATGACAATCAGGATGTGCCTTACTTCATCATCGGGGATGACGCCTTCTCACTGCGGACCTACCTCATGAAGCCGTACAGCACCAGAAACCTCACCCATGAAGAGCGCATCTTCAACTTTCGACTTCTATCAAAAATCTATCAGAACTTCTATCAAAGCGATCCGTTCAGCTCCGTAGTCAAAAGCGGTATGCCGCTAAACCAACTTTAAACCCCCGCCGAGCCAACGCCCGCATGCGCAGAACGCCGCTCTATCAACGCTCGCGTCACCGCTAAACCAACGCTCGCTACCGCTCGCTACCGTTAAGCCAACGCTATAGCAACGCCGGCTTCAGCGGTGCACCGCTAAGGCAACGCCCGTGTTTTCGATTTTTTTCCCATTTTGTGCGCGGTGACGAGCGTTGTCGAAATTCGGTCCCCTCTCCCTACCGTTCAAGGAACGCTCCAACAAAGTTCGGGCGGTGTGACCGGGCCTTAACATAAAGACCAATAATCATAATGACTGCGGTATGCTAACAGAGCATCAGGTTACGACCACATATACACATATGGCATAAACGCTGTTCAAAGTTTTAGCGACTGAAATACAATGTACTAAATGTTCTATCATACTTTAAGTGAGTTATTATTGTATAATGAATACTTTATACGTAAACATATAATAGTACATTACGCAAGTATAACATAAAGGAGAAGAAAATTGTCTAGGATTTATTACAGAGGTGGTTTCCATATATGGGATTGTGTGGTAAATGTCACTGTTTTAAATCAAACAAGCTATATATGTGTGTTGATACCATGTAATACTTTAGTTCGACAAATGTTAAAGGCCATGACAGTTTTCACTTTCTATACTGTGTCTGTGCATCACATTATGGCAAATAAAGCAGATTTAACGACATGTCACCCTGGTCCGTTTTAGAACGAAACGGGAAAGTGGGCTCATGGCGTAGTTGGAAGTCATTTTAATTAAGCGCCGCGGATTAAAACATTCTATTTAATGCGCAAAAAATATTGACACTTAAGTCCGCTTCTAAATAGATTTGTGTGAATGTTACAACGGCTAGTGGCGTAAAATGTCCAAAACGTTGTAATTAAACTGCGTCCATTAAAATATTTCTATTTAAGGTATTATTGCAACCAGGGAACATGCAGTCAGATAAATTGTCCCATGTTGTCGGACTAACTGTCTCTGCCACTCCTTATCCTCAGCTACATGTCTGTGAAACCAGCCAACGGAACATATGCCACAGTACACACATATACTTATACAAGATCTTATGTAATTAAATATAATACATTTGTACTTAAGATGATAGTTCTCAGTCATACTTTACATTGTTTGAACATAATTTCCGCTCTTTGGAAACAGCAATCTTCCATAGAACGAAACAAACAAAGACAATAGAATTATGTTTTTTCCTTAATTGATTAAACATACAGTCGCACACGTACTTCAGCACGGCTGAGATTCAGTCTTAAAACGTTTGTGAATACGGGCCCTGAACTGATGTCCGACATCCTGTTTTGGCGCAATTTTTATTGTCTTTGAACGGAAATACAAATCACATTGCCATGTTCAATGTCGCTGGTCTAATTAATAATTTGATACAATTTCTGAATATCCTTTAATATCGTCTCATTGTTAATGGTACATCCGATGACGTCTGTGTAACTGTTACCACCGAGATTTAGATTGGAGCACCCCTGCTTACTTAATATTGTTGTCACACTAATTAGCGGAACAAAATGCGTTGTCCGTGACCTGCACTGGAAGTAGGGATGGGTGATCACACGAATCGTGATATTGAATGGAATAAAGGTGTTAATCTAACCAGTTTATCTCAAGGATTAGTTGTGGACCAGGCGAGAATATGCAACAAGCTTGAGGATTCCAAGGCGAGAGATTCCGCTGCTTTTAGCGTACTGGCTTAATTGTTTTATGGCCGTGAGATAATGAACGGTAAAACTGGGAAAATTTCACATTTATGTAATTGAATCATGAAGATATTATTGCTCAATCAATAGCGGAGGAAACGATATTAACAAAAAGATAATTTAATTCTATCCGCATCATGCATTTAGCTTAATTGCTTGTAGGAATACTAAATCAATTGATCACAGGTTTCATTCGGTGGTGTAGATGATATTTTAATGACAATTAGGTTTCGTCATACAGCCGTTAGCAGTTTGCATTCATCATGTGTCCCTAGGTATAATGAATAACCAACAGGAAAAAAACATGAACAAATCTTTCTCCACTAAATTAATCATAAATAAATTGCTGACAATTTATAACATTAAAACAAGATTAAAATTAAGACTCAAGTATGACGTTCAACCGGTGGTTGTGTGATTGATGTTTGTCTGCCACAACTCCTCCAAACACCAATAAAGTCGCAGGCAAATGTAGTAACTATATGAACTGAATTACCACAAATATGATCACAGATTCCTTGGGTCTCATCCGTGACTGTGTTATAATGAAATGGGCGAAGTTGAAACTTCAGTAAAAGATAATGATAAAGTACATTATCATCTGTTGTGTACATTGGTACATGCCATTTGAAAATGTTCTTTTGTAATTGTAATATTATTTTTCTTCTTATTTTGCCTGTAACAATATGTTGTCGTCTGTAGAAGCATACCGTAGTGATGGAGTTTTATATCGAATGATCAGTTTAATTGACGAATTCCTCCACAAGCAATTGACAACTTCCCTACAAGACCAGTATGGGAAAATGTGAATTTGGATGTACATGTATAATCTTTGCCACTAAGTCACGATGAACGTATGCCTCAGACAGGGTTTGTGAACCCACAACCCCGAGATGGGCAGTCAATTGCTTATAGACAGAGCTACTGGGAGGGACATTGGAAAAACACAAAGAAGATAAGGTTAACACAATATTTATTGCACAAAATAAGCAATATCACAGAGAAACCATTCACAATTGGGAAACTAGCTGTCAGAAAATAGCTTTCAGAATTCAAGTTGAAAGTTTTGTTAAACAAAGAAAGATTAAATGTGTCTCATATAGAATAGGAATAAATGTATACAAAAATATTAGCTAAAAACTTTGTTCAGTGGCAAAAAATGAACTAAACAGCTTAATGTCATCAACTAGCAAACTAGACACAATATGTCCAATAATTCTACAGAAAAAAAAACTACATAAAGATAGAAAAATCCTAAAATATGAAACCAAATATTGTCCCAAACTGTACAGTAATAAATCAATCAATACGACTTCATACATGGAGACATGGTATCCATAATGTTTATTATACAATAACATATTGTATAACAGGGCAGTAGTAGTGCCAGTCACTCAACCAAAAGGTGGTGGGTTGGAATCGAGGAAGAGTATGGTTAAACCTTCTCATAAGTCACCATGGCTGTTCATTTAGGAAGCAGACTTGAGAATTGATTCAATCTAAAATAAACTGGCATCTTAATATACTTATATGATGAATATCATTAACAAACAAAAGTCTGTGAACAACAACATTGAATAATAAAGAAAACAAGATTCACAACACTGAATTAGCAACAAAGTCAGTAAAAGCATCAATAAACACCAACATTTTAAACCCACACAGCACAAACATGATAACTGAATAAAAAAACCAGCACTATATGCTAAAATATACCTGTAAATGACTGATTGTGAGGGAAACAATAATACTGTGCAATACAATAAAGATTTGATCAAGTTTAATTCAGTGGTTCTATGTCCCATTTTGTCTGCTACTATTCTCATAAGGTTAAGATGATCACAAACAGTCAGAATTCAGAGTCAAGTTAGAGCCTATCCTATATCAGTACACTATCAAACAAAGGCTTTGTCTGAGGGTGTCACTGAACACCTGATAGCTTTTTTGTAATGGGGTTTTAGTCACATGAGCAGGGTCATGCAGTGACTTTTCCAGTCTTTAGGGTGGAGGAATATCCCAGGTGTCAATTCTAATATCATTTTGGGCATAAGCGCGCTGGGTAGAATCACCTACCTTTCGTAAGTCACCAGGATAACTTCCTCAGCTTGTTTGTATATAACAATATTTAAATGAAGTTGTTTACTAATGTATCTGTAAGATGATCTAAAATGTTCATTGACATTGTAGGCTTAAGCACCTAACAAAGGTACATACAGTTTTATTGGAAAGGTATATATACCAGCTCTTGGCGTTTGAACATAGACAACATAATGTAAAATAAAAAAACTGCACTGAAAGACAAAAAGAAATGCTGCATAAATAATATAAGTACACATGTATTAATAAATATCAACTTATTAACAAACAGGAAGCACACTGATTGAACATCAAGAGTTGACCTTGACCTTAGATCAGAGGTTAGGTTTGCATGGGCACTGACTTTGACATAAACCACAACCTTCCTTATCAAGTCTAGTGTATATGGTTGTGGATTACTTATGTAATAGTAATATGGTATTGTAGCTTCAATGAATCTGAAATTAATGTTACAACCTCTTGTTTCTTAACATGGTTTTGCAGATTTCTACAGATGAGCTCATCATTTAAGCTACCTTTTAATATGAGTCTAAGGACAAAATTTGTAATTTTGAACTATCATCTGTAACAGAATCAAATAAGTGGTATTAATGTAGCCAAACATAGGAAAACTAAGTTGACATTAATTTGCAAAAAATGCATAAAGTTTATAAATATCCCACAGATATTTTCCAAATCTACTTTGGTCTTTGTAGGACTGGCCAGCTATTGTCTTGCATCTCAAATCACTATTGAGGTTCAAGTTTCAAGACATTTTAAAAAAAGAACACAAAAGAGAATTTATGATAAATATCAATAAAATGGAAATATACAATGCTATTAGGAATTAAAGTATAAATTGCAAGAAAATCAGCTGAATACAAGTATTAGTGAAAAAAACAGCCGCAAAGATAAATAAAACATATTGGCAGGTTGTTGAATACAAAAACAACCAATTTAGATGAGCGCAAAAAATGAACTGACCAATATTAAAATTATTATTTTTTATTGACCATGAACAAGCTTATAAAACAATGAATCTTGATTTGCGAGAAGTCTTCCTGGTGCAGCTAATTCAGCAACCTTTCCTTCACTCATAACAAGAACACGATTACTGTCCATTATAGTGCTTATACGATGAGCAATAGTCAAAACAGTGCTTTCAGCAAACTCTGATTGTATTGTTTGTTGTATCAATACATCTGTTTCCATGTCAACACTCGCTGTGGCTTCATCAATACACAATATCTGTAATGGAATTAAACTGACTAAAGCCTATAATTTCTCTAATATATTTAATAAAAACAACATTTTACATAATATTCTATTCAATTAACACATAACATGATATGTTGGTGAACAACAATATATGCAAGACCTACTGCATACATTGATTTCTCAGAGAACAGACAAATAGTCAATACATGCAGAAAAATGCTGACATCATGATGTAATATGACAGCATCATATAAACAACTTTGTTTGCCAGATATTGTATACAAAGCATCAGTTTTTTTCTCAATTAACATATTGATCTCAATACTACATGAAAGTCAATGACAGGGCAATAACAAGTTCACTGTATATCAGAGACAGAAACACGTAATCTGAGAACCTGATCAAGTTACCAAGTATCAATTACAGTGCAACAATTATTGATGACTGGATCAATGTAACATTTTGTCATCAACTATCTCACAATCTGGATTAATCAACTCAGGAACAGGCAATACAATCCCAAATGATTTTACTTGTTGTATGTACAATAAAACAGCAGTAAACTGATAACTATGTTCTGTCTGTGTCAATAGTAGGGGAAGGTATCACAGTTATAATGTGCTTTTGTTGAACCAGAGTCAGTGAATGAAGGTACTATAAAATTTACATATTCTTTACTGATTTCTGAATTTGTTAAGCAATCTTTGGTTCTCTTAAAATTTCTGATATTTTGATAACAGAAATTAACAATGCATTGCTAAATTCAATATTACCTTAGCCCTTGTCAACAATGCTCTAGCAAGACAAACCAACTGCCTTTGTCCAACAGAGAAATGCCTTCCTCTTTCTGCCACATCGCCATGGAGACCTCCCAGTTGATCAACAGCTTCCTTTAAATGGCATTTGTCCAATACAGACCAAAGTTCATTATCTGAATAAGCTTTTGTAGGATCTAGATTTTCTCTAACAGTTCCACTGAATAGGAATGGATCTTGTGGAATTATAGCCAACCTTGACCTAAAGTAGGCAATAATAAAGAGAGTAAAATTTCAGTAACAAGAAAATGAATTTGGAACAGTCTATAAAATTTGTGGAAATATCATCCGGTCAGATCCGATTTCACAACTCTATGAACTAACGTAAACATTTGACAAGTTCCAGTTCAATCATATTTATTGACAACAGTACATACATGTTTATTGCTATGCAATTTGAAGTGTTGAAATTTTATAAAAAGACACAAGCGTAAAATGCGCAGTTGCCTTGATGTCTTTTTTTATGCAACCACAATTTCTCCTTGGTGACAACTGAGTCAGCCGTAACAGTATAGACAAACTGAAACCATGAGGATATACAGAGAGGTAAGTACCTGATGTCTTTCAGATCCAAGTGTATCAAATCTATTCCATCCACAAAAATATTCCCTTTGTAAATTTCTACCATACGGAAAAGTGCTAAAAACAGACTGGACTTCCCAGATCCGGTTCTTCCCACAATTCCTACTTTCTCGGCTGGTTCCACTTCAAATGAGACTTTGTCCAAGGCATCAGACAGATTACTCCTGTATTTCAATTTGACATGGCTGAACACCACAGATCCTTGTATTGGCCAGTACGGAGGTGGCTAGAATACATACAATTTCAGCAACAATGGTCTACTGATGAAAAATATAACAATTAAATCCGACAATGTTCAAGTAAACATAGTGATATGGCGATATTTTATTTTGCCAACCACTAAATAAGGTGGCAAACATTACCATGTCTTACAGAAAGGTGAAGAATATAATTTCATTTTGTTTACATATTTATAAATATATTTCAAAATTCAACAAAAATACAAAACATACATTGCAAACTTAGCATGAAATGAGTCTACAGGAATATATGTAAAAATGTCTCTTAGTTTAATTAATTCTAATTCATGGCCAGGCCATTCCTTGCACCCCTGTTCCCTTACGTATTTAATGCCTCAAATGCCTTCTGTTTTATTGACTGTTGTTTTCCCAGAGGTCTTGGTGGGGAGGCATTGTCATATATATGTGGCGTTCCCTGTAGCAACGTATTCTCTCTCTTTTAATGTTCACCGCATTTCCATTGAAATTGTAAATTGCCAATTTCCTTATCTTTTAATCTGATTATACTTTTAATTACAAACATGATTTACCAGTAATGATCCCTCTGCTCTTTCATTAGGTACATCATTTATGTATTGTTGTACTCTCTCCACACTAACCATCTGTTTCTCTGTCTCAGCAAAAGAACTGACCACACCACTAAGCAGATTAGTGACCGCTAATGCGTAAGATATCGCCAGGCCAACCAAACCTAGATACAAGTCATATATACAGATTAAACCTATTCATTTACATCAGTTGTGACACAAGTTCTGAAGTCCTATATTAATATATTTCACAATGACTGTTTACGGCATCTTATCCTTACTTGCCCCTATTTCAGGGTTTGCATGGGATTCAAACTCATGATTCCCATGAGTCGGGCTCTCTAACCCTGGATCTCAATGCCATCCTCACAAGCTGAATCAGTTTGATCATTTTTTTTAAAAATACAATAGATACACTATATAATAAAATATAAATTCAAAAAGAACATAAACAATTTTATAACAAAAGCTGTAACCACTATGGTAGAGATCACCAGTGTTAGGATTACATTTCAGATGAACAATGCACTTGTTTATAACACAAGAGCTACAGAAAACATGTTTATTCTCAAACTGGTTGAGAAGATACAAAGGATTTTAAAAACATTCGGTTTTTCATTGAAATCAGTGTTCAGGTGTTTACGCCACACATACATGTACATGAGAATATAACAGTTTGTTAGAAAATAACATTTCAATAAGACAAAAATAACATAAAATCCTAGTGCCATTTTCACAAAACCTTTCAACTGGAGATGGTTCTCAAGCAAAATATTACATTTCTTGTACAATGTTGAGATTGTGAAATATCTCAAGTAATATCTCAACTGAGATTTGTTGAGAAATCGGTGCCAGACAGTTTTTTATTTCTTTATAAAGATTCTGCCATCTATACATGCATACATACCTGGGTTAACAGTTTGGAAGTGGTGTTCTAAAACAGCGATAAATGCTATACCGGTAACCATGGCAACACCCAGCATTTGTAAACGGAATGATAACCAGCTGGCAACAGCCTGTGCACAGAATTGTGCTCTTTGATTTGTATCTAACTTATCAAGATTTTCTTTCTGAAATCTGATAGAAAATTAAATTAATCAACAGTACCTCTAGAAAACAATAGAAACATCCAGACGACAGTCAAATTCAATAAATCATACAGTAATTAAAATTCCACAAGTTTTCGCAAATCTCATGAAAAACAGATGTGACGGACGTCAATTGAATTTATATGAACAAAATCTGTACATATCAATGAAGTGTCCATGGTCATGTTTCATTTAAGTTGGCAATCTCTTGAAATAATAAATATCACAATGACCCCTATATGCCATTTTGTTGCACAAGCAATCTACATCTACAATGTGTAACATATAGCTACATTCAGCGCTTTATTAAATATCGAATTTATATACATGTATAATGGTATATTTTACTGGCAACAAACACATACCCAGGACTGGCTAACTGACACATGCTGAGATTTACATTGAAATGACAATTGCCTATCTAATGCATGACAAACATGATAAAACTGAAACACTGTTTTACCCATTACAACCTACATCAAACTTTACCAGATTACCAGCCACTTGCCAGCTTTTCTATAATCATACAGACAAGAACATTTTCACCCCAAAAAAGGATTACATACCTGTCTTGTTCTCTCATAGCTCTGATAGTACTCATTCCTGTGATAGTCTCTGAGAAATGGGCATAAATTGGTGATAAAGTCACGCTCGAGATTCTTTTGAGTTCTCGTGAAGTATGTCGGTAATAGTTCTGTCAAGAAAAAATCAGGTATACATTTAATTAAGTTCACAAACAAACAAATACATCATTAACAGAGATAAGTCACAATCTTTGGGATGAATGGCCAGTATTTGTCTTAAACATAGACATGTGTTCTCAGGTCAACAAGTAATTGTATCACCGAGAATACATTGATGGAAGGACAATGTATACACAAAAACAACTGTCTTAGAAAACTCCTTAAGAAATAACTAAAAACTGCTGCATAAAAAGAGGAATTACTTAAAAGTAGAACAGAACAGAATCAAACAGTATCTTTACTTTTTCACACTGATTACACAATATTTACAAACATAGGTGGACAGAAATAATGGTAACAAATATTGTAATGTCATACTTAGATTTTCTGTTAGGAAAGTGATATATATATGGTTATACTAGTCTTACCAACAATATGGATATGCATAAAAAGAATATCAAACACTAAAAAATGCAGATTAATATAAAATTTAAATTATAAATATGTCAACATTCAAAAATTTAATAATACATGCACACTTCATTGATTTTTTAAGTAAAAACATTTGTGCAACAAACTAGAATAGCATTTATAGATGAACAAGAACCTTAATACTTCAATAGACTATATTTAATAAGATTTACCTGAATTTTATAATACAGCAATCCTAGTGGAAGAAGTAAGACAGCAAACCATGGAAGACCATAGCAGGTAATTACTAAGGTTCCAATAATACCATAGACTTGTGCAAGAAAAATGTTCATGATAAATGGTAGAGAGTCATCAACAGAGTAAACATCTGTTGAAAATCTGTTCACAATTCGACCAATCGGTGTGACATCAAAGAATGATATTGGTGCCTGATAACATAAAAGAAATGTACATGTAATTAATGATAACAGCAAAACTGAGATATGCAATATAAAGTGTAATATGCAAGCAGTAATATACGACAAAGAATCAGGATGACCCTGTATTCCACATAAGTAGTCTTAATCAAATCAGTAACGACAAAGAATCAGGATGACCCTTTATTCCAAAGAGTAGTCTTAATCAAATCAGTAACGACAAAGAATCAGGATGACCCTTTATTCCACATAAGTAGTCTTAATCAAATCAGTAACGACAAAGATTCAGCATGACCCTGTATTCCACATAAGTATTCTTAATCAAATCAGTATCACTTGGTTTTATCAAACTTAATACTAAACTGTACACAGATGGATGACACAATGGTACAGAGGTGATCACAATAGTTTAACCATTTCATAGTGAGCTAGAAAGTCACAACTGATTGCAGGACAGCACCACTCCCCTTTTATTACAATCTTTGTTTACATAAATAATGCAATAACAAACACTAAGGCAGAAGAAAATGTTTCTCAAGCCCATATATAATGTTCAAAGACATTATATCATAAATATTATGACAAATAGGGCTAATCATATCAAATTCGGTCAGCGTAAAAGATCTCTATATGTATACACATTTTATGCATGCCTGAATTGGGAAGTGTCTACAACATTGGCATAATACCTTCTCTATCGAGAGTGCAACACAAACTAATTAGTTGAAAAAGATAAATGAAATTAACATTCAGAAAGAGCTAGTGATGTATTATACCTTGAGTATATTGTATAACAATTTCTTATGAAGAGTTTTAGCAGCACATATTCCACCATAGGCAAACAGAAAAGATCTAAATAAGGTGAAAATAGAGTTTGCCCCCGCTAAACAACCATACACTGTTAAATAGAACATGACATTATCTCCTGCTGTGGTCATATTGTGGAAACTGCCATTCGTGCTAATTGAATGTCTGAAAATGAAAAGTACAACATCAATGACAAAACACTCCGGTCAGCATTCATTATACTCCTAGCAAAAAGTTACAGATATTACAATGAATCAATGAATATTCATTGCCAAGTTATGATTTTATGAGACAACTTCAATGTAACAGTGTTAATCCCCCGTGCAGTCAGGCATGTAAACACTGTGCTCAGGTGAATTGGCAAACTAGAAACTTTAATTAGAGGTAAAATACACTTAGGATTAAGGAATTTCAACTTCAGGAATGCGCAAATGTAAATACCCTCAACATAAAAGTTTCAACAAAAATGATTGAATATATAAAAAATCCGTGACTGAATTCAAGCGTACTTTACAACGTAAAACATGTGCATGAACCTTTTCTCTGTTTGAAAACTGCATTTTTTGCATACTACCTGGTAAATACTTTTAAAAATAAATAAATTATGAAGATGAAAAAGTTTTGTTGATTTCTAATACATTGATAATACAAGTTACAGGGAACACGTTTCTAGGTGACTTGGGCAAAGATGTCGCAAAATGTTATCAATAATTTTAAACAGTTGGTTGAAAAAAAGTCGCAGTAAATTTCTGGGACATGTGATATACAACAAAAGACCAATTCATGAAAGAATGGGATGAACATCGAACCAACAATGTACATCATTATGTTACCTTTGTGTGAGATGAATATCGTTCTGATAGAGATGTGAAGGTACCGAGGGAACGGAATTGTTTGTCACATGCTGTCCAGGTTTCTCTGAGTGTGAAACCCAATATGATAGCCACCAGTCATTTAAATTACGTGAAGCTGAAAATACAAACATTCATACCATACTATTAATAACATGCCTGGCTCATCTTAAATAAAATTATATCAATTTCATCAGCTAATTAGGATTTTTTGGCCAATTTTAACAGAACAAGGATAGTAATATGCAGTGATTAGTATACATAACCAGTGCTCTCAGGATACCAACTAGTATAAACCACAGGAGACGCTGACACAAGTGAGAGAACTCTAGATGGGATGAGGGGAGAGAACTCATGACAACCTCCTGCGGTACAAACCTGTCCTCAGCAACCACATGACAACTTCCACACATGATATGGGGAATGAATTATGCTGAATACATATCTACAGTCAAATTGTCATTAAAATCTATTGTTATGAATAAATTCTTCTAAAAATGGATTCAACTCAACATGCACAAGTCAGAATGAAAATGCATTTGTGCAACTGCAAATTTAAAATAATGACACAGAGAGATTATGATGAAGGGCATCTATTTTCTGTGCATTCACTGACAATGTTTTCTAATTCATACCAAGAAATCTATTTCTGTCAACTCTGACCATGGAATAAATAATTTGAGTGAATACATCAAAGGATGAAAGCAAAATAAGTCTATTGGTGTATAAACTGTTGGCTGCTATTTTCACATTACTTTCTGTTTCACAGTATTTTTGACAACAAGACATACACTGGAACAATATGGCTTAATAGGAAAAATATGGAAAAGAAATGATATTTGAAAGAAGAAATTGAACTCAAAAGAAAATCAAAGTAAGTTTTTCTTCTGTTACGTTATTTTGTTAGTACCGCAATCATACAAACAGTATAAATAAAGAAGCAAATATACTTCTTTCATTTTCACATCTTGCTATGTTGCAATGAAACGTCCTCATCACTAAATATATACACACAACAGATAAATACATATAACAATAATACAGTTTAATTTCTTTATCTCAAGCATCTAGAAGTTTGTAGAGTCCTGACAATTTTGCTCCAAGTTGTATACGGAGCATTTTCCATATCCAGATGACTCTTTGAAATAACAATGATTTACTGCAAGTTAAATTCTAGGGAGCTTCACCATAGGTAGACAGACATATCTGAAAAGCTAAATGTTTTAACTAGATTGATAAAGAAACAAATCTTACACTGCATCAGGAATAGAGACAGTAATACACTGGGAGCCAGACATTTCCCCACAGCCTTCCAGTATGACTGATATATGCCGAGCTTCACAACACCAACCTCCTTGCCTTCCTCTTCTACAAGTTTACCAGATTCTAGTTCCAGAGTTGATGGTTCCCGGTCACATGGTGAAGATCTACCCGAGGAATTATCCTCCTCAGAAAAATTTACTGATTTAAGAACCTCGGAGTCCAATATTTCTGAAGGTAATCCTAAAACATAAAGCATTTTTCTAAAATAGCATCACATCTAGTCACAAATTGTATTAGTTATATTATATGATCTTTATAGGGAAGTGGTAGTGTAAAGAATAAGGTGTCAAAAGTTGGAACTCTGCTAAGGTCACAATAACAAGTCCACATAAGACTGTAGTACTGGTGTTCCATAGAAGAGGATGTGAGAGCAACGCCAATATGCACAATGTTAAATAAATTGGCATATCTTTCTACAAATTCTTCAAGTCTCAATTATTACTCATCAAGATAATCAAATGAAACTACAAAACAATGGAAAATACTTTTTTTCTGTCAATTAAGACTAACAATGAACTAAAACGTAAGATTCAATTTGCTGATAAACAAAATGCACAAATTATGCAAACATCTATGCACATAGTTACCTGTTTTTACAATTTTGCCATTGTCCATCAAAACTACCATATCGGCATTTACTAGATACTTGGTATGATGGGTACATAGTATCCGCGTCTTTCCCCACAGCAGTCCCATAATGCATTTCTGATATATATGCTGGGCAACATGAACATCGACCGCAGACATAGGATCATCCAGTAAGAATACATCCATATTCTGACAAAAAAAACAAAAAAATTAAAACTTTCATTAGCATGACTGTAAAAACATGACATAAAATCTCCCTGTTTACCTGATTTTGGTCTGAAATTATGTCGCAGAAAGAAAATCAATAAAGATTCATGAACTAACAAAGCCAATGTAGTAATTTAAAATATGATAATACTGTGGAAGTTTGATACAATAGACAGGAATTTGTACATATTAATGTTCATGAGTTTAAATGGGTAAATTGCTTAGGACGTCTGAAGTCATTCGAACCATGACAAATTGACGACAGTACACATCCTTACATATTTTTGTCTTCAACTGAGCATTTAATTTCCAAATGATTTCTGTACATGCATGCAGGTGTTTTCACTGTACTAGTACGAATATTGGGGGTTTGATTTGTATCATTCATTTTATACTTCAGTCTCTGTTACTGATTTCATGATTCTGACAAGATGAAGGTTGAGTTATAAGGACAATAAAATAATGTTGAATTGTATCTGCAAGTTGGTTTTGAGACTATTTTGAACATCATTAATGAACTGAAAGGTTCTTAGTTTACTTAGTCAGAGCACCTGTCAAAACAATTAAGACCGCAGGCCGATGTAACCAACCAAAAAACTTCTCATTGCAACATGTATTAGGGTCAGTATGGACAGTATTTTAGCTGTCTAAAGCGCCCAACTCATTTAACAAAACCCTCGGTTTCATTTTCATACAATTTCAAAAAATAAATTTTCAATATAGACAATTATGTAAGTTCTTGACAACATCGGAACTGTCTTATGAACAATTATGACACACATCTCAAACCACGACTTACCTGATATACGGCTCTAGCAAGAGAAATTCTAGCCTTCTGACCTCCACTCAATGTTACACCATTTTCACCAACTTCCGTTCTATCTCCAGCTGGTAATATCTGTATTCAAATAATACAGAACTGTTGTTCAAAGAAACATGAAGAATAATTACAGTGCAACCTCACCAAAGCAACATTCTTTGGAAGATACAAATTTTGGATGTTGTATAGAGGTGGAAGATCGAGAGAGGTTCAATTGGTTGTACATTTTTAAAACTGGAAAACTGATAATGTTGAAGAGAGGGACATTCTGGATATATATCAGTTTAGGAATTGGTTCCAAAAATCATGACTGTTCATTGGTCAGGAAAAACTGATCAATTATTAATTGGTTATCACTGCTCTGCAAATACTGCTTAGCACTATGTTTATTGAACTTATTCAGATTCAGTGATTTTCATATCTTACTGTGACATTTGCATTTTCGGTAGCACAACTTGCACTCTGCACAAGCCATTTCAAGATTTGCTATAGTACTTGGTCAATTACTCACTGACGAATCATCGACCAACTTCACTACATGGAACAACACTAGTATAAGTTACATGCAAATTCAGATGAATTTATGTGGTATTAATTGACAACTGTATATTGGCACTCTATCTTCCAACTACGGTAATCTTTGTTATAGATTAAACTTGTTAACTTCTGATAAACTGTGAAGCAAATTAACAATTTATACCAAATACTCTCATCCTGGGTTACACACCAGTACTTGTTTCTTATTCAGGGCTTGCAAAGTTAGGTGCTCTACCTTACACACAACTATGGCTTCGGTAATCTCATTTGGTTCATTACCTTCAAGTCTTCATCTAAAGCACATGCATCTAACACTTTCTCATATTTCCGACTATTGAACTGACGTCCAAACAGAATGTTTTCTCTGATAGTAGCGTGCTGTATCCATGGCTCTTGAGCAGCAAGGGCAAAACCAAGTTCAAGGTCACTCACTCGGATATGACCACGAACTCTATGCATCTCGGCCAATATACAGCTCAGTAAGGAACTCTTTCCTGACCCCACCTTTCCGATTACACCAATCAACTGACCCTAGAATTGAAACAATACAGAGTTACAAAATGATGGACATACATTTCAAGTCGTAAAATTACAAGCAAATTTGCTACATTAACCAAATAATGCCAACCTGTACTCTAAAGCTTAATTTGTTTAACCTCACTTAAATACCAACTCAACAGTAAGACCATCTCAAAATTAAGAACACAATTTTCAAGTCCATTTTCCATATTTTGCTCTTTGATCAACCTCGATATCAAGACCAGCTCACCAGTTTTCAGGGGTCCCAAGGATTGTCCTATTATCAAGATTTTACAGTAGTTTTGATTAGGAAATTAGATCAAGTCAAGTGACATGTTGGAAGAGTTTATTCAGAAGGAATGGGTAAACCAGAATTGAACAATTCATGTGGCCAGTGCTGATCCCATGATATGATATATTGCAGGGCTCTAGAATATTTTTTCAAAGACACTTGTCTCAGACTAATGAAAATGTAAAATTTGACTTGTCCGACATAAGAAGCTAGTTGTCCGAGAATATTTGTCAATTTAGTAACAAATAAACACACACAATGATGCTCCACCTTCTAAAATTAATAATCACATGTATGTGTTTGTGGAATTCTAAGGTTTGACTTACAACTGAACAATTGCTGATGTTGGTTAGCTTTAAAAACAGACTTGTCCGGGGCTAACTACAACTCAACTGTTGGTAGCCCGATTCTGTATTAGACTAGTCCGGGACTTCGGGCTAGTGGCTTTTTAGAGCCCTGAATTGGTATTAGATGTATAATGGGGAAAAAAGGAAAATAACTGTGATACGTACCTTGGTTACATTCATATTAATATTGACCAGACTAAGTGTGGTTCCCGGCACTGTCCTTTCTCCATCATCAGCTGGATCCTTGCTACAAGTTCTTTTCCTACCCAGGGAACCAGAGGCATCATCTCTCCATGAGAACTCCGCTCCTCTTACACTCATTGCACAGTCATGTGGTAATACTAATACAAAAATATTAAGGACATGAAACATATTATTGACAATAAACTTGCCATATTTGCTAGTTTTAAAATCGGTAGATGAAATTGATTCCTAACACATTGTAGTTGTATATAACTTGTAAGTTTTTTTTAAGAGTTTCAGTGGTGCTCATAACTTTTTCAAGAGAAAAGGCAGGTAAGAATAAATCTCCAGAGTGATTATTCATTAGACCAGTAAACATTAAAAGCAAAAACACCTAACCAGAAATGCAAATTACACACAAATGAGCAAACAGTTCCCAACATTAAGCATGAAAGCATAGAGTTCTATGAATACGTTCTATCAACTAAATTCTTCAGCTTGTCAGTATACCAAAGATATGAACAAAGGGATTAAAGAATCAGTACAACATCAGAGTGATTACCTTCACTGGAGGAATAATACTGATCCATGTCCAAATCTTTTAGAGCAACAAATTCTTGAACTCTCTTTAGTGAAACCCAAGCTTCCATCAAACCATTTAATACCCATGGGAAAGCATTCAATGGGCTTATCAGCATCAGAAACAGTGAGAGACTGGTGAACACCTGGAATTACAAGTAGTCCAGTCATTCTACATAAAAAATGGCCAAACCTTCAAAAAATTGCAACAGAAATGATTTTCACTCTTTATGAAAGTTAAATCTAAATAGAACAACATATCAAAAGTCTAACAAAATTTAAGTTGCAGAAATACTTGAAATTCGTCTGTTCTGCAATTTCTTGACAGCATAATATTTATATCTAGACTCCATTCAATGTGTATTTATGAAGAACTATGCCCAATTACAAGGAGAAATGAATATTTCCTTAAGTAAAAGCGATAGAAATTGCCCCACCCATTAATACAAAATCTAAAGTTAAATTAAGAACATCGCCAGTATATTCGTTTAAGTAAATTTAATACATTAGTAACCTCAATTAAGTCAAAATTTCTTTAAACAATATTCAAAGGTTTGAAGTATATCAGATGTACATGTATTCAAATATACATCGTTATACATCTTATTGGATTGACAAAAATATAAGTACATGTAGTCTAACAATATGTAGTACATAAATATAAATTCTACTAAACTATAACATAAGACCCACTGACTAAATGCTTAAATAACAGTGCAGTATAACCAACCACAACAATCACAGCACTGACGCGCTCAACATCAAACAAAATTATGTTACTGCTGTTAAAAAAATTGTTCCCAGAAGATTCTAATTCAGTTATAGCTCCCACTCTCTTATTAATTATGCATGTAACATTTCCAGAATGTTAGCCGACACAGTTGCATGTGATACATTAAGACGAAAAGAAAATGAAATAGCAAAAATTGTTAGAAAAAATCAAAGTACTGGAAGAACCGTTGTTTAAGCATTTTATCAATATTCATTGCTATATTCATGCTATTTCTCTTAAAGCTTATTCTATGTACACATAATCATTTTCTGAACCTGTAATATCGTGTTCTGATGTGGTTTGTCCTATTGAACAACTTATTCATTGACATTCACCACACTCTGATGAATAATCCAACCCATGCTTCCTGCACGTACAACGCTTGGTGTCACACTTAGTTTTACAGTTACATCTGATTCGATAAACGCAATCAATACATGCAGGTCACATGTGGGTCTTAATTGGCGACAGGATATTTCCATCCTCGGTCCAAAACCATGGATTTATACCATTTGTATCTCTCTTAACCAATGTTGCGCTTGAAGGTAAACACACTGCTGCACTTGTAGGGGGTAAAGTATGGACTTTCATGAACAAAAGTTGTGTTTGTCATAGTCCAGCCAGGGACATCACATCTCTATACTGTCGCTGTACAATGTCCTGCTTAACCATTCACAAAAGTATATAGAAGTTGGACACCATCGGTCTTTCCACTGCATTTACTCTTATTTTCCTGAACATATTTATGCTTTGCATGCAATAAAAAACTGAACGACAGAAAATTGTAGCTTTTCGTTGATTTATTTGTCTTTTCAACACAAGAGTTTCATGGATACAACTTGTTTTGTCAAAAAATAGTGAATCAAGCACCTGTTACAAAAGAAGATGGCAGAGTAGCTATGGAGGCGGTGCACACTTAGTGATTACCCTACCCAGATCACAGTCGATATTGCTCTTATTTGCTCCTCCTTGAGCCAATACTAAAAGTGATATCTATCACGAATCCGACTAAAAGTTGTTTCAACATTATAATCCATCTTGTATTGCTACTTTGACGGGCGAAATTGGCGGGAGTGCGAATGTCAAGTGAGACTGGCAACATATTTTATTTGCACATCTTGCTAATTACTCGACTGTTTAAAATACATTGCATATATAATACATGTATGTTCGTATTTGACAAACAATCGTTAAGTAGATCATTAAATACTTAATGAACAATAGAAGGGAAATTTTAAACAATAGGGCAAACTTCATTGTCAAAATCAATGTCATGAGTGGTATGAATTCGACCGGAAATTTATTATCTTCATCATTTTCATAATGCATGTTTGATTTTAATCATTAATTGATGTATGTTCTTATTGTATGTCTTCCGTGAACGACAAACTTGTTAATACTGTTCTTCTAAAAATAGTACCGTACTATGATTGTCGTTGTAATTTCGTGATGTAAATAAGAATAAACAAATTATTTAATTAAATTTTTTCATGTTTTCTTTTCATATCTTTTTTATTTATTATTATAATGGATTAGGCTATGACTATTGATCGATTTCAGCATGTTTAATACACCCGTACCTGCGACAGTCAGTTTGTACATGCACATGCCTACCATAGATACCTCGAACAATAAGATTGCTCAAACTAATTGCTAGATTCCACGGCAGTTCGAGGTTTCGAAGTTCTACTGTAGACAGGTATTTTTCCATTTTAGAAATATTTAAATGTGTATACAGTATCATGGCCGAGCGTATCGAGGGAGTATTTGATGATCTTGGTTATCTGTTTAATTTCACGTCGAGAGAACCTTTTCAGAAGGTTGTGATTAGTTCCAGCATCGAGAATTGTGTAGTAATATGCATTAACTATATTGTGGTGACTTGAATGCTGAGTCACGGGATGACGTATATTAAAATACACAAGTTCCGCAGCACCTACAGCGCATTTATAGGCATCGGAAATAATTTGGCATATATGGCCCTTAATGTTCACTTCAGTACAAGTGCATGCATTAGTTACCCACTCTTTGCTTCAGTAACTTGATCCATCTCTTTGAAAACTTGTCATTTGTTTCAAGAATGTCTCCAACAT
The DNA here is from genome assembly GCA_032209605.1 of Mactromeris polynyma. Lineage (NCBI taxonomy): Eukaryota > Metazoa > Mollusca > Bivalvia > Venerida > Mactridae > Mactromeris > Mactromeris polynyma. Next base: position 46,115,798 of record JASFXZ010000002.1, read on the forward strand.
ACCCTATCATAATGGTGCAAATGTTGGACCATATCTATAATTTGATATGACATCGTAATGTTGGTCACTTATGTTTCAAACGAAAAAAAAGGCAAGGAGAAATCATTGAAAATCACTTAAATATGGCATGGTAACAATCTAATCTGCAAAGGAATGGTCATCACATATATTTTATGTACTTTTGACTTCATTATATCATTGAAAATCAAAGACTTACCTTATTGCCAGCAGTATTTATAGTGATTGATACATTGTTTACATGTGTGTGCTGAAGCATTCATCTTGATCAATGGGCGCTTGCGAATTATATTTAAAATATGGTGTACAATATGCGCCATTCCTTCAAAGGTGTTTTTACATTTTTAATTTTCAGTTTTTCCTCACTTTCTGCATCAAAGATTTTGTTAGACTTTTGATATGTTGTTTATACAGTATTATTCTAACGCATATACTTGAAAACATTTCTGTTGCAATTATTTGAGGGTTAAAATTAGATTGACTGGACTAAAGGACATCGGAGGAATAAATAAATACACCAAAATGTCAAGTGATCATATGCATTGTAGGGCAGAGCTAGTTATTGGAGACTGACAAAAAATGGACCTAATGCACAATTGTAACACAAACAATGAACAGATAAATAATGTAAATGATTTCATTTGAAACTTCCTTCCATTGCCATCTATCTATTATCTAAGTTTCTTTCAGTACTTGAGAAGTTTTACCCCTACGACGCAGCAACCTTAATACTTATCACCACAGTTCTAAGGGGAGATAATTCTACAATGTCTTACAGTCGGATAAGTTATGTTAGTTCATGTTTTTGCACTTCCAGTCATGAATATCTGTTACACTCACATCACTTCAGTGTTATGGCCCGATCAAGTTCATTAAGACAGACAAGCAGACACACAAAACAACAACTATACCCTCTATGTTATGATTGCATAAAATGACAAACTCTGTGCTTTGAGTTTTACATGCATTAGATGCATTAAAAAATTTCACAGAAAAACTTACAAATTTCTTTTTTGAAAATAGCAGAGAAGCATCGTCTTCATTACAACATTAACTGTTAAGAAACAAAAATACAGTCGGACCTCGTTAATTCAAATTCATCAGGTCTAAAATTATACTTTGAATAATACATAGTTTTGAATAGCCCATTTCAATTGGATGAGCCTAAGAAGATACATCCGGACCTGATATTTATTTCCAATGATACCAAGTATTCAGATAGAAGGTTGTCGAATAAACGAGATCCGACTGTATACAAATACAGTAACTGGCTGTTTTTTTAGATATGATGTAGCCATACTCCCCTGAACAGCAATTACCCAAACTGTAAGCCAGAAGTTCACTATTCTAGAAAATTGTTCACTAGCTTTACAACAATAAGAAAACTTACCTTGGCTGCAGTAAGTTGATTTCCCATCAGGGAATATGTAGTAAATGTAAAAATAGAAATAAGGACAGGCGTTGTTGCCCAGAAATACACACACATAGCATCCAAGTATTTTCTGCCCTGTAAATATATGACAACAATAACTTACAGACTATAAGTTACAGTACATGTTACTAGAGATGCTAATGTGTTTGTGACTATATATAGACCAAGCAAAACTGAAAAAAGGAAATGTTAAACTGTGTTCAGTAAAGAACACTAAAACTATAGTAATATTGTCGACTTGAACATCAAATACTAAGGAAGCATCATACTTCAAAACTCTGCATAAATACATGGTTGCAGACATTTACTTGATACAAGAAATGGTTTAAAAGCTAGTCTAACAGATATTGTACTAACTGATAGTGAAACAGCTAAAGTACACTCATTTTTATATCTTTCACCTCAAATCTGTGATAATCTGCGAAACAAAGAAGATTCAGTTAGCAGTAAGAAACAAAATATTGTATCAGAAAGAACAGACACTAGACTGTAAAGAAGGAATACCTTCAGACTTTTCAATTCTGCGTCTCTTAGAGTATTGATTTTTTTCTCAAAATGATCTTCCCAAGCATAAAACTTCACCACTCTCATTCCGAACAACACTTCATTCATCACCTGCCATGGAATATAGAATATAGCATGAGGTGTCACAAATTTATGAATTTATTGAACAAATTTTCTGACACCAAAAAAACTAAAAGTTTATGTCAAGTTTTTTTAGGAAACAATTTTTAGAATTAATTTATTACGGTAATGTGTCTGTAACATTTTATTTTTTTATCATGAACTGTGAATACAATGTTATTGGTGAAATTAGCTTTTCTCTGACAATATCAGCTGCCATCACTGCATGACATTGAGACGTCACCTCTAATGTTATTTCACAAAAAACGCATACAATTAGTACACTGGTGTTACTAAACTTCTGCGACATCAACTATGATATAATATCATACAATACAATATAACAATCTGGATTTGCAATAATAAAACGAGTAAATATCAGTTTTTGCCTTAACTTTTTCAGAGCACTAGCCCATTTGGACTGGTTATTGAGCAAAATCACTATCCCGAAAGCTTTTTTACCAGCCTGAACGTAAAATATCATATTTACCACTATATGAACACCTTAATCGTTCAAAAATAGTTTGAAAAAAAAACTAGTACAATCAGGGTACTGTCAAAGAATTTCCACTAGCCCGAAGCCAAAATTACTAGTCCTGGGCTAGTGGGTTACGACAAAGACTGAATATGTCAGCAAAATTGAAATGGACACTTGATCACTTATACATAGGTATATACATGTATAACTGTAATATTCATTTCTCATTAAACACTTAACATGAATATGATCAGCCTGATCATATTCATGTTAAGTGTTTTCCGAGAAAAGAATATTACAGTTACACAATAATGAAAAACTATAATAGCACTGTTATACGGTGTACCATTATCTGCAATTGATAAGAAGTTAAACAATAAAAAATATAAAACAAAATTTGCTGCATCACAATCTAAGTCTATTGCACTAGACAAACAAGGAGGTTAAGTATTTTTGTATTCCTCTTTACACTGACATAACTTGCACACAATGTGCCAAACATTCTCACCTTGACTCTGTTATCTTTCTGTTCCATCATAGCCTTACTTAGTTCACCGATTTTCTTTGCCAACCATCTATTTATAGGAATTAGAATAAGCGCAAATCCAAGTCCAGCTAAAAATGCCAATCCAACCTGGTAAATGAAACAAAATGTGTAACTTAATAAATTAGAACTTTACAATTATAAATCATACATCCAAAAAAACTGAAGTTGTACTTTAATTTCAATATCAAATTAAGCATTGGAAATAATGTATTTCGCCTTTCTATGTGGTTTTCTGAAATACATCATAATGACTTATAACGAGTACAAAAGTATACAATTGCACTACTTTGTAGCTAGGTATGGACATATAACTTTTTTCCAATTATTCACTGAAACAGACACCTTCAGCACATTTGATATAACGTATTTTCAAGAGCTATAGACATTGCACATATAGCATTAACAGATAAAACAAAATACATGTATATGAAAAGCAAAGAACGTTCATTAACAAATAGAGGCAACAAATCAGAGGGCTGAAATAATAACCATATACACTTAAATGATTTAGAAATGCAAAGGTTTTCTGGGCAATACATAATTTTTTATATACATGACGATACATTTCCAGTTCAACATAAATGGACAATGGCTAATAATCTTACATATGTTGATATATGAATGAAATTTGCTCACATCATGTGTTTCATATTATTGTGTAAAAATTGGAATAAATTTTGATTGGGTTAACACGGTTAACATCATTATTCAACCTTTGTGTATCTAAACTGGCTAAAGAGTACATTTGTATTCAGAGTTTACAAACTAACCTGTTGATGAAGAAGATACAATGACACGGCTATCTGGAAGGGCAAACTCCATACTGCATGAAAACTTGGACAGAAATTCACAATCCTGTCGGTATCTGTACTCATAAAATTAATAATCTGTCCAGAACTAAATTTCCCCACACTGACATTACTTACAGACAAAGATTTTCTGTACACAGTCGTAATAACAGCCGCTCTGATTTTCAATCCTACAACATTACAGTTGTAGTCAAACTGAGTTGAACAGAATGCTCCAAGTAATGTAGCGATACATAGTCCTGTTGCATATATGTATCCATTCTGCTCTTTGTCCGACTTTGTTTCCATATATGATACTAATAAATTTAATAGAACTGGACCAGCAAATCCAAAACAGTCAGCTAGGAGTTTCAAAATACCCAGCGAGTAATATTCCCAACCAAATGCTTTATTCAGAGCTTTGAACAAAGTGGGTGGCTGGAAGTCATCTATCGTCGTGTACTTGTGTCTAGATTCTGGTACGTGATTGTTTGAATTAGTGAACTGAACATCAGGAATACTGCTTATACTAGACGCAATGCTAGAGTCGGATGGATAGTGCCTTCGACTTTGAAATTTCCTGTCTATTTGTCCTGTTAAAATGTAGTTAAATCTCACATACAATTTGTGTGTACTGAGTCTCAACGGTAGCAAAAATAAGTCGCCAACACTTTTTATAGTCTTCTTGGCTCCTTTCACCAACAACACTTGCACCCAGTGGAAAGTCATCCATGATACACAATTCACATCATACTCCGCAGCAGCTATAACCCCAGTTTGAGGGGAAATAGTTCTGTAACCACTACTAGCACTATCAATTAAAGAACTGGTTTCATCAACACTCTCATTGATGGCCTTATAATAAATATCGTCATCAACTAAAGTGACTCGTTCACCTCCTGGGATCAAACTCAGTAAGTATGAACTCTGAAGAAATGCCGAGACATAGACAGAGATCTCTTCCACAATATTATGACTGGGAGAATGATTAATTCTTTGGATAATGTTTGTATGTAACTGTGCCGCAAGAGATATAAGAGTGAGTAAATATAAGATAACCATAGGAACGGCCCCTCGCCATGTACTCCAGTACAGGTATCGAAGTCTGTGTATATAGAAGCCATGTAGTAACCATGACACCGACATAATACAGGCAGATACAATGTCAGAGTAACTAACAGATATATTGTTTAAAATTCTTGTAACAACCACTTGTGTCACAGCCAGCAAGGAAAGCAGTATGGTGCAGCAAAGTCTGTACTTCACATACCAGGGTAGTGGTAGATATGCTCCTCGGACATTGTGTTTAGCCACAGCTATGTAATAAGAGCCGAAGATGGCCAGAATTATATAACTTGGACAAATGACCACAAGCTGCTCAAAACAATGACCGAAGTCTCCATTCTTCCAGGTGGTGAAATTTTCACCGTGCCCACAGAACTGATGCCAAAATATCGATGACATGGTAGTGCTCAGTCTGAAATAAATAAAGATTTCCCAGAATATATCAATAAGTAACAGGAAAGTCAGGAGTAAGCTAGATAATTGTATGAATGTTCAATTATCTGTTAAAAAATTATTAACTGGTAAATCGCAGTAATGAACATCAAATGTATAAGTTGATGCCACTGAGCAGAATTTGATCTCTTACATTTTACTTAGCATTATGAAACAAAGTAATGTTTTGTTGTAATAATGCTACATTCCAAAGGCATGAAAGGTACTTTAGTATCAAAGGGCTCATGATTTATCAATGGGTATGGGACAAACTAGGGAATGCACATTTCTCAAGTTTCGCAGATCCTTTAATCAATATAATTTGACATTACCAGAGCAAAACCAGTTTATTAAACTGTTTTGAGAACTGCAGACATACACTGAGAAATACACAATTAAAGCATCAGTTGAAATAAAGTTACTGTTATGTATTTTTCATTATAAATTTACTGTCAAATAGAGACATTACATTTTAGACAAAATATACTTAATTTCACAAACATAATTAATCAATAATGAATCAAGAACAATTGGTCTTTAGTTTCATTATGTTTTGAACAAGAATAAACATATCAAGAATTTGCAGGCCTTTTTCTGTCCGTTTTGGAAAAAGAACCTACGGTAGATAAATGGGGAAAATTTGTGTAGTAAAATTGGCAAATTGCTTAAATTCCAATTTTGGGAATTTTCAGTTACAAGAACAGCCTTTCATATCTAAATTTTGTATAAACAAGCATTCTAATGTACATTCCTTATATCACACAAATTGTCCACAAACATTTATGACACAAGGGACAAGATTGGCCAGAGTTATTCAAAGAGCTTCTAAGAGATATACCTGGTCGCTCCAGTAGACAATTTTTCATAGGTGCTTCTGAATCTGATTGGGATTTGTTTTCTGATTGGGAAAAAAAACATAGATTTGGCTTCGGAATGGGTCAGATAGTCGGACCTGTGGGAACTAGAGAAAAAGGCCTGACTTGACAATGCTTTCGACAGTTGGTTCTACAAAATAGATGCCTAATTCAAATAGTGTTTTTAATGGCGTAAGGTACATTTGTAAGTTCTATACCCCTAGCGAGTAGCCACTGCAACACAAAAAAACACAACACGAGGTCAAAATTTAATGTCTACAGACTGTGTATTAGTATTACACACTGTTTGACATTTTTTAGTTTAGATTGTGACTAATTTAGGTACTATTTGCCAGCACACTGGCTTTGCATACATGAAGGCAACTGGTAATACACTACCGTATCTTTTTGCCACAAGCAAGCCAACTATTTGAACAGAGATCAACAAAAAAGTACAATATCAGGAATTTTCCTGACGCAGAAATCTTTACTTTAGTCACTGACTCCCTTTTCTTTATAGGGAGACCCATTTTTAACTTTCTGTGCATCCCTGGGACCCCTAAAATAAACTTTTGTCAAGTATAAACTGCATATCTAGGACCTAGTCCAAACAATTAGACAACCATCCTAGATCCTTCATGTTTACCTTCATTTTTCAATATTTGTTTTTTTTATTTTTCATATTTTCCTTCATTGTCAAGCATGGAGTCTAAAAGCATCTCATCAAAAACATGTAGCAAAGTCAGTCTCAGCTCAAATTTAAACACTTGGATTATATTGTTTTATCACACAAAATCTGATTTAGTTACATGCATAACACCAATGAAAAACGCAAAAATGACAATTATCACGATGTAAACAACACGCTGTATGTCACCGCCCGCCATTACATAGAGATGTTTACTCGACTACCCATCGGATTTAAACTCAATTTTGCATTATCAAGGCGAGTGTTTTATTTATAGTTTTTGTTGCAACTGTACAGTACCATAATTGATTATTTATTACTGTGTCATAAGTTTTATTGGTGAAATATTTGATTTTATATGCACCAGATCTCATCGACCAAATTTCAATCGGCCCCTAGTCCTATAAATAAGACCCACATACCTTTTTGATATTTTCCGGTTATGCAAAGTGAAAGTAAAATAACAACATAATGAATGTTTATGGTTCAATGGGCATGTACACGTCTAATATTTTGGACTACAAGGACTCCTAGCTGACAAATCCTGAGGAAAACCCTGAAATATGAATCTGCCAATATCGTTTTTGCATGAATACATGATATATAGATGTTGTCTGTCATTTTGATGTCTCGTCACGGGATGATTATGACTGTATGTGAAACAATCAACGGTCGGTACACCATGTGTATTCACTCAATTACTAAGTACGTAATTGCTTGAGAACGAGAGCACCCCATAGTGATATTAGAGCAGACAAATACGACCAACGACTGATGCAGTTGTAATAATATTCCGCTTACCAAACGACAGAATAAGATATCAGCTTCGTTACAACTTCACTGAACAACACTCAAAATGTACATCAGCCCATCAAATTATTGATTTTTGTCAGTTTCTGTTCTGTTTATTGATACGGCTAAAAGCACTGGCTACGGTACGGTACAATCCGGGCCGGAAATTCTTATTGGTGATCTCCCGTTAGCATTGTTTCAACAGTGAGCATTTTATTTCCCAAGACTAGCATGCATAAACTAAGAACAGATATACTTTTCATAGGATTCCTCAACCTATTACGTAAAGGAAATGAATTATTGCTTGTACGTAGATTACGGAACTAAAAACAATTTAAGTCCGTGTCTAGATTTTGATTACTATTTTTGAAGGCTGACTGGTCACAGCTACAGTCTGGATTTCTGCCCTATATTAATAAGTCACCAGGATAACGCAGAACAGTGCGCAGGACACAAGACTAACACATAGCTTGCCACAGCATATTCCCATAGGTATCTCAAATATGTATCCGTATTACACTGACACTGTCTTATGTATGTGGCGTTCCCTGTAGCTACGTATTCTCTCTCTTTCTGTAAATCTTACCGACTTAAATAAATAAAGCTTACATTATCTTACCAACCGTGTCGCATACTGCACCTTTTTAACGGTTATCAGAACATGCTCGAAAAGAGTATCGTCGGAACAGTCTAATAATCAATGAGCTAATCTTGAACTACCAAATTATTATTTTTTCCATTTTTCTTCGTATATTGTTGTCCAAGGGATCTTCAGGGCCTTCTTGCAGCCGTTGCAGTGTCCTTTAAATACGCTTGACTCTGTACGGAGATCATGTTTGTATATGTAGTTTATGGGTGAATTTTAAAGCTGACAACACTCAAGTTAAGTTTTGAATAGTCGAATTATTTGAGAATCATAATCATTTTTAAAACTATTTTCTAGTTAGAAGTAGATAACACGCAATAATTTTAAAACGAAAGTTTCATGTAGATCCAGGGCTCTAGAAAAAAAATTCAAAGACACTTGTCCCGGTCTAATGGAAAAGTAAAATTGAATTGTCCCACATAGGAAGCTAGTTGTCAATTTAGTTACAAATAAACATATACAATGATAGCTCCACAATCTAAAACTAATAATCACATGTATGTGTTTGTAGGATTCTGAGGTTTGATTTACAACTGAACAATTGTTAATGTTGGTTAGCTTTAAAGACATACTTGTCCGGGACGTCGGGCCAGTGGATTTCTAGATTCCTGAGATCTATGACTTGAATATCTTCAACCGCAAAGTTGACATTCATGTCAAGTCTTCACCTAGGCCTAAACAATATATTGTATAGCTTTCTCAATGCGCCTATAAAAGGGTGTGTATGATAATTGACTAACCAAAACTTCTTATTTAATTAAGTGTATTACGTTATTACACATGTGGTCTGTTCGCTTAGCTATGTTACCGGAAAGGATTAGAACAGAATAGAACAGAACAGAACTTAATGATTTATTAATATTAATGATTTAAGTATAATACGTATCATCCAATGTATACAATTTACAAATAATACTAATTAGAGTGATGTTGTTTGGAAACTTTTAATCACAAATAATATTTATTTATAGTTTTATACACTTGCAGACGACAGTTCTAAACAGCACAACAGGAATGAAATAACGCATGTTTTACGACAATTAAATATTTATTATACAAATAATGACAAGAAGAAGAAACCAGAGCATTTGAAGAATTCAAACATGCTGGATATTGCACATGTGAAGGATTGGGGTACTTATTAAACATAAATACAATATATTTTTTACTATACGATCACATATACGAGTAACTATTTAATATAGTTCAGCACTATCACGCGTATTAATTAATGTTCTATAGCACTATTGCGACTGTGTAATATATCGATTTCAAATCTTTTGTACTTTTCCTTCAAGGTTGCTAACAGGATGAAGCCGAAGATGAAAGTACCAAGTAAAGTCCACGTCATCCAGTCTGTGCCTGAAGTGAAATCAAACATGAAATATGATACCTGAATAGTGTTCAATAACATTTAGCGTAATTGTATGAAAGCAATATTTTAGTAAACAAATACATGTAGTAGTTGGTGCTCTTCGGGTAAGCTCAGAGGGAAGATCACTTAACTGCAAATCTGGAGGTCTTATGTTCAATCCTCGTATGCGTTATACATTCTCCACGGTCAATATGATGGAAGATAATTCGCTCAAAAGCATTCGTCTTCCAATTTATTGTTTATTCAAGTGACAGTACTAAATTTACATCCGTAATACACATGTAATCATAAAGGGACAGCCATGCTTTTGACGTGATATGGGACAAATGATAAATACGTGCACATGTAATTATTAGTACAGTTAAGCCCCAATAATAAGACCTCCCTTAGGACACTTGCAACTGGTCTTCTTCATATTGAGGTAGAAAAAAGAGCAAAACAGTGATAATGAACTTTCAAATCGTGTTCTTAATTTTGAGGTGGTCTTATCAATGAGGTGGTCTATAAGTGAGGTTTACTGTATATAAATTCTATATTTCACCAATATTCGGTATCAACTGCACCAGGAGAAAGGCTACAGCTGAAGCATTTATCACGAGTGTCAATAATGTTCCAATAATTCCTTCATGTATCGGATATCCTGTTTCACAAGCTACCTCGTAGGACAATGCTAATGCGCTGTTGGTAAGTACTCCTAAAATCGTTAATGCTACAGCGACGAATGCTGAAACATATTACATACAGAACATAAATACCAGCGTAACATTAAAATAGGCGATATGTTTACAGATCTACAATTGAAACAGAGCTACAGAAGAAAGGGATAATTCACAAAACAATGCCAACCACTCGGATATCATGGATATGAAGTAAACTATAAATGACCAGATATAAAATAAATTTAAATGAGAAAAACAATTAAGCAGGAATAAAATCTTGGCAATACAGCGGGTTCATAGTCTCCAAATTGTTAGTATTTTTACACCAGTTAGACGACATGCCTCGCACCTAACCGACGTAATGTCATATATGACCATACTTCAACAAAATTGACAATTAAGCTGGTAGAAATGAATGCGCAGAGAATACCCACTGCCACACTGTAATTAACTACAAAGAAAGTCCATACATGTGTATATACAAAAGGAAAACTTGTTTGATCAACTAATAGCAATTGTTGAAAACGGCATTAACCCCGATTATTAAAGAGGGCGGATGTAGTTTTGTCAAGTCTAAATGCAACCAAATTAGTGAATAACGTTGCTACAGGGAACGCCACATACACAAACCAGGAAACTGTATTATGAGTTTTGGCTTAGATGAAAACCTGCCAGTTCGTTCTTAAAATGAGATTAGCAATTTTAAAGCATTGTATTGAAGAAAACCAACACAAGGAAGTCCACAGCAAGTTTCAACAAGCGTATTGAATGACTGACCCGGAGAAAGCCGCATGGGATATTGAGGGAACTTACCGCTTGAAGATGGTATGTACTCGTTCCTTATACATACAATCAAGATGAGTATGAGTATGGTGGCCCCAAATAAAACCAACAAAAACAGTTTCATTCTTTGTTGAAAACTGTTAGCAATTCTGAAAGAGAAGTAATCCAGATTCTCAGCTTGTGTGCATGCCCCCAAACTGTAAAGGATTACCGAATATCATATTCAGTTTTTCCAGATTACAATATTCATTATACCAGTGACCGTATATGTTATAGTGTGTTCTAGGCTGTACCGGTTTTACGCAGAGAGTGGCAGCTAGAGACATTTATGGCTCTGTGTAGTTAACAAACCATGGACAATGGAGGTTTAAGGGTACTGTAGCATTTGTATGCTGTACGTATTGTCTTCAAATATCGCACATAAACCTCGCCGATGGAAACACTTTACTAGGGGATTTGTAGCCTTGATTTTAACCCTATCATGTCGTTCTATGTGTCTTACTCCATACACAACTCATGATCTGAATACTGCAATGTGGATCGGGTACAGGTACAGACGTCTGCTAATAGTCATCACACTAAATAAAAGCGGCAAATATCTGCTCCTTAATTCACATTTACTAAAGAGCAATTTTAAGCGTTCATCCATGATGCTTTTTGTGAAAAACGCTGTTTAACTGAATATTTCATTTTCAATGCAAATGTGCCCAAATTAATATCATCCTCTCGGCATGTGTAATATGTACATACAAGTAAATAGGAAAGAATACTATTTTTACGCTCAAACTACAAATATTTCTTCACTTATCACACCAACGTTGGAATCAAACATTAAGCATATATTTTATACGGTCAGCTCGGGTCAATGCAAGTAAAATCTTACGTCTAATTCTAATATTGTATGGGTATTAGAAGATAGGCTTTGTTCCATACTTCTAAAAACAGAAATACTATTTATAAACAAACGCCAAAAATACCTTCCAATTATAAGCCCTCCGACAACACCACCTGTACAGGCTGAGAAACCAAACCATCCGGCTTCTGACTGGAAAGAGAAGTGAAATAAATACGAACGGGATATTGCCTATTTTTACGGGTACCAAGACAAAGCAAATTCATTACTATTATGTTTATGGGAAATAATAAATGTTTAAGGGAACAACAAAGAGAATGTTCATTATATACACGTGATAAATGTAAACCGTTTGTCTGTATTCGCTTTTATCTTAATTCGCTATAATAGAAGTTCACATGGAGGATTATACATCATTAAATCACGAACAACCGTATTAGATATTAGGACAACAAGAGAAGCTCAATCAAAAACGAAAAAGCTAATGGTCTTATATGTTCAGTTGCTGCTCCAAACGCGTCTGTTGTCTTCTCTGTAGATAATTTGTATTTAAACAAGAACATGTACTTGTATGTAAATAAATATTATATATAGAATATTTACCTGGGTTATACCAATGTGTTTAAAAACGATGTAGGACAATGCTAGCCAATTTCCATACACAGCGCATGGCAATGTACATGCCAACAATATCTGCCACATCGTTGGTTGTCTGAAATGAAATTGAATTCTTATCCAAATTACATTTGCGTTTCATTTTTAGTTTAATACGTTCGTTCATTCGTTCAGTTAACAGTATATTATAATTATTATTACATTGGCCTTTTCATTCTTGATTTACTAGATATGCAAAGATATGCAACTATGTGCAAAGAGAGAGGACATTCACGTGACTAGATGACCTTGTATGAACAACCGACTTAGATTCACAGTACAATCATGCCCATACAAAACTATCTGTAATGATAATACACATATTTACTTGATGAGTTGAATGACTCCCTCTTTAAAGTCTAGGCGAACTTCAGCCGCAGAGATACTGGGTGGATGTTCTGGTTTGGATGGATAATATACCAATGTTGACAGGAAAAGCGTGACACTAATAGCAAATACTGAAAGAAATAATTCAAAACCGCGCTTCAAGTTACATTTACCCTAACATTTTATAACAACTAGTTCATCATTTTTGGGAGGAGAAGTGGTTGGGTAGCAAATCGCCCGACTCCTGATCTTAAGATCGTGTGTTCCAGTCCTGCTTTGAGTGGGGTTTGAATCTCTGAAGTTCGAGTACTTGTTAACTTAGTAACCATGGAATCAGTCATCGAAAGTGGTTAGTATAAGTTGTGTGAACTTGTTTATTTCGTTTGATATAAACACTGATTACGTTGTAAGTCGGTGTAAGACCGCCGTTCAGTGACTATTGCAAGAGTGATTTAAACCAAATTAAAATTACAAAAACATTGAATACAACAAAAGTTTTACTTATCATCAGCAACACCCAAATTTCATGTTTGATCTTGTCGAATTCTGCAATAACAAAACTATTCTATAGTGGGTGATGTAATCATGGTAACATTTACTATAATATCACAGGCGGATTTGGAGGAATGCCCCAATCTGTCAAGCTTGGTTAGAAAATTGTTTATCTGAATCGGAAAATGTTCCTTTCCTATCTACATAATATATATATATATTAAGCATGGCGATACAATGAGCAATATTTGCTAGATTTTGTTGAGAATCCGACCGAGAAAGACCCCCTGAACAAAGGGCAATTATCCCTTGCAACACAATATTTAATATACGCCCCCCCCCCCCTAACCGATAATCCTGTATCCACCCCCAGAATACTGTCAGAAAACTCAACATGCACAAGTTCGCACTTCGTGAGAATGTGAGACGTGGATTTTCGTATGAATATCTTGTATTTGAATCCCATACTATGTACACCAACATACACCAGTCATGTAATTGTACATCTAGTCATAGTACCTAGAATCGTTAAACCATTGCGGAATATTTTTGTTCTAAATAAACCCGTGTCTAAAGCTTAAAGTATATTGGACTACACGGCATATGTTATACAATACATATCAATATTAATGTTTTGGATCCAAGCGATATAAATGATTTACTAACTAAATAAAGATGTACCGCCAAGACAATCGTCTTATTACTTTGTTAACACTTCCACTCGTTGATGATACGTAGAAGCGTGATTTGTGTCGTGCTTTTTGGCGGAAATGTTCACCATGTCGAAGGGGCGATATTACGATGGCCCCGACGGAACACCGTACTTCACACTGAATATGTACATAGCGCTTGTCCTTTTGGAGACTTGCGTTCTTATAATAATAATGATGGATAACGACCGCGTACGTACCATTAGTCTGGTATATTCCCAAACTTGTAATTGTGGTGTTGATGGTATTGTTGTTGGAACTGAATCATTAAATACGATGTTTTCATTAATACATAGAAGAACATATACAAATACAATGTTGTGTTTGGAGAAAGAATTTACAAGAACAAATATACGTGCAATGCTTCCTTCGCCATCGCACGACAGTCCACTTGTTTCACTTACATATTTGAATATCCAAACGAACTATGACATTTCTAGCCCTAACAGATTCTCAGCCGGTTGAGCTTTTGAGGTCGTAGATTCGAAACCAAGGTTAAGCGTTTGGTCTCCGTGAGTATTTGACTGAAGTTAACACACCTCAAGAAATGGTCCATCAGCTTTAATTCATGTCTGGAAGTTATCCGTTGGTTGCGGAAGAACAGGTCTTCATGTCTAACGATTGGTAAAGAGGAACACTGGGTAGGTCAACCAGCTGACCGGCATACATAACTGAAATACTGTTGAGTAACGGCATGGAACCCAGCACGTTTATATACGGTTTGTTTTTGTTAATTGAGGTTATTGATGTCGCATGAACAAAACGGGAAAATGATATGTGCGTCATGACACGAACTTGATCAGAATCCATGATGTGCCACAGTGGAGGTAGTAAAAGTAAATGTATATTTTTACAACAGTCGTAACATAGTACATACATTACCCTGTGTGGAGAGGCTGAGATACGATATTTGGTCCTGTGTAAATAAAAAAAACATTGTATTTACGTCAAGACACTTATACACATATTAGCTATACAGATTGCACACATGAAGCACCTTATTTGCAGCTAAAAGTGGCAAATACTTGCAAAAAAACAATGATTCAGTCGCGCTTTATATGAATCCTTAAAATGTTGTACTACAGACGGCCTATCTGTTATCTTGCAACCTAACCTAGTTAGATAGTTTTTGTTTAAATCATATTTTTAATATGCAATAAAACGAGTTCAAATTGAGATGGGTTTGTGATAATGGGGCTATGTTCTTGTATTGGTAAACCATCAAATGCGTTCGTCCAATAGGAGACATTCCGATTAATTCCACGACATACAAAATGATTAGGATTTATCTCTAAATAATCTTTTTTATAATGTATTTAAAACAAAAAAATGGTTGATTAAATTCCAGCATTAATTGTATAGAATATTATCAATGTTGCATAGAATGCATGAGCCAAAACATCAATGTCATTTTAAAAGAAATTACCGAGTAAGAAGATCATTGTGCCACCAAGAGCGTTGGAAACCACTGCCATAGTTGTTGCCGTCGTTCGCTCATTCAATGGAAACCAAGCCTCGGATACTTGGGAGGGCACAGCACAAAGTATACACCCCGCGAAACCTCCGAGGAATTGACCAATGGCAGCCAAGCTGTATGTTACAATTACATTACATACTGTCATGATGAAGTAATTTCACTATTACGTAATATCACAATTACTTAAATGTCAATAAATTATCTATTATGAATTTACAAAAGAAATAGTTAAAGTTGATCAAATGTGTCGAATAAAATTTTGGGGAATTTTGTATGCTTTTTATTATCAACATTTATAACGACTATATTTGTGGTCAAACAAGAAAATGAGCATTTCTGTGCGAGCATGTTGAAAGAATGTGCGCTGTAGTTTACTTAATTTTCCTAAGAATCCATTACGTCAACGTAAACTCGACCACCGTAAAGTACAGAGGAACCAATTATGTGCCAATCTACACTGTCCTCGCGTAGTGAAATCTGTGGTACCGGACAATGAAATCGTCCACATATATAATTATACTCAGTACATTTAAAAACGCAAAATGGAAGATTTCTCAAATTTCATGAACTAACCTAGGTATGCAAAATAAGAACTTTACATGATATTATTTCATTTTACGCAATAATGAACCACTGTGAACACTAAATTTTCTTTCAATTAACAGATATTTTCATAGACATATTGCGGGTATAAAAATGGGCGTTTTTAAATGTAGATAAATTAAGTTTGGCTACAAGTGAACCTTACATCGATGCAGCTGGTGTCTTCATCGTTATGACTCTCAGACCAGATCCTAATGCGAGAGCAAATGTACACAATAGCATAGAAACACGCAGACCTGAAATACGCATGCGCAACTTTAGTGGTTCGTTTTACAATTTCTTCTTTAAGAACCTTTATAAATCGATCTGACGTCTATTTAAACTGAACATATATTAGTAGCCTCAACAAATGTCTAGTCTAACGAATGTTGCAGAATTCTGTAAAATGTTTCCTGGAAACGGATTGCTTTGTTTTCGTAATTGAAAGAACATGTAATTGTACGACATTTAGGGGCACATTACTACCGATCTTAGACGAAGTATTGACCAGACCCTATTACTTATAGGGTGATACCAAATAACTTACCCCGGTTACATTTGCAATGCATTCCAACTATTCCAACTAACGTTTAAACATATGATAGTCGGAGCTTTTAATTTATTTTATCTTTTCGGAAGGGTAGCTTACCTTTTCTTTGAACGATATACGCAGTGAAAATCAAGGGCAGCAAACTGCCAGCATTTCCACAATTCGTCAGAATGAAAATGTATGTTGTGTTCCAACCATACACATACTATAATGTAATGATAATTTAAACTTAAGGTGGTAAAGTTATATCATGCTTTAGAATTATAAAACAATGTTGTATGTGTTGCTGCAAATATACGGAGAAAGCTTAACCAATGTGAAGTATGTAATTGCCTTTAAATACGCAGCAAAACCTCGTTATTACGAGCACCCCCACTCACTTATCTCGAGGGATCATAAACGTCCCGGCAATTTTGTTCTAAGTTGTAAATTGTTTTACCTGTCTATGACAAGCATTGCGTGATTCTCAGCTTATGCATATGATATTAAATATTCCGACTAAATTGCAACCTCTCCAGACAACGAACTTTCTGCAACAACATTACTAATTTTGAAGTTAATTTATCATTAAGTTCTTACCGCGTATTGACTCATTAACGGAATGAATTATGATATTTTTTCATTATCAATTATTAATGTAATATTTGTTGTAATATTTTAAATTGTAAAACCTATATAACCTGTTATTGACATTATATTTTAGGTCGGTGAAGTTGGCTGTTAGATGTTATTCCAGATGTTCGTTCCCAAATTCACAGCTGTTAGTTGTTAGTTCAGAAGTTAATTTGAGAATGCACTGATGTTAGTTGTTATTTCAGATGTTCGTTTCCGAATTCATAGCTGTTAGTTAATTGTTAATTCAGAATTAATTCGAGTATGCACTGCCAGACGTGAGTTCGGACTTGAAGAAGCGAATGTACAGCTGTTAGTTCAGATATTCGTTTCAGTCACAGATTTTAGCTGTTAGTTCAGAAGTTAATCTGAGAATGCACTGTTAGATGTAAAATGTGAGTTTGGATATGAAACAGCGAATGCCTATAGCTGTTAGTTGTTAGTTCAGGTGTTCTTTCCCGAATTCATAGCTCACATATTTCTCATATTAGATGTGACTTGTTTCTTGTAATTGGACGATAGCTTTATCGCTAATATTCAATGCATTGTTTACGTAAGGTTTAATTAATTCTATCAGTGAGTTTGAGCCACAATACATGTATATCTTTAAATAAAGCGGTGATTTCTAGCTCCATATAGCTCAATATTATCTGATTATTTCACACTCAAATTCTGCAAAATGATGGCGAAAAAAATATCAGTAAAGAACAGAACAGTTTATACATCACGAGTAGAAGAAATCAAAATATGTCAATGCTATCGTGTCCGAAACAAAGACAACATTATTTCGAAATACACCATCCAAAAATTGTGCTTTCTCTTGACAACGTAATTTTCTAGTTTCATTTTGTTTACATGAGTACACCATTCCACTGACTTCCATTAAAAAAATGTTTGATTATAATTACCTCCGCTGAATCTGATATCGGTCCCCATGTACCCCAGATTACATTTTGAATCATCGTCCCCCCACACAGAATCAATAATATATACCATCTTGACGGATATATTGCAGTTTTTGTTTCCCCCAACACAGTTCCGTATGAGACGCTATTTGCCGTCGGGATAATTGCCTGTTTATCTTCATCTTTATTCCCGCATGAACATTCAGATTGTGCACTGCACTCGTGATTGACACTATTTGTACCGTGAGTGAGACAATCACTTGATAGACGTTTGCTTCCGTTCATTATGTATTAAATTTTGTCTAACACATTAAACATATCACTGTTCAGTATGTGTTAAATTTTGACTAAAACATTAAACGTATCACTGTTCATTATGTATCAAATGTTGACAAAAACATATCACCGTTATCATAAAGAAACACTTTAATATCTTAAAATTAAATTAAAGTTATTTAACTGTATATCCAATATTCAGGTTATAAACAAACAATGTACATAATGTGATATGATAAACACGTTGACATTATTTATCAGACTGAGACTACTAGTATATCAGTTCACAGTTTTCTGTCATAATAATGAACAGATAATTATTTATCTATGTGTGATAGCGTGTACACATACAAATACAGTAAATTCTCACTAATAAGACCACCTTTGTGACCATTAAAACTGGGCTTCTAATTTAGGCGGTCTTAATATTGAGGTTGAATAACGAGCAAAACAGTGACAATTTACTTGATAATGATGGTCTTAATTTTGAGGTTGTCATAGTATTGAGTTGGTCTTTGGTAGAGGTTTAACTGTACAGTAAAACCTCACATAATGACCACCTCGAAATTATAACCTCCTAACTTAAATAATGAACTTGCCCCGCACAGCTGTGGCTTCGAATCGCACCCAGGATGTATAATTTGTAAGGAATTGATTCATGGTACAGGCTATATGTTATGCTATATACTAAAAGAGAGAGAATACGTAACTACAGGGAAAGCCACATACATAAGACAATGCCTCCCAACGCAGATCTCCGGAAAAAACAACAATCCACAAAACATAAGGTACTAAAGGAGGTCAAACGGTACACATATTAAGGAATTGAGGCGCAAGGAATGGCCCAGCAGACCACAAAGAATAACTAGGAGAATCAAAGTGGATAGTAAGGGAAGGGGAGGTGGGAATTAATGGATGGAAAAGATCACAGGACAAGTCAAGACAACTGGCCTTAATAGGCCAAAAATGGGCAGGAAACAATCTGAACACTGTATAAAGTGACAGATTTGCATAGGGGAAAGGGAAATACAAAACACATTCATAACATAAACAGAAACGACAATCATATAGCTAATTACAGCCTTGGAACTGTCAGCATAAAATGCTGGGGGTTTAAATCGATTTAACAGCTAGCTAACCTCACACCTTATCGCTATATGGTCATTGATTTCCAACATATATACATAAATTGACTAAGTAGGCAGTAACTAATCATTAAAAACAACCAACCATTACGTACACAACAACAGACACTGTAATTAATCCAGTACGAAGGAACAAGCAGCCTCAGTCTGACCTTGCTCCCCGTAACTAAAATAGTAACATCAGAATAGAAGTAACCTTAAAATGTCAAATTAAAAATGCAATTTAAAATAAAGTCAACTTGATAATATATTTACTAATTAAACAATTCTTAGATATTATTGAAAGGGAAATGGAATTTATAACTAAAAGAAATATGTCTAATAAGAGAACTAAAACACAAAAACACGACTGCACCCAACGAATATTAAGAACAGGTACAAGCTACATGTTATGCTATATACTAGACTCATTTTGCTTCTACTTCCAAATACTGAGTAGTCACGGTCTGGTAGCTTAAATTATATACTTCACATCATTCCATAGATATTCCAATGGAATTGGTTTTGTCAAAGACCTTAATCTTTGGTTTTGGGTATGTAAATTAATCATCTGTAGGAATTATTTAAATAATGGAACTCGTTACCGAGATGAATACTGAAACGCAAAGAATGTGCACAGTGTACACATTTCAAATTAGCGATCTAATTGTGTTATAGATCTTTTCATAATGTCAGTTTTTCATTCTGAATGTGATAGAAAAGTAAAATTACAGAAAAACGGCTCTAAATGAGAACTTAACGAGGTTCTGAATCTTATACATTTTTCTTGCAGATGATAACAGAATGCTCAAATTATATTCGTTATTTTATTACAATGTTTGATTTTTCACGACATAGCTATTCTTACGCGGTATGACTAAAGTACGCATTGGAGATTTTACGGCGCATTGGGCGCATTGGGCGCATTGGAGATTTAAAAAAATGTTTTATGTGATTTTTAGGCCGATCATTAGCAATTTCTTTCTTTATCGTAGTATAATATCACGTGTTATTAACAATTAATGAAAAATACTATTAAACGTTGAATTTGCTGTCTTAAATTACTTTGTAAAGTAAAAAAACTTCAATTTGCGTACAGTTTAGAAGGCGCATTGGAGATAAAAAATATAATCTGTCATTTATTTTGCAACGAATAGCAACACAATATTGCGGTATTTTAGCATAAAATAACATTTTTGTGCAAGTGCAGAAAAAATGTTAGTTACAACATTTTGAATTCTATTTGGTATATACCATTGGGAAATGGAAAATCTCCAATGCGTCATTATAGATCAGACAGCGCATTGGAGATTGCCTAAGTAGACACGAATTATTTATTTCATTTTCTTTTCTTCCAAAAGGAATATTGTAATATTTCAGAATGAAATTACATATTTTTGCACGCATACGTTAAAATAGCTTTGCATTTTGACTTTGATGCTAGATAATCCATAGTGAATTGAAAAATCTCCAATGCGCCGTCTTATCTATTGGCGCATTGGAGATTATATCTACATGGAAAATTCAGACGGCGCATTGGAGATGAAAATGTATTTCATGTCATCAGGGAAATATTTATAGATTTATAACATTTTGACTTCGATGCTAAATATTCCAATGTGAATTGAAAAATATGATAAGTGGTAAATTTTGAATTAGATGCTGGATGTGTTTTATTGTGAATTGGAATTCAATAGATCAGATGGCGCATTGGAGATTAGATATACATGAAAATATCATTGGAGGAGAAAATATATTTCATGTATTTTTTTTCTTTCAAAAGCTATATCGTGTAAAATAATATATTGGTGTATGTAAATGTCCAATGGTTGTGGAAAATGAAAAAATCTTCATTCTACAAAATGTGTCTTTATTTACTATAACGTTGTATTTTATGCAATAAATTACACTACATTGTTTGTGTAAACATACTCATCACAGTTGATATGATATAAGTTCATATCATCCCTAGATATATTGTTCAGTCCATTCCAACCTATGTCAAATTCATGTGCATGTAATTAATGGATGTCGGTATCTTTTGTCGGCGAAACAAAGCTTTTCGTTCGCTGAAGAGGGACACATTAAGATTTGCGCTAATTGATCATTGCACCTTCAGTATGTGTAATTATGCGCATTTATGCACCTGTTGATTGTCTAAATCTAATAAAGTAGGGAAGTGCGAAACTAATATCACACCAGCTTCAATAATTAAGTGCCCATATTGTTCCGGGTGAAATATTGAACGTTAAAGGCGTGAAATATATCATGATAGCACTTGATTATAGTTAACAGAAATCAGACGATAGTGTTATTAATATCTTCTCCTAATTATAATTTCATTGCAATTGTTTAAATGTATGTCTTTACCGAAACTTGAGACAATTGGTGTGGCCTGGATATCATTCATCACATGCATGATTTATATAATTAGTAATATATTTCTAAAAATTATATTTCTTATAACTCAATTCGTACTCAAATAAAAATATGATGGATGGTTACCGAACGCTCTTTTTACTATTAACATCTAACTATGTTATCACCGCAAAATTGCTAATGTACACAAAAACAGCTAATATTTTTCATAGCACCACAAATCTCCAATGCGCCGGGAATCTCCAATGCGCCGATAATCTCCAATGCGCATGTGATTTTCACATACTGAATTAAAAATGTAAAAGGCATGATTATATTGTTTGTCCCGACAATTTTGATGAAATAATTTCGAAAACTTTTCACCACTAATAACAAACAATATGACATCTGAAATTTGGTCTATCATCTCCAACGCGCTGGGAATCTCCAATGCGCCGAGTCAAGTGGTGCATTGGAGATTTCTTTAGATTTTGTGTAATTTATCTTCAACAATAACAATGTTTTTGTATGAACTGTTTTAAACACTTATGAATTACTTCTAATATTAATATTTTTCATCCATATAACAGTAAATAACACTTCATATTACATAAAATAAAATCGGAAATCTCCAATGCGCCGTCAAATCTCCAATGCGCCGAGTCAAGTGGCGCATTGGAGATTTCTTTAGATTTTGTGTAATTTATCTTCAACAATAACAATGTTTTTGTATGAACTGTTTTAAACACTTATGAATTACTTCTAATATTAATATTTTTCATCCATATAACAGTAAATAACACTTAATATTACATAAAATAAAATCGGAAATCTCCAATGCGCCCAATGCGCCCAATGCGCCGTAAAATCTCCAATGCGTACTTTAGTCATACCCATTCTTACGCACACAGGAAGTAAACCGGCGTCATGGAGGAAATCGGCATTACTATTCCAGAAAAAGTATATTTACTCGTTTACTACGTTTGTTAAAAACTTATGACAGTATATGTGTAAATAAATTAATACTTGCTCTCCAACTTAATTAGTATCGACTTCGCTGTACGCTTTATTATACGCATTTCTGGCTTTGTTTTTGTTGCTTTGTCATGTATAAGAAATCAGTGGGTGGGGTACCGTATTATTATTAACCACTGAAATACCACATTCATTTGAACCGTCATCCTTGTATATATAAGAACTTCACATGGCTTGCTGTTTGTTGTTTAAACTGCTACTGTTATGCGAATATTTAATTACATCCAGGCTCTTCGCGGGACGGTTGTATTAATCAGAAATATCAGTCACTCACTGACTCAGTGGCGCAAAATTGACAGATTTGTCATCCAGATCATACTTCCATTTAGTGCAAAAAAGGTCATTTTAAAGTATGATTTGAAACACAGCTAAGGTTGCACAGGTTATTAAAATGTTGTAAAGTGTCCGCTTTCTGTTGCATGGTTGCTCGTAAAATTACAACTCGTGTGGAAGAGTTAATTTTATCTTTTTTTTTTCACTGGGCCATCCTCTTAACTCGTAACTGATATTTGTATGATTTTGAATGGTAAGGAACGCATATGGACACATTATCAGTGGACACTTTCAATGTAGGGTTCGACACTAAGGCACGTCCGAACGACATAACCTGGTTAAAAGCTGGTCCAGTCTAGTCATTGAACTCATTCCCGTGGCTGACTATCCTATGCGCCTATTTTTAAACATAAACAGAATTCCTAGTACTATTATTAGAAGCGATGCTATGCACAGAGAATATCTGAGCAATTCTGATTGGTTCACAGTAAAACTGCATTTTCTTTCCACCCAGAGTTGTCGTTCCTAGACTCACTGCATTCACATTTTCAGTTTTCGAACGATACTGAAGAGTTTGAAGATGGAGACCGTATTTCATTGTTACATCATTAGCATTTGAGTCCACGAATTATATGTACATATAGTTATCATATATTCAACTAACCATTTTATGAAAACCAGTAATATAGTCATGGGTGTGACACAATTTTTACCACAGGACCTGTCGAAAGATAGGCCTATGTGACTGGGAGCATGGCAGGAACGACAACTCTGAATGGTATTTGAAATATTATGTATTACAGACGAAATGAAATGGACCTTATTAAAATATGGGTTTTCGTCAGATAAAGGAGCGTTAGACGCTGAAAAGTAAAAGAAAAGAAAGAGTAGGCAGAATCCAAGGAAAAACATGAACAGGAAAAGCAAATAAGGCAGTTTTGCAATGAATGGGAAGATGAGTACAGACTGTACCCCATCATTCCCATGATCGATAATTGGCTATGATCATGATGAAAATAACGATGTTCTGTACAATCTTGCACTCGATTGACTAAGCTAATCTTTTAGACTTGTGTACTTTCCACATACATATATGCACTATAAACCAAATTTTAACACAATTGACATGTTTTAAGGCATATTTTGTCATTGAAAAGTTTGGTCTTGTTGACATTAGGTCAGGTCTAGTAAGTTTGTAGGCTAGCCTGTCCACTGGTCTAGTACTAAAAAAAGTTAATGTCGAACCCTGCAATGCTTTATATGAAATATTCAATTGACCAGTGCTTTTATCTTCATTATATCCTCACAAAGCAATAACAATCAAAGTTCTCAGAGGATGTCCCAGTGAACAAAATATGATGAAATTTACTGTAATAAATGAATTGAATAAGTTAGTAATAAGTTTGTCTATGTTCTTGTAGGAGGATTCTGCTCTGACTGAATCACGACCAGGTACAGCACAGACTGTTGCACATGTTGACCCATTAGCTGTAGACATAGAAGATCTGTATGTTAAATATAAGGTAAGATGAAGCATTCTTTATTGTCAGTTTATTTACATTATTGATATTTACTTTGTGTTAAATGCATGCAGGTTTATTAGCAAAATGGATATTTTCAGTTTTCATGAAACTCACTCAGTTTGGAAACTTACGTCTGGCTCCCACATTTTTGGAGACATTGATGTTGTGCTGTCTGGATTTCTCAAAGTTTGTCCGCGCTTGTTCAAGTTGTTCACCTAAACCAGTAGTTGAATTTCAGTAGAATTGTACTTTAGTTTAATATTGGTATAATAACCGTATCAAGTTTAGTTATACATATTGTCAGCATCTTTTGGTTGGAATATTTTTGGCAGAGTTATGACCCTTTGGTGGAGACTCATTTTTTGTAAATCTGTACTACTGCTGAGTGTCTAAGCATAAAAACAAATTGAAAATGGATTACTTTATTCAATATTTACCTGCTTAACCCTAGGGATGATGAGAGTATTCAGAGAATTATCTGACAGAACTTAAGTAAAGTTCATGGATATTCAAGAATAATCAGTGGCGGTGACAAGTAACAAATGTGTCATACTACATTACTATCTTGAGCGTTTGTTTGAAGTCATAAGAAAAACATTTAGTTGAAATCTAGTTTCCTTGCACGATGAAACAGTTTTTGTATTCAATCATGAGTAACGTATTGCACGATTCAAGCCATCATAATTGTATAAAATGTTCATTTTTAGAAACTGCAAAGACAACTTGAGTTTCTGGAAGTGCAAGAAGAGTACATCAAAGATGAACAGAAGAATTTAAAGAAAGAATATCTGCATGCTCAGGAGGAAGTGAAGAGAATTCAGAGTGTACCGTTAGTTATCGGACAGTTTTTAGAGGCTGTAGATCAAAACACCGGAATTGTTGGTTCAACCACTGGTAAGTTGTCTTTGTCATTGCATCAATATTATACAGCACTAGTTATTTTGATAAAACAAGTTTGATGACTTCAGTAAGTTGAGTAAATGTTGTTTTATTATAAAACCTCTTGCAGAACTCTATTGCTTCTGCTTGTCTGTCTTGACATTAGTTCTTTCTTATAATATCTGTTAGTGCTTTTATTATGTATACAATGTATTGTTAATGTTTTGAATTCTAACATGTGGTACAAATGGTCTACTGTTTCAGGTTCAAACTACTATGTGAGGATATTATCTACTATTGACAGAGAGTTACTCAAACCATCAGCCAGTGTAGCATTACACAAACACAGCAATGCTTTGGTGGACGTCCTTCCACCAGAAGCTGACAGTAGCATTACAATGCTTGGAGCTGGTAAATTGTTTAGAGTTTTTTATCTTTAGATATATAGGAGTGCTGAGTCTAAAACTGGTTGAACTTGACTATAAGTAATATTAGAAAATCTGCATTTTGTTTTTCTGTCACTCCAATGCAATCAAAAATAAAATTGGTGTTCGTATTGTTCACCTTGGTGTGTCGCACACACAAGATCTGTGTCCTTGGGTATAGCAACCATTTTGAATATTTCAACTATCATGTATTATGCTGATGCATGTATTTAGTAAATGTTAAGCATGGTGCACAGAATTAGGGTAGTATTTAACTATAAATTCACAGACATTTTGTTTTATATTGAAGTTCGAATTCTTTGTATTCTTAATAATAATATATTTTAGATGAGAAGCCAGATGTTGAGTATGCAGATATTGGTGGTATGGACATTCAGAAACAGGAAGTTCGTGAGGCTGTAGAGTTACCTCTTACACATTTTGATCTCTACAAACAGATTGGTATTGATCCACCACGTGGTGTTCTCATGTTTGGTCCACCAGGCTGTGGTAAAACCATGCTTGCCAAAGCCGTTGCCCATCATACTACTGGTGTGTAGTTTTTTTGCATTTATAAATGAGCTGCGCCGCAACAAAACCTGTATCAGTGACGTTGGTTTATTACCGTTATGACATTTCCCAATCAAAATTTTGACATCACAAACTAAGCGCTTTTCTGAAGATGTTTTGGAGGCCAAATTGAGATTATAGAATTAAAGAACTAGGAAATATTTACAAGTATTGCATAATTTGTTTTTAATTTATATCTGCGTCTCTCCACCTCTGCAGTTTTAAACAGAAGATCTTTTAAAGAATTACGAACATTCTGACGTGATGTCATCATTTTGTAGCTGACTTTCGCATATTGGAATTGCTATAAAAAGAAAAATAAATGTCCGATTTAATACGGTTGGTATGAACAGAAAGTCATTCATACAGGTTTTGTCTAGGCACAGTTCAAATTGGTAATTGTAATATTAAATAGTATCTCCATTACTGAAGAGTAGAGAATTATGAAGCAAGACAGTACTGTTTTCAGTATTGAAGGTGATTTGAATACAAATGTACAAATCAATAACTATACTAACAAAATAAGAAACTTCCGCTAAGTTTGCTTGAACATAGCTGGATAAAAACAAATCAGGGGTATCATTGTTATATATGCGTTTAAAGAGTGTTCCATGATGCATCGTTTGGTGCAAAAAATGATCGCCTAAGGTTAACAGAAAATGGGGGAAATTTTGACCAAGTCAGGTAGGGGTTAAAAAAAAATAGCACTTAATAACGGGTATGACCACCTCTTGAGTTGGCCACTGCAGTGCATCGCCATGCATAGAATTGACTACGTTGATTTCTGCCTGTGGAATATTGTTCTATTCCTGAATGAGCGCTTGACGTAGTTCATTGACGTTAGCAGGTGGGTTGGGACGACGTCTCACTCGTCTGTCCAGAATATCCCAGACGTGCTTGATTGGGTTGAGATCAGCACTTTAAGCGGACCAGTCGTCAATGAAATCAGTGTTGTTTGTTATAAGAAAATTGACAGTGTCTCTAGCTGTATGAGATGTGGCATTATCATGCTGAAAAATCGAGATATTGGCGTTGTTATGGAACAGAGGAATGACATGATGAGCGAGAATGTCATCACTTTAACATTGTGCATTTAAAATTGCCATTAATGACGACTAGTAGGTAACCATGGGCAATGGCTGCCCAAACCATGACAGAACCCCCACTCCCGAAATAATCTGGTTCAAGAATGCAACAGTCAGCATAGCGGTCATTTCCTGCCATCGCCATGATGTAAACAAAATCTGGATTTTTCCGAAAAAAAGACAGTACTCCAGCGTCGTTGTGTCCAATGAGTGTGTACACATGCCCAATTAAGACGATTTACACGATGAAGTTGCGTTAAAGCGCATCCAACGTAAGGACGTCGTCCGTGTAAACCGTTCTCCCGCAAACAATTACGAACAGTTTGCCCACTGATTCGGTTATTATGAAGCCCAGGTGTGTTAGTAGCAGTGGCAGTTTGGAATCGATTGCGCAAATGCGTGTTCATGATATACGGTCTTGACCACGCGTTGTAACAAACGGGCGTCCACAACGTGGCAAGTTGTCAGTGTGTCCTGTCGTTCTAAATCATGCATGAAGATTTAGTATTGCTCGACTAGAACTCCCAACATGCCTTGCAACATCTTCTGTCGACATGCCAGCATCAAGCATGCCAATCGCTCATTCGCGTAAATTATTGGGTATTCTTGACATACTAAAAATGCTACAATGTAAAAAATGTTAATTTTTTTACAAATTTTGTAGCGTTTTCGTTCACTTGACAACAATGTCAGTAAGACAAGTAAAACAAATTGACCGAAAACCACACGGGACATGTTACAATTCATGCACATGCAAATCGAGTTTCACATTGTTGAAGATTAACAGTGCAAACATAATCGCTAAAATTCATGAATCCTGATAACACAGGTCAAGGCTAATATTACCTATCTACTTTCTTTACACAATGTTTTCTTTAACACAACAAACACTACGTGTACAAATCGGAAGTTTCTTTTTTTGTTCAGTGTAGAATAGTACTGAGGTTGACCTGTGATTTTGATTTATATTGAGCTGTTTTATTTTTTATGCCGAAATTGAGTTATTTCGACATTCAGTTATTGAAAATTATGTTGATATATTGGTTTATTTTTAACATTTGTATACATACATGTCAAAATTATCAAACTTTGTGAATCTAACTGTATCAATACTTAAATATTCCATTTCATAATAATGTTTAAAACTGTATAGTCATTGTTGAAGTTATAATGAAATGTTTGTGATTCTATGATGGAAATTGTTTATGTGTATTTTCAGCTGCCTTTATTAGAGTGGTTGGGTCAGAATTTGTGCAGAAGTATCTTGGTGAAGGTCCACGTATGGTGAGAGATGTATTCAGACTGGCAAAAGAAAATGCACCAGCAATTATATTTATTGACGAAATTGATGCTATTGCTACTAAACGTTTTGATGCACAAACTGGAGGTATGAGGAAATGTCCATCAATTTCACTTTAGCCGCGGCATAAATTCAGTTATCTCGCTTAATTAATAATAAAACACCTTTACTTTAGTAAATTGTTACATTTGATCATGTTTTAATGAGTAGAATGTATCATATATCCACGATAGAAAAGTTTTCATATAGTAATTCATCTTATCTTAAGTTTGGACTTAACTATTTTGGATTGATTGTAAAACAAGTTGAACAGCTAACATTGATCACTGTTGATGACTGATTCATTAGTTACTAACTATTACTTGCTTCACATGGAGGAATTGTGAAGTTCCCAGTTAAGCCTTGCCCAAGGTTGGATTTGAACTTGCCAATATCAGTTAAAGAGCCAGGCCCTCTACTCCTTAAATGCTGTTCTTCCGTTATCTTCATTGTTGCTTATTAATATAATATTTTTTCATTCTCAGCTGATAGAGAAGTACAGAGAATTTTGTTAGAATTACTCAATCAGATGGATGGGTTTGATCAGACTGTTAATGTGAAGGTAAGTTTGATGTGTAACTACTTGGTAGATACTTTGAAATTCACACTTCTTTACTGTCATGTCAGCTTATTAACATTTTCTCATAAACTTGACTTTTTCATTTTGAATATTGTTTTATGTTTTGTATAGATAGAAGTCTCACCTCACTTAAATATGCTGTATAATTCATTTCTAGGTCATTATGGCTACAAACAGACATGATACACTTGACCCTGCTTTGCTTCGTCCTGGACGTCTTGATCGTAAGATTGAATTCCCACTGCCAGATCGACGACAGAAACGTCTCATATTCTCCACCATCACTGGTAGTATGAACCTCAGTGAAGAAGTAGATTTAGAAGACTATGTTGCTAGACCAGACAGGATCAGTGGTGCTGATATCAATGCCATTTGTCAAGAGGTGTGTACTTGGTTTTCCTAAATGAGTACATGAGGCCTCCAGATTTTTACCACATCTGTTAAAAAAAATTAAGCGCTATTGTCTTGGCTTGTTTATTATTGAGCAGTTTTTGAGAAAGTGCGAGTCCCAATGATAGTGTTATCTGCAGACCTGTGTCTGTATTCACTAGCAGCACTCTTGTTAGAAGTATTACTGGATCTGCATCTTTTTTGGAAGAAATTGTTCCATTGTTGGACTAATGTTTGCTGAACTAGTGAAGACTGTCTACTTGGAAATTGTGCACTTGATACCCTGGTTATGCATTTCCATTTCTGTTGAGAAACAATAACGACCTGTTAGCAATTTTATTAATTTTTAAGTAAATCAGCAATAAAAAGTAGTACTTGAAAAGTACTTAAGATGGTGTCTTAGATATTGTATATGAACTATGTGTGTAATGTTTATTATGTCTTTTATTCAGGCTGGTATGCAAGCTGTTCGTGAAAACAGATATGTTGTTCTCGCCAAGGACTTTGAGAAAGGATATAAAAACAATATCAAGAAGGATGAAACGGAACATGAATTCTATAAATAGAACAAACACTTCATGAATGTGCTATAGTTGGACCAAAACTGGACTTCAGATCTTATGATAGACTGCAACGCAAAAATGTGTTAAATGTTTAGTTTATTTCTGCCTAGAGCTTATGTTGTATATTTTAAATTCACTGTGCTATAAAAAAGATTCCATTCTCAGATAAATATTTTTCCATTCTCAGATAAATATTTTACTGTATAATGATGAAGTGCTTAAATGATTGGCTACTACTTCAAACAAATTCTTATCACTTGATTCCAGAATCAATATTCTGTGTACATTTATTTGAGTTGTCTCCCTTGATTGTTTTTGTGTATGGTATATGTGCGTTGAATCTGATATAAAGTTTATAACGACTTCATAGCCTTGTTTTGATCTTTATTTCAATAATTGAATAGATGGAATATGAACATTGAAGGAATTTAATACTATGAATGATAGAAAATGTCTTCAAATGTTAAATGGAGTTTATGACATACAGGTTGTTTCATGTACAGCATGTGAAACAATTCAGCTGCACTCCATGTCAAAAGATGAACAAGTTGAAATAAATTACCCATCCATTTTCCATTCACATTCTTAAACTTAGAAGAAAACTGCAGAAATATATATAACAAACCACTAGATATTATTATCTTTAGTTCTTTCCCTTTATCCCTTCTAGAGATCTCTCCCTTTACCCTTCTATATAGTATATATATATAGTACTATATCTTCTGTGTAATGAACTACCTGTATGGATTAGGCAAGTTATGACTGATAAAAGTAAAAGGGGTGGCATAGTGGTTGAGGATAGAGGTCTGACTTCAGATACGGAGGTGGAGAGTTGAAATCTTACCTAAGGTTGAATTGTCAAATTCACATATCTCGGACCCAAGTACTGGTTTGTTTACCATGAAGTGGTCATCATTACAGATTAACTTGAAATCTATTATCAATGTAAAATAAACTTAGGTTCTCACTAGAATTTGAAAACAGGAGTCCAAAAACCATATTTTTGGAAACGTCCTTCATTGCAACTTTAAACTAGTCCAAAAAGTATAATTAGGTGTCTAGTGAGAACTTTGGATTGACAACATAAATAACGAGTACTAATTGGTTTAGCTTAAGTAAATTCATTGCACACGAAGTATGTCAATGTGCCTCGCTCCGCGACATTAGTTGACAGTTGTCGTTAATGTTTTTGGGATCTGCATGTGGTTTATTTTGCGAGATTTATACGAACATTAAATGCCATTCCTGAATAATTCAGATATCTGACAGTATGCAATATGCTTAGTAACAAACCAAATAGATGCCATAACTTGCATTATTATCTTACTAGTAATCACAAAGTACCATTCATCACTGCTGAAAATGAAGTATGACACATTTGAGATCACATCACAGCACGTTTGAGTCAGACTACTGTGTACTTTGTTTGGTTATAATGTAGTGTCTGTTTTTATTTACTTGAGAACAATTGTAAAAACAAAACATAGACATATTGTACAAAATATTGGTATTCTCAACTAATGTTGAGTCCTCTACAGCAATGGTATTGTTTATGTGGTTGCAAGTGATACACCGTACCAGTTTTAAAATGCTGTAGATCTTAGCAAGACTGTCCGTACTGATCTCTCGATGGTAAATAAAAGGTTGCAAGATATGTTTGCCTTGTGGAAGGATATTGGTGTAGGGGTAGTGCAGTTGACTTCTAACATATAGTTCTCTCTGTGGTTCACTTCCTCCAGGGTCTTCACAATCCCTGAATTAAGTACAATTATTTGTTAGAAACCCAGACAGCAGCCATTGAGAGGAAACAATTTTAAGACTTTGTTTCACACGTTATTTAAATTTAATCAGTTAAGAATTAAATTCATTCGCAATCCTGTCAAAACTGGTTTAAAGGTGCAAACATAATTATGCTTCATAACGGAGCGGTGACAGCTGTAAAGGTCAGTTTTTACCCATAAACTGCGGTAATTGACTTTAAGACACATGGAGGAAATCGGTGATATTAGCATAGTACACGCACCTGCATCTTATATCACCCGTAGCTACTTCAACCAGTGTTTTTAATACTTTTTTATTACCGTGTCTGAACTAAGAAAGACATCCATAGCATTTTAAACAAAATAGACATCTCTGTACAGATTATTAACGCCAAGGTATTGAGCAAATAAAATATGGTAGATTATTGTCTGTTATTCACGTCTCAAATATATATTTTTTGTAACTATTTATTTTCCAGGGAAGCATATTACATTATACAATTCATACATATATATCTTACAAGAAATAATAAATGCACAATGTGAACATAGTCAGTGTCATGTATGACTTATTACCAAAAGCATTTAAAATATTTTCAATATTTGGACATCAATATATGAATATTGGTCACTTCCAGCGACATCACAATGTTCCACATGTACTTTAACAGTTCAAAGCCGTGGTCCAGTGGTTAGTGCGCCGAACTTGAAACCCGGCGATCTGGGTTCGATTCCCGGTCGCGGCAGGTCATACCCTTCCATGAAAATTTGACAAAAATGTCGATTTTCCTCCACATGTGGAGAAGTTGCCGGCTCCTTGTGGAAGGGTAAGTTAGTACTGGTAAGAATTCAGTCCAGGAAAAACTGGTTAGGTGAACCGGCCGCCGTATATAACTGAAATATCGTTGAGAAACGGCGTTAAACCCGATGAAACAAACAAACATTTAACAGTTCAAATGCTTGAATCAGCAGGATAAACAGGGAATTTTTCTTCCTTACTTAACTTCGCATGGCTTATTGAGACATATTTAATATATCATTGTTATATTGACGTTTAAGTAGGCGAATTAGGATAATACTATGGTTAAGACATAAATCCTGATTATCTAAAACCTGATAACATACTTGACCCCTGTCAGACATGCAATACCAGGTGAGACAATGTTACTATTATAAACAAACAACTTGGATCAGAGACTTCCTATTTGTGTAAGTACTTAGTACATCAAACCTCGGTTACGTACCGGTTTGCAGCATATTGTGCAACCACTTCTTTAGTGTAACACATGTCTGTAGTTACTGTAGTTAGTACTTTAACTCTAACCAAAATCTACACACAATGATTAGACGTTTCAAACGCAGAACGAGAGA
Organism: Mactromeris polynyma; assembly: GCA_032209605.1. Lineage (NCBI taxonomy): Eukaryota > Metazoa > Mollusca > Bivalvia > Venerida > Mactridae > Mactromeris > Mactromeris polynyma. Next base: position 46,149,692 of record JASFXZ010000002.1, read on the forward strand.
ACGTGTACTCCGGATTGGTATAAATATGGGGCTTTCCTTTAGTCCTGCGGTACAAACAACAATATACCGTTAACATCGTATTTGAACCGCATTGAAAACAAAGACAGTATTTTACGTCTGACCGAGTTCCAATGGATCTAAAAATCCATTTTTAGCGAATTCCGGATTTCATCTTTTTTCGACCTATCTCGTTCTTCCGTATTTAACTGGACTATTAATGATCATGCAGCCAATAGTTACTGAAGACCGAGAAATATGCATTAAAAGAACAAGTTTACTATTCAGCTATGAAGTATATAGTAACAAATATCTTATGCATAATCCACGGCGAAGAAGCAACTGACATGTATTTAGATATACACTTGGTGATTGTTTCAACTAGTAACTGGTTTACATTAGTGTCACACTGTCCAAATAAATATTGACGTCAAGTATTTATTTATACACTGCAAAAACACCGAGTGACCATTTCGGAAAACAGATCAGTGTATGATATATTATTGAAATAAAGTCTTTGTTCAATAACTATATTCCAAAAAGCCATTGAGACAACTTACACAGTCGTTTAAAGCAGTTGCATAAGATAAGCTTTAGTTGTCCTGAAAACATATTGTTCGGAAAGGATAAAACGGTTTGGGGATTTTGAAAAAGAAGTTTACCACTAAATAATTTTTAACAATGACTCAATTTTATATGGTATGAAAATTTCATATCATAATTCAAAATTAAGAAAAACGTAATACTAATAATTTCAAAGCAACAATCTTTCTATTGGACGTGATTTGTTTCTTGTACAATGTGATAGGTCGATAAATTATTTATCGACCAATTCTAGAGTCTAGACTTTTATCACTTTATCAAAGAGCAATACTCATGTCCGTTGTCAACAATTTGATAGTGATTTTGATACTATTTTAAGTTCCTTTGTAGATACAAACCGATTATATGTTTAAGTTATTTTACTTTTGATATTTCATGATGAAAATGATTATAATTTTGTGAAATATACAATGGTAAGATAAATAGTGTCTTGTTTAATTTATATAGAACGTGTAAAACATTTAAACAACACATAATAGCATAATTGTGTGACTACGACAGCATGTATGAATACACAGGGTATAATATTCCTTCATTCAAATGCACATCGTGATACAATAGAGAATATATAATATTATCTTTGCAGTAGCACCATTCTGGCGTTTCCATGCTTATTTGAAAGCAGCCGGATCACATACGTGTGTCCTAATTCAAATAATTTTACCATTTGGAAGGCATGGATATCAAATACATGCTTACATAGAAATTCCTCATTATTATCTACGAGTCGCTGACCGTAATAAATCCAAACTGCAATGCGGCAAGTCATAATTATGTCGAGAAAGAAACTACAATTGACGTGTCTCGAATCCTACAATATCATGCACTTGTGATAGCACTTTTATCAAGCTAGTAACAATATAAGCACCAATAAAGAGTCTGTCTATTGAATAAAATCATGACAATTTAGTTATAAACCACTTTAATTGACAAAGCAGATTTAGTAATTGAACACTTGCTATCATCGAACCATTCACGTTGGAGAGTCACTTCTACTGAGTGAAGTTGATGGTCTTCTAGGAAGTGGCGTCGTGATGAATGCTTCTCTTTTAAACGATTCTAAAGGCGTAGGTGGTCGGTTTGATGCTTGGTTATCACTGTCTTTAGGGTCAGTTTTGGAGTTTTTATTTGACGCTTTTGACTTTCCGGTTAATTTAGGGGCTGTTTGTGGTCGTTGTTGTAAGGCTGATGTACTACGCGACAATGATGAACCCAAACGTCGAGAAGCGCTTTTGCATCGTATTGCCGCAATGTTCTCCTCCAGGACTTTACACTGTTCGATTCTTCTCAGAACTCTCTGGTTAAGTTCAACCTTTCGACCACGTTTCGCTTCCTTATTTGGGTAACAAACTGCTTCCGTGCCCTCAATATTAATAACCGGTTCGATTCGGCTGCAGCCTTTGCCACGTTGAAGCGTAACCGGTCTTGAACTGAGCAGTTTAGCATCAATAGTCATTGGTCCTAATGAAAGTTTATTGTCATCCCCGTGATCACTGTCTCCACTACCAACTCGTTCATCATCATATGATGGTGTTTTGACATTCAATCGAATCATTTCATCAAACACACTAATTTTATCTTTCCAATATTGAGACAACATTTTCTTCTTCAAATTGTCGATTTTTAATTCCATTCCTTTAAGTTCTGTCTCTTTTCTTTTATTCTCCGAGATAGCTACAAAATATTTGAGACTTGAATCCATTTTTCCACCCTAAGTTTTGTAGCAAATGGTAAGTCCTTTCCCAATAGGCTGATAGCGTCTCTATATGAGACGAGATTCCGTAAAAATGAGAAAAATTGATATAAATATCTACAGCAACAATATCAATAACACAGGAATATATCCAAAGTCAATAAATAATTATGGTGAAATCTTCTTAGTTAGTTTCTATATCAGATTTCAAAGAAAATCTCCGTCTCGCATTAAGCGCGTACCATTTATAACAAACGTTCTTCAAAGTAGGTGCGCTTTGTTATTGAATCGACACGGAGTCATCGTCTTAAATCATTAATAACAAAAGGTTTCTATCCTGAAAAGTTTTAGTCATAATCCAGTCAGATACCATGTGTAATCTTTGAAATCACTTAACCTAGTATAACCCGGGGCTAATCTCGATTATGAAGTTAATCCCGTTTTAACTGTTTCTGAATAACTTAATAATGACACAATGGACTGCCACAAGGATATTGCACGTCCCTATGTATTTCCTTGACAATCTTAACTGTACATAATTTTGTTTATAAGTTCACTTTGATAGATAACTTTTTATGGTAGATTAAACTATTTTATCAATTTATTATCCTATGACAGGATGTATTATCGGTTGAATAGGTGATTGTGCACGGACTCTTTTATAGTTTGACATTTTAGATAAAATCATAGATAAAGTTCAACATTTCATTGAAACACTGACTCTAGCATCGATATTTAATAGTCTTAAACATTATCTCGTCAGAATTGCATTAGTATTATTTCAAAAGTTTGAATCGGTCGTGTTTTTATGTACCAAATCAATTACCATATTAATTAATTCTCGCTACAATCCATACAAGTTACTTATAATGAAATCGATCATATTTAGTGATGAAATAGCCAATAACAACATCAAGTTCAGTCGGTTTGATCAATCAGTTACATTTAGTGATTGTAGCATTTACACTTTACTTATAGCAACTCATTTACAACACCAGACAAATGAAGACCAAGGCAAACTTAAGATAACAAGGGGATGCATATCATAAACCAAATGTACATAACGTTATGCATATTCAATATCATATGCGGTATTTACAGTTGAAGCAAAAAGAACGAATTTTCTAGTGAGTTTCCAAGGTGTGGCGTGTTCTGAATTCGTTAGACGCATACCTTAAATTATACATTCAGAGAAAATGCCATTCGGTGTCTACGAGGTATGTGCATGTGTTCGCGCTGGTACAGTCACTGAATAATTGTCAAAGAGCTGTTTCTGTGTCAGTTTCCACGCGCATGCGCAGATTACCATCATTATTTAATAAACAAACGATATTGCACGGAATAATTCAACATTCTGGTGCAGTCCGATTGATCAGAATTGGAATAGTTCCCGTACTAACATAGTTTCGCTATTTGCATATCAGTGTTTTGTAGACCAATCAAATCTTATGACCACCAAGCAATTTCTCTTCAACCGAACTACGTTAGTAACCTGGACGCGTATTAGGTAACCTTTCGATACCTTACCGAAATCCTCTGAATTTCGGTGAATTTTCCGAAATTCATTTTGGATCTGGAGTGACCAGCAATTGGTCAGTACTAGCAGTCACTAAGAACACTTCTCTGCTGTATTGGAGCTATACGACGCTTCAAAAGCATTTGGTCCATCTATGTAGTAACAGAGAACATACATATCACCCAAGATTCGAACCGATGACTTCAAGTTATGCAGTCGAGTGTCCTGCCATTGGAGCTAACCCGGTTGGCTAGTTATTTCTCTTTAACTTTAGTATTCTATAGACGCTTAAGGCAGAAACTCGTTTGTTATATTTCGTAACTGGAATTATGAAAAAGATGTCGAACTTCATCACAATCGTTGTAGATAGATAACAGGGTTAATTTTGGTCGATTACAAGATGATGATACTATTTTATATGATGAATTCATACAAATAATTCATTAAATGTATTAACTTGAAGTGTGAAAATATACGTAGACACTATGAAATGTATCATTATTTCATAAAACTACGGATAAACATTAAAACCAACGGGAGGGAACGAATTGACCAATACTTGTAAGTGTACCAATACAAAAATTTGCTCAATGCGAGGGTATTTCATTTATTTATTTTCTTCGGGGTTTACGTTGTTCTTCAACATCTTTTCAGTCATAACCGACGGCCAGTTTGCCTAACCAGTTTTTCTGGAATTAATTATCAGCACTAACCTGCTCTTCCACAAGCGAACCTAACAACTTCTACACATGCACGAGGAGGACATCACCGTAGTCAATATCACGGAAGAACATAACCTGCCCGATCCGGGAATCGAACCCCGACTTGCCGCTCAACAGTATGTTAATATAGCGCTCTACCAACTAAGCTAGCAAGCTGGGCGGACTAGAGGGTATATTTAAATATAAATGTTGGAGGGTACGAAATGGCATGGGTACGAATTGATCCGAATTCGTACAACGAAATGGCATGGGTACGAATTGATCTGAACTCGTACAGACATGTTTACATTTGTACATGTTTCTATTTTGAAGAAGATATGTTTACGTCTCTCCGATCATATTTTAGAATTTATTCAGTGTATTCAACTGCCCCACTCGAACCGCGCCAGTTCTGTTCATCGCTCTTTCCTCACACGAGCCGTCACTGCATTAGCCTACTCATTCCGCCACCGGTTATTTTCGTCTGCATTAAATCAATAAGTTCCGAGATGTTTTCGCAATTCTGCTAATTGCCACTAATAACGTTGATAGCACATATTCTTGCAACCGTGTTTATTGGTCGTGTTGCATTGAAAACGTTGTATAAGTCAAAAGTTAAATTCTGTAAACCAACTATTGTTTACGTCTATTTATAGTAACAGTTATTTCTATGTCATACGCAACACTAGCTGTGTCGTATATTCTATTATAGACGATCTAGTTAAAGTGTGTGAGCAACATGGCTAACTTGTACAGGTACATAAAATTGTTCTTAACTTTCTGATTGCTTATGTCTATCCACTTTGGAAGCGTTTTATTTTTGAAGATTATTTAGTTGAATAGTGCAGTGATGCATAATGTGCAGACATGTTTTTTTATGCTATTATAATAACACATTTGTGAAGTTTTGCCATAATGTATATATACAGTAGGCCAACCCGCCTGTACTAAGCGTTAACCTAAGCGCACTGGTGGAGGGGTAGAGCGCCTGACTCCTGATCAGAAGGGTCGTGAGTTCAAGCCCTGTGATGAGCGGGGTTTGATCATAAACTTCACAATCCCGCGAGTACTGGTTGGTAACTAGGAAGTAGTCATCGAGAGTGATTAGTATAAGTTGTTTCACAATCGATGTAAAATAAATTAGTTAAAGAAAAAAGAAACCTATTTTCGCGTATGAACCTGCATAACTAGATATACATCAGATCGTATTTTCCAATCAAATATTTAAACTAGCCCTGTATCAAACATACATGTACTCAAAAAGTCTCTCTGTGATGTACTACATTTTGGCCTACAACTAGATCTAGAATTCTCTGGATTTACATGGTTTCGATTGTGTATTGTTAGGTCCATCAGTTACCGAGCATGTGTTTAGTTATTTAACTAAAGGATGATGAAGAAGGAAAAGGGGAGAACGATTGTATTGGACCCAGGAAGTGATACACTCAAAGCTGGGTTGGCGGGGGACGATGGCCCCAGACTGGTGTGCCGTGATCTCGTGTTTAAGGTGGGTACATAACGATGTTAAATGTATGTTCGGGTCATAAACACTCGCATGTGTATGACAAACCTCTTAGTAAACTTTCATTTTGTAAATCACTCGTGATAAGCGCGTACATGTATTTAAACATTCAATTGAGGATATCTAGGTCAACATTAGTTGTAAGTTATCCATTCTGCTCCATAGTTTCGAATTCAAAATGTGTCTTTTGTGTCAACAAGGAAGTTTAGAATGTGTTGAATAATCGATAAAATAAATGGTCCATTTTTTGACTAAATAAAGTCGCTATTAAATATGCATTCAAACGCCCGCAAATGTATCGTATTTCATGCTTAAAACGCATGACATTGTGGTATTATTTTCTTTCAAAAATATGTCGTAGCATTAGTTGGTTTGCTCGTTAATATTGTACACTCTTATATGAACTGTAAATACCATTAAACATCACTGATCATCGTTCCACCTTCTAATATACATGTATATATCTTAAGTATGACTTGAACAATTTCTTCACTTTTCTTTTGTCTTCTTCGATGCAGCCCTACTAAAATGGCTTTGCTAATTGCATATCATTATTGTGTAAACCAATTAAATCTTACGTTAAACCACTAAACCAGCATCTCTTCAACCGAACAACGTTTGTAACCTTGACGCGGACTGGTTAGCCTTTCGATAAGGGGTACGTTACCTTACCGAATCCTCTGAATTTCGGTAAATTTATCGAAATCCATTTTCCATTATCGAAATCCTCTTCTTATACAACATCTGCACCATAAATGGCTTATTTCTTGTTATAATATTAAGTATTGGGTTGATTTGAATGTAAATACAAAAACACTATGGTAAATATTGCATTCCAAGGGATTTCGGCAAGGTAACGAACGTACCGTTCGAGACCCTCGGTAAATTGCCCGGCTTTGGAATAAGAAGAGTTAGTCAGTCACGAACATTGTAAGCATTGTTTCAATCAGATAAAACCGATAGGCAACAAGTTTATAAACATGAATGTGTGATTTCACGACTGCTGAACAAATATTAAGACAATAAGAACTGATGAACTATTTTCAAACAGACTATACTGTCTATGGCTAATCTCACTTCGAAGTTATTTTTTATCCAATCTCCTACAAAGTCGTCTCCCCTTACAGATATCGGAGTTACTATAGTGTAGCATAATCGAGTGACCAACAGTCGTAACATCTCGGCATTTTTTATGTTGCACAATAAATCTTTACCTCCAGATAGCAACTAATTTGCTTGTTTCAGATTGCGCCGACCATCTTTTTTTCAAAATATTTCTTGTTTGACCTGTAAAGCTTTAACGGACTCTACGTTACATAAAAGGACAAAATGAGTGGACTGAAAGTCAATTTTGTTAACATAGTATAAACACTATTTTTATGACATTCTGAATAAATAAAGCTGGTTTTGGCAACAGTTCAGAATTCGTAATGCTATACTCTGGAATACACTGCCAATATTTACATGATACGTAGAAAATACTTAAGATCATGCGAAACCGACACATCTTCTCACTTTTTCCACTAAGCGAAAACCAAATATTGCACTATTATATTATAGAGAATACTTGTGAAGAAATGTGTGACACTTACACACTTTACATGCATTGTATGGAACACATTTCACTGTGAAATATACGCATGATAATGAAATCGTACAAACAAGCATCGTGCATTGACAAATATGTGTTCAATCTACTGAACGAATATTATTTGAACAAGGAATTTGTATTCGCAAAATGATCGTGACTGAATGAAAATGCAATGGCGATCTACAAATTACGTTAGCAATGCGTGTTGTTCTCAAGTTCCCTCACCCATCTGGCATTTTGCTAATCAAAATATGATCGAAACAATGTCTTGCAAGTATGTTTCACGAATGTGCTAATTATATGCGTAACATGTTTCTGCTGTAGTTCGAACAAACGAAAATGTTCCCATCTTGTTTGTTAGTAAGAAGAAAGCAAATGGGTAGTACATGGTGTCCGGATTCACATATAATGGTCAAAGTATAATAATTATACATATTTTCTGGAGACAAATAGATTAGAGTTTGGACCCGATGCACTTATACGAGGTCGTAGGTCTTTCAATAAAAGTAAGTTTGCAGGAACATTTTAAAACCTTTGGAGCTCAGTTCCTTGTTGACACATTTAATGATGTATGTTACTAACACTGGTTATGCAGTTCTATCATTTTTCATTCATCATGTTTATGAACATGTTTTCAAGTACATGTACATCAATTTCATTTTATCTATTCCATAGGCGGATGATCATCACGACGATTGTGATGAAGGCAATAAGATTCAAATACAGTTACCTGGACATGAATGTGGACATTTTACAGAAGTACATCCAGTAGAACATGGGCTTGTTGTCAACTGGGATGTCATGCAGGACATATTTGATAAAGCTATTGCCAAATTGGAAGTGAACTCTGATGAATGTCATGTTCTGTTAGCAGAGTCGCCTATTAATCCACGCTATTTGAGAGAGCGGTTGAGTGAATTGATGTTCGAGTATTTTGAGGTGCCAGCACTCTGTGTCCAGGATACTTCTGTGCTTTCCCTGCTTAGTGCAGGTCTATCCACAGGAACTGTCTTAGAGTCTGGAGATTCATCTACATACACTAGTGTTGTGTATGAAGGCAAATTGCTCAAAGAAGCCATCCCAAAGACATTTTATGCAGGGAGGTCTTTAACATATTATCTGGCCCATTTAGTTTCTAAAGGTATGGACAAAACATCGGCAGGATTTCCAGTTAAATATGCCAAAGCTTTAAAAGAAAAATTAGCGTTCGTTTCGGAGGATTATGATGCTGATTTAAAACTTACAAAATCTACAGATATATATCAGAGGATGTACATTCTACCTGATGGTGAGACTGTAACAGTGAATGAAGAGAGGCTTATGTGCGGAGAAGGCTTGTTTGCTCCAGATATGTACGGATGTAATTGCCCTGGTATTCATTTACAGATTCAAAGGACATTTGAGCTTGTAGATAGTCACATACGTAAAATGGCGTGTAAACACATTGTACTGTCTGGTGGTAACACGATGTTCTCAGGACTACCGATGAGATTACAGATAGAAATGAATAAATTATTTCCGTCCAAATTAGGAGTGAAGGTACTTGAAACTTCATCTTCTGACAGACACTACGCAGCGTGGGTTGGTGGGTCAGTAATGGCTTCCCTGGATTCAATGCAGGAGAAATGGGTGTCTAGACATGATTACCTTGATCAAGGACCTCAGGTTATAAATCAGTCGGCACATTGATACGAGTATCAACTGATTTTTGATTCCTGTGCATTTGTCATTGAGAATTATGAATGTAACATATTATGTATTCAAGTTGTTTTTGTCTGCTGTAAACTACATTCAAATATACATAACTCAATTTTTGTAAAGAAAGGGAATAACACTTGTCTGACTACTCATTTTTATAGATAAGGTACACCTACCGCCGGGGTAGACGCTCCCACACATATCATCTCACTCGTAGCGTTGCAGCTATGTTGCTGTTATAAGTTCAGTTCAGACTCGTTCAGGCACGTCCATTTTAATAGATATATTTTACTCTATTTCACTGCAGGTTAAATATTAATCAAGTATTTTTCTGTATATTACTGTTGGTTTTGTTGATATATATTTTTCGCATAAGTTGTGACATCATGTTGTTAAGAAACGCACACTCTTTTTACCCTTGATTTAGCCATTCTGATCGATTATTGCAACTGCAACATAATGCGTCTATATAAGTCGCCTTGTTAGCAATTAAGTACATTTATTGTTGTCTTTTAGGTGGAATGATTTTAAATATGTCACCACAATGATGTTACCTACCTCACCATCTGTATTTTCTAAATTTTTATGTGACATTTGTGATAAGGTATGCTATTGGTAGTGATTAATGATTTGTGGAGTCAATGATAAGTTTTGCCTCGCTTATTGATTAGCTATTGAATAGCATATAATGGTTTAAGTTTGATCTTGTTTATACAGCTATATTGCACCAATCTGATTTGATCATTTGTTGCAGCTATATTGCACCAATCTGATTAATTATTAAGAAGTTTAATGGTGAAAGTTTGATCGTGCTATTTGCAGCTAGATTGAAGATGTTATCAACCAATGTTAAGTTGTAACGGGTTTCCAATTGTTCGGAAATGTTATTAGTGTTAATTACTACACCATAGTCACCATGCTTATCGCCTCGAGTATGGATGGTAATCTTTCACAATGATATTTGTAGTTAGGTTATAATCTGAAACAAATATATAAGGACATTTGATATTTGAATGATCAAAATTATTGTAATTTGTCTACTCAATTTTATATTCATATATATTTTCCTTACTGGAATGATTCCCTCACAGATTTATTGCACTTATACGTACGTATTAGTAGTTATTGTGAAATAAAACTGTAATGAACAATATGACTTTGTTTACTCGGGAACATACGTACCGCGTCAAGGAAATGGCTGATATGATAAATTTTCATTTTATTTATATTCTGACTTAGACATAAGAATAGAATAAAGAGGTTTGAGCTCACATGAGATAGTCATTGTCTTTGTTGACAGACAGACTGACTTGACCTACTCGTATAATCCTCACAAATGTTTTTTAACAAAATGAAAAGTGAATAAAAAGGCGACACTCCCAGTCTACGATATTTAAAAGCCTCTTGCACGACGCCCAAAACTGAGCCTTTTATATCCATTTCCTGTGACGCTCGCAAAACAGTCTACGATGAAAATGGAAATATCATTAGCGTGGATCAAGACAAACGCACTCATTCAATTGCGTAACATTCTTTAGCATTAATTGAAAACAACATTCTGAATGGATGCTGAAATATTAATTTGAGACTCCGTCCATTGCTGTATAATGTTCAAGACTTTATAAGGTAGACCAACCGCCGAGATAGACCCTCCCACACATATCCCCTCACTCGTAGCGTTGCCGATACCCTGCTGTTATCTGTTCAGTTCAGACTCATTGACTCATTACGTCCATGCACATTGTGAAATCACTAAATGGACTGAACAGTGCTACGGTACAAACATGTCATAATCTCATTGAAATCAGAAAACTTATGCAATGCAACCGTTACGCACATAGGTATTATATCTTATTTTGATAAGAGTTATATTATGTTGCGGTTTTACTCGTCCGCACATAACGTGATGTACACAGCAACAATCAATGATCAGAGAACAATGTTACGTCGAAATATTTCAAACAAAATGCACAGATTCTTGAGACAATCAAATTTAACAAACATCAACACTAAGTCTGCAGTTAACAAGTTGTTCTCAAAGAAAGTTAATAATGAATAGGTCACAAAGTTGAATTTTACATAAGGCAACAAATGCACAAAGTCCTAACCTAAATTTAAAGTAAAATAAGTTAACAGAGTAAATAAAAGTTCCAAGAATTATGTCACAGAGTTTCACAAAGTAAGTAGTCCTATACACAGCTAGCTATATGTTTTATGTCTCATCTTATTCTGGTAGGATACTATATATATATAAGTGGCAGACAAGAGAAATTATAATTATTATCAATACATGTATATTTAATTAGTGTCAAGTGTATTGTGAAACCAGGATACAACTGACACCTTTTCAAACCTATTTCCTTCTTTAGTATTGGGATAGAAATCATCAAATATAATTACAATAACCCTATGGCAAATTAAAGAAGATAATCATCACATAAAAATGTTGAGAGAAAATGCATGATTAAAGTGTAACAATGTAAATATTATCAACTAAATAATTCATTTTTCATATGAGATATAGTCGGAAGTACAGAGACACGTATGCGGGGCTATTTGAGATATGACCTGTTAAGTCGCAAGGTTTCAGGGAAAGAGTCGGACAGTTAGGCCAGAAAGAAAGCTCTGACGCACAGTCATACAAATATTTGCTAATATGATTTTATTATTTAATGCGTTTAAATTTGCAGCAGCAAGGTATCAATTTACCTCGTTTGTATATTATTAGTTATACAGGTTGTTGACAGGGTATATGGGGGAATATAACCAGTCTGTGTGCCATATAACCCGAGGCGTTAGCCGAGGGTTATATGAATCGCAGACTGGTTATATTCCCCCATATACCCTGTCAACAGCCTGTATAACGAATTTATAATACTGCAATTCCATGTTTTCATACGAATTTAGTTAAACAAGCAATGTTTCGATGCCTAGCTCTCTATATCTAATAATTAGATCTGTGTATTTTTGGTGTTTTTGGTTCATAAAATTGTTTAGAGTATTTTAGTTTTGTAAAATATCAGTTATTAAAACGTATTCCTTCAAAAATATATCGGGAATTACTTGTTGTAGATCAAATTTCTTTTATTTCACTCACACGTTATAATGCCTGAAAATTAATTGCATTACCCCGTAAGGTACCTCAATACACATGGTTAAGCGCGCGCTTGCACTCTAATTTTTATTTTCAAGCGTCTGATCTCATGGACTTTATCGAACTGAATTTGGCTCAAACCTTAAAAAATCTATCGTTTTGAATAATAATACTAGCACACATGTACTCTGTTCAATATTTATTGAATCTTGTGTGAAAATCAATTGTCAATTTCTAGTAACTTGCGGATATCAAGACATGAAAGTTTTCGAGTCGAGCTGTCAGCGAAAATTGTCGCGAGGCGCATGAAGGGAAAAACGTCATATACCCTGTCAGCGCCGTGTATATAGAATCCTATACGCGAGCCTTTAACCAATGAAATTACTGGATTTTTCTTTGCAGTATTATAAAAGTTCATATACTTAGTATGACGTAAAATGCATATGAACTTCATGTATCAAGCACATCGATAAAGACATGAAGGTCGCGTGTGATGACAACTGCCCCTTCCAACACAAACACGCCACCGCGGTTCTATGTTCCTACACACTCATGACAGTGTTATAATAAACCCATTCACACTCCAAAACACCAATGTTCCTACACACTTATGACAGTGTTATAATAAACCTGGTCACACTCAAACATACCAAGGTCCCTAGACACTTATGACAGTGCTATAATAAACCAATTCACACTCCAAAACACCAATGTTCCTACACACTTATGACAGTGTTATAATAAACCTGGTCACACTCAAACATACCAAGGTCCCTAGACACTTATGACAGTGCTATAATAAACCAATTCACACTCCAAAACACCAATGTTCCTACACACTTATGACAGTGTTATAATAAACCTGGTGACACTCAAACATAACACGGTCCCTAGACACTTATGACACTGCTATAATAAACCCGATCACTCTCAAACACACCACGGGTCCTACACACTTACGACAGCGCAATTATGAACCTGGTAGCACTCAATCATAGCATGATTCCTTCACAGTTATTAAACCCAATCACACTTGAACAAAAAACAGCTCATTTAGAGTATGGCGATGCTATATTAATCTACATCACACTCCACGGTTCCTTCACACTTATGACAGTGCTGTATTAAACCCAATCACACTCAAACACACACCACGGTTCCTACACACTTATGATCCTCACCGATCAATGACCGAATATAAATCAGATACTTATCATTTAAGAATAAGATGAGTATAGAAATACATTATACATGTAATAGTCCACTAATCTGGATCCTATGTCATCGTCCAGTATCTAATTAAAATACTTAACGTTTTCTGGTATCATAGTTTTCATTTTAACTTGCACCTTATCTTTTACTCTCCTTTAGCATCGGGCGCTCATTCCGACACCTTCATAATGTTAATAGAACCAAAACGATGTGTGGGAGCGTACTTGTCTTTTTATAGTCGATCATCAATCGGCTGACGGTCTATCTTAACGGAGATGCCTCCGTTGCATCTTAATACCACGAGTAAGCAAATAGTAGAAACAAGTCATTGTTTTACAGTGAAGTTTGGTTGTCCAGAGCATCAATAAACTCGAACTCATTGGGGAAATGATCTCACCTGGCGGTTATTTCAAGGGTGTGCAACTGCGTATATCATTTAATACCTTTCGTCGATAGCGTTTATCTCCCTTTGAATTATCGTCCGTCATATGTACATACATAGAATTACGACAACGTGAGTTTGGTAAATTGGTCGTTTGCTATACTCAGGATCTTAGTAAGAATTATCAATTCATACCGTAGGTGCATGAGAGTCAAATGAATGCATAGCCGGTCACCGATGGAGTACTCACCTTGAGCATCGGGCGTTTATTCCGACACCTTCATTACCCTCTGCTTTATAACTCTATATTTCTATTTTTAGACGGGCGATTCTACCTGCACCCACAGCCATTCAGCTTATGTTTTAAAAGTGGGACAGAAAACAGCTTAAATTGCGGGGAAATACTAGTTTCCATATTCCATCGGCCATAGTCGAGGTTACATACCACTAAATTGGGAAAGTGTAAAACGCGGCGGCTCCGTAATTTACAACCAATATAGTATGAATCGCGGCGGTAGGCTTTAACTTTTTTAATATGTGACACAATAATAATCAAGTGAAAGGTTATGCTCCCAGCGATGTTGTGGTGTACTTGTTTATTATTATCAAATATAATATTTACTGAAACAAAGGATATATAAGAAGAAATGATATTTTCTGACTATGTATATATTTATAAAAAAATTGTTTGATGTTAATGTTTGATTTTAATGTAGTGGATTCTACAATCTAAGACCAGGATTTATATTCAAAATAATTTGGCCCCAGTAAATTGACCTTTAAATAACACAATATATCATTCCGTTAAGTGAACTATGGCCGCAGTAAATTGACCTTCAAATAACACTATATATGATACCGATAAGTGAATTAAGGCCGCAGTAAATTGACCTTCAAATAACACTATATATAATTCCGATAAGTGAACTATGGCCGCAGTAAATTGACCTTCAAATAACACCATATATGATACCGATAAGTGAACTATGGCCGCAGTAAATTGACCTTCAAATAACATCATATATCATTCCGATAAGTGAACTATGGCCACAGTAAATTGACCTTCAAATAACACCATATGTGTTTCTGATAAGTGAACTATGGTCGCAGTAAATTGACCTTCAAATAATTCCACATATGTTGCAGATAAGTGAACTATGGCCACAGTAAATTGACCTTCAAATAATTCCATATATGTTACAGTTACGTGAACTATAGCCGCAGTAAATTGACCTTCAAATAACACCATATGTGTTTCTGATAAGTGAACTATGGCCGCAGTAAATTGACCTTCAAATAACACAATATATCATTCATATAAGTGAACTATGGCCGCAGTAAATTGACCTTCAAATAATTCCATATATGTTACAGATAAGTGAACTATGGCTGCAGTAAATTGACCTTCAAATAACACTATATATGTTACAGATAAATGAACTATGGCCGCAGTAAATTGACCTTCAAATAATTCCATATATGATTCCGATAAGTGAACTATGGCCGCAGTAAATTGACCTTCAAATAACACTATATATGATCCCCATTAGTGAACTATGGCCACAGTAAATTGACCTTCAAATAACTATATGATACCGATAAGTGAACTCTGGCCACAGTAAATTGACCTTCAAATAACACTATATATGATTCCGATAAGTGAACTATGGCCGCAGTAAATTGACCTTCAAATAACACCATATATGATACCGATAAGTGAACTCTGGCCACAGTAAATTGACCTTCAAATAATTCCATATATGTTACAGATAAGTGAACTATGGCTGCAGTAAATTGACCTTCAAATAACACTATATATGTTACAGATAAGTGAACTATGGCCGCAGTAAATCGACCTTCAAATAATTCCATATATGATTCCGATAAGTGAACTATGGCCGCAGTAAATTGACCTTCAAATAATTCCATATATGTTACAAATAAGTGAACTATGGCCACAGTAAATTGACCTTCAAATGATTCCATATATGTTACAGATAAGTGAACTATGGTCACAGTAAATTGACCTTCAAATAACCCCATATATGATTCCGATAAGTGAACTAAGGCCGCACTTAATTGACCTTCAAATAATTCCATATATGTTACAGATAAGTGAACTATGGCCGCAGTAAATTGACCTTCAAATAATCCCATATATGATTCCGATAAGTGAACTATGGCCGTAGTAAATTGACCTTCAAATAACCCCATATATGATTCCGATAAGTGAACTATGGCCGCAGTAAATTGACCTTCAAATAATTCCATATATGTTACAAATAAGTGAACTATGGCCACAGTAAATTGACCTTCAAAACACCCCATATATGATTCCGATAAGTGAACTATGACCGCAGTAAATTGACCATCAAATAATTCCATATATGATTCCGATAAGTGAGCTATGGCCACAGTAAATTGACCTTCAAATAACACTATATATGATACCGATAAGTGAACTCTGGCCATAGTAAATTGACCTTCAAATAACACTATATATGTTACAGATAAGTCAACTATGGCCGCAGTAAATCGACCTTCAAATAATTCCATATATGATTCCGATAAGTGAACTATGGCCGCAGTAAATTGACCTTCAAATAACACTATATATGATTCCGATTAGTGAACTATGGCCACAGTAAATTGACCTTCAAATAACACTATATATGATACCGATAAGTGAACTCTGGCCACAGTAAATTGACCTTCAAATAATTCCATATATGTTACAGATAAGTTAACTATGGCCACAGTAAATTGACCTTCAAATGATTCCATATATGTTACAGATAAGTGAACTATGGTCACAGTAAATTGACCTTCAAATAACACTATATATGTTACAGATAAATGAACTATGGCCGCAGTAAATTGACCTTCAAATAATTCCATATATGATTCCGATAAGTGAACTATGGCCGCAGTAAATTGACCTTCAAATAACACTATATATGATCCCCATTAGTGAACTATGGCCACAGTAAATTGACCTTCAAATAACTATATGATACCGATAAGTGAACTCTGGCCACAGTAAATTGACCTTCAAATAACACTATATATGATTCCGATAAGTGAACTATGGCCGCAGTAAATTGACCTTCAAATAACACCATATATGATACCGATAAGTGAACTCTGGCCACAGTAAATTGACCTTCAAATAATTCCATATATGTTACAGATAAGTGAACTATGGCTGCAGTAAATTGACCTTCAAATAACACTATATATGTTACAGGTAAGTGAACTATGGCCGCAGTAAATCGACCTTCAAATAATTCCATATATGATTCCGATAAGTGAACTATGGCCGCAGTAAATTGACCTTCAAATAATTCCATATATTTTACAAATAAGTGAACTATGGCCACAGTAAATTGACCTTCAAATGATTCCATATATGTTACAGATAAGTGAACTATGGTCACAGTAAATTGACCTTCAAATAACCCCATATATGATTCCGATAAGTGAACTAAGGCCGCACTTAATTGACCTTCAAATAATTCCATATATGTTACAGATAAGTGAACTATGGCCGCAGTAAATTGACCTTCAAATAATCCCATATATGATTCCGATAAGTGAACTATGGCCGTAGTAAATTGACCTTCAAATAACCCCATATATGATTCCGATAAGTGAACTATGGCCGCAGTAAATTGACCTTCAAATAATTCCATATATGTTACAAATAAGTGAACTATGGCCACAGTAAATTGACCTTCAAAACACCCCATATATGATTCCGATAAGTGAACTATGACCGCAGTAAATTGACCATCAAATAATTCCATATATGATTCCGATAAGTGAGCTATGGCCACAGTAAATTGACCTTCAAATAACACTATATATGATACCGATAAGTGAACTCTGGCCATAGTAAATTGACCTTCAAATAACACTATATATGTTACAGATAAGTCAACTATGGCCGCAGTAAATCGACCTTCAAATAATTCCATATATGATTCCGATAAGTGAACTATGGCCGCAGTAAATTGACCTTCAAATAACACTATATATGATTCCGATTAGTGAACTATGGCCACAGTAAATTGACCTTCAAATAACACTATATATGATACCGATAAGTGAACTCTGGCCATAGTAAATTGACCTTCAAATAACACTATATATGATTCCGATATGTGAACTATGGCCGCAGTAAATTGACCTTCAAATAACACCATATATGATACCGATAAGTGAACTCTGGCCACAGTAAATTGACCTTCAAATAATTCCATATATGTTACAGATAAGTTAACTATGGCCACAGTAAATTGACCTTCAAATGATTCCATATATGTTACAGATAAGTGAACTATGGCCGCAGTAAATTGACCTTCAAATAACCCCATATATGATTCCGATAAGTGAACTATGGCCGTAGTAAATTGACCTTCAAATAACCCCATATATGATTCCGATAAGTGAACTATGGCCGCAGTAAATTGACCTTCAAATAACCCCATATATGATTCCGATAAGTGAACTATGGCCGCAGTAAATTGACCTTCAAATAACCCCATATATGATTCCGATAAGTGAACTATGGCCGCAGTAAATTGACCTTCAAATAATTCCATATATGTTACAAATAAGTGACCTATGGCCACAGTAAATTGACCTTCAAAACACCCCATATATGATTCCGATAAGTGAACTATGACCGCAGTAAATTGACCATCAAATAATTCCATATATGATTCCGATAAGTGAGCTATGGCCGCAGTAAACTGACCTCCAAATAATTCCATATATGATTTCGATAAGTGAACTTTTACACTTCCCCAATTTAGTGGTATGTAACCGATGGAATATGGAAACTAGTTTTTGTGAACTATGGAAACTAGCTAGGCTTTCTCACACTCAATGACTCGGTGCGTGCGCCGTTTTTCTGTTCGATCATAACGCCCGGATAAATTATCCGGCTTGTTTTATAGCAGATTATTAAGCATTTTTAAACGTTAATTATAGTGCCTCGAAGCAAAGTTCAAAAGTTAAATTCGCAGTATTATATTACATAACGATAACATTGATGGATATCATTAATAAAAGTATTTTATGAGAAAACTGCATGAACCATTTAACGTTATACGCATGCAGAAGGAAATGATATACTATACAGCATAAACAGACTGACCGTTAACCACCAATGTTATTTTTTTAAATATAAATTTGTTTATTTATTTACACATTACTAAAGACGAAATTAAGTGTCTATATTTAAAATGACAAATCAAATAGAAATTGTATCCAGCAAATATATGAGTTTGGCAAGATCGGACAGGGATTGGCACATGCACAGATGTATATTTTGTGGAGACACTCCTAATATAATTAAACCTTGTACAATATGGTAGCTTATGATTACATGTACACGAAGCTTGGAGATAGCCGCAGTAAATTACAACACTATTGTGTCTGATATGTAAGGTATTGCGTAAATGTGTAGCTTGGGGATAGCTACAGTAAATTACAACACTATTGTGTCTGATATGTAAGGTATTGCGTAAATGTGTAGCTTGGGGATAGCTACAGTTAATTGCAACACTATTGTGTCTGATATGTAAGGTATTGAGTATACGGAGCTTGGGGATAGCTACAGTAAATTACAACAAAAGCTTGTCTAATATATAAGGTATTGAGTATACGGAGCTTGGGGATAGCTACAGTAAATTACAACAAAAGCTTGTCTAATATATAAGGTATTGAGTATACGGAGCTTGGGGATAGCCACGGTAAATTACAACATAAATGTGTTTGATATGTAAGGTACTGCATACATACTCAATACCTTTTATATTATTAGAACAGTGTTTGTTATAATTTACTGTGACTATCCCCAAGCTACATATAAGCCCAGTACCTTACATATCAAACACATTTATGTTATAATTTACTGTGGCTATCCCAAGCTACATATATACTCAATTCCTGATATATAACGGAAACTTTTGGTAATAATTTACGCAGACGATTACGAACAGTTTTTCCACTGGTTCGGTTATTATTAAGCTCAGGTGTGTTAGCAGCAGTAGCAGTGTCAGTTTGGAATCGATTGCGCAAATGCGTGTTCATGATAAAGCGGTCTTGACCACTCGTTGTAACACGCGGACGTCCACGACGTGGCAAGTCGTCGGTGTGTCCTGTCGTTCTAAATCGTTCGCGAAGATTTCTTATCGCTCGACTAGAACTCCCAACATGCTTTGTAACGTCTTCTGTCGACATGCCAGCATCAAGCATGCCAATCGCACGTTCGCGTAAAATATTGGTTATTCTTGGCATACTAAAAATGCTACAATGTAAAAAATGTTATTTGTGTTCACTTGACAACAATGTCAGTATGACAAGTAAAACAAATTGACCGAAAACCACACGAGACATGTTGAACAATTCATGCACGTGCAAATCGAGTTTCACGTTGTTGACGATTAACAGTGCAAACATACTGGCTAAAATTCATGAATCCTGATAACACAGCTCAAGGCTAATATTACATATCTACTTTCTTTACACAGTGATTTCTTTAACACAACAAACACTATGTGTACAAATCAGTTCCTTTTTTGGTTCAGTGTATATACTCAATACCTTATAGGTTTGAGAAGTTTTTGCTATAGTTGACCGGGCTATCCCCAAATTACATATTAAGATTAAGATTGTGTTACAGTATACTGTGGCTATCCCAAAACTACATAATAATTATATACTCAATAACGTACATATCAAACACATTTATGTTGTAATTCACTGCGGCTATCCCTAAGCTACAATTACACTAAATACCTTATACATGCATATCGGAAAAGGTTTTGCAATAATTGACTAATTGATATATATCAGAGAAGTGCTGGTTTTAATTGACTGCGGCTATCCCCAATCTACATATATACTCAATACCTTATATATCAGAGACATTTTTACTATTATGATAGATTGCGGCTATCCCAAAGCTACATAAATGGTCACTATCTTATATATCAAAGACGTTTTTTTATATTTACTGTTGCTATCCCTAAGCTACATATGTACTCTATACCTTATATATTAGCGAAACTTTTGTTATAATTGACCGAGGTTATCTCCAAGCTACATACATACGGTTAACACCTACATCCCACTAGTTTACCTTACAATGCACTGGGGTTATCTTCAAAAGTTTTATACACACAAAATGAGTCATTCATTTGTTTATACGATCACTTTTACCAATTTTCTTCCTATATTTTCAACTTGTGTACAATGCGATAGCCTTACAACACATAATATTTACATCTAAATCATGGAATGGAACGACTCTAGGACTGCATTTCTCTGACCATGTTACTTCAATTTGTTTACATTTGGAAGCCAAAATACGCTGGATTCACAAAAATGAACATAAGGTTACAGGAAACAAAATATGCGCATGTATAGATCTATATAGTGTTTCCATATTTTCATTACAAACCCTTAAACAACCAAGTCAACATACCATGTGATGTATTCTCCTAAAATTGCGAGGTCATATAACAAAAATAAAGAATTATATCTGGCCTGATCATTGTGCATCTTGTTAAATGAAAATGACTTTACCACATTTCATATGTTATTCTACTTTCACTTTTAATTTGACTTTTCTTTTAAATATACAGTTTTTGAAACATTATGTAGTAAAATGTTCACGGGATACATGAACAAACCGTAACACGATATTACACGATAATGAATTAAAATATTCCAGTAAGTTACACGCCAAATTAATAGATTTCTAAAGCGCAATACATTCATATCAATCGGAACACCTCGGAGATATAAATAACCTCGGAGATATTATGGTTAGAAAGTAGTCCGCAAGATGGCCGCCTCCGAGATATGTTGTACCTGTCTATTATAGAATCGAGACATATACGATATTTCTGGGAAACCAACATCAATTAAATTTGGAACGACAAATAAATATATCCCTGATAATGAAATAAAATCAATTTGTAGGAATTGTTGGCGAAAAATATAATTGTTTTATGCATTCAGAAGGTAATCTCGTGATTTTCTACTCGGCGTTATTCGCCGGGGACACATCACATTGGGTGTATCCATCCACTTACTTACGAGGTATGTATTCCGAGCTCTGCCGGATACCGCCGAGTAGTTACGATTGCATTCATATAGCAGTCTTAAAGGGCAAACGCAGAATCCAACAAGCAAGGGATGTCACAACTGGTGGTATTTTATGATAACACCGGACAAGCGTGAGGATGGAATGATTGCTAGAAAAACTAAATAATCTAACGTAAGTAACTATCATTTTGTCGGCATGCCAACATTATTCCGATGCCTGAAAATGTGAAATGATTAAAATCATTTAAACAGCTTTCGATGAGAAATCTGCGTATATTTTAAGATACGAAATGTAAATTTCAATAATCTCGTCAGGCAAACCACATTCCTGTAAAATTCTGGGCATTATTCTTGTCATAAATCTGTTATATATTTCATGATTTTCGCGGATAAGATCGTGAAGACGACGTCGCTGTGGTGGCTGGTCCTCTTCATCGCTGCTCAAGGCGAGCCTATCCCGCATTTCCTGAATTGTAACGTCATTTTGGCAATATTTAATTGTAAACTGATAATTTGGTTTTATTTGGATTAACACCCTATCTCATGTTTGGTCATTTAAAGAAGTCGTCAGTCTGGTTACCAGTCGTTTCCCCCACACTACTGTTTCCTCCAGGATGTTTCCTCCAGGATGTTTCCTCCCCTATATATATTCTATGATGATATGATGATTCTTGATAAAATATTTTAGTAGTATCTTTATTTGTCATTTAATATCATGATGACAAAAAATATATGTAAAGGAAACAAATCAAAATGTGTTGTTTGTCAGTGGGCTAGATCTATCAGGTAATTTCTTTTATTTACCTATAATGGTGTGAAAAACCTATTTCAAAGTTAATCTTTGTCAGAATATAATTAATGTGTAAACTTTTAAACACAGCTGTGCGTGGGAACTGATGTAAAGAGCACACTCAAGTTCAAAGTTTTATTGACAAAAACTCACAAAGTTCATTGTCATAACAACATATATACATTGGGAAAGGTGAACAAAATTACATAAACAACATTATATACGAGAAAAGTGTGTACAAATATAGTACGAATCATAGATAAAGACTATAGTTGACATAAATTGTATATTGGAAAATCGTGTATACAGTGAGGTTGTAACATAAGGCTAATGAACATAATAAATTGGTTGCTGAGTAAATTATGCTCTCAATAAATTAGCATGAAAAATAAAAAAGATGCTAGTGTTCTTAAAATTACAGTATTTGAGCTCGATAACAGCTGTTTAAGTTTATGGAGAGTAGGCCAATGACAGTAATAATTAGAAAAATATTGTTTTCTCAGGTCTCTATATCGTGGACAGACAAGTAAAAAACGAAATTCAGTTTCTACAGCATTCATAGAACATTTGTTACATAATCTTAAGTTTCTGGGCACATTTCTGTAACGACCTTCTTCTATATTTAAACGATGTGCTGAACATCTAAATCTGGCTGAAGCTAATCTGTGTTTATCATTTCCAATGCAAGTTAAGTATAATTCCTTCAAAAAATCATGTTTAAAAGTTTTGTATGTTTCAAATCTGGGCAAATTGGTAACATCAGAGAACCATTGTTGTAAAAATTGATCATATAAACATCTAATAACACTTTGTATTTCTAGATTAGAAACCATTTGAATATCAAACAAATAAGAAAGTCCTAAATTATTTAACAAGTTTTTGACTAACAAAGACCATGCATTTATCATATTACCATTAGTATCACGCATGTTATATATTTTAAAAAGCAAAGAATCCTTATTGTTTACAATTTTATACCAGTATTTCAATATTCTGGTTTTTTTTATTACAGAAAGTGGATATCTAGCAAATTCCCCATAAACAAAAGAATTACTAGTTTGTTGGCGTACACCAAGCAAACGTTTCAAAAAAATTATATGTACACGTTCTATATCCGGGGCTTTATGAAACCCCCATATTTCACATCCGTAACTCAAAATAGAACTAACCATTGAATCAAAAAGTTTCACTTGTTCGTCAACATTTAAAGATATAATATCAAATAAACTATACAAGGAAAATAGAGCTCTACTTGCTTGCATGGAAAGAGACTTTTGAGCTTGTGCAAAACAACCATTTGATGTCAATGTTACACCTAAGTAAGTAAAACGTGTTACAGTATTCAGTTTACATTTGTTATAATACAAATTAAGACTATCTTGTCTATTACCCTTTTTACATACCATTACAACAGTTTTATTTATATTAACTTGTATACCCCAAGAGGAACAATAAACATATAAATTGTTTAAAAGCTTTTGTAAACCATCCTCTGAGTACGACATTAAAACAGTATCATCGGCAAACATAAGCAGAAAAAGTTTGATCTCGTCTATTGTAATAGAATCAATATCATCGGTGAGTAAATGAGTATACATGTCATCAATAAAGCAAAGAAACAACACTGGTGAAAGCGGATCACCTTGTTTAACACCTCTGTTACTATCAAAAAAGTCAGAGAGTGAACTATTAGTTCGGATACAAGATTTAATAGTGCTATACATTTTCTGTAACATTTTAACAAGTTTTGAAGATGCGCCTATTCTTAAAAGTTTCACCCAAATGCCGTTTCTATAAACCATATCGAATGCCTTTTGGAAGTCAATAAATGCCAGGTAAAAGTTTTTCATGCGATATCACTTTTTGAATTATATAATTTAGAGCTGTGTTTAGTCAGCTTAATGAAATTGCCCCGGGCTGTTCTAATTTATCAGAATGTATTATACATTTATGATACTTATATTGTAGCCTCTTTCGAAACATGATATGATAGCAAAGGTAGATCTTATAGAACACATTTAAACATTTGTACATATTTAATATCAACTACTATAGTATACAAGTAAAAAATTGCTGCCTGATGCAGCAAAGATGTGTGCACGGCGTGAACAAAATGCAATATAACCAACACTTATGTGAACTAACAGTATGTGTTTATTATACTTTAATGTGCAACTATAAATTAATGTATATGAAGTACATTTGTAGTTTTATTAGTAGTTTATGAGGAATTAAATAAGGAACAGACTAGTTTTTGTATGGACAGTAAAATATAAGTAGAAATTGACAGTCTGGAAAACTTTCATGACAATAAACATCATGCATGTAAAGTAAGACAACATTATGCATCAGTTAATATACATCCAAAATATGCAATATACATATCCTCATGACAATTACATTAACGTTACGTTACATTTACAGGGGACAGATGTTGCATATAACATGGTGTCTCTTTCTTTCCTTTTGTCAACAAATAATGCACATGTGGCTGAAATAAATTAATTTAATGAAAAACCAGAAACTTGCTGCAAGTCATTTATCCTGTTAAGTAAGCAAACTATGTCTTTTTAAACGAGTTACTTAGTTGTATTTAAAAATTACGGAAATAAACAAAAATACAGCTTTTAAATTTATGAAGTTAAAGAACAGCATTTTCATCCAAGGATTGTGTTGATTCAATAAAATCAATACTTTCTTCTGAAAGTATACATTGCTATATTGTACAGTTCTTATAAAACGAAACCGAAATTTCACAAGTTTTTGCCAGCTCATCCATGCTTGTAACATAATGAGCCTGATTACTTGCTAAATGTATTCGATATATCTATAATAATATTAAAAATAAATTTAAAAAACAGACATGTGTGCTCCTCCCATAATCTACATAGAGTCATTGTCGTTGCGTCAGTGTTTATTAGCTCCTCCCATAATTAACTTGGGACCATTGTCTTTGCGTTAGTGTTTATTAGTTCCTTTCATAATTTACATGGGGACATAGTCTGTGCATTAGTCTTCATAGCTCTTCCCATAATTTACATGGGGCCATTGACAATGATCTCGTAACATTATATTGTTGTAGTGAAGTACTCTATGAGCTTTTGTTATAAATAATTCATGTACTACAATTACTAATTACCATGTACATGACGTGTTGATTTTGGTATTCTGATATTGGAATATTCGCCCGTACGTCCGAATATTCCAATACTGATTTGGCATTCGAGTATTAGATAAAAATATATTTTCAATATAAAAGCTAAATGCAATTGTATTTAATTTCAGTGATGGGCATTACCGCATTGAATGACATTAATACTTACAGGTGTTAAATGACATGTCATGTTGTATATAAATTAGTGGCCAAGAGAGATATAACACTCTGATGATGACACTTAGACCCTGTAATTATTAGTAACCACAGGATTTTGCAAAACTTGAGTGATCAGTTTAAAATACAAAATTGATAAGCTTAAAGTTAAACCGCGAAATTTCAAATGTAATATTATTAAGAAACTGACTGACATGTAGCTATCAGCGCATTTAAATCATCACAATTCTACATTATGGGCTAGAGTTTCTTTTATTGCAATAATTCGCATCCTACATACAGTTCTGTACGACAATTAATTCATCATTTTAATTCGATCGGAATACAAGGACAGATATATAGACTTTTCGATTTGCTTTCTCTTCCGTTAACAATTTGCAAATAGCAACACTAAAGTTTTAATATTGCCGGTAACAAAGCTTTTCTCGAAATCAAGCACAAACTACCAGTATGCATGAGTGCGACGATAACAAACACTTAATTGGCGCCGTTCGGAAGGTTTACCGAATAGTCGAATACCAAAATTGCCGTTTGTTGACATCCCTAATATTATTTCATGTATGTACGTACATAATTTGATTTTACATATTTGGTACGGAATGACATTCTCGAAGAAAATGTTTTTATTTCACTGAACGGGTAAACATTTGCAATTAATAAGACATTTAACGTCCGACTCTCTTTTAAGTAATTTCGCTGTCACTGAAGAATTGTAGGCAAAAAAGTTTTTTGGTGTAATTGAAACCTAATGTCATTCCATTTTGGTTATTAAAACAAATTCCTCTCCGAACAGCCAAAATCCATACTTTAATGATTAATGACTAAAATTGGCTACTTTCGGTTAAGAAATATGTCAATAGCAAATTAACAGAAAGTAATTTTCTACATGGCATGGTTTGAGATTACCATGTAGCACAAGACTTTCAGTGTGGTCATAAATTGAGGATTTTTTCAAGTTTTTATTGTGTCCTGAAATTGAGTTAAATACGTTCAATTACATGTATTTAAAAACACCGATGTACTATATATTTATATCATAAATTGCAAATGAAATCTTGTTAAAACATGCGTAATGCGTAATGAGAGCTGCCATCAATGTAAGGCAATTGTGAGTCACGCCATTTTTTATCTCACCAGTTAATAGGTATTACATGTTATTGGTCGTGTGCGACGTCATTTATAATAATAAATATACATTTACTTTATAATTGTGTACTTGGACTTTTCGGCGCAGCCGTACTAATATGGTTTTGCTTTTTGCATATCATTCTTGTGTAAACCAATCAAATCTAACGTTAACCATCAAGGCAATTTCTCTTCAATCAGACAACGTTGTTAACCTGGACGAGGATTGGTTAACCTTTCGATGAAGGGTACGTTACCTAACCGAAATCCACTGAATTCGGTGAATTTACCGAAATCCACTTTGGTTCTGAAGTGACCAGCAATCGTTACATCCCGGCATCTTTTAAGTTGCACATCAAATCTTAACCATCAAATTGCGCCGATCATCTTTTTGTAAGATATTTCTTGTTTCTTATTATACCAAAAACATTATCTCAATCAGTTAAACAAGTGGTGTAATATGTAAATAGGCTAATGTTTATCTACGTGCATATTCAAGGGTTGTGCTAAGATGTACGACCCAGATCAACCATATTTTATGTTATTCTCAGTGGTCGCGCTACGATGTACGACCCAGATCAGCCATAGTTCATGTTATTTGCAGTGGTCGCGCTACGATGTACGACCCGGATCAACCATATTTTATGTTATTCTCAGTGGTCGTGCTACGATGTACAACCCGGATCAACCATATTTCATGTCATTTGCAGTGGTCGCGCTACGATGTACGACCCAGATCAACCATATTTTATGGTATTTTCAGTGGTCGCGCTACGATGTACGACCCAGATCAGCATATTTTATGGTATTTTCAGTGGTCGTGCTACGATGTACGACCGATATCAACCATATTTCATGTTATTTGCAGTGGTCGCGCTACGATGTACAACCCGGATCAACCATATTTCATGTTATTTGCAGTGGTCGCGCTACGATGTACGACCCAGATCAACCATATTTTATGGTATTTTCAGTGGTCGCGCTACGATGTACGACCCAGATCAGCCATATTTTATGGTATTTGCAGTGGTCGCGCTACGATGTACGACCCAGATCAACCATATTTCATGTTATTTGCAGTGGTCGCGCTACGATGTACGACCCGGATCAACCATATTTTATGTTATTCTCAGTGATCGTGCTACGATGTACAACCCGGATCAACCATATTGTATGTTATTTTCTGTGGTCGAGCTACGATGTACGACCCAGGTCGACCACATTTGGTTGATCGTCGACCTACGACCCTGGTCGACCAAATTTGGTTGATGTACGACCTACGACCCAGGTCGACCAAATTTGGTTGATCTACGACTTACGACCCGGGTCGACCAAATTTGGTTGATGTACGACCTACGACCCAGGTCGACCAAATTTGGTTGATCTACGACATACGACCCAGGTCGACCAAATTTGGTTGATGTACGACCTACGACCCAGATCGACCAAATTTGGTTGATGTACGACCTACGACCCAGGTCGACCAAATTTGGTTGATGTACGACCTACGACCCAGGTCGACCAAATTTGGTTGATGTACGACCTACGACCCAGGTCGACCAAATTTGGTTGATCTACGACATACGACCCACGTCGACCAAATTTGGTTGATCTACGACATACGACCCACGTCGACCAAATTTGGTTGATCTACGACATACGACCCAGGTCGACCAAATTTGGTTGATCTACGACATACGACCCACGTCGACCAAATTTGGTTGATCTACGACATACGACCCACGTCGACCAAATTTGGTTGATCTACGACATACGACCCACGTCGACCAAATGTCAGGTTAGCGCTTTTGACCAGTGTATGAATAAGACGTTTCTCATGTTTCGTGATACATTAAAATTCCAATTTTACGACAAAGGCGTTAAGACCTGGATAAATACATTTTCGGCGCAGCCGTACTATCATGGTTTTGCTAAGCAGTTACTCTTCTGTAACCTTGACACGGATTGGTTAACCTATCGATAAAGGGTACGTTAATTACCGAAATCCACTCAATTTCGGTGAATTTACCGAAATCCACTGAATACGGTGAATTTACCGAAGTCAATTATGGATCTGGAGTGACCAGCAAGCGTAACATCTGGGCATATTTTATTTTGAACAACCAATCTTAACCTTCAAATTGCGCCGACCATCTTTTTCAAGATATTTCTTGTTTGACTTCCTTTAAATGTGAATTATTTGGCCTGATCTGTGCGATTAGACTTGTTGCCCTGCAGAGTAATAAGCAATTTGTCGTGACCAGTGATAATTAGTACATGTATATTTCTTCTGGTACTTCAATCTTTTTTATGAAAAGTGGCATCGCTCTCTGTATTGTTCCACTTTAACGGCACATGTATAACTTTATATTGACAAAAGGTTGTCTATATGCAAATTTTATAAACATTTGTTCACGTTAGGATACACTAGGCTCGATTTTTGCCGGTTGTGGTTCCGATAAGCAATTGTTTGCTCCAATGAGCATTGGTTGTTCTCACAAACTTCAGTTTTCTCTTGGTGTGGTTTAAATAACGATACATGAGAACCATCACTACTCATTGGAGCAAGCTCTTGCTTATTACATTTAACATAACGCATAAAAGCAATCCTATGTGGAACTTCATTCTCCGATTTTTGAATGTTACACGTATAAACCTCTAGAAAGGGGAAAATAAGACCACACTCTCATTTTACGTTCATTTTGGACTCATTGGCTCGACAACGGAAGAACCATTGGAACATTA
Organism: Mactromeris polynyma; assembly: GCA_032209605.1. Lineage (NCBI taxonomy): Eukaryota > Metazoa > Mollusca > Bivalvia > Venerida > Mactridae > Mactromeris > Mactromeris polynyma. The sequence continues at coordinate 46,179,813 of JASFXZ010000002.1, forward strand.
ACGCATAACACCATGTTGCTGTTCCAATGACAAGCAGGCGTGTATTAATGAGGTCCAGTTTGGAAGTGTGTTTTTTACCTTATTTTGTCGGGAATGTGATAGATCTATAGAATATTAAATTCGTGTTCTTTCGTATTAAATTTATTGAACTCGTTGAATATAAAAGAATATGAAGCTCACCAGAGGCTCGCATATCATTTTTACGTTTTCTCACGAGATTTGTTAATTTGTTTTCGACACGGTTAATGGACGCTGATTGTGAAAATTAAAACGCTGTGCCTATGTTTATTGCTGTCGCCAAATACTGCTTTTCGATGTATTATTCGCGATCCTTAATAACAATATAATTGAAAGACGGACGGTTGCCTGTTTGGATCCGTTATTAATTGAAATAGCTTAATTGGTGACACCATTCAAAGATAAGGGTGTG